>JAPXFQ010000568.1:0-600000 GCA_028564705.1 Apricaphanius iberus
GTAAAGCAACAGGACTCTGGTAAGAACAGTTGATTGGAAGGACTGTAGATTTTAACCAATTTATGGAATAGTCTGAAACTCTTGAGTAAGATTTTATTAACTCAATTACCTGATACAAGGAAGTTTGTGAATGCTGTAGAAAAAGTAGTACATCATCTGCGTATAAACTGATTTTATGTTCTATTTTGTTGCATTGTATACCTTTAACATTATTATTTTGCCTGATTGCTGCTGCTAATGGTTCAATAAAAATAGCAAAGAGGGAGGGAGAAAGTGGACATCCCTGCCTGGTACCTCTCTGAAGAAAGAACCTTAGCTTCTAGAAGCAGCTCCCACAATTTGGATTGGTCGGATTGGCACTTCTTGCGTACCATACGGTCAAGCTGCTCCCACAACAGCTCAACGGGTTTCAAATCTGGTGACTGCGCTGGCCACTCCATCACCGATAGAATACCAGCTGCCTGCTTCTTCTCTAAATAGTTCTTGCACAATTTCGAGGTGTGTTTTGGGTCATTGTCCTGTTGTAGGATGAAATTGGCTCCAATCAAGCGCTGTCCACTGGGTATGGCATGGCGTTGCAAAATGGAGTGATAGCCTTCCTTATTCAGAATCCCTTTTACCCTGTACAAATCTCCCACCTTACCAGCACCAAAGCAACCCCAGACCATCACATTACCTCCACCATGCTTAACAGATGGCGTCAGGCATTCTTCCAGCATCTTTTCAGTTGTTCTGCGTCTCACAAACGTTCTTCTTTGTGATCCAAACACCTCAAACTTGGATTCATCCGTCCACAGCACTTTTTTCCAGTCTTCCTCTGTCCAATGTCTGTGTTCTTTTGCCCATCTTAATCTTTTTCTTTTATTGGCCAGTCTCAGATATGGCTTTTTCTTTGCCACTCTGCCCTGAAGCCCAGAATCCCGCAGCCGCCTCTTCACTGTAGATGTTGACACTGGTGTTTTGCGGGTACTATTTAATGAAGATGCCAGTTGGGGACCTGTGAGGCGTCTGTTTCTCAAACTAGAGACTCTAATGTACTTATCTTCTTGCTCAGTTGTGCAACGCGGCCTCCCACTTCTTTTTCTACTCTGGTTAGAGCCTGTTTGTGCTGTCCTCTGAAGGGAGTAGTACACACCGTTGTAGGAAATCTTCAATTTCTTAGCAATTTCTCGCATGGAATAGCCTTCATTTCTAAGAACAAGAATAGACTGTCGAGTTTCAGATGAAAGTTCTCTTTTTCTGGCCATTTTGAGCGTTTAATTGACCCCACAAATGTGATGCTCCAGAAACTCAATCTGCTCAAAGGAAGGTCAGTTTTGTAGCTTCTGTACCGAGCTAAACTGTTTTCAGATGTGTGAACATGATTGCACAAGGGTTTTCTAATCATCAATTAGCCTTCTGAGCCAATGAGCAAACACATTGTACCATTAGAACACTGGAGTGATAGTTGCTGGAAATGGGCCTCTATACACCTATGTAGATATTGCACCAAAAACCAGACATTTGCAGCTAGAATAGTCATTTACCAAATTAGCAATGTATAGCGTGTGTTTCTTTAAAGTTAAGACTAGTTTAAAGTTATCTTCATTGAAAAGTACAGTGCTTTTCCTTCAAAAATAAGAACATTTCAATGTGACCCCAAACTTTTGAACGGTAGTGTATATATAAATATATACACTGTATATATTTATTTATTTATTTTTACTGGCTGCCGCTGCGAGCTGGCCGAGTCTTTTTTTTTTCTTTAATATAAGTTTTAATCTTTTTGTTGTTCTTGTGTTTATTGTTTTGTTTTTCTATTGTGGACTGCTGTCTCCCGCAATGGAGCTCAGAATTCTGTGGATAATCTTGTTTTTAGTTAAAATTTTTACGGCATCTGAATCTGGAGATTGCATGGAGTTTTGATTTCTCCCATTTTTTACCACAGGAATCAGCTGTTAGCCCTCGGAACCTCTGCTGCTCTGCCTACAGCGGACCGAGCTGCTAATTACCCTGATAGTGAGATTCCAGCAGCCGGATAGCTCAGTTCTGTCACAGAACGCAGAGTAGCTATCTGATGCTAACGTTCCTCCCCACCCACCTCAGTGTAAATAGAGAGACCTGAAGCTGGCCAATCAGGCTTAAGGTCACTGTTAAAAACACCTCCCTTATTAAAATACACGTCTGTAAATCTGTAAATAAATGTGATCTAGAAATGTGTAAATAAATAAATAATAAACAAATAAATATGGAAATAAATGCATAAACAAATGTGGAAGTAAAGACAGATAATAAATAAACGTAAATAAACAAGATCAATAAATAAATATGAACTTAAATAATTCAGTAGATATGTAATTAAATAAAGTAATAAATGTGCAAATAAATAACAAAACTGGAAATTAGTGGATAAATGTGTAAATAAACATTTCGATAAATAAATGCGGACATACAAAATTGAAAATAAATAAATGTAAACATATATAATTAAATATGTAAAAAGAATTAAATGAATGTGGAAATAAATAATTAAATGAATGTGGAAATAAACATAGCAACAAACAAATATATAAATAAATAAATGTGTAAATAAAAAAATATTTTAATAAATAAATGTGTAAATAAAAAATACACATGAAAAAATAATAAATATAATAAATAAATAAATGTGGAAATATGTTACTAGTTCTTTCATGTATTCCCACATATATTTATTTTAGTTTGTTCTTTATTCATTTTCAAATATTGTATTGAACCATTTCTTTATTCATTACCATATTTATTTATTTAGTTCTTTATTTACAAAGGCATTTACAAACTGGTTTGTTTGTTCAATTCTATATTTAATTTTCTCTTTTTTATATATTTACAAATGTATTTTTCATTTTATTTTTTATTCCTTCCTGTATTAATTTATTCCCAATTTGATGTATGTTTTTATATTTATGTATGTATTTACAAATTTCTTCACTTATTTATTTATTTATATCCACATTTATTTATTTATTGTCAATTATGGCAAAGCTGGTCCTCCATAACAGTGGAGCATGTATTTTGAAATATTTTGTTTTTCCGCACGGGACCATCCGTGTTATTACAAAATGTCCTAGATGCGCGGTGCAGAAAGGCGTGGTTGCTGAAATAACGTCATTTGGCCGCGTGGAGGCGTGCGGACCACGCGGATGTGTCAAGCATAAACCAAGCTTAAGTCTACTCCCCTTCCGGTTGGCCCATGGGTCCACTGGCCGAAAAAAAAATGCATGGAAGTCAATGGAGCGATAAAAATTATTTTCTGGTCCACTTTGTCTTACTTCCTCAATCACACATTTTGTACATCAGTTTAAATAACTTATTATGTACATTTCGACTGTTTGTGATTTATTTAATTGTAAAAAATCGCAAATAAAATGCCTACAAATCAGAAGTCAGAAGTTGTATATATGACTTTACACAGCTAACGCGAGCTAGCACTAGCTATAGCATGTAAAACACTCACCAAGGCCCTGTCCCAATACCCACACTGCACCCTACAGTCACTGTGAAGTGCACTTGGCAGAAGGGCAGACAAGGGTTCAAGTGCGTAGTGAACAAGGGGAATAACTGTACCATTGGGACAGCAAAGATCAGGTCGTCAACCTGTTCCACGGTGTCGTATCTCGTTGACAACCAAAATGGGGGTGCTGCTCGCAGTTTGTGATATTTTTCTGCTTGATACGATAAAACTGAAACAAAATCATCGAAGTTTGATAAATACAAACTTATATCTAGCTAATTCTATAGCATAAAGTTCAAAGTTTATAGAACATATTGGAATTTTAATCAAAGGTACCAATATTTATTTATTTTTATTTAAAGAAAGTATTGGCTACAAAGAAAGATTTTTGATTATTTAAAAGAATGTATTTATTGTATTATTTATATTTATTAAACCTGCTGTGTTTAATAAACAGACACTGGAATGCTGGTGTGTCCCAGCAATATGCTCTTTTCACCATAAATAAGTACTGAAACAGCATTTTATTTAAAATGTAGAGAAATATGTTCTTTAATAATTTAAAATGTTTACGTTTTTTGTGACTTGCTAAAAACACACAGTGAATATCATTTTTGGCCCATCATGTCCGAAAATACACACGTTGTTAGTGAATAATATTTTTAACCAGATGTATCCAACAGCTAATTACTGAATTTACTCATTTACACAATGATAAATTATTAAATATCTTTAGGCGTCAATAGGCGGGGATGTCGCGAACATGTCCCCATCAATACTTACAGATGATAGTTTTGAAATGCAGGAAGCTCCGCTATAGGCACATATTTAAATAATACTATTTACGCTAAATCTTTTCACCCGAAAACCGGCCATTTTAATGACACTTTAGGCCGAGCCAGATGTAGCTATTTCATGAATTTCTTTTTTTTTAAGCGTGCGGTTGATCGGCCGTGTTACAGGACCATTATCCATGCAGGTCGAGGGGGGAGGCTGGTGCCCATCTCCAGCTCTCAACGGGGGACAGGCAGGGTAAAACCTGGACTGATCGCCAATCCATCGTTGTTTGTGCATCGATTTCGGTTTTACCGATTCTTGCTTGCCTGTGTAGAAATCAAATTTAATATACCATTATCAACCTGAAAACACTTTCTTCCATGTCTACATGACATTTGGCCATGGCTGGTAAGCATCAAGCATCACAAAGTTTAATCTTTTGTTTCCCAGCAAAGTTTTCGGCTCTCTATGTTAGCCGTTTGGCGCCAAACAACGCTTAGACCTAATAAATATTGTTGTGAGAATAGACAAGTACTTTCCAGCCAGAATTGTCAAAGTCCAGATGTTTCCTGTCCTATGACTGCAATGGTCCTGATGTCAGGTATACATAGAAAGATAAGCTTTTATTAGGAGGGAGGGAGTCTTAGCAATCAGAGAAGGGTCCATAACCTATTCTGCTCAGCGCAAAGGTATGTGATTCATTTACTGTTTAAAAGGAACCCCGGCTATGAACACATGTAGGCCCTGATAAGCCACAATTTTTCTCTTAAACCAAAATATGTTGCTAGAAACACATAAAATATAGCCATTGATTTAGAAATGTATAATATTTAGTACATCTTTTGACCTATGTAGGACGCCATGTTTTCCACACGCAATGCACTCTGGGGGTGATGACGTATATTGGTTGCACTTGGTAGAATAGCTATTGACGCTAGTGTTTGTTTACGTGCTCACTGAAGGAATTATTACGTAAAATGCCACATTGCGCTGCTTTTGGATGCAACTTCCAGTCAAAAGGCCACAAGGGGAGTGAGCTTGCACCGCTTTCCTACGGACAAGATGAGAAAGCAGTGGGAAGATGCTTGTGGACGGACAGAACTTCCCACAGATCCGCGGCTGTGTTCTCGACATTTTTCTCCTGATTCATTTTAGGATTTTATTTGACCACAGCTACTGAAAGTTCTCACCGGAGCAGCTGGGTATAAGCGAAGACTGAAGGTAACTGCTTTTCCGACCATTTTCCCACACAAAGAGCCAAAGTGCCCGCGGGGAGAAAGTGAAAAGTTCGGTAAAAAGCGCTAAAGATAAGAGAGCAGACAACCCGCTCCTGCAGTTGCCGCTTCTGTCACGTTAGGCATTACAGATGAAGCTGTTAATTCACCTATTCAGTCAGTAAAGCATTCAGTAAGCTATACAGTGCTCTCCAAATTTGACAGATGCTGCCACTCAGACAGATTCAGATATGTCAGATACAGCGGCACAGTGGCCAGCTGATGTGCAGCAAGTTTTTACATTGAACCATGGTTACACAGAAAAACCTGAGTTAGATCGACAAGAAGAGGATGACACTAGGTCCCTGGATCTGTTCTCCTCAGATGATGAGAATAGCGAGGACAGTAAGCCACTGCATAAAAATCCTGATCCTGAATTCAGTTTAAGTTCATCAGAGCCTTTTCAAACCTCCCAGGGATCACAAACTTCATCTTTAACTAAAGAAGACAGAGTGTTTCTAGTTTTTGAGGAGCATTTAAAACAATTTCTTCAGCATTGTTTAAAGTGTGGTTCCCTGGTTGCTCCAGAAGATGCGAAAGAGCTACAGAATGAAAGATCACAGTTGACATTAGAGCTCACATGTGCAAATGGCTGTAGCTACAGATGGCAGTCTCAACCTACTCTGAGCGGGACCAAGGGGAAAGGAATCCTGCTTTTGGAAGCCTCGGTTTTCTTTAGTGGCATCCATTTTGCAAAATTGAAAAGTTTTTGTAATAAGATGACCCTCAATATGTGAAGACACATACACAACACTAAGCAAGAGATTTGTGTTTCCTGTCAGAAAAACATGGGCAAAAGAGCAGAGTGCAGCCCTAACTAACATGAAATCTCGAGAAGTTGTTGAAGTTTAGTTTGTGGAGATGGCCGCTGTGACTCACCTGGCCCCTCAGCCAAGTACTGCACATACAGTTTTTTAGATGTGCAGAGTCAAACGGTTGTGGACTTCAAGGTAGTAAGCTGCACCCAGGTTTCAAGTTCTGATACTATGGAGATTAAAGGCTTTAAGTAAGCTCTTACAACCATCGAAGGAAATGCAGTGAAGGTGTCAACAATTTCCACAGACAGACATCCACAAGTTGTGAAAGAAATGAGGGTCTCAAATCCAGAAAAAAAAACATGAAGTTGATTCCTGGCATGTTGCAAAGGGAGTGTCCAAAACGTTGGCTGCTGCAGCTAAAAGAAGGGAATGTGAAGGCCTAGGAGATTGGATCCCATCCATCATAAACCATTTCTGGTGGAGTGTACAAACCTGTGGGTGATCCTGACGTCTTGAAAGAGAAGTGGGTGTCAGTGATACACCATGTTACCAACAGACACGACTGGCCAGGGAACAGTTACTATCACCGCTGTGCTCACGAGCCCCTTGACGAGACAAGCCAGAGAAGCAAGCTATGGTTACTGCCAGGATCTGAAGGCCACCAAGCACTTGTGAAGACAGTTAAAGACAAGCAGCTTTTAAAGGATCTGGGGCATCTAACAAAGTTCATTTACCCATCATTAGAGGTATTTTCAAGTACAGAAATGTTGCAATAGGTTTCACATTAATAAAATGTGGAAGTATTTTTAATGCAGAATGTGACTTTTATCAATTTTTTTTGTTTTGTTTCAGGTATACCACTCCATGTACCTAAAATACCTTCCAAAGAGAACACATTTTGGATATGATGATCCATGCCTCCATGCTTGCTGCTCTGGATAATAACAACAATGTAAACAGGGAACAGGTGGGTGAACTATTATTATTTTTGCATTTTTGATAATGTGTGAAATATTATAAAATATTGAGTCAGGGCAGAGACTAGCATTACTTCAGAGAATAGATTATAAAGTGATGGATTCAGACTGTGATTGCATTACATTTTAAATATATTTGTTAAGTTTTAATGTTATAGGGACACATCCCTGTAGTCACGTTAAGTTTTCTGTGATTATGTTACAATATGTGTTTTATTATACCTTATCTTTTTGCCAAGCTCATCTGTCCTTTATCTCTCACTTTTTAATCTTTTATTTTTACTTTACAAAGGCTCCTCCAGGGACAGGTGTTGCAGTTTAGCAAAAATACAATGATACTTGTATTTGAAGATAGCTGTTTTCAGTAGGGATGCACCGATAATCGTATCGGGGCCGATACCCTTCTTATGTACTGTATTGGTATTGGATAAAGCTAAATAAATAAAGCTGAAAATAAGGGAATGTTTCTTATTTTGAGAAAGATTTTTCTTTTAAATAGCATCTGTAAACTATTTTTGCTTGAAATTAATGTAAAATAGTTAAATTTTACATATACAGACTAAATACAAAAAAAAGTAACATTTACTTGAAACAAGTCTAATCCTCTAAAACATGAAACTGGAAGCTAGCTTGTGATGCTCAAAACAAGATGGAGATGATAATTTGGCTAAATCTAAGAGAACAAATCTTAACTCCAAGCTTAAATCCAAGCAATTTGCAGTCTGTTAAACCATACAACTAAAAGTAAGATCAAGGGCAAATGCCACAACGAATGTCATAATGCCCCTATATAAAACTTTTTAACCAATTTCCATGTTTCTGTTTTTGAACAGGCTGTTTACCAAGATGGGGAGAGTGTTGGTGAACCCATGTTCAAAATCTCCTGGAGCAAAGTCCACAAGAGATTCAGGGCAAGACCAGATGCTGTTCAGAAGGACTATGGATACATGGAGGCTATGGTGGCAGATGATCTCTCCTCTGCGTCAGATTCCAACCAGGGCATGGACACGAGAGAGACTCAGAGTCATGTCACGGCTCCAAATGACAGACTGCCCAGATCACAGATCATTTTTCAAAGACAGCAGTTCTCACATTTTCAGTAGTTTAGGCATCATTACAAAAATATATGATGTGCACACCAGCCTTTTTTACCTCCACATTGAGTTTAATTTTACATTCTAGTCAATGGGTCTGTATGCAGTGACATATTTCAAACATCATAAAACAGATTTACTGTATAAAAACATCACAGTAGTGTAGGACACATTGTCTACAAATTTTCTTTTAAAGCATTAACATTTTATGTTACCCATTTTTGCTTAACCCTGCATAACTGAAAGACATCAAAATGCTCCTCATGAAATGCATTGAGATGTTCAACTGTTTAAAGTTTATTGAAATCTCTCCATGACTCATCTACTTCTGTGCCATCAAAATCTACATCCTTGAAACCTGTATAGATTCCACTTTGTTCTGGGTAGAAATTTCTTATTTTGTTAACTGCACATGCAGGAATGACTCTGCGGATTCTTCTTCCCAGTCTGCCATGCATCTACCATGTAAACTGACGATATGAGGCATATCTGTAAGACCTGCAACCATAGCATTAATAAAAAAAAAGTTAATTTATGAGATACTACCTGCTCTTTGCCTTGAACTACAAAGGTCTAATTGTGTGTATCTGAGGACTTGAGTTACTGATTGCGACAGACAGACAGACAGACAGACAGACAGACAGACAGACAGACAGACAGACAGACAGACAGACAAAACTAACATGGTCCTTCTTAGTTTAGAGGCTACCTATTGATGACCCGGTTCCGATTGGGTTTCAGTTTTCATGTGCTGTGATGCATGCTGTGATGCATGGGATATCTACAGAAATGATTAAAGTCGTTTTACCGTATCTCCTTTTTATAAAGCACATACAGCTCTGGATGCTAATAATCTCCAGAATCATTCATAATTGAATAAATTTGATCGCACGATATTTACCGTGAACTTCTGCTGATAAAAAAGGGAGCTCTTGGCAACAAACGCTTTCCTTCTCGTTACCATGGAGACGCATTTGCCACACATACACCACCGGATTTGACCCACTCTCACTTCATCCCGCCCTACTTGCTCTTCATTTTCATGCTTGTTTTGTGAAACATCGTCAGTGCTGTCCTCCTCATTAATGTTTCGCTCAAGTTCAAATTGAAAAGGTTGAATGGATGACATGTTTATGTCGCTGAACAGTCTGAAGCCGGCCGGTGCAACCACTGTGCAACAATATGACGTCACTACCCAGTGTGCATTGTGACACAGACAACAATAGCGACCTACAACTTAAACTAGTTTTACAAATTTAAAAAAAACGAAGACATCAACAAGGTTTTTTTATACCACTTCATTATAACTGATACTAGCATCTATCTTTTAAGAACTACAAGTCTTTGTAGCCCGGGTTCCTTTTAAGACATAATTTACTGAATGTGTGAATTTTCCTGTTTCTTTCAACCAGAATAAAATTCCGGCTGTGACCTGCATTCCAGATTTGAAGCTGTCTTGTCCGAGTTCTTAATATAACCTTGTATTTCCATTTCCCATGTAAAAACACCCACAACCCCAGCAGCCTTATGATGGTTTTAAAAGTAATTTAAAAAACAATGCAAATCATTTAGCTTTTAACTTTTATTAATTGAAAGAAGATACGATTTTCAAAATCTGTTAATACACTGCCGTAGGTGTTGTAATGAAAAATCAATCAGATGAATACATAGTTATTATATTAATTAATATTTTATCACTAGCAATCTTCTAACCAGACTCCAGTTATTGTCCATGGAAATTTTAAGAACAAACTAACAACCATACACTTGAAAATACATTTGCTGGAGAAATAGCTGGAACCATTTATTTGCCTTTTTGTCTCAGAATTCCACACGCAGGGTAATACACTTTGCTGAAGCCCGCGTCGGTGCAGACTTTAGCGAAGTGTGGAGCGAGGGTGAAGAAGCGGCGGGGCCAGGGGCCGGATTCTCTGCTCCGGAGAATCGGGACACCTTACGCAATATTGGGACAGGGCCCAAGAGCCCATGGACCGGAAGTAGAAGGGCGTGACTTGGGCTCACCAAATTGCTTGAGGGTGGTGGGCGGCGCCCTAGCGCCCTCTATTGGCCAGCATCCGCTGCAAGATACACAGGCCCTTACTTAACGAGGACTGTCTATGTTGTAGACCGTATGGTTTAAAGAGGTTTTCTGAGCATTCTGAGTAACCCCGTTGTTTGCCTCCAGTGGATAAAGAACAAAAACAGAAAGGATTTAGTTCAAATAAAAACAGCATGGTGAGTATTTTCCATAATGCCTCATTAACTAGCATTCAGAAAAGCAAATAACTAAAGTAAGCCTAGCTATTGCTGCTGGCTAATGTTGGCTATGTAATGTTTACATTGTGCAACTCATATCAGTTTCCAAGTCAGTGTTTACAAGTTTCAGTGCAAGTTTGCCCCAGTGTATGGATAATACTGTTGTCTGTTACGGTCAGGTGTCTTAATAACAATCTATGAACCACACAACTGAAGTTGCCACAAACAAAAAAAGCCAGTGTTACTCGAGTGCTTAGCTTAACGTTAGCCACGGGGAAGCAGTGTTTACCTACTGTCTGAATAAATAGGGCTACTATGTTAGCATTAGAAGCACAAGTACAAGTAAAATAATTAAATAAAAGCAAAACGATGATGATACTGATCCTTTCAATATGATGTGGTCGTATAAAAGACGGTGCAAAATTTCCCTGACCCATCTGGATCTCAGGTCATTTTGAACCTCGATCAGAGACTGGAGTTGAGGTTTTTCTGGACATTGGACACCAACCTTTAAATACTCTTGAATTTCTTAAACAAAACACAAACTTATGTTGTATTTTTTAAGTCAGATACCCTTTCCATAAGCTTGCTAACTTCTGCATAACAATCATTTTACCTTGAATGTGAACAAAACAAAGGAAATGATTGTAGATTTCAGAAGAAACAGCGAGAAGTCGAAGACTGTCTCTTTCATGGGAGAAGAAGTATAAGTGGTTGAGGAGTATCTTCAGTCGGAGGCTTCTTTAGTTTCGCTGCAACACAGACCACTACAGGAAAATCCTTTCTCTCCACAGCCATCATGGTCTACAATAACTCCATGAAAAATGTATTAGTAATGAGCTACAACAACACTTAATTTCCCTCTCTGATCAATAAAGTATTTTTGAATTCAATTCAATTTAATATGTAACTCATGCTATATAAGTCATGTTTAATGGTATATATCTTCCCATTAACCATAATGCTTATCATTCAAAAAATAATTAATTCATAAATGAATATAGCTATATACCTTTATCGATTACTGGACTGTCTAACATCATTATGTCCAGGTATTCATCATGCTCTCACTATAGACAGTCAGTTTACAATTACAGCATAATCAATGAGTATGGGCACTGGTCACTGCAGCAGTAGCAGCGCCGCAAGTAGGCGGGCCTCATCATATCGCTCGCCATCTATACAGATCATAACTGAAGGATTTAGATGTAAAAAAGAAAAAATAAAAGTATGATATCTTTACGGTTATGGACATAGCAGTTACAACACATGAGTTGTCTTTGCTCTATGCTGAGACACATATGCAGGCTGAGCACTCTGCCTCTAAATGGAACTATCTAAGTTTGAGTCAGGTATTCATTTATTCGACCGTCTGCCTTATTTGAGTTTACATTTACCCATCTTCAGCTTTAATCTGGAGCCTGGAAAATCATTTACTTGCACACAATGTAATGCATATTTGCCTGCAGTTTGAACTTAGCTCTATACAAGAATCTGCTTCTCCCTCCTTCACCCTGCGGCTGCATCCATTTGCTCTACCTTGATAGAGCTCAGACAACAACTCTGTCACTGCCAATAGTGTCCCTATGTTGGGAAGCTAGTCTTTAAGCAGAGAGCGTTGGCTTATGACGTCTGGGAGCTTTACTACTGCTCTGTTGCATATACAGGACCTATACTCTCAAACATCACTGTCCTAATATTAGCTTGTAATTGGGGCTGGACAATAATTTGATAGCAATAAATCGATCAATAGACATGTGGTGCGGTAGAAAAAAAAGGGGTTAATAAAAAAGTTTGATAGAAAAAAAAAATGTTCCTTCAGTTTTTCATGATAACCTATTAGGTATCCTGTTACAACAATCATTACTTACTCCAAACGAATCATTAACGCTAAACCACGCAGCTCTGTCAGCCACCCCTCTCTCCTTTCAAACCTCAAAAAAGGAGCAAATTATTTGAGCTGAAACTGAATTTGTTGATAGTCCCTAAGTGAACCATTGCCGTAACTTCGTCGCGGTCAGATATCACAGCAAAGGAGCAGTAGAGGAAGTTGTTCCGGATAAATGTTTCAGTGGCCCAGGTAAAGGTTGCGTCCCGTTTTGAACTGATCCTCGACCCATTAAAACACTAAACGTAGCGATAATAAAACCATGATCAGCTGTCTTAAGCAGGACTCCAATCTCCTGGTTCGCTGCGAATCTGTTACAGAGAGAGACAGGAAACGTACCCAGGTGCTAACAACACCTGTGGCTCGCGCTGCTAACAACACGTGTGGCTTTTAAAATGTTCCCTCAGTTCTGCTCCCAGTCCTCAGAAGCGAAAAACGCTTTAAAAAACACTACAGGGTTGGATAGGTCAGCCGGCTTCAGCTCTGACCGGACTAGCCTTCAGTGTTCTGGGATCCGACTACACTCTGGTGTAGCTGGTTAGCTTTAGCCAACAGCTGAACCAGAGCTGAAGTGAATAAGAATAAGCTTTATTGACAAACTAAACCAAAGGTTTCAGCCATTAATATTATAAAGTGTCATTAAATGTTTAAAAGATTAAAAAGAATCAAGATAAGTCTTTAATTTAAATTACTAAAATAATAAAAAATATATAATATAATGGTTAACAATATTTATTTTCTTTGCATTTACTGATGTTACTCAGGTCTCTTGATTTGTTTCTGTGTCTTACAAACTTAGTTATGATAAGAAGTGTTTGAAAAATGTATTAATTTAATTCCTTGTTAAAATTAGTTAATTGAAGAATAAAAAAATGACTGGGGAGGCACTTAAAATATATATTTTTCATTTTGTGATATTTATCAATAATTATCGATATCTATCAATATGACTATTCCTTTATCGATATGCTCTTTTTCTGTATCATCCAGCCCTACTTGTAATTATTGCAGATAGCATGAGGCATATTTTAGTTTTTTTAATAATTAGTTGTTTTTTTTTTAGCATATTTAGCTGGTTATAATGAGATATTGATTATTTTGACAACTCTAGACACTGCTCATGTCTTTTCCCACTGAGAACTGTTTCTACCCAGCTGCATGTTGCAGATCAGTGAACTGCTAAAACTCCATCTTAATAAGTTAAGATGGTCACACTTGCTAATCCTACTTTAAATTATAAATAGACTGAACTTATATTTTGGACAGCCACTGTTCCCACTTACCCAACGTCAGCCGTTAAATTATGGTTGAGTCCTTGATTTTCAGAGCAAAATCATATTTTTTATTGTTTTGAGCCCAGTTTAGTAATGTTCTTTTCTTCATTCTGAAGACTGCTATTTGGTAAAATAAAGCAAAATACTTACAGTATGATACATTTGTTCTCATTGGCTTTATTTACCAATAGGCCTACACCTGCAACAATGACCATAGTGTGACTTTGCAAATTGAGATGTCAGTAAGGAAAGAATATAATGTAGAGCCTGTTGAAAATGCTGAAAGAAGAGAGAACTGGTGAGCCTGCTGGAGGGCTATTCAACAGTCTGGAGGCGTATGAACCAAATGCAGCTCAACTACAGGCTGTAGGCCAAGAGAAAAAAATAATTAAACTGAAAGTCAGGGATTTGCTATGAAAACAGCTAAACCTAAAAAGCATGAATGTTCAATACTTAAATGGAACTAGGCCCTACAGTGCATTAGTGCAGCATGGTGTTAGGACTGTCTGTTATGCTTTGTGTGAGGCCATGACTGTTAAGTGGCATTAAAAATATTTGTCTCAAAATTTTTGGGCCCTGCCTCACAAAACTGCTGTATGCTGGATGAATAACAATATGCTGGAAAAGACTGCAGAGTCACTGGTAGCCAAAACAAAGGGATCAAACAGGACAGAATATTTACCATGATATTTACCATGACATCAACCTCCAACCCTCCCAATTTCCAGCCTCCATAGGTGACTTTTTCAAAGAATCTGAATTACATACAGTATAGAGCATGTTTAAACCATTATCAGCAGTCCCCAGAAATTAGACAGGTTACATGGCCAATCTGTGGACCACAAGGAGCTTTGGAGCTAAATCTGTATGAAAAGTCTGACTGACAGCTGTCAGTAATAGCAAGACAATAATGGTATAATATGATATGCAGCAAAAATACAGTAGGCCTGTACAACTGGGATGGATGGATGGATGGATGTATAGATGGATGGATAGATAGATAAATTACCTCCACAAAGTAAAAGCAAGGCAGCAGAGTGACGCTGTCCTTGGTCTCCTTTCCGGCTTTCAGCCGCTCCTTGGCGCGAGACATGACGGGTGGCCGGTGGTCTCCCCCGGTAGCGGGAGACAGGGAGCTGTACTTGATTCCCGTCGTAATTTTGCCGAAATTCCTGCCCGCCCGCACACCCACCTCTGGATTTTGCGGAATTAGATCCCTACAGGCCAGCCTCCATCACCTGACAGAGTGGACAAGGAGGGTCGCTGTCTGCAGACCAGATATATCCGCTGTCGCACCTTCGATCCTGTTTCTGCTTTTCAAATGAAAAATGTCAGCACAGAAATCCGGTCTCTATGTCCTCCACACATGTCCAGTCTGTTGTCTCTCAATGGGAAAAAGAAGCAATGTCGAGCCGAAATGTGTACCTTCTTGGAAGTAAAACAGTGTTTAAGGGCTCCGTTCACTCAGACACCAGGGCTGTCTCTGCTACAGCAGCGGATCAGCGGTGCGCCCGCTCTGCTGCAGCAGGTGGACCACTCTGCCTCAGCCAAAACAAGCCACATATCCTGTCGGAGATTTCAAAATAAGCCTCTTCTCAATCTTTTTTTCAACCATGAAAAAAACACACAGAGGAGCGCAGCGGGATCCGCAGACCACTTGTGACCATTTAGTGAAAGGTGCAGATTATGTTCACTTCAATTCAGTTTTTTAGATAGTGCCAATTAATAACACGGCATCTCAAGGCACTTAAGAAAAAAAGTTCATTTCAGTGGTAGTGTATAGGCCATATGATATGAGACAACTGCAGGGGCGGAAATAGGAAAGAAGTTCCTGGGCTTTTTTAGCTAGTGCACCAAATTATTTTTTCTTTAAAATGAAGGAGTATCTCAAACACAGGCAAAGATAGGAATTACCTTGGCCCTCAAACTTCCTAAGGCCCAATGATGAACACTTAAAGTTACGGTATACGATTTCAATTTAAAAAAACTTTTTACAATACTGGGAGAAATGCTCTTCATATACCGATAGCAACCAATAAGTTTGGAGTTATTTTACATGACAGAGTAATCATTAATCCCTGTACTGGGAGAAACCTTGGGAAAACCTCATCCAATCAAATTTTACGGTCCGATCCGGATTATAGGTTCGTAAGCCAAATTTCCACGTCCAGCACTTCTCCTCTGCTCGTCCCCCTGTCTGTGCACGCATCGCACATTCTCATCCAAAAGTTTTTTTGTTTTTTTATTAACCCTATATAATGTTGAATACAATTTTAACATTTTCTTACCTGTGAATGTGCAATGTACTTGATGGAAGCCGGAGAATGCTAATTTCTACGAGAACCAACGAGGCTATACTGATTGCACGTGCTTGTGCTATTGAGGCGTGGCTTAGGGAGAGAGCCTGAAGAATGCAGCTCTGGAAGAAAGGGGTGGGATTTTTATTTTGAAATAACGCCCTCTTGAACAACTCTCCCAGAAACGTATACCCTGCCTTTCATGGCGACGTTTAAGATTTTTTTTCCTCCAAAATTATTCAACAATGTCATTAAAAAAACAACATTACCCTGTAATGCCATCAGACTGCCTTTGGGAAAATGTTTCAGTCTCCCCTGACGCCCAGCTGCAATGGACAATTCCATGACTGCAACAATAAAAATTAATAACTGACCAGCAAGCTTATGAGTGTATTAAACAGTTGAAAATACCCTAATAAACCTCTATTATGCGTGCTTTTTCCAGTGCCTTCAAAGATGAATAGATAAAAAGCCATTCATGTATGGTTGCTAGGGAAAAATATTAAATATTTGGCCAGTCAGCATCTTTTAATTTTATGCGTTTAGGGTACTTGAAATTCTCCAAGAGCTACAAGAAATAGCCTGGAAGTGTTGTATTGGCAAGGCGATAAAGTTGATAATCTTGGCAGTGACAGTTGAGAGGTTGCTTATACCAAGTTCTTCATGATGCTCAGGATTTTGCAGATGACAGCTTTGATCCATTCCTGTTAAATGTTTAATTAGTCTTAGATACCATATTGCTTTGCTTTTTAATGCTTTTTACTTTTTTCTGTTCATCAGCTACTATCATTGTTCTTTTAATCAGCTCTGTACGATGCTGTTTTTTATTTTATTATGACGATGACAACATTTTTTTCTGTAAAAATTGTGTGCATTTCTTTTTTGTGTTCTGTTCTGTTTTTGCTGCTTTTACAACCAAATTTGCCCTTCTGGGACAATTCAAGGATTATTATTTTCTTATTATTCTAATACTGTGGTTAGCATGATGTTAATGCTGACTTAATAAAAGTTTCTAAAATGTCTCTTTTTAATTTGTTAATAATGATGATGCTTCTGTGACATTTAATGAGTTTCTGCTGCTTTTGTTATTATGTTTGGCTGCAATTCTAAGGTTTGCTCAGTAAGATGGTCATTCTAATGTGGTGTTGTAGGGAGGAGCAGAATTGCAGTGTGCTGACCTAGATATCTATCCTAGATACATGAGCATTCATATCTGTAAGATTTTGCTCAGCATCTGTTGTCAGATACTGTAAATCCAGGGGGATTGCTTCGTGTTGTGGTTCCAACAGAACCTACTTAAGTCCTTCTGATTTATTAATTTCATGTTTGTAGCCATGATTATATAATTATATATACAAGTGTGTTTTCGCTCTTCTTGGTAGGAAGGCTTCTTCTCTCTGTCATTACTTGATTGTCAAATGTTTAGTTTCGATACCATTTAGCATTTTGTTCAGTGATAACTTCTAGGCAGTCATAAATTGGTATGGAGATTTCACATGTTTAGCTGTTAGCTGTTGACACTGATAAAGCGATTAAGCACTATTCTGCAAGGTACTGAACAGAACTTTCCCTTTTAGTTAATTTAGCTCTTCATGTTATTTTGAAGTCAGAAGAATTTTAAATTATTCTAGATTTTTTTTGTCATTTTCTGACCATTCATTTGAATGCTAGGGAGAAAGCGAACTCTATTAGTGTTGTCAGCTCAACCAAGACTATTTTTCACCGTCTGCGACAGACAGCAAAAAATATTCTTGGTTGAGCTAGTGTACCAGATAATCTGCTACTACCCACACTACCCACCAGGAGGAGGTGTTCGGTCATTCTCATTCTCTTGATAGTAAAATACCGGTTATTATAAATAAGAGATGTTCATACAATAAAACTACAAATAACCGAGCAGTACATAATTTAAAAATAATAACTTGCAAAAATTATCTGTCATTCACTGAAAGACATCTGAATATAACACCATGAAAACATAATCTCTCAATCTCTGAAAGAAATATTAACACAGCTATACAAAACATAAGATTACTATCAGGAAAATATCTCCTAATCAATGACTACATCATCACACATGATATACATGCTCTATTTCTCTCAGAAACTTGGCTAGATGAAAATACAGAACAAACTGTATTCATAGAGACTTGCCCAACTAATTTTCACTTCATTAGTGAGACCAGGAAAAACAAAAGGAGGAGGGGGGTGGCCTTGCCACTATCTTTCACAATTTGCTAAACAAACAAATGAACCAAAAGAAGTCCTATTTGTGAACATATACAGACCACCAAAACCTAACAAACTTTTTTAACGACTTCAATGACCTCTGCTCTGCAACATGTCTAGACTATGACCAGATAGCAATTGTGGGAGATTTCAACATCCATACAGACAAACCCCAAATAAGTGGAACAAAAGCACTAAATGATGCCTTTCATAACTTTGACCTAACCCAACACATTAATGAGCAAACACACAACTGAGGACACACTCTGGACCTGTTTATTAGCAAAGACTTTAATATCGCTAGCATTGCCATAGCTGATATCGCATTATCTGACCATTTCTGCATCTCATTTGAAAGCACCATTAAAGCCAACATAACTAATCAGAGTAAAACCACTTTTAAAAAAACACCTCCTTAAAGAAAACTCAGCTGAAAACTTTAAAGTGATGTACACTTCAACCTTATCTAAATCACCAACATCCACCAACACACACCCAGTAAATAAACTGACAGATGATTTTCTGTCTAAAATCTCAGACATGATGGATAAGATTGCACCACTTAAGGTTAAAGCTGTCTCTAGTAAAAAGAAGTCTTAACGGAGAAGCAATCCACTGGTATGTAATGAAAAAAGGGAGTGCCGGCACGCTGAGAAGAAATGCCGGAAAACTCGACTCCAGGTTCATTACAAGATATATAAAGAGAAACTGAACAAGTATTAAGTAACTTTAAATGGTGCAAGGGAATAATTATTTTCTGAGAGATTATTCACAGAAACAACAATAATGCTAGGACATTATTTGCTACAGTGGAAAGACTAACTACTCTTCCAGTGACAGTACCCCCTGAACAAAACTCCACCAGGGCCTGTAATGAATTTGCCAGTTTCTTTACTGAAAAGATCTTGAACATCAGAAGGTCAATCAGTACATCAGCTCCAAACCCAATACATATGAGCCCAAATAACACCCATGCATAGAAAATGACTAATTTCCAAATAATAAATCAATCGAGCTGTGATGAAATTACTGACAAACTAAGCTCTGCCACCTGCTGCTTGGATATCTTACCAACAAGTTTTCTAAAAAACTCCTCCCTGCCATCAGATCGGATCTGATCAAAATAATTAACTTATCCCTCCTATCAGTTGGCTTCCCTAAAGCAATAAAAACAGCAGTTATCAAACTAATACTACAGAAAAAGAACATAGACAGCATGTAGATGCAAAACTACAGACCAATCTCTAATCTCTCATTTATCTGTAAAATTATTGAAAAAGCTGTGTTCCTACAATTAAATAGCTGCCTAGCAATGAACAACAGCTTTTATATTTATCCGTCTTGTTTTCGTAGTTACCACAGCACTGAGACTGCCCTCTTCAAAGTCTTCAATGACATCAGTACAAATACTGACCATGGTAAAACCACAGTACTGGTACTATTAGACCTCAGTACAGCGTTGATCATGATGTATTACTGGAACGTCTAGAGAGCTGGGCCGGACTCTGGTACAGTACTCGACTGGTTCGAACCTCAAGAAGAGCTTTTCAGCAAGATCGGTTAGTGAATAATACTGTTTTTACCTGCTTGTCCTTACTTTGTTGTAGTTTCTTGATTATTGTCTTATTGTAATTGCTTTCTTGTATTTTAATCATCAAATGGATTTATGCTGTGTTCTAATTTTAATCATGTAAAGCACCTTGAACTGCCTTTTGTTGAAAGTGTCCTATACAATATACAATTGTCTTGCCTTGCCTTGAAAATCTGCGTTGCTTGCATTTTCTATGTTGCCGCTTGAAAAGCAAGTAACACTTGAAAAGTTGACAAAGCCAACGCATACAAAGCACTGCAGAGACTCTGATGGACTCAACCATACACTTTACATGTAATCTTGGCGCTACTGTCGCTGACGTTTGGGGCAGTGTGAACGCACCATGAGTCACTCACTCCCTCCCAGCTCAGCTTGAATGAGTCACTCAGAGGAAGCCCACAGTACAAACGAATTAATCAACCCTCCTTCCTGGCTCTCAGCTGTAGAAACTCAGGCCATGTTAGCGGGGTAGTTATTCCTCCACCTAAGTTGAACTCCTGACTGATGTCATGTAACTATATGTAGTCTGCACTTTGTTTGTTTTGCAAAGATTATGAGGCTAAAGTAAACATATACTAACTCAGTTTCACCACCATTTAAAAAAAAATTTGATTTCATATCAGATTTTTTTCCTGCGGGAATAATGTAAAGAAAAATCTTATAAATAGACTATTTCACTAAACCTATGTATTCATATATTTAATTTTAATTCTATTTATTATTTTCTGTTTGTCAGAAGTTTCATTAAGAAAAAGCGTATTTTCCCTTTAGAAATCTTTTTTTTTGTCCTTTTTTGCACTATAAATGGATACCTTTCTTTTTTTAATCACTCTTTTTAGCGGCAGGATTCACGTGGAAAGAGGAGCAAATTAAGTTTGAGTGAAAATATAAATTTTTTTGCCCTGTCTGGGCAATTGACTAAGTGATTCAAATGACTCAAAAAACTAAATTAATTTATGAGTGACTAATTCAAACCTGATTGATTCAAATTAATAGAGTTTACAATCACTACTCAGCAAGTTTTCATCCATATATTGATAATAAAGGAAAGTTGCTTTGTTATTGTCACTGGTTAGAAGGAAGAGCGTTTTCTCTCAATCCTTAAGTCTGTCAGCAGCCTCGTTAAAGATTTAAATTCGACCAAATTAAAGTTCCAATTCCCTTTAAAAATCACCCTTTACAGGGTCTTGCCTGTGCCCCAATTCACCCGGCAAGTGGTTCTGAGTCCCCCCAGCACCAGTCAAAACTTCAGACTGCTCCTTCCGCCATCCAATCGCTTCTAGAACTGCGTCCAATTTCGACCATGTGTGGCGTAGAAGCCGGAGGGAACCCACACATGCACGGGGAGAACATGGGAATCTCTGACTAATTCAGAAAGGAGAAAGCCCAGTAGGAGACATGGAGGTTACACAGCAGGTATTTGGGCCACCATGAGGGTTTATAGGCTGCAAAAAAAAAAAGCAGAAAACATCCCAGCTGGTAGTTAAAACATTCTGACCGCTAGTTTGAGGATGGTCACCAGAAGAAAGACTGAGTTAAGTTCCGACAAGACGACAAAAGGCCTTCCAAAATTTGGAAGCAAATTGAGGACTGCTGTCCGAGACAAAGTCCCAGGGGAACCCATGGAGGCATACAACATCTTCCAGCAAAACTGCAGCCGTTCATTTTGCAGAAGGTAGGCCCAGAGAGCCACCAAGTGGACAGCCTTGGAAAACCAGTCCACAATGGTGAGAACAGTGTCCAAACCTTCCACAGGGAAGGCCAGTAACGAACTCTAAGCGAAAGTGGGCCCAGGGGCATTTCAGAACTTTGAGGGGTTGAAGTTCCCATGCTGAGGAAGAAGAGGAAGGTTTAGAAAGACCACAAATGTCACAGGCGGAATCAAATTCATGTATGTCGTGTCTCGTGGATGGCCACCAGAATGTCCGCTGTAAGAAACTTAAAGTTCTGGCCTGGCCGGAATGGCCTGAAAATGGGGAGGAATAACCCCAAATCAGAGCTTGCTGTCGGCATCTGGTGGGGACGTAGAGGCGATTTGGGGGTGTCTCGGGAGGTGCAGGTTCATCATGCAGGGGGGCTGAAAACCGTCGGCTGGGTAGAACAGGATCAGGAGTGACCTGAGGAGGAGATTGAGAAAACTGCCTGGACAGAGAATCTGCCTTGGTGTTCTTTGAACCTGGATGATAAACTAGGAGGAAGTTATAAGATTCAAAGGCCCAACGACAAATGCTATCTTGGAATGATTGGTGGAATATTTGGATGGTTGGCACTCAAAAATTGTATCCAAGATAGCTATGAAACCATCCGGTTGGCCTTCAATGCTATTCTATTTATCTGGAAGTCCAATACGGGGCTCATCGCTACCTGGCAAACCCTGATGCTGTAGGGTGGTGACGGTAGCAGACAGCTTGAGAAGCGTCTCAGTCAGTGACTCCAACTTGGAGCTCTGATGACTGACAACTTCATGGAGGTATAAAACCTAAGATCTAAGTCACTTGAATTCTGCTGGGTCCATCTTAGGCTCTGACATCCTGTCAGATTTCTGATCTGAGTGATCAGATCTGATCAGAGTGAGAGGAGTGTTGCGTGTGGACTTGACCCAAGTGCAGTGGAAGATGAACGAAGGGAGAAAAGCAGCATGCTGTTTAGTCTGGCAACACCTGAAATGTCAGGAATAGGGTTACAGAGGAGACCAGAAGACAGAAAACAGAAATATGGTTTTCAATGGATCCACAGCACCAGGATGGCAGCTTAACGGAGAGGAAGCTGGCGGAAAGCTGGCTCAGGACACAGAGGAAGTGATGTCAGAGTGATGAGCAGGTGAGTAAGTCCTCCTTAAATAGGAAATGAGGATGATCACATGATCATGACCTAATAAAACGTCTCCTTTTGGCACAAAACTGGTGATCTTCCACCCCAGGTTGTTGTAAGTGTTGTTACCATATATCTTCGCCTCCCCAAGTTGCCACCTTAGCCAACATCTCTTGGAGTCCCAGTTGACTCTTAATAAAGCTGGCAGCCCCAAGACAAAAACTAAAAATAGTGCAACTATTTAGCATCACACCAAGTTTTGTAGCACTACAACGTGATTCAGCTGTGAAACTCCTCTTTGCTGGGAACTTTGCTTGAAAATGGGTTAATGTTACGCATTTTGGGAGTTAGATTTTTTTGGCCTCAGTGTGTACTTCAAGCCTTTTTATTCCATCTATAGCTGGGCCCAACAACTTTTTTTAGCTACTGTGTCTCAATGTTGGTTTTGAAGATAACAGAATGGACTGGTTACAACTGTAGTTACAGCTTGGTTCAATCAAAGTACTTGTACTGTCGTTTAGGGTTCCTTCAAAACTCTGCATCACAATGTTTAAAAAAATGTCCAAGCAAGCACACACACACACAAAAAAAGATTTTGGAGGATTTTAATATAATGTACCTGTCTTCAAATTTGACAATATTTTAGATATTTAGATATATTTGAGTGAAAAAGTTTGAGAATTTAACAGTATTTTTATATAACTTATTGACACCTAAAAATGCATCCATTAATCTATCCAATCCTATGCTGGGGGGCTGGTACCTATCATCGGGAAGAGTAGGTCGCCAGTCCAATTTAGATACTAATAAATTTATTTTTATAATTTATTATTATTAATTTTTTTATCACTTATAAGCTTATTTATGTTATCAGGGTGTTAAGGACCTTTTAATTATCACTGACTTTGTCTCTAACACTGGATGTCAGAAGAAAACCAGAATCCAAACACCCCGGGATTCTATGTTTGCAGTTTTAAGTTAAATTAAATTGAACTGAATGTGTTTCATCCTGCCAAATTACATTTTATGAGGTATAGTTTAATGATGCAGGGTACACTAAAATAATCGTTTTTATGAGGTCAGCATACCAGAGTATAAATGCCCAAACGTAGCACAACAGAATCATTTTCAGTAATATATGGGACAAGTTCCCTCTGAGGGGAGAATGTACAGTGTAGGAAAAAGCCTGCCCCCAGGAAAGAGCCTGAATTATGCCATCTATGTTGTGACAGACCATTACCACTCCCCTGAGCCCAGTTACCAGGCAGTGTTGGGAAGAGAGAAAAACTGCAGTGAAGATTAACACACTTAAATATAAAACATACAATGGGCAAAAAATTATTTGGCAGCCATTGTGCAAGTTGTCTCACTTAAAAAAATTATCATAGGCCCACTTATACTGTGAGAGGCAGAAAGTAAAAAAAAATCCAGGAAATCACATTGTATGATTTTTTAAAAATATATCTGTATAATGGTGCAGAGAAAGTATTTAGCAACTACAAACAAGCAAGAATTCACCCCCCCAACACCAACCCCAGACCTGTTACATCTTCTTTAAAGATCCACTCCAAAAAAAAATCATGTTTTTTCTGTTCTTAACAAGTATTTGTAGCATTTTTCTTATGCTAGAGGACACATCTGAAGAAGAATAAGTTAAAAAATGAATTTTTGAGTATTTCTGAAAATACTCACCTATTGCTGTGAACCTGTAGCAGACCAATAAAGGCCACTGGGGGGCAGTGGACATTTTTGATGTTAAAAATCTGTAGGCGAAGCCTTCTCCACCCGCTACCGCCCTGTGCTCCAGCCCACTCTGAATCTAAGGAGATGAGAAAAAGATGGCGGTTTATAGTGTATATGCTGTACCTAGATGTAACCTAAAGAAGAGAGATACAGAATTTAGCTATCATGCTTTACAAAAAATTCTTTGTTGATCGGGAAAAATGGATTTATGTGTTTAGTCTCAATGACATTACAAGAGAAATATTTGTGTGCAGCCAGCATTTCAGTGCAGACTGCTTTACAATGTGGCAGGATAAACAATTGGGCTATGCTTCTAAACTACGTTTGAAGCTGGGTGCAGTGCCTTCCTTTAAGATACCATCCAGTGGACAGTCTGTGTCTTCACAGGTAAGGTCTTTTTTTCCCCACCCGCTAGCTTATCACATCAATTATCCAGATGAAGCAACGCTACGGTGTTGCATGCGGGTTTCAGCTAGGTTGGAGCTATGTATTTATTTTTTCTAGGAATTATAACCCCCGATTAAGCTGCATCAGGCACTGTCTATTGTGAATGCTGAGTATCAGACACACAAAGCAGATTCAGGTCATGTTGCAAAGCGCACCCACAGCTTTTAAGTTGGAACACAGAAGGAATAGAGTTTTCACCGTTTATTAATTGTTAAAATTAAAGTTCGATTACATCATTACAAAATAAGAGTCTCTTTTATCCTCCACTTATTAACTGTATTAGTGGCACTTTTTTGAACTGATTATTTTTATAAAAAATACACCTGTCCACAAATTCAAACAGTCAGAGTACAACTGCCACCATGACCAATATCAGACAACTGTCTCAGGACACCAGGGATAAGGTTGTACACCTGCACAAGACTAGGATGAGCCAATCTACAATAAACAGCAGCGTTGGGGGCACTATGCAAGATCTCATCTTGTGGGGTATATGTGATCTTGAGAACTGCACCAAGGTTACATTACAAAGTATTTTGGAGAAGTTTTGTTATTGACCAAATACTTATTTTCTGCACTATTACACAAATAAATGTAAAAATTATACAATATAATTTCCTGAATTTTTTTTACATTCTGTCTCAAAGTTGAAGTGAACCTTTGATTACATTTACAGACCTCTCATCTTTTTAAGTGGGACAACTTGCCCTGTTGGTGGCTGCCAAATACTTTTTGCCCCATTGTAGAAGCAAAGAAAGGAGACAGTTTGATCTTCTAATCTAAAGAAAATGTGTGGCCCAAGTTAATAATAAACGTCTTTTAAGCATTTTACATTCAAGGAGCTATTAGGATAAATATTTCTGCAAGTCGCTTCGACAATGTTTGGGCCTGCCAGGCCTGTCCTGCGTCCTCCCCCACCACCGGAACCGACTCACCACCAGTATTGGTAGTGGTCGGTGGATAGCTCTGGCCCTCTCTCTACCAGAGGGTCCAAAACATGCGGCCGTATATCAAATAAAACGACAAGCAAGTCGATCATCGAGCTGCGGCCTAGGGTGTCCTGGTGCCAAGTGCACATATGGACACCCTTATGCTTGAACACGGTGTTTGTTATGGACAATCCATGATGAGCACAGAAGTCCAACAACAAAACACCGCTCGGGTTCAGATCGGGGGGGTCATTCCACCCAACCACGCCTCTCCGGACCGCCAAGGTCCACGCTTTCGGCCACCGCCCATCTTACACCGTACCCGACCCCTATGGCGCCTCCCACAGGTGGTGAGCTCATGGGAAGGGGGCCTCATGTTGCCTCTTCGGGCTGAGCCCGGCCGGGCCCCATGGGTAAAGGCCCGGCCATAGGCGCTCGCCAACGTGCCCCATCTCCAGGCCTGGCTCTAGAGTGGGGTCCCGGTGACCCGCGTCCGGGCGAGGGAACTCTGGGTCCAAATTTTTTGCTCATCATAGGGGTCTTCGGGAAGCAGCTGGTACCGACAGGCCAAGAACAGTGCGGCTCGGATGGTCGCTGAGGCAAAAACTCGGGCATGGGAGGAGTTTGGGGAGACCATAGAGAATGACTTCCGTGTGGCTTTGAAGCGATTCTTGTCCACCATCTGATGCCTGAGGGGGGGAAGCGGTCTGCCAACAAAACCGTTTACAGTGGGGTTGGTGTGCTGCTGACCTCGACACGGGACGTTTTGGGTCAGTGGATGGAATACTTCGAAGACCTCCTCAATCCCACCGACACGCCTTCCTGTTCGGAAGAAGAGTCTGGGGACTTTGGGACGAGCTCTCCAATCTCTGGTGCTGAGGTCACCGAGGTTGTTAAAAAGCTAAATGCTCCAGGGGTGGATGAGATTCCCCCGGAGTTCCTTAAGGCTCTGGATGTTGTAGGGCTGTGTTTGTTAATGCGGCTCTGCAATATTACATGGACATCGGGGGCACTTCCCTTGGATTGACAGACTGGGGAGGTGGTCCCCCTCTTTAAAAAGAGGGACCACAGTGTGTGTTCCAACTATAGGGGGATCACACTTCTGAGCCTCCCTGGTAAGGTCTATTCAGGGGTTCTGGAGAGGAGGGTCCGACTGAGAGTCGAACCTCGGATCCAGGAGGAACAATGCGGTTTTCGACCTGGCCATGGAACACTGGACCAGCTCTATACTCTCAGCAGGGTCTTGGAGGGTGCGCGGGAGTTCGCCCAACTGGTCTAAATGTGTTTTGTGGACTTGGAGAAGGCGTTCGACCGTGTCCCTCGGGGAGTCCTGTTGGGGGTGCTCCGGGAGTATGGGGTACCAGTGCGGTACCACTTTGATAAGGACTGTTAGGTCCCATTTTAGAGACAGAGAGTCCCCGGTACGATCTTTTAATGCTGTATTAAGGTATGATCTTTTGTCATAATTTTGTGGCATTTGATCAAAACCTGGCCCAAGGCTGCATATCCATTCTCTAAGGCTGTGTCTGTGTTTTTTAATACTAGATGATACTCTGAGAACCAACACTCTACAGATTAGCTAAGGAACAGTGTGATCATTCCATAATCAACTCCTGTGTACTTGGATCAGGTGTTCTCCTATACTGCCCCTGTTACTGTTGTGGTAATCAAGCTCTCCTGATACTGTACTCCCAATTTTGTCTTACCTGCAAGTGTTTAGTATGTATGTCCTGTTGGCTTCATCTGAACGTGATAAACAGCTTTCGCTGGAGCGGTTCGCAGCCAAGTGTGAAGCGGCTGGGATGAGGATCAGCACCTCCAAATCCAAGACCATGGTCTTGAGCTGGAAAAGGGTAGAGTGCCTTCTTCAGATCGGGGATGGGGTCCTTCCTCAAGTGGAGGAGTTCAAGTATCTGGGGGTCATGTTCAGGAATGAGGGAAAAATTGAGCGGGAGACCGATAGGCAGATTGGTAAGGCGTCTGCAGTTATGTGGGCGCTGTACCGGTATGTAGTGGTAACGAAAGAGCTGAGCCAAAAGGCAAAGTTCTCGATTTACCGGTCAATCTACGTTCCTACCCTCATCTATGGTCACGAACTTTGGGTGGTGACCAAAAGAACAGGATCACGGATACAGGCGGCTGAAATGAGTTTTCTCCGCAGAGTGGCTGGGCTCTCCCTTAGAAATAGGGTGGGGAGCTCGGTCATCCGGAGGGGGCTCAGAGTAGAGTCGCTGCTCCTCCACATCGAGAGGAGCCAGTTGAGGTGGCTCGGGCATCTGGTCAGGATGCCTCCTGGACGCCTCCATGGTGAGGTTGTCCGGGTACGTCCCACAGGGAGGAGGCCCAGGGGAAGACCCAGGACTTGCTGGAGGGACTATGTCTCCCGACTGACCTGGGAACGCCTCGGGATTCCTCCCGAGGAGCTGGCCCAAGTGGCTGGGGAGAGGGAAGTCTGGGTCTCCCTGCTTAGGCTACTGCCCCCCCGACCCGACTTCGGATAAAGTGGAAGAAGATGGATGGATTTCTGCAATTCACAAAGCTGTAGACCAACCCATCAAGATCCTTGAATTTCAGTGTTTCAATAACTTTCATGTCCACACTTCTATAAAATACAACACCTAGGCCTGCAGACAGCTTCTAGAAGCATTTGGTAAATCTTATTTTCCTCTCAGGAACTCTTCAATTTCCAGCATGGTACTGTTATTGAATGCAATATGTCCACGGTGAAATTCCCTAAATCCTTCCACCGTTAGTGTTTTTTTATGATAAAGTGGAAGCAATTGGAAATGACAAAAAAATCAACTTCAAAATAGTATTCACGTTAAATCAGAGTGATGTCAATATAAAATGTTTGCCATTAAGACTAACAGATCACCAAACCTCACATGCTCTTGTAGAAGGCAGATTCATATTATATTACACTGTTAGGATTAATGTTTATATAACTAGTTTCCACATTGCAAGATCTCCCCCATTAGCAAGGAATGTTTGATGCGGCCAAAGGATTGTTTGTGTGAAGATCTGGCAGAACATTGACTTACTGAGGATTTCCAAGAAAACAGTCAAAATCTGATAGGGGTCGACATGACATGGCTCCAGTCTAGGAAAGCACAGCTGGAATCCATCATTTAGGCACCACACTTGTGTGTATGCAAGACGTGCACGTTCCCCCGTGCGCAGAAAAGTACTTAAGAATCTGTACACCCCATTTTAGAGTCAGAGAGTCCCCGGTACAATTGTTTGATGATGTATTAAGGTATGATCTTTTGTCATAATTTTGTGGCATTTGATTAAAACCTGGCCCAAGGCTGCATATCCATTCTCTAAGGCTGTGTCTGTGTTTTTTAATACTTGATGATACTCTGAGAACCAATACTCTACAGATTAGCTAAGGAACAGTGTGATCATTCCATAATCAACTCCTGGGTACTTGGATCAGCTCTTCTCCTATACTCCCCCTGTTACTGCTGTGGTAATCAAGCTCTCCTGATACTGTATTCCCAATTTTGTCTTACCTGCTTTATTTGTATGTGCTATTAGGAAACCTTGAAACTAATCAGAATCTGTTTTCTGGTCTCAACACTGAATTCGCCATGATAGGTCTACCTAGCTAAACAGAATACTTACGTGTATCCATTCGTCTGCTCATATGTCCATCTTAAGAATTTGTCAAAAACTGCATCACCTACAATGCCTTTTACCTTTAACCTGTAGCAGAAACAACTATTTTTTACCACATACTCCATTCCATTCTATGTTTTTCTGGAATTTAAGGCTTCCTCAGGACATAGGTAAGATTTCAGAAAAATATATTTACATTGTACATTACTAGTTTTGGTCACAGGCCAGAAACTGTGTTGGTTTCTGTTTCTATATATTTATTAGAGTATTAAGATATAGAAAATAATAATAATAAACAAGCACAAAAAAAATTATTCCCAAACCCCTCCTGTCACTACAGTTATGCTTGTACAGCACAAAACATCCATTGCATGGTACAAATAAAGCAAAAGTCTTATAATGAAGTCCAAGTAAGAATAAATTCTAATCTGCTGTCACTCATCAAAGAAAGAGAAAGAAAAAGAAAAGACAAATTTATAGCTGGGCATATCAAGTATCCACTACCTGAGTCGCTGGTTGATCACAAAAAGTTAGAAAAGGTTTCCAAACTCTTAAAAACTTCTGCTCAGATCCACGTAATGTGTACCTGAGTTTTTCTAATTTCAGGTTATAGATCATCTCCTTTATGATGCATTTACACCGCACAGTTGGTCTGCGTCAGGCAACGCATTCAACGGATGAAGTTTGACGTATGTACTTTTTGGCTTCCATAGCTTGCTTCTGAGCAAAAAGGAGTGCGTGGGCAGGGCTTCCTCTGTTGCCGCACATTCTGAACTATGGTGGATTGTAACGAGAGAGTGGCTTGCTGTAGTGCTCAATCTTCAGATGCGTTCGGAGTTTGGGGTGTTTAACCATTTGCTCAAAGAGCTGCTTATGGATGAGGTTCACTTTCAGTGCTACGTCTGTCCCACGCCTAATTTTACGACCTCCTGGGCCGCATCAGAGCTCTCATCTCCTACAAGGACACCAACTACAGGTGCTCTGTTCCTCCTTAGGAGCGCCTGTCCATCCATCTTCGGTTAGTGTTATTTCTCCATCCATCCATTTTCTTAACCGCTTAATCCTTAATGGGTCGCGGGGGGGCTAGTGTTATTTCTGTTTTTTAAAATCCGCATTTGTCGAAAATGTTTTCACTGGACCCGCGCTTCATTCAAAATACTTGTATAGTGACATCACTACAGTGAGACGCTCTGATTGGTTGCCGCACTGCGTTAACTGTGTTGAGTCCGCCAAAAGTTCAGCTAGCTGAACTTCTGCCTTGCTTGCGTTGCCTTATTAAACGCAAGTAAAGTTAATGGAGCCAACGCACCGCAGAGACTTTAATGGACCGCTGACGTACTCGGCCATAGACTTTATATGTAATCTTGCCGCAACTGACGCTGACGTATGGGGTTGGTGTGAATGCAGCATTATCCATTGAGTCACTGAGAGTGGGGCAGGATCCCTCCACCTTAACAATATGAGACAGCGCGCCAAGAGGGTCCCAAAAGCAATAATCCTATGACCACCCACTGGGAGTTGTAAGCTCTCTGGGGCAACCCCAAAAAATGAAATAAGAGAGCAGTGGTGAATCTTAGTTCCTACCACTAACGATAGTTAATCAAAAACATCTTTCCAGTACCAATCCAAGCTGTAACAAGACCAGAACATATGCAACAATGTTGCCACAGTAGTCTTACACCTGGCACAGGTGGGATTGAATTGCGGAATTTTTTTTTACCAGTTTGGCCTTTGACCAATGTGTCCGATGTACAACTCTGAACTGAAGTAAAGCATGTTGTGCACACTTGAAGGATGAATGAACACCTTTCAGAATCCCGACCCAGACAGAATCAGTATTCTCCTTTTGAAGATCTTGGACCCACGCATTATGTATCCGAGAGTCACAAGTAAGCTCAAGAGCAAAAATCTTCCTGATTATAAAAGAAACGGTCCCTTTTTACCTTGGATCACAGGACATATCATCCAATAAATTGCTCTGTGGCTTGTTGGGAAAATCTGATATAATGCTCCACACATAATGCCTTAGTTGTAAATACCTATAAAAATGGGAAGAGGGAAGATTTAATTTTTGTGATAGTTGTTCAAAGGAGGCACATTTTCCTTGTATAAAAAGACTACCAAGAGATGTAATACCTTTATAGTGCCACATGTTAAATGCTTCATCCTGCATTGAAGGTTAAAAGAAATGATTGCATGCGATTGGACTGAACAAACAATTTTCTTGTAGTTTAAAGTGTTTCTAAATAAATCTTAAGTGAGTGGGTGACAACAGGGCTGTCTCCAGGCACCCCAACAGAGGCATGGATGCCAACATGGCGAGGTAGGCTGGCAGAGAGACAAAACCACAGAAATGGCGTTCCATGGCCGCCCATGAGGCACAGTCCTCGTCCGAAACGTGGTTCACCCAGAATGCTAAATAGTACATATTAGTGGCCCAATAATACAATTTTAAATTTGGAAGAGCCAGACCTCCGTCTCGTTTTGATTTCTGTAAAAGAAAGTCTTTACGCAGTCTGGGTTGTTTCCCATTCCAGACATAGTAAGAAATTGCTGAATCCAGCTTTTTAAATAAACTTCCAGGGATAAACAAATGTAAGCACTGAAACAAAAATAGATACTTTGGAAGCACCAGAATACCAATGGTATTAACCCTACCAATAAGTGAGATTGTGTTATACAAATAAAATTGCCTTGCCTTGCCTTGCCTTGGAAGGGAATACGAAGTGGCTAAATCAGGCTTAGTTTGTGTTAAAAGTTTTTCAAAATTCTTTTTGAATAATTTTGAAATTTTTCTTGTAACAGTAACCCCAAGGTATGTAAAACAGTCCATCACTACACTAAAGGGTAATCTAATATTCTCCAATATGGAAGTGGATATACTGAGCGACATTACCTAACTTTTCTGCAAATTTAACTTGTACCCAACCTTTCCAAACTGGCCTAACAGGTCAAAAACAATAGCGATTGTGGTCTCGGCCCTTGACACATATAAAAGCAGGTCAAGCAAAAAGCAGAAGCTTATGCTCCACATTCCCTCTCATAATCCCTGCAATTGCATTGTTACCCCTTATTGCTATAGCCAACGGCTGAATTGCTAGGACAAACAAAAGTGGACTAAGTGGATAGCCCTGTCGCGTACCCCGTTGTAATTTAAAGGATTTTAAATAAAAACTATGGGTCAGGATCATAGCTGAGGGTCACGAGTACAAAAGTTGGATCCAGGAAATAAATGTACCAAAACCAAACCTCTTGAGGGTCTCAAAAAGAAAGTCCCATTCCATTCTGTTGAATGCCTTCTCTGCATCCAGGACAGAAGGCACTCAGAGGCCAACTGGGAGAGAGAGTATATTATGTTGAGTAAATGTCTGATATTGAAAAATAAGGGTCTTTGTTTAACAAATCCATTCTGGTCTGGGGAAATTATGTTGGGCAGAATATCTTCCAGCCAGTGGGCATGTGCGTTGGCTAAAATTTTATAGTCACAGTTCAACAGCGAGATAGATCTATAAGATCCACAGTCTAACAGATCTTTATTTTTCTTAGCCAAGAGTGTAATGCACGGCTCAGTCAAAGTACCTGGAAGACAGCCCACTGCCATGGATTCCATATACATTTGTGTTAAAAAAGGGGATAATTGGTCACAAAACGTTTGATAAAATTCCCTACAGAAACTAACTGGGCCCGGGGATTTCTTTTTTTTGCAGCCTTGTAGCCTTACAATTTTTTTTTTCTGCGAGACTGGTTTATCTAGAAAAGAAACTTGTTCCAAACCCTGAAAAAAAAGCATTTATGAGATATGAACTTGGATTACTTGCCATATAAAGTTTACTGTAGTATTCTGTAAAAATATTGTTTATATTTATGCCTTGCTGGTCAATGATAACTTCTGTTTTTGAACAGATCCCATTAATTAAACTGTTTAGCCCTTTTTGCCCTCAGCTGTCTGGCTAAAATCTCCCCAGCTTTGTCACCGTGCTCATAGACTGTACTTCTGTTTTTTAACAACAGGTTTGTCATAGGGTAGATAGTAAGCAAATCATATTCTGTTCTAAGTTTGAGACACTCCTTATCCAATTCTAAAGATAGGTTTTGGGCATTTCTTTCATCAGTTTGTGATATTTTTCTTATCAGTTGTGTTTGTAATTTTTTACTATTTCACCTTTACGGAATTAACTCTCCTCTTAAAAAGGCCTTTAGGGTTTCCCATACAGTTGAAATAAACACATCTGGAGTTACACTGATTTCTAGGAAGAATGATATTTGGTCCGACATAAACTTAATAAAAGTCTCATCAGAAAGTAACAGAGGGTTAAATCGCCAGTGTCTCACGATGCCTTCCACCCCAGGTATATTTAAGGACAGAACCAGAGCAGCAAATCAGAATGGTTTCATACTTACAGGCAAGTGTTTTGTCAATAAAAAAGTCATCAATTCTACTATATGTGTGATGGACATGGGAATAAAATGAGTATTCCCTATCGAGTGGGTGTAAAAATCTCCATATGTCTACAACACCATATTCCGCAAAAAAGGACTGCATACAAGAAGCAGATTTGGACAATGTCTGTTGACAATTTATCCATCCCGGGGTCCGTACTGAGGTTAAAGTCACCTCCCATAATTAGCAAGTATGAATTCAAATCAGGAGCATCTCAATAATGCGCTGGTGGAACAGAGGGTCATCAAAGTTAGCCGCATACACATTAAATAGTGCAACCTTTACATTGTACAACAAGCCAGTGACTATAACATAATGGCAATTAATGTCCAGTAAAGAGCTATAATGGGTAAATAATACGTCCTTACCTATAGCAATAGCAAAACCTCTTGCCTTCGTCATAAAATTGGAGTGAAACAGCTGCCCCATCCATCCAGTCCTCAGCCGCTGGTTGTCTGAACATTTAAGGTAAGTCTCGCCCTTGACATTCCAGCTTAAAATACTAAAGTCCATACTTATTTATCCCAAAAAAAAAAAAAGCAATAGCATATGTCATCCATTTGACAGCAGAGTTTTTAAGTGCAGCGTAGGAGATACCAAACTGAGAATCCCAATGTGACAGCAAAGCATGAAAACAAAACAACAAAGCAAAAGGTGAGTCTAGCTGACAGAACAGACAGCACACCTAACCAAACTAACTTAACGTCTTCCAATACACTAACTGACTGGAGGACCCCATCCCATTAACAGTAACCTACCATATAGGCCTATAAGAAACAATGACAAAATATCACACAGTCACTTGAAGTAAAATAAAGCTAGAACCCTAGAGTTTTAAACAGATAATAAAAATCAAAGCAGAAAACATACATCCAAATAACAGGTGCATGCCAAGCCACAGGGTAAGAGATTTTAAGTAAACAGTAACAATATTAGTAATAGCCACAGACCTAATGATTCCAACTTAGCCACCAGAAATCTTTTAAAGGAGGAGCAGATGCTCACTGAGTAAACTTTTCTGCCTCATCCACAAATCCAAACCATTTGCGTCTTTTGTCTGTGTGCGTAATGCGGAGGCACACCGGGTACAGCAAAGCCGGTTTGAGCCCCAGTTCGTACAGAGAGGACATAACCGCCTTGTACTCTCTTTGCTGGTCACGACGTCTTGGGGGTAATCCTCATAGACCCTGAACGCATGTCCTTTGTAGACGACCCCCTGGCCCCGGGCTTTACATATTAATTGCTCCTTTGTCTGGAAGTGGTGTAAACAAAGCAGAACAGCCCGCGGACTGGCCCCAGGCTTCGGCTGGGGACCCAAGACACGGTGCGCCCAATCTAGACTGGGAGGCGTAAAGAACATCTCCAAACTGAAGACATCCTGGATAATGAAGTAGTAAGAATATATACATATATAAGTCGTTAGGGTCATGTAGTAAAATAAAATTGTTATGAACCTGTGATCCGGGGGGACTCAGTGTTTCTAGCTGGTATGTGATATCTAGCTCCAACAGTTACTGTCACAGAACACAGCTGCAGGCTTTCCAGAACATCTCTGTGTATTGTATTTTTAATCCAATATTATTACTGTATACAATGTATTCAATAATAATTAATGTGTGTGTGTGCTCATAAAGGAGAACAATGCTGTTAGCGACAAGTCTATTAGCGACAGTGTGAGAAGAGGTAACCAGATTAAAACTGAGTTTGATAGCAGGACATATGGTATGGGAGAAAAGAGCAGGTGTCTGACCAACAAAGGAACTGTATTAGCAGTTTGGTGAGAACCAAGGTCAGTGTGGAGACGGAAGGATGCTCACATGCTTAGATATGCATGAATTCTTTGTTAGGCTTATCTGAAGTGCGTCAGCGACAGACTGTAACTATTGTGTGTTGGAATCTGTATTCTAATAAAAGGCTTTATCCACTCTGGGTCGGGATGCATTTGAAGAAGTGCATCCCTTTGTAAAGGTGGAATTTTTGGCCAAATCAATATATCAGTGTATGAGTGGACTTTTTTTGATCTCTGACAGAAATAACGAAAACGCTGGAAAAAATAGACTTCAAACGGTAACAGTATATCTCATATTTGGGCGCCTGCTCCCTTAATGAGCAGGTCAGGAGTTATAGAAGTCAGGAATTTATCTATAATAACCTGAGACAAAAATTTAGTCGGCTGTGGACCCTCGATGCCCTCAGGTAATCCGACCAGCCTTAAATTATTTCTCATGCTCCTCCCATCTTGAAGTCTTTAGTGCGCAGGTTGTCGGCTTGTAGCTTTTCACGGATAGCCCCTAGATTCTCCATTCGCCCATGTGTCGTTTGCACGTTGTCCTTGAGAGACGTCAAACGAGTGCCGTGGTCATTAATTGTCCCTTGAAGTTTGTCCAATTTCTCATCAATTTTGTCAAAGTTGTTTTTTAGCTCCTCTAACAAAGCTGCCCTGTGGTCGGTTAGCGCAGCAACCAAGTCAGCCTTGCTAATGCTAGCGGAAGCCTGATTTTCCAACTTCTCATATATTTTAGATTGTTTTGGTGGCATGGTTGCAACCTAAGAAATCAGATGCAGCCCCAGCACAGAATAAGAACTTGTAGAAAATCTGTGACCAGTAGAGAGGTTATAAAGTTAGGTATAGAACGGGAGCTCGGGGCCAGCACGTCTCTACTCCATGAGCACCACCCGGAAGTCCTGTGTTGGTTTCAATGTAATGTTTATTTTTTATATGTATGTTCCTGATTTTTATACATTTGTCTGGGTGAATACTTGATTCTGATTGGCTGGAGGTGAAAATGTACACCTAAGACAGGCGTCCTGTCAAATTTCCTGATGACAGTTCTAAATTATTGTGCTGGCTCAAATGGCAACGGAGACTCAACATTATTTTACAATTGACTCATCCCAAAATTTTGCATCATCTATTGGACACACACAAGCAGTAAGTAGTGCACTGACCTTCTGAAATGATACTTTGTATCACGTAACTTAAGGTAAAGCCATCATCTTACTTCCTATCACTGATAAACTGCTGAGGGCGGCTCGCTGTGGCCACGTTGCTTGGCAAAGCCTGTATACGGGAGATATTAAATAGTGCCCTCGAATTATAAAAAAAAAACCTTGCGATTTTAACTCTAAAACACATTAAAGTATTATTAATTGATTAAATATTTCTTTCTTTCGTAAGTGACCATGGTATAGGTGGGATAATGCCCTTTGAGGTGTCCATTATCAGAAAATAATGGACTTCGCGGAAGCAACAAAGCGGAGAACGGTTAACGCGTCTGTGTCGTCCATTATTTTCTGATAATGGACACCTCATCAGGCATTATCCCTTACGTATTGCATGTAACTCCTGGTGGTTTACGTTAAAAAAACTGGTTTAGGTTGCTTAGCAACCCCTAGTGTATTTTTGTTAGAATAAGTGTAACAGCACAAGGCAGAGCTCCAGTTTTCCAGGAGTCTGTAAGTTAAATATTGTTGAGATTCTGAGCTTTTCATGAAAAAGTTTCAACAGGTGAGATGGGAAATTAGTCCCTTGGTCTATCAAAATCTGATCTAGAATTCCTACTCTGGAGAACAATTGAATCAGGGCTCCGACTACTGCAGGAGCAGTGATGTCATGTAGTGGGAAAGCTTCTGGAAATCTAGTGGCATAGTCACATACCACCAGAATGTACTGATGTCCATGTCCACTTTTCATTAGAGGTCCAACAATGTCCATTGCAACCTTACGAAAAGTAGTCGAAACAACTGGTAATGGCTGGAGGAGCGCCCGATCAGATTTCCGAACTGGCTGTGTTTTCTGGCATGTAGGACAGGAAGCAAAAAGTGCATTTATGTCAGTATACATTGACAGCCAAAAAAAATCGTGTACTGACACAAATAAATGTTTTTTGCCACCCTAGATGACCTGCGCATGGAATGGGGTGTGCTACATGCATGATCTACAACTAGTTGGGACAACCAGACATTGTTGTTCCTCACCAGCGTATAACACCCCATCTTTCAACAGAAAAGTTTCTCGGCCACTCCAGTTATTGGTTTTACTGTTTACCTTCTCAGACAGAGGTTTTAAAGTTGCATCCTGTTTCTATAGCCCAGCAATGTTCTCAGGTACTTTCCAAAGGCCAGTAACCGGTAAATCTGATGAGATATCCCCACTTAACAATAACTTCTTCTAAAACCTTTTCTGCTTCCTAGATTTTTCCTTTGAAACATCAAACAGACTCGTCAATATTGGGTTGTGGTTAATCTTTTCCTCTGGTCTGAGAACGGGTAATGACAGGACATGAAACACCATCTACTTTTTCACCCTTATGTCATCCAATGACATAATGATTATGTCATCCAATGACATAATGATTCTTGTTCAAGAGGTTAAATAGCTAAGTCTCCACACCAGTTAGTTGGACCAGTCCCAGCCTGGTCAGCGGCGAGCATGAACTGATGAAGCCTCTTGGATAAGAGGTGAAACGTCTTCCAAGACAAATTACCTAGTCCAGTTGCGTTTGATTGAAATTTCCTTGAGATAGTGAACAATTGTGTGTTTCTGTGTGTGTGTGTGAAGAGATCTCTTTGTTGTGGTTGTTGAGGAGTCTTGTGATTAAAACTCGAGTATAAAGTATTATTTAAAAGTAAATAATGATGAATAAATAAATTAATAAAGTAGAAGAAACTGAATTAAACATATTACATCGAAAAGAAAGTAAACATAAAGAATAATTAAATTGTTTTTGAAGCAGGCTATGTGACGTAGTGTGTCGAGAATTCCGACTCATTTTGAAGATTAGATCCTTGTGGCTTACTGAAAACAATACCATTTCGGCTCCTATTGGAGTTCAGTTACTATTGAAGAGTTGGTCCTTAGGGATGTATCGTTTATAAGCAACCTATCAGTAAAACAGAAAAAGAAAAACAGCAGTGCACACATTCAAGAGTCAGATGAATATATCTAAATTTTATTTTAAAATAAACGGTTTATTAAATCTGCTTCCTCTTTTTCATAGTATGGCCAACTTTGAGTTGAAAAGGTGAGGCTGTAACAAATATAATCTACCCTAAAAATATATTTTATATAGATAAAGAAGTGATCCCTGACCGTAATTTATCTGCTATGGTGATTTTCTTTCTGAGATCATACTGTTCGGTTCCTTTTGTGTCTGTTTACGGAAGCCTGCCCTATATTCAGACCCAAATAGGATTCCAGTTTGTGGAAAGTTAAGTCCTGGAACTTCTAAATAAAATAATATTGTAATAATCTAAGAATTAAATCTTAAAATTGAGGTAGATAAACTGCAGAACAGAAAGGGAGCAATAAAAGCAGATAGCAAAGGTGATATGAAGTTGTATTGAAGTGAAAATGGAAAATTTGAGCATGAATCAGAATCAGAATCAGCTTTAATGGCCAAGTATGACACATACAAGGAATTTGACTCCGGCAACTTTTCTCTCCAGTACAGAACTTAAATAAGTTAAATTAAAACGGAAATAAAAATAAATACAAATAAATAATAAAGGATAATATATACACCAAACCAGGGTTATTGTACAGTAAGTATATACAGCAGTGCAGAGTTTTAGTTTATTTTTAGTTTATTGTTCATGTGAATGGACTCAGACTCTGTGACTATTCAGAGTTCATTAGAGCTACAGCCTGGGGGAAGAAACTGTTCTTGTGTCGGGTGGTTTTGGCGTACAGCGCTCTGTAACGCCGGCCTGAGGGGAGGAGCCTAAACAGGTTGTGGCCAGGGTGTGAGGGGTCAGTGGTGATTTTTCTGGACCGCTTCCTGACCCTGGCCCGGAAAAGGTCCTCGATGGAGGGAAGATCAGTACCTATGATCCTCTCTGAGGACCTGACTGTTCTCTGCAGTCTGTCCTTGTCTAGCCTGGTGGCAGATCCGAACCAGACAGAGATGGATGAGGTCAGGACAGACTGGACTATTGCTGTGTAGAATATGGTCAGCAGATCCTGAGGCAGGTTGAACTTTCTGAGCTGACGCAGAAAGTACAGCCTTTGCTGGGCCTTCCTCCTTATAGAGTCAATGTGGGAGGTCCACTTCAGGTCCCGTGTGATTGTGGATCCTAGGATCCTGAAAGACTCCACTGTGGGGACTCACCTGTTGGTGATTATGAGAGGAGATGTTGATGGGGGTCTCTTCCTGAAGTCCACTGTCATCTCCACAGTTTTGAGCGGGTTTAGCTCCAGGTGGTTCTGACTGCACCAGAGGACCAGCTGTTCCACCTCCCTTCTGTATGCAGACTCGTCGCCGTCACGGATGAGTCCAATGACGGTGGGGTCATCTGCAAACTTCAGGAGTTTCACAGAAGGGTCTCTTGACGTGCAATCAGTGGTGTAAAGGGAGAAAAGCAGTGGGGAGAGAACACATCCCTGGGGGGCGCCGATGCTGAGGGACCGGGTGCTGGATATGAAGTTACCCAGTTTCACCTGCTGCCTCCTGTCAGTCAGGAAACTGGTAATCCCCTGACAGGTGGAGGGAGGCACGGTGAGCTGGGACAGTTTTTGGTGGAGGAGCTCTGGGACGATGGTGTTGAATGCAGAGCTGAAGTCCACAAACAGGACCCGAGCGTAGGTACCTGCAGAGTCTAGGTGGTGCAGGATGTAGTGGAGAGCCATGTTGACTGCTTCATCCACTGACCTGTTTGCTCTATAGGCGAACTGCAGGGGATCTAGCAGGGGATCCGTGATTTACTTCAGGTGGGACAGCACCAGTCGCTCAAAGGATTTCATGACCACAGATGTCAGGGCGACTGGTCTGTAGTCATTTAATCCTGTGACAGGGGACTTCTTGGGAACCGGGATGATGGTGGAGCGTTTGAGGCAGGAGGGGACCTCACACAGCTCCAGGGAGTTATTGAAGATCTGAGTGAAGATGGGAGCCAGCTGGTCAGCACAGACTTTCAGACAGGACGGAGACACTCCATCAGGACCTGATGCCTTCTTAATCCTCTGTCTCTGAAATAGTTGGCGCACATCCTGTTCGCAGATCGTCAGTGCAGGCAGGGGGTCAGGTATGGGGATGGTTTGGGGTGATGCTAGGCCTTTTGTGATGGAGATGGTGGGGGAGGTGGAAGGTGTGAAAGTTGTTTCAAACCTGGAGAAAAAGTCATTGAGGTCCTCAGCCAGGCGGGGGCTCCCCACAGGGTGGGGGGATGGTCTCCTGTAGTTGGTGATGGTCTGCAGGCCCTTCCAAACTGCAGAAGAGTCGTTGGCAGAAAAACGCTCCTTCAGCTTTGCACTGTAGTTCCTTTTTGCTGCCTTGATCTCCTTTGTCAGCTTGTTCCTGGCCTGCTTGAACAGGTCCCGATCCCCACTCCTGTAGGCCTCCTCCTTGTCCTGGCGTAGCTGTCTCAGTTCTGCAGTGAACCATGGTTTGTTGTTGTTGAACGTGCAGAAGGTTTTGGTCTGCACACACATGTCCTCACAAAAGCTGATGTAAGATGTCAGTCAGTTCGTCCAGGTCTGAGGCTGCTGCTTCAAAGACGCTCCAATCAGTGCAGTCAAAGCAGGCCTGTAACTGCATCTTTGACTCATCTGTCCATCTCTTCACAGTTCTTACTACAGGCTTAGCAGATTTCAGCTTCTGCTTGTAAGATGGGATGAGGTGGACCAGGCAGTGGTCAGAAAGTCCCAAAGCAGCACGGGGGACAGAGCGATATGCATTCTTTATTGTGGTGTAGCAGTGGTCTAAAGTGTTCATATCCCTGGTAGGACACGTCACGTGTTGTCTATATTTAGGCAGTTCAAGTTTGAGATTTGCTCTATTAAAATCCCCGAGAATGATTAGCAGAGAGTCCGGGTGAGTTTTCTCCATGTCTGTGATCTCGTCGGCGAGGTGATGTAACGCTGCCGTTACACACGCCTGCGGTGGAATGTATACAGCGACCAGCACAAACGAGGCAAACTCCCGCGGTGAATAAAATGGTTTACAGTTTATGAAAAAAGACTCTAGGTGAGAGCTGCATGTCTTCTTTAACACTGTGACATCTGTACACCAACCTTCGTTAATGTAGAAACATGTTCCTCCTCCCTTTGACTTCCCAGACAGTTCCGCGCAGCGGTCCGCTCGGAACAGCTGGAAGCGCAGCAGCTGTAGTGCGCTGTCCGTGATGTGTTCACTGGACCAGGTTTCAGTGAAGCAAAAAGCGGCAGAACAACGAAAGTCGGAGTTTTTGGATAAGGAGCAATTCATCCATTTTGTTAGGCAGAGAGCGGACGTTCCCCAGGTGTATGGATGGGAGAGCGGTGCGTAATCCCCGCTGTCGCAATTTAACGAGCACACCAGCTCGTTTCCCTCGTCGGCGTCTCCGTCTAAATCCACAGAGCGCTGCTGCTCTTCCAGTCAGAATCTCCATAAAGTAGTCTGTTGATTAAAAACGGTGAAAAATGTTCCGGCACTGGATAGCCCTATTTGTAAGATTTCCTCTCTGCTCATTTTAATAGCAGAGGGAGTGCAGAAGACTACGCAAATAAGTAAAATTGTAACAAGTACTAGGGAGCGAAGTACCGAGGCGTCCATCCGCGGTGCCATCTTCTATAATATGAATAAAATGATGATAAATGATGATAAATGGGTATAGATGATGAAATTAGGAAAGTCTTGTGACAAAAGTAAAATATCTAGTTGACAAATCGGACAATGAGTGAGAATGGTTGGTGAGCTGCTTAAAGAATAAAATTAAAAGATGCATAAAATAACTCCCTGGAGCTTGATAAAATAATTAATTGGATGTATTGAAAGGCGTAAAAGTGGATTTTTTACAAATAATGTTTAAATTCTTGCAAAGAAAACTGAAACATTTTGATGAATATTGGTATGTCCATTTTCATGAGTTAGTTCAGACATGAGATAGAAAAATGTACAAAATTGATAAACTATTGAATAGTAGATTACTTAATGATAAAAGGATGAGATTAATGATTCGGTATTATGGACATCTTAATTGCTGTAGTTTTTGAAGAATTTGAAATTCATTAGAAAACGGTAAAAACATCTCAGAAAAGCATATAACCTTGTCTAGTATGAACGGTTAGGAATTAGCATGTTTTTCAATTTACAGAATAAACGTAGTAAGTGCTACACGTTTTTCTTATTTCCATGATTTAAATAAGTACAATTTAAGTAATTATTAACTACTGAAATTATTTCCATTTTGGCTATTTCTTCTAGCCCTGTAGACTTTAGAAATGCTGTTTGGGAAATATTGCCTCTTCCTTATTCAACTAATAAAATAAAAAGGCTTTATTATTGCAATTACCTGTTACTGGTTACTTGACTAAATACATTGTTGAGTAATAAAAAACAATAATTATCATAGTGGTAATCTCTCAACAGCAAGTAGATATTATGAATGTGATTAAACTATTCTGAGTTTTCAAAACTTTGTTTTATAAGAAAAAGAGTCATCTTAAAAGCATCTGTTTTTATTTACTTTACATATAAACATTGAGTAAGAGCCATGATAAAAAGCAAGTTGTTGCTGAATTTGAAAATGTTCTAATGACTAAAAGAAAAATGACTATGTTATGTGCTAAATTTGTTGAAGAACAACCAATAAATATCAGCTTAATTCTAAATGTTAGTTTTAATTTATAATAAATAAGTAAGTTCTAATTAATTTATTCTGATTGTGTGGTAACAATCTATGCAATTGAAGAAAGTAAACTGAAACAACTTTTTGTTTTGTTTTCAAGTGTAGAGATAAATGCAAGTTTTCTAAATCTGTTGAAGATTTCTGTGTTGGCGGAAAATAGGAATTGGGTTTAGGTTTTAAATTTTATAAATTAATCTGTCAGATGTTATGCACGATCTGGTAGCTAGTGTACCTGATGCTGAGAGGGAATTTTCGCCTCCTGAATGTAGAGAAAAAGGTTCTAGAACAGTTATGATAATAGAATAAAACAATGGAATAATGTACCATTTAATTAGTGAAGACTTTGTTGCTGACAGTTGACATAGATTTTTATTTTATTTTTTTAGTTTTATTTCTCTCAACTTGTATGTATATTTACTTTGAAGTGGATCCTGACTGGAATTGCAAAACTGCAGGCTATTTATTAATGATACATTTGGGGAATGTTGATTGAGAAACTGAGGTAAAGCAAAAATGATTCGGTGGTCATTTATTTGACATTTCTAGAAGCTTCAATTCAATTTGGTGTTTATCATTGGAGCAACAAAAAGAAGCCTGAGAGGATAATTGGGATTGACTGTAAAATGCTGATTTTTGTTGTTTTGTTTTAATTTTAAAACTTTTTTTTAGAGAATTTTTATCTTTTGAAGCTTGTTTATGAAATGATTTTGTATTTTTAGTTTTATTGTTTAATGGAAATTGGAGTATTATACATGTTACAAACATTTAAGAAAAAAGGTAAACTGCCATGTAGAGGAAGTAACTGGAGTTTTAGTTACACAAATTAGTTTGACTGTGTTTGACTCATTCAACAGAATCTGACAGATGTTTTTGAAGTATGAAATGTTTTCATTATTTACAATCAGAATATCTGGGCCAATTAGCACATTTGGGTTTGTTTAAATAGGAAACATATGACACAAAAGTCATATTCAAATATAGATTAGACTTTTAGAACAAACAAGTACTTTAGGTTTGGCAATTTCTAACAATAAGCAACCACCTGGTTACTTTCACATCAATTTGATCAGGGAATGAGACATGCCTGTTTTGCACTATGGTCTTAAAGTCCCACAGAAATATGTATAGGGAAGCTGTTTTGTCATTGATTTATATCTTGGATTTTTTCTTTATAAATATGGATAGAATTTGAAGTATAGCAAACTGAAGACTATTTTTGTAAACTATGTTGTGTTTATCAGTCAGTACTATTCTCTGATTTTGTTTTAAACATTTGATGTTTTTTTCAGTCTGAGCCAGCTTGATAGCGATCCAGTGTACTGAAGTGACAAATGATGCTATATTACTTTGGATAAATTTGAAAAGAGGGGGAGTTGGAGACTGGATCTTTATTGGTCATTGCTCAGGTGGGAGGAGCATCACAGGTAACCTTGACGACACCAACAACAGTTAAAATAGAAGAGAAACCTAGTTGCACATCTTTATCTCACTGTAAGTAGCATAATTATATTAGCAGAAATTATTAATTGATTTAAGGGACAGAGTCTGGGAAAAGTGGTGTGAAGTCTGAATTTCAAAGGGGTTTAGTTCAATATGAGCTATTCGTCTCAACCTCAGTGAAGCGAAACCAGGAGAGCCACTTTTCCATAGAGACTGTTTACAAGAGGGACAGAAAAAAGAGGATAGAACCTTTGCAGATGGTTATTGCTTTTATTTTTGTTATTGCAATTTTTTAGTGGTGCTTTAGAACAGCAATATCTAACAGAAAAATCCAGCCTTTTTTATTTTATTTATTTATTTACTTTGTGAACAGACCACTAAACTTTGAAGAAAAGAATTAATGAATGGTATCGATACAGTTTATATCTGAGGAATAGACATTATGTTATTAATTGTTATGTTTGCTCTCAGACACCATATTTTGTAGGACATCAACATAGAGCCTACTGATCTTACTGATTAATTTTCAGATATTTTACTCACCTCAAGGATTTGGGAGACTGTTGAGACTGAAATGTATTGCCCAGGAAGGAAGTTAAATGGGTGAGGAAAAGATTTTCAGTTACACCCACGGTAAGGATAAGATTGACAGGGAGACGGACGTAAGTTAGGGTTAACCTGGGTATTTCAGCAATCATTATTACATTTGAGATCAGACCACAGATCTATTTGTTTGAAAATGTTTTGAAAAAATCTGGTCATGTTTTGCCAAATCCGGGACATGGGAAATATATCACAATGATTTTGTATACATATCTATGAGCAATGTAGTTATGTGTCCTTTGTTCTGACTCACTCCAAAGCCACAGGACAAAGTGTGCTCCATTTTGAGATTGTTGACGCAAGGGGAACTTGCCCTATTGACGATCATCTGCTTCTCTGTGGATATCTGTTCATATCTGCCTTTGACCTGGACAGGCAGGAGGACTTGCTGAATTTAAAGAGCATTCTTTTCTTTGTCCGCAGTAGAGAATCAAGAACCGGAGGAGGAGGAAGTGCACTGCCACTGCTCCAAATTACCGTATCTGGACATTTTAACGTTTCACCAGAGCACAAGCTATGGAGTGATGGACAGAAAAGTGATTCTATTTTCCCATGGGCCGGGCTTGGTAAGATTATGTGGAGTTTGGAAACTCTAAATTATAGGTTTACTAGTTTTGTTAATTCATTCCTGGCAAGTTTAAAGGGTCTGACTGCTGAAATATAAAAATTCAGGTTAACTGCTTTGCAAGATAAATTAGTTTTACGCATATCATGAAATATGCTATTTCTGAATATATAGCTAATGTTATAGGCCTTACAGACTGTTCAGAGGGCTGATAAAAAAACAAAAAAACAAATTCTGTTGAGAATCCTGGCATCAAATAGCATGATAGTATTAATTTTTGTGTTACTAAAATTTTGTGTTTTGCTCCATGTTGTAAACAGGAGCTTGGCTAACTTGGGATTCTTTTTATGTTTTCTAGTGCCAAATTTAGCAATTTGGCAAAGAGGGAAGAGCTGAGTTCGTACTAGCACTAAAATGATGATTAGAGAAATTATTACTATTATTATTACTAATTGTGTTGAAGGTAAAGAATGGGGAATGGATGAGATTTCTGTTTTGTTTGTTTGCAATTATTATAGCTTTTATTTTTATTTATTTTTTTCGATTTAACAGGATGGTGTGTTTTACTGAAGTAAATTAGAACCTTCTGGTTTGCTTAGAGGATTTAGAGAATTCTTTTCGGTTTTGCTGATCTTACTTTTTATTTTCAGATGTTTTAGGAATTGGATAACCATTAACCCTAACTTATATAATTAGATGAGAAGTCATACATGTATGTTTGTAGTTCTTTGAGCTCATTCACAGACACCCGGACACTTTGGAGATTACTCTTCTTCATTCTTTGTGGAGAATGAAATACCTTTCTGACACATTATAAACAACAGAAAATTGGTCGGCTCCAGGCTGTTTGGACCAAAACAATGTGGAGGATGATGGACAAACAAGTGCGTCAACAGGTTAAACACTGCACATAATGAATGCTCTTTGCCATGAATTCTTGCTGACCACTGGTGAAGTGGTTGGAGATTTAAAGTGATTATTTGATGAGCTCACTGGACCAAGAAGCAACAGGATTCAAGAAATAAGGAACAAAAAAAACTCAGTTCACATTTACGGGCATAATAATCCCTTGTGACTGAGAAGGACCAGGTTAGTCTACACCTGTGTTCTGAAGATTTCACCTGGACGCAAAAGGATGAATACAGACAATGAAAATGTATGAATGATTGTGAAAAAAAAAGTGACAAAACCATTGTAAATTGTGTTGTTTTTATGTTTCTGTATTTTTACATTGTTAAGCTAAATGGTTATCTGATGGATCTGTAAAAAGTAATTGATTACTAATGTTTGATTAAGGTGTTTTAGTTACTATACCTTTAAATTATACTTTTAAGATTGTTTTAGAGGTATTTTGCAGAGTCAGCTCTTGTTTGGGTCACAGAAAAACAGGAATATATTGATCCTTCTTTAGGAAGGGTCAAAAGAGGGAAAATGATGGGAAATACAGTATAAAACATTACTTTGGGATGTATGAAATGTATTGGTGACTTTATTATAACCGCTTTGAAGTGTTGTTACTGCTTAAAGAGATGTTTTGTCATGTGCATACAAGTTAGTTAGATAAAAACAGGAACTTTAGAACAGGATGTTAAACCTTTGCACCCAAACTAGTGGAGAAAAACAGGATATGGAGGATGTCTGGACTGCAAAAGATTAGGGCAATAGATTAGGACATGTAAGAAATAACAGTCAGCAAAAACTCTAGTTAGAGCTGGTTTGCAAAGTCAGAATAACAGGAAGGTAATTAATTATGCATGCATGGTTGTAAGGAGGCTGGTCTTGGCAAAAGTTTGAATGAACCAATCATGTTTTGTGTCCCATATTTAACGTTAGGGGGAGGTTCTCTAACTTTGTGTTAAAATATAAAACTTAATGTTTCTGCTATATACGTTGACCCAGAGTGTGGATAATAATTTATACCACTCTGTAAGCTAAATATTTGATTTGTTTTAAGCAACCCTGTGAACCAGTATTTGATTTCTTGTATTAAAATCTAAAGAAAATTAAATTACTCTTGTCTCCTCTCTGATAAAAATGAACACGCATGGAATTTATAGAGTTAAGGTTTAAATTGAATATAGAATAAAATCCTTCAACTGATAAAAAAGCAAATATCATTTAATGAAGACCTTTAAAAGCACTATGTCATGACAATCTGACTCAGTCTCTAAGGTGCAATGGGATCAAGTCTTGAGATGAACCTTGAAACAGGGACATTGGAAGCAACATTTATTGTTTTAGTTCATTAAAGATTTGTAGTAGGTCTTCAGTAAGCAGGGAAATTAAGTGTTGTTGTAGCTCATTACTTATTAATTTTTCAAGGAGTTGTTGTAACCATGATGGCTGTGGGGAGAAAGTATTTTCTGTAGCAGTCTGTGTTGCAGCGAAACTGAAGACGCCTCCAACTTAAGATTCTGTTGCTGTAGGATAGTCTTATGAAGAGGATGCTCCGGGTTGTCCATAATCTTTTTCAATTTAATGAAGAATCCTTCTTTGCATCATTATCTCCAGTTGTTCCACAGTCGTCCCCAGAACAGGACCAGAACAGAACCCGCCTTCTTTATCAGGTTGTTGAGCCATTTCAAGTCCCTGGCTCTGATGCTGCTACCCCAACAGATGAGGGACAAAGAGATGACACTCTCCCTCTCCTTTTTCAGTTATTTGCATTTGTTTACTCAAACCATCACTTATACTGTAGCAAAAGTCTCTGTGTAACATGGACTTCTTACAGCAAGAACAGAACATATCCTAAAAAAATCCCAAACTATGACTAAATGGCAAATATAATAGACAAACTTTTACAAAATGTTTAGGAACACAGGCGTGTGTTATTGATAAAAAATTGGGGGGTTACCAAAGTTATGATCCATGGTCCACATTGAGCTGGCAAATGCTTGTACACACACTTGAAACTGTTTTTGATTGTTCATCAGTGACTTCTAAAAGTATATTATGGTTGATAATGTTCATCTCTCCAGCATATGACCATCTTCTTGGGCTATTCAATCATTTTTCATCAATCCTCTGGAAATATTTTATTAGCTACAATTCTTTTCCAGTTTCCTCTCTTCTTCTTTCTGCCTTTTACAGACAAAATGTGCTAGTTGCACTGTTTGCAGAACCAGTTATCCTGCTCTCTACACTTGGTGCAGGGGTACTTGTGACACCTGGCACTGCGTTGCCCAACTGGGTAAACATTGTGGTACAAAAATCTCAGCAGCAGCAGCTTCTGCAACAGCGGCTACAGTAGCAGCAGCAGCAGCAGCCTTCTCTTTCTGCAATGCCTTTTCCTGCATGAAAAGTGCACAGAGTTCCATACCTAGACTATTACCAAAAACCTCCTTCTATCTGGGGACCCTGTGCATTCTTTGCAAAGCACATATGCATTCACTACCACCATTTCAAGCATGTTATAAAATACTGCTACTGGCTACGTGTTGCTCTGCACATTGTATTTGCATGCCATTGGGGCAAAAACATCAACGCCACACTTCATATAGTTGTCCGTTGTTTTTTCTTTTTCTTTCTGTCATCGCTGGTCACCACGTGTTGGTGCATGGAGCTCAGAACACACGCTGTTTTTTTGGAGCATAAACTGTCAACAAGATACTGCCACTTTTTAATACAGACGTGAAAATTGTTTTTCTCGTGCTGCAGTTTCCTTTGCTGTAGGTGCAAGTTCATGTCGAGCTTTATTCATTGTGCCACAAAGTGTGGTCTTACGCTGAAGCAGTCTGTGTGCCAGGAAGGGTGAGGTAAAAAAGGTGTCTGTTGTGAGATTTCTGCCCAGGATGACCCCAGGATATCGGGAAGAACCTGGAAACTAATTCAGAGTCCAAAAAATACAGAAAACCCTCTATGAGAGGAGCTCAGGGGGCCAGCTTTGGGGCCCTAGGAACCAGGTGGCAAGTTCAAGTGGATGGCCATGGGGGCCCGGGAACCAGACTGGAAACTCAGGTACATGGCTGTGGGGGCCAAGGAACCAGACAGTAGACGGGTGGGGCTCTGGGACCTGGGTTAGACATCGCCGCGGCACAGGTACAGGTGCTGGAGAATGCCGGGGCACAGCAAAAAGTACTTGAAGATGCCAGGGCACTTGGACTGGGACTTGAGGACATCTGGGCACGGGGACCAGGGCTTGGTCGCACTGGCTAGTCTGCTGAAGCTGATCCCGGAAGGACAGCTGCTCGCGGGTAGCGCAGACTGACTGCTTGTTTATCCGCGGAGCTGGGAGAGGAGTCTGGATGACCTGGGTGACTTTGCACAGAGTACGCTTCTGCAAACCAGGGAGGACGTTCAACGAGCCCACCTGTAGATTTGTAGCAGCCGATCTTGAGCGGGAGAGATCCTGGCGTTCGTCAGGTTTCTGGGGACCCAGGAAGATGCTTGCTGAGCCCTTCTGGAGAAGCGGGGAAGATCCCAGTGTTTAGAAGACCTCCAGGGAACAGAAGAGATGCCCTCTGGACCCTCCAGAAGAGGAGTAGGAGCAGTCCTTGGGCGTCGATGGTGGCTGGAGGCTTGAGGAGCTGCTCACCACATGACGGCAGGGCCATATGGCAGGCGGACAGAGAGCCAACCGGGAGCCATAACAAAGGGATGAGTTTTTAGCAGCCTGCCAGGCAAACCACTGTAGAAGGGTCATCATACGTGGTTCTTCTTTTTGCTCTGCTGGGTCCAGTTGGCTCATTAGTACTGTCATATGTTGAGGTTTGAAGGACGACCCAGACGCAGAGCGACGGCTGGAGCGCTTATGGCTCCTCTTTAATTATTGTCCGAACAGGCACGGGTCAGCACTGGAGGACAACGAGGGAGACGTAGGTAGATGCAGGGAGACGCAGAAAGAAGGAGATATGACACAACGAACCAGCAGAGACGTAAGGGCACAGGGAAACATATATACACTGGGGAGCAATCAAGGGAACTAGACACACCTGGGATCAATAACAATACAGAGACGGACAATCACAAGGAACACAAGGGCAAATCTTGACAGCAATTTTTATTCTTCACTGATACTCCTGTTCTTACGACCTGGACAGGTCGTACTGCAAACTGCAAATTCCTTGGATGTTTGTCATACTTGGCCATTAAAGCTGATTCTGATTCTGAATTCACTCCTTTTAACTGCTTCTTGTGTTTTAACTGTTTTTAATTTACATACTTTAAATGTTCTCTGTTTTTAATTAAAAATTTTACATACATTTTCTTTTTTTAGCTTTATTTTCTGTTTCAGTTCCTTAATGTTTTGTCTTTGATTACTGTTATTGCTCATTTTTTTCTTTAATTGATTCCTGTGTTTTATCTCTGTTTTAAATTATAATAATTTATAATAATTAATTTGACATACATTTTCTTTGCACTTCAATTACTGAGTGTTTTCTTTAAATGATTCTCTGGTTTAATTTTCATACTTTTGTCACGTATTTGGTTGCTTCACCACTGAATCATGCAAAGCACCTTGAATTGCCTTTTTTTGTAAGTGTGCTATATAAATAAAATTGCCTTGCCTAAACCAGCCTAGTGCTGTTCTCTTGATCCCTGCAACATTTTTAAGCCTTTAAAAGAGAATACTATGATCAACTGTGTGAAACGCAGTACTGAGATCCAACAAGACAAGAATAGTCCACTATTTGAGACCATTATAATATCATTAGTAAATTTTATCAGTTCTGTTTCAGTGCTATGATGAGCTCTAAAACCTGAATGATATTCTTCAAACAGGTTGTTGCTGTTTAGATGCTCATATACTTGATTAGCAACTATTTTCTCAAGAATTTTGTATAAAAAAGGAAGGTTAGATATACAGTAGGTCTTTAATTAGCTAAGTCATCTTCATCGAGGGAGGGTTTCTGAAGTAAAGGTTTAATTACAGCAACCTTCAATTCCTGTGGTACGTATCAATTTATTAAAGATAGATTCATCATATGGCTAGTAACCAGATGGAACACTTCCTTAAATAATTTGGTTTGCATTTGGTCTAACATAAATGTTGAAGTTTTAAATGAACCTGATAGTTGATAATTCCAAAATAGTGATAATTCCAAAAGTTCAAATGAATCAAATCGGTTGAGACATAAACATGATTCTACACTTCTTTCCTATAGTGACCTATTTACTGAGAGAGAAGTAATCATCTTTGGGAGAATGGCAATTATTTTAATTTTGATAGACTTTATTTTACTCATGAAGAATTTCATAAAGTCAAAAGAAGCGAGAATAGTTGACTCAAAGAGGTTTGACTCTGCGTAGGCCTGGCAACTGTACTAAAAAGAAACCAGAATTGTTTTTATTTACCTCTATTAATGATGAAAAATATGCTGTTCTAGCTTGTCAAAGTTTTTTTTTTAAAGATGTAGACTATTTTTCCAAGTTAAATTGGAATCCCCTACCAATAGATGGCTGTATGCCCTGTGTGTGCAGTGTTCTATGGTTTCCCCTGGTTTCCTCCTCCTTACCCAGAAAAGAGTTATAGAATGGTGGAGTGCAGTGACATCATCGATTTTGAAAGGCCTCAGCCTTGTGTTTGCATGACAATAAATCACCCATGTGTCAGAATTCACCACGCTGGAACCCATTTTGAAAGGTTGCGTTTTTCCCCCCCCCCCCCCCCCCCCCCAACACCCTGTTCTCTTGTAAACGCGAGGCCAAATCGCAGAGAAAAAGGTTGGTTTTGCTGAAACTGACATCTTCAGCTCTTTATGATACATCGACTACAGCAGATGTATAATATCTTATGAGACAAGAGTTAGTGTGAGCTACTTTACATAAATTTTATGATGACCCACAGAACTACAGGTTTTGGAAAGGTTCTTTCCAGAGTGTTACTAGAGATTTAACACACAAAGAATAACTTGATCTCCTCATAAGGTGACTGGGACCACAGTCCTCAGAGAAGGCCAAGAGAATCAGATCTGTCCCGGTTTATGATCCTGCTGCAGGCCTCAGAATAGTGTAGCAGTGTTTCTAAGAGTCTTCACACTGTGGCAATCAAACAAGCACTCTTCAAAGAGAAAGATTTTCCATAGATATCCAACAAATAAACATTAAATTAATAGAGTCACCAGACCTTTTGCTCGAACTGCAGATTGCCAAGGCAGAAGACTACTCACCTAGTCTGGCCTTTCTGGACACACCACAAGGAATTAATCAAATAGTTGAAAAACTACCATTTTGACTCCAAGGAAAAAGGATGTCATTGGCATCAAACTTTAAATTGATCTACAATGATATGTTCCCACCATTTTCTGGCTTCTTGCAGTTCATACAAGAGCAAGCCATTTTGAGAAATGACCTTTGTTTCATCTTCCGGACAGCAGGTGCAGAGAGAACAGAGTGACATATAAATATATATATATATATATATATATATATATATATATATATATATATATATATATATATTTGTCTGACTGTTTGGGGTTGTAGACTGGTTTCATTTATATTGAAATCGAGTTCAAACAGGTTCCATTAATACAGGTAACGAGTGGAGGACAGATGAGTCTCCTAAAAAAGTTATATACTTATTTTCCACATTAATAATTTACAAATAAATTCTTAAAAAATCTGTAATTTTCTGGATTTTTTTAGTTATTATTTTCTCTCTCATAGTTGAGGTATACTTATGGTGAAAATTACAGGCCTCTCTAATCTTTTTAATCGGATAGTCTGTTTTTTTCAACCTGGACCTTATGTTTACCGTTTATTAGATTCATCTACTCACCCGGACAACTTGTGAGCCACTCAAGAGTCCTTCGGAAGAAGTTTAAATCCTAGTCATGATTAGCATATATCCATTTCCCGGGTGTCAGCGGGGGCAGGAGATTTGCTGCCTCTAATAAGGCATTATCTGCCCCAAAACTCCTTCATTTCACCATGTTTTGTTATGAATATTTAGCTACATTCCCCTGTGAATTTGAAACATCTCGAAGGTGCAAAAGTATTAGCTTCTGGGGGTTTTACAGGCTTTACATGGAACCAACGTACATTATTCCTATTGACACTAACCTGGGATTTCAACAACATAGCAGTCTCCCAGCATTGCTGCTGTAGACTGCATAGGTTGCAAAAAGGGAGCCTTTAGAAACTGAAGTTAGTTCAATTGGTCAATCGGTAAGTGCAATTTGGAAACACGCAAGTTCTGTCTAACCTACTGCCATAGAGAACAGAGTGAAGTCCTGCTCAGACTACAACAGTGATGGAGTAAGGCAGTAACGTAGTTGTAATCGTGTAATAGTGTAGTTGGATTATTGCCTCTAAATCACCAGAGAATTGAACTAAAAAGCACTTCTGAGACATTCTGAACTCTGAGATGAGTCCTGCTAACGTTTAAAAACAAAACATTGGTTTAATGAAGGCATATTGAGGCAGATAATGCCTTACTATGGGCGGGAAATCTCCTGCCCCCATTTACTCCCATTATATTGATGTGTGCAGATCGTGATTATATAAAAACTTCTGCCGAAAGGCTCCAAATGGCCTCAAACTTGTCTGGGTGAGTAAATGAATGTAATATTTGCTAAAAATAAGGTTAAAAACACAGAGTTTCCCTTTAAGAATTAGCAGTGTGTATAGTAATATAGTAATAAAAGTCTTGTCCAAAGTAATCTAAGCTCCTGTTGCTATTATTGTGTACACCATGTTTACAGCAGCTTTAATAAAAAATATATATATATGTTTTTCTCTGCATTTTAGCCTCTTGTTTACACAAGAACAGTGGGTTGAGGGGGCAAAATCGCAGCTTTTAAAAAAAGGCCTTCCAGTGTGGAGAGATCTGACACACTGGGTGATTCGTTGTCACGTAAACGCAAACTCGATGACATCGCTGCCAGCTGCTCAGAGCATATCAATCACACCAGTAAGTCGCATGCGTGTGCGCAGCCAACATCAGCACATCCACGCAGCTGATGCGTGAAGTAAGGAAAACTGAACTTTGGAGCAAACAGATGGGTTTTAATTTTAGAGCATTCAAGTTTATTCCGTCTGAGAGATTTGACGCCTGGACACACTGACTGGTGTGAACACGTTTTAGAGATGTGCACTTCGAGATTCTTCAACTTAGAGGAGGAGGAAACCGGGGGAAACCATAGAACATTGCATACACAGCCATCTAAAGGCCAGGCAGAACTACATCGTTTTCAACCAGAACAGATCGCTTGCTTGCTCTGTTGCAGAGTTGTTTTCAACCACATATTCAAACAAAAATGGCACCTGAGGAGTGGAGGCAGAGGCACAATGTGCATTGGTTAATGGTTATCATGTGACTGACAGCAGCTAAATTTATAGTTATATGTCCATGTTCAGGGTAACAGGCAGGCCTACACATGTATGCAGAAGCCAAAGGAAAAAAAGAACAAATACATTATTTATATATATATATTAGTGGTAGGCATTTATTATTGTTTAATCTACATTAACATCAATGTAATCTTGGAATTAATCCAGATTAATGTGAATTAAAATGGTTCATCTGAATTCTGCCGAAGTCATTCAGAATACGTATGCTAACCAAAAAATGACTAAAAGTAAGTCTCTCAGAATGGGTTTCTCAAGCCAGGTGGCGCATTAGACCAGGGCAGTGTTTGCCTTCTACATAGGTGTTACCATGGCAGTCCACCACTGCAGACATTCCAGTGCCACGCCTACAAAATGCCAACCTGCCAACCTGCAGGCTTCAGCGCATCACGTTTGATGCACATCACACATCAGGTTTGATGTGGCAGTTTCAGAGTTGGCATACAGGCAGGTCCAAAGACTCGTTCTCGCTCCCTACAGTGCAATAGAGATAGGTATACATCCGTGCTAAAATATCATGGTAAAAGTAATCAAAACTTGCATAATATAGACCCACCTCCCACTTTGAGAATAGATTTACGGCGATTTTTATCGCCCGATAAGAGTATCACGTTACCGCAGTACGTTAACACCGATAACCACCCAGCCCGTATATATATACGTATATATATATATAATTTTTTAAGGGCCTTTGGAGGTAAGGGGAAGGTGCCTAAGCCACCCCAACGACGCATGTGCCTGCAGTCATAACATGTTTGTTTGTGACCATCACTTCACCAACGGCTACTTTGTGAACCTTGGCCAGCAGCGAAGTTAATTGTCTGACAGATTAACTCTTGTAACCATCACAATTTCCACCATAAACAAACCTGAAAGAGTGGCTAGACCAGTCAGTAAGATCAAAAAACTTGCTAAAGGTTAATGTATGTTACTTATTTATGAAGCTGTCTCACTTATGTCAACTTATAACTGCTGAAATAACCGCATTGACTTACCGCTGCAGTAATTATATTTCTACTACTGTTAATGCTGCATCGCAGAAGTATTCTTTAGCTTGAAGAAAAAGGATTTAAGTTTTGTGATTAATTATCACAGAAGTGCTATTTGTCATGTTCACCCTGGTTGTTTGTTTGACTGTTGCTATGCTAATTGTGTGTAAGGGAGGGGTGGTAGTCAATGAGACAAACAAAATGTCTTCATCTTATATAGCGGTTCATCTACATCTGTCTTTTCTAATACTGAGGTTGAAAGTTACTCACCACATCCTAAAATGGGTGACACTCATAGGGGGGAAGGCGGGATTTTATTGAAACCGAGGGTCTTACTTACCAGTCAAAGAATAACTCCAGAATATAAGTTATATTTCAGGACAAATAAATAGGGTACTACATAACACCAAAGGTAACATTTTATTATCTGTGCCTATCCCAGACGTTGAAAGGTATGAAATAGCACGATACAAATCCTTCAACATTGACCTTTGTTGGGTCTGACTCATGAATGTTGAAATTAAGACAGCCTGATTGTTAAGATCAGACAAATTTCTTTTCCCCCTCGGCGGCAGGCCCCTTTTCCCCCGGCCACGCCATGCTAACCAATTGGAGAACTATCCGCTTCTTCCCCGTTCTGAATCCTCTGAGCGCTGGGATAGCAATCTATCAAAGACCGCTCCCGCGGCCTGATTCATGACCAATACAAGGAAAGGGGGGCGAAGCGCCCAGAGCCAGTATAAAAAGCGATGGATGAGTATCCATCTTCCTCTTCAAAACTCGCTTTAGTGGGGTTAAGTTCTATCCAAAGAAGAGATCTTCCCTCGCAACACGTGTTCTGGATTTTTGTCTTTCCTCCCTGCAACCAAGTTTTCCCAATAGTTTGGTTGGCCCCCAAACTATCTCTTTTTGATCCGCTGAATTCCCCTCTCTTTTGTTATCTTCTGTTACCTGGGTGGAGAGAGTTTAGAAAGCTTTCTTTATACCTGTATGCCTGCATGATTATTGATGTGAAGTGAGTTGCCTTCCTTGAGCACTCTGTGATTTTTCTGTGCTTTGTTTCTACTTACGGGTAAATTTGTGAGTTTGTACTTGTTTGATTGTAAATTTCCTGTATGGATCGTCCATTATTAGTAAGCAGAATTGTTAGTCTGTGGAATTCAATTCAGTTTATTTATATAGTGCCGTTTCACAACAGATGTCATCTCAAGGCACTTTACAAGAAGAGTTATTTCAATACAATGTTAAATGTAGAAAGTAGAGAAGCACGGAAGATTGTGTCGTGTAATTCTCAGCAATCCCTTACACTGAGCAAGCACGAAGCGACAGTGGAAAGGAAAAACTCCCTTTTAACAGGAAGAAACCTGTGGTTTTTGTGGTATGTTTTTTCAGGGTGGCAGGATTGTCAATTCTACGGTGACACCTGCCTCTCCTCTTTTTTAATGTGTAAAGACACAACAATTGGCGACGAGTATAATGTTTGGACAGTGTGTGAGTACTAGTGAGTACAACAATGGCCCAATTCGGCAAACTGGAGGAGTTTAGACCGGAAAATGAGCCGTGTACTGCATATATTGAGCATCTGGAACAGTATATGGAAGCTAATGATGTTGAACAGGACAAGCATGTCGCATTTTTTGCTAAGTGTGATGGGGGCAACCACGTACGGACTTTTAAGAAACCTGGTACAGCCGGCAAAGCCGAAAGAGAAGATATTTGACCAGATAGTGGACATCTTGAAAGGACATTATGAACCGAAGCCGATATTAGTTGCTGAACGTTTCCGTTTTAATAGATGCAGCCAGAAAGAAGGTCAGAGTGTCGCAGAGTATGTAGCTGAATTAAAGCAGCTAACTGTGATTTTGGCACGACGCTGGATTCAGCTCTACGGGACAGGTTCGTGACTGGGATCAGAAATGAAGCGTGTCAGAGGAGGCTACTGACGGAGGACAGATTAACCTTTTCTAGAGCTTTCGATAGCGCTCAACATGTAAACGGCTGATAGAGACACAAGGCAGCTGAGAGGCGGGGACAGCGAGTCTATCGGGTTTATACCTGTTCACAAGGTGAGACCAAAAAAGGCAAAGATGTGTTACAGATGCAAAGAAAAGAACCACAATGCGGATGAATGTTATTTCAAAGAGACAATGTGCAATAATTGTGGAAAAATTGGATACATTAAGAAAGCGTGCCGTGCTAAATTGCAGAAAAGGCATGAAAAGGAGGCACCAAATAGGAAAAGTAAAGACACCAAGTATTTGACAGCGGAAAACGATTCTGACTAGGGGTTTGCAATTCTGAATGTTGGTGCTGAGGATGAGGAGCTTTACAAGGCAACATTTGTGGTTGATAAAGTTCACCTGATGATGGAAATTGACACTGGAGCAGCGAAAAGTTTCATTTCACAAGCTTCCTATAAATAAAAATTTCCACACGTACCCCTGCAGCCCACAAACTTGAGAGTTAAAGCCTACAACGGGGGCCACATCCATGTTCTGGGACAGCTAAAAGCAAAAGTTGTGTATGAAGAGCAGGCTGTTGAGTTGCCACTACTAGTTGTAAAGGGACATGGAGCATCTCTCTGTGGCAGGAACTGGTTAAATAAGCTCATATTGAACTGGCAGCTGATTAAATGCCTGAATCAGCAGCCGCGATGGCAGTCTTAAAAATAACCTTCGGATACTTACAGTGATGTATTCAAGGACGAACTTGGTACTGTTAAAGACATTAAAGCTACCGTCATGGTGAAACCTGACGTTTCCCCAAAGTTTTGTAAACACAGGCCTTTACCATTTGCTATGAAAGAGAAAGTGGATAAGGAGCTGGAAAGGTTGGAAGTGGAAAACATCATAACACCGGTAAAGCACAGTGAGTGGGCAGCACCAATTGTACCTGTACTGAAAAGGGACTCATCTCTGCGCCTGTGTGGCGATTACAAAGTGTCTGTAAACAAGGCTATCCAAGCGGATACATACCCACTACCACGTCTGGAGGAGCTTCTAGCAACCCTTAGTGGGGGGAAGTATTACTCAAAGATAGACCTGGCGGCTGCATATCAGCAAGTACTCATGGATGAGAATTCAAAAAAATACACAACAATCAACAGTCACAAAGGACTGTTTGTGTACAATTGACTTCCTTTTGGAATCAGCGCAGATCCATCAATTTTCCAACACATTAAGGAAAATATTATGAAAGATCTACCGGTGGTGGTTTATCTTGATGATTTGCTGTTGATGGGACGCACAAAGGAGGAGCACCTCAGCAACTTGCAGAATGTCCTAAACGCCTTCGGGAAAATGGTCTGCGGGTGAAACGCTCAAAGTGTGAGTTCTACAAGCAACAGATAGAATACTTGGGACACGTTCTGGATGAACAGGGGGTGCATCCATCAAAGGACAAGGTGAGAGCAATAAAGGAGGCACCAGCACCCACAAATGTGAAAGAGCTTCAAGCATTTTTGGGCCTTTTGAACTATTATGGGAGATTTGTGCCTAAGCAAAGCACAATTCTAGCCACATTATACAAGCTTTTGAGAGAAAATGAACGTTGGTGATGGGCTGAAGCTGAGCAGGCAGCATTCAAAAAATGTAAGGAACTGCTGACTAGTGAGTCTTAGCTCATTTCAAACCAAATCTGCCACTCACTCTAGCCTGCGATGCCTCAGCATATGGGATCGAAGCGATGATACATTGCCAAATGGGGAGGAGCACCCAATAGCATATGCTTCCCGCACATTGTCTCCAGCTGAAGTGAAGTATTCTCAGATTGAAAAGGAGGCTCTGGGACTGATTTATGGAGTCAAGAAATTCCATCAGTATCTGTGGGGTCGACACTTCACGTTGGCAACTGACGGGGCGACTGTGGCTCAGTGGTAGAGTAGTTGGCTTGCAATAGTTGGCAAGGAGCTTAACCCCACAAATTCTATATCGTCCTACCGAGCCATGTGGGCTATCGGTGTTAATGGGTGAATGTGGCTTCATTGTAAAGCGCTTTGAGTGGTCAGTATGACCAGAAAAGTGCTATATAAGTTCAGCGATATAAGTTCAGTCCATTTACCATCGCCCTCTGCTGATGCTGTTTGGTGAGCACAAGAGTCTGCATTAGCAGCTGTACGCATCCAGAGGTGGGCTATAATACTGTCAGCGTATGATTACCAGATTGTTTTCAAAAAGTCGGCTGATCACAGTAACGCAGATGGACTGTCTCGTTGTCCGCTGCACAGAGAATGGGGGAACAGCGGCAATTTCTAGAGCAGTTTACTGAACATCTGCAGGAGGCTCCATTCAATGTTACACAAGTTGCAAAAGCTACTCGCACAGACAAAGAGTTGTCTAAAGTGTATAAAAATGTGATGGAAGGTTGGCCTGCAGTCACAGATTAAAATTTAAAGGTCTACCACCAGAGAAGACAGGAGCTGTCTACTGAGCAAGGATGCGCTCTGTGGGGAACTAGAGTCATTGTGCCTTCAAAATTAAGAGGAGCGGTGTTAAAAGAGCTTCACTCAGGTCACCAAGGGATAGTGAAATCCAAGATGTTGGCTCGTAAATACTTCTGGTGGCCAAATCTCGATCAGGACATCGAACAGATCTGCAAAGTATGTGAAACTGTCAGCTAGATCAGAAGTCGCCACCACATGTTCCTTGCATCTGAGGGAATTCCCTGGTGAAGCCTGAAAAAGACTGCATATTGACTTTGCTTAACCGTTTCTGAACAGCATGTTCATGATTGTAGTTGATGCATACACTACGTGGCTGGAAGTATTCGCCATGTCACAGATCACATCTCAGGTTACAGTGACCAGATTAAAGAGACTGTTTGCATCCTATGGACTTCCTGAACAATTAGTCAATGGTAATGCGACTACCTTCACATCTACTGAGTTTCAAGCCTTTGTGACTCGGAACGGTGTGAGGAATTCCTATCAGAACGGAATTCCTCACACAACCTGTGCACCTGGTCATCCAGCCACAAATGGGTTGGATGAAAGATATGTTCAGACATTCAAGGTGGGAATGAAAAAGTTGGCAAGACAGCCCTGCAGCTTGGAAGACAAAATATCCATGTTTCTATTGCAATATCGCACTATGCCAAACTGTACTACGGGTCAGTCTCCACCGGATTTATTCCTACACAGACACGTCAGAACCAGACAGAATGTCATCAGACCGGACACCCGAGTGGCTGGCCGCATTAAACAATATTTACAGAAGGCGCAGCATGACTTCACGGCTGTGGATCGTTCGTTTTCTGTGGATGATGCTGTTTATCTGCGAAACACAGGAGGAGGAAGCCAAAAATGGATTCCTGGACAAGTGATTAGACAGACGGGGCCAGTGTCTTATGAAGTCAGAGAGCGTGACACAGACACTGTGCACCGGCGTCATGGTGATCAGCTTCGGGCCCGAGCCATAGCTGGACCAGAGACTGATAACTCTGAATCTTGGATGGACAAGCAAAAGGACTGGGTGGCGTCGGGCAATGACATTTCAGACGGTGATGGGCAACTATCTGTTGGTCCAAATCCTTTAGTGGATGTGAGGCGTTCAACAAGACCTCTCAAAACACCCAAACGTTATTTGGAGTAAGATTAAGTAACTCAAAAGGGTTTACGTTTATTGTTATTTTCCACATTTTGTGAACTTTGGTTACTTAGGGGTTGAATGTTAAAAATAGTTAGAAACACTTAATGGTAAGGAAAGATAAATCCATGTTTTAGGATTATTTTGTGTTGGTAAAAATACTTAATTTGAACTGATTTGAGATAACGAGATGTGATGGTATTTGGGGGGGGGGGGGGGCGGAGGGAGAAGAGTGGACATGAATGATGTTTGATTTTAAAAGGAGGAAGATGTGGTGTATTGACCCTTGGTCTAAATCTTAGTTGGTAAAGTCCACAGGATGGCGCTGTGACGCTGCAATGGTTTTTGTGGTATGTTTTTTCAGGATGGCAAAGTAAAGTTCTGTTCTACGGTGCGACTGCCTCTCCTCTTTTTTATGTGTAAAGACACAACAATCCTCATCATGTATTCTTGCTACAGATGCTGGTTTCACTGTATTCTGGGATCTTCTCTTCTTTAGATGTTTTCTTCACTGTGCTAACCTCCACTCTCTTGTCACTTTTTGATTCATCAAAAAGATGTCAGCCCATCAGGGGATAATGCTCACTTCCTCTTCTGACCCTCTCTCTGAACTATTTAACTCACTCTAACAGGCTGGAGAATAGGTGTCATGCTTGGCACTGTGTGTCTTGTTTTTCTCCTGCTCACCAGCCTGCTAATTGGCTGATTGGTCCCACCTGGGCTGCTCCCTATTTAAGCTCCTGCCCTGCAGCAACTCAGTGCGAGATTGTCTGTTGCCACTACCTGTCACAGCTCCAAGCGTCAGTGTCGACAGCCTCATTGTGATACCTGACCCCCCTGTGGTCATCTACCTCTGCCTCTGCCCTAGTCCAATGATTTACACTTGCTATCGTCTGAGATTAAACCTGGTACTGTCCTTGACTACTTAATTTTGGGATCACGGACCTTATGAACTTTCCTCCCCTGTTGAAGTTCATTTATTTTTCGATCTGCATTGGACATTCTCTGTCATTTTGAACATTCCTCCTCCCCTGCTCCCAAAGCTTTACTCAGCTGAAGACTCCTGAGCAGCTGCCCTTGGGTACATGACCTGGCCGTGCCCGCTCTGAAGCGTCCCGACTCCGGAGTGCACATTTTCTAGACCTTGTAAATAAAACCCCCTTAACTGAACTTTCTGAATTGTGGTCTTGTTTTGGGTCCAAACTCTGTCAAGCTCTTTTCAGTACAATCTCGCCATCATGGACCCAAGACCTGACCAGAATTGGGTTAAAGCCGTTGAATCATCTATTACTCAGCTTCAGGATGACATGCACAAGGTTCTTAAAGGGTTATCAGATTTAACCGTCGTTACAGCAGCACGATTGTCAGATAGCACAGCTGCCCCTACTACTTCCCAAGCTCCTGTAACAGTTAATCCAGGATGTGAACCTAAAATACCGGCTCCTGAACGTTTTTCTGGCAACGCTGAGGAGTGCAGGCCCTTTATCACCCAGTGCTCCTTGCATTTTGAATTGCAACCATCCTCCTTCCCTTCAGAACGCTCCAAAGTGGCATATGTCATCTCTTTGCTGTCTGGCAGGGCAAAAGTGTGGGGGACAACTGAATGGGACAACGACTCCCCCATCTGTTATTCCTTCACAGCGTTCAATGAAGAGCTCAAAAGAGTGTTTGACCCTGTCCGCCCGGAAAGGGAGGCTGCTCGCAGACTGTTTACCCTCAGGCAGAGAACCAGACCAGTTACTGAGTACATCATTGATTTTCATTCTTTTATGTCTGATTGCAAGTGGAACTCAGAGGCCTTATATGATGCCTTCTATCAGGGTCTGTCAGAGGACGTCAAGGATGAGATTGCAACAAGAGACCCCCCAAAGACTCTTAAGGGGCTAGAACAGCTAGCCACAAGGATCGATCTGAGACTTAGAGAGAGAAGAAGGGAGAGGCTCAGAAGTAATCAGCCCAGACCCTTTTCGTCCTCTGTCTTTACCCCTCCGTCTGCCACAACTTCTCTTGATCCAGCTAGATCTCCAGAGGAACCAATGCAGATTGGGCGAACAAGGCTGTCCAAGGAGGAACGAGATAGAAGACTCCTCCAACGTCTTTGTTTTTATTGTGGAGGAAAGGATCATCAAGCTGCCAAATGCCCAGTAAAAGCCATGGCTCAGTAAAGGTAAGGGGAACTTTGCTGAGCCCTATTTCTAATTGTAAAGATTTTCCCCATCCTGTAATGCTTGCTGTTTTCCCCTCTTCCTCTAAGGAGGTCCCAGTATTTATTGACTCTGGGGCTGACTCAGAATTCATGGATCTGGAAATGGCTAAGACACTTAACCTCTCTGTTTTACCTTTAGACAATCCTAGAGAAGTCTTTGCTATTGATGGCCATAAGATTCATAGTGTCACTCACCAGAGCTCTCCTGTTTCCATGATTCTTGCAGGCAATCACCAAGAAGAGGTTTCATTTCTCCTTATCCATTCGCCTGACTTGCCCGTCATTTTGGGTAACTCGTGGCTTAAACGACATAACCCAGTTATTGATTGGATCAAGGGAGAGATTCTCAGCTGGAGCCCATCATGTTCCTCCACGTGTCTGTTAGAAGCTTGGTCACGTACTAACACTCTAACTGAAGACCGCTCGATAAAGGCTGACTTATCCTTGGTTCCTGTTGTCTATCATGATTTGAAGGAGGTTTTTAATAAATCCAAGGCCACCTCACTACCTCCTCACAGGCCTTTTGACTGCCCCATTGAACTGACCCCAGGGTCTACACCTCCCCGGGGTAGGTTATTTTCTCTGTCAGGTCCTGAGAAGGAGGCCATGAATAGCTACATCTCAGAGGCTCTTAAGGCCGGACTCATTAGGAGATCCACTTCCCCTGCCGGAGCTGGATTTTTTTTTGTTGGGAAAAAGGATGGCTCCCTCCGGCCATGTATTGATTATAGAGGCCTTAATAACATCACGGTTAAGAACCGCTACCCACTTCCCCTAATGTCCTCTGCGTTCGAGCTTCTACAAGGGAGTACCATCTTCACTAAGCTCGATCTCAGGAACGCCTATCATTTAGTGCGTATCAGGGAAGGGGATGAGTGGAAGACTGCCTTTAACACACCCTCTGGTCACTATGAATATCTCGTCATGCCTTTTGGGTTAACCAATGCTCCAGCAGTGTTCCAGACCCTAGTCAATGATGTGCTAAGGGATATGATTAACAAGTTTGTGTTTATATACTTAGATGACATACTAATTTTTTCAAAGGATCTCCAAAGTCATATTTCTCATGTACGTCAGGTGCTACTCAGACTGCTCCAGAATCAACTCTTTGTTAAGGCGGAGAAGTGCGAGTTTCATAAAGAGTCAGTTTCATTTCTGGGTTTTGTTGTCTCACCAGGGGAGATAAAGATGGATCCGCAGAAAGTCTCTGCAGTCACCAATTGGCCTAGACCCACCAGCACCAAGGAACTACAACGGTTCCTTGGTTTTGCCAATTTCTACCGCCGATTTATCCATAACTTCAGCTCTGTCGCAGCCCCTTTACATCAGTTAACGTCATCCAAGGTTGGGTTCTTTTGGACCAAAGAGGCCCAAGGGGCGTTTGAGGCGCTCAAGTCATGTTTTACGTCTGCACCTGTTCTGCGCCTACCAGATCCATCAAGGCCCTTTGTTGTAGAGGTGGATGCCTCTAGTACAGGTATTGGCGCCATCCTTTCTCAACGCTCTGCAGTGGACGGAAGGCTTCACCCATGTGCCTTTCTGTCCCATAAGCTATCCCCCTCAGAGAGGAACTATGATGTAGGCGACAGAGAACTGTTGGCTATCAGATTAGCATTGGAGGAGTGGCGACATTGGCTTGAAGGGGCCAGCCATCAATTTGTGGTATGGACTGACCATAAGAATCTTGAGTACTTGAAGACTGCCAAGCGACTCAACCCCCGCCAGGCCAGGTGGGCTCTGTTTTTCAACCGTTTCAACTTTACTTTGTCTTTTCGTCCAGGTCACAAGAACATCAAACCGGACGCCCTGTCCAGGGTTTTCGAGGGGGAGACCGTTATCCAACCCACCGAGTCTACGGAGTATATCCTGCCTAAATCTGTTCGCCTTTCAGTCACTAGGACAGCCCTTGAAAGACTGGTCACTAGAAGTCATCGAGACTCTCCTCCACCGATTCTGTGTCCTAAGGATCGCCTCTTTGTTCCTGAATTCCTCATCTCCAAAGTGCTTAGTTTCTGCCACAACTCCAAACTATTTTGCCATCCAGGTATCACTAAGACCACTGCTGTTGTACAGTCCAGGTTCTGGTGGCCAACCCTCCGAAAGGACACCAGAGAATTTGTGTCAGCCTGCTCTCTGTGTGCCAGAACTAAGCCATCCCGACGACCCCCTGCTGGTCTTCTGCTTCCTCTGTCCATTCCGCATCGGCCATGGTCACACATATCCATGGATTTCGTTACAGGCCTTCCTCCCTCTGAGGGTAAGACTGTCCTATTGACAATCGTTGACCGTTTTTCAAAGATGGTGCATCTGGTTCCTTTGGTCAAGATGCCTACTGCAGCTAAGTTGGCTGACATCATGGCTCAAGAAGTCTTCCGGCTGCATGGTTTCCCTCGAGACATTGTCTCAGACCGTGGACCACAGTTCATTTCCAGATTCTGGAGAGAATTCTGCTCACAGCTGGGCATCAACATCAGCATCTCTTCTGGTTTTCACCCACAGTCAGATGGGCAGACGGAAAGGATGAACCAGGAGGTTGAATCAAAACTTCGTGCCTTATGTTGTGACAATCCTACCTCCTGGGCCAAGAACCTACCCTGGGTAGAATATGCCATGAACGGTTTGCCATCTTTTGCCACAGGTTTATCTCCATTCCATGTTGTCTATGGTTTTCACCCCCCTGTGTTTTCTAACCAAGAAAAGTCAGCCTCTGTCCCTGCAGCTCATGTTGCGGTCCGTCGATGCCTGAGAGTGTGGCGTAAGGCCAGAGCTGCGCTTTGTAAGACATCGGCCGTCTACTCACGCTGTGCCAACAGGCGCCGATCAATGGCCCCCAGATACGTCGTTGGACAGAGGGTGTGGCTTTCGACTAAGGACCTCCCCCTCAAGGTGGAGAACCGTAAGTTGGCACCCCGTTTCGTGGGGCCGTTTCCTGTTTCCAAGATTATAAATCCAGTGGCTGTTCGGTTAAAGCTTCCCCATTCCATGAGAGTTCATCCAACTTTCCATGTGTCCAAGGTTAAGCCAGCGGTCTCCTCTAGCTTAATCCCTCCTTCCAAACCCCCTCCGCCCGCCCGATTCCTTGCTGGTGGCCCGGTCTTCACGGTTCGGCGACTTCTGCGTTCCAGGCGTTGGGGACGTGGGGTACAGTACCTGGTGGACTGGATGGGCTATGGGCCAGAGGAGAGGTCTTGGGTTCCATCTCGCTTCATTGTGGACAAGTCCCTCATCCGGGATTTTCATAGTCAGCATCCTGATCAGCCCCGTGGGGCGTCAAGAGCCGCCCCTTGAGGAAGGGGTAATGTCATGCTTGGCACTGTGTGTCTTGTTTTTCTCCTGCTCACCAGCCTGCTAATTGGCTGATCGGTCCCACCTGGGCTGCTCCCTATTTAAGCTCCTGCCCTGCAGCAACTCAGTGCGAGATTGTCTGTTGCCACTACCTGTCACAGCTATCAAGCGTTCATGTCCGACTGCCTCATTGTGTACCTGACCCCCCTGTTGTCATCTGACCTCTGCCTCTGCCCTATCCAAGGATTTACACTGCCTCTCTGGAGATATGACCTGGACTGTCTTGGACTACTGAATTTTGGATCACGGACCTTTGAACTCCTCCTCTGTGAAGTTAAGTTATTTTTCGATTCTGCATTGGACCATTCCTGGTCATTTTGAACATTCCTCCTCCCCTGCTCCCAAAGCTTTACTCAGCTGAAGACTCCTGAGCAGCTGCCCTTGGGTACATGACCTGGCCGTGCCCGCTCTGAAGCTTCCCGACTCCGGCGTGCACATTTTCTAGACCTTGTAAATAAAACCCCCTTAACTGAACTTTCTGAATTGTGGTCTTGTTTTGGGTCCAAACTCTGTCAAGCTCTTTTCAATAGGAGAATCTTTTGTGACGTCAATGTTTGCTTATTGCATTGAATCATGGGTACGGGTGGCAAGAAACAGCATATTTTAACTATAATTCTATTGTTTTGCATGTTTGGATGCAGATTTAGCCTCCAAACATGCATATCCAAAGCATCTGGTTCACCCCTGCTGTGTGGATAACTGTACAGCCCATTAGGGAACTGATAAAAAGTGTTTTTTCAAATTCCCTTCGAAAAAAGAACACAAAAACCGTGAGAGATTGAGGGAAATCAGGAGATTAAACCCTGGACAATCTGATAAAAGCCGGGATTCCTGCAGCAACTGACAGTATGTGAGGCTCATTTTGTTGATAAGTCCTAATGACTGATGTATTTGTTATTTAGAAATTATGTTTTTGTAAAAAGCTTCAAGTTTGCGTATTATACAATCGCCAGTGTTATATTCTTTCTGCCTTCAGATTCAGGTGTCCCAAACACCAAGCTGCTGTACATGCAACAGCTGTAAGTCCGATCTTGACAGCTGCTTCTATTTTAAATATTAAAGGTGCTAAATTACTGCATGTTTTTACAAAACTAGATTTAAAAAAGCAGAATTGTGTATTCGGTGATATTCAGTTTTTCATCAGTCCAGAAGCCATTGAATTTTTCAATTCGCAGGATAATGAAAATCATACAAAAGAAACAACATTTCCATGAATGAATAAGAAAAAACGTAAGGACAATGATCAATGAAGACTTACCAAGCTTTGCAGTCGCAGTGGGATTTCACTGTTCTCCATGGCAATCAGCCACAGGCAGAGGTGTATAAAGTATTTGCATTCTATACCAGTAGTGGCTGGTGGAATTTTCTCCAGGGGGGGCTATGACTATGATGGTTAAATGTTAGCTGTTAAACAATTAATTTTTTTTAATGTAATTAATTACAGGTTAGCTGTGAATTAATCCTGACTAATTAACATTCCAAATATGACAAAAAGACAACAATTTTCAGTGTAAAGGAAAAAAATCCAATTGCCATAGCTCTTTTTCATTAAATAAAGGCATGATTAATAGTTTTATCTTTTAGCCAGTTAGCTAACTGGCTAACATTTTCTGCATTTAAAGCTGACTGTTTCTCAATCATGTTGGACAACCCAGATCATCCCTAAATGGGACTATCCTACGACAACAGAATGATTTCAGTCAGAGGCTTCAACCGTTTTGCTAGAACAGACTGCTACTGTAGAGGAGGAAACACTGAGCTGTCTATAGAGGTACTGGTTTATTGTTGTTTATTGTTTAATTTGGATCCCCATTAGCTCCCACAGCAGTGGTTGCTAGTCTTCCTGGGGTCCACAATATTAAAATACAAAATACAATTAAAAATGCAGTTGAGTAAAATAAACATAGTTGATTTGAACATTTTAAAGCATGTAAACCTGTAAAAACCACCCAATGCTGGCCGCAAGATCAATCCAAACAGGCGTTGCAGCGTGGGATACACCCAGCCTCTTATTCAATGACAACAAGAACAAGCAAGAATATATCTTTTAAGACATTAGAATTTGTTTGATGGTCTTCTTAAAAATGTTATTATTTTAGATATCCCTGATACCACATGGTTCAGGATGAGATCACTGTTAACACTAGGAGAACCTGCCAGAGCTCCACTTAAAGCCATTTAGAGTGTGAGAAAATGTGGTGGAGAAAAGACTGTATTATTTCTATTGTTCTTTATTATTTCCAAAAAGCTGCTGATACAGCTTTGGGTGATATAAATGTGAGGAGGGAGATGATATGCTTGATCTCATATGTAAGATAAGAACAAATGAAAGGTAAGGAATAAATAGAAATAACCAAAACATATGAATAAACTTAATATTTGGATATCAGCAGCTGTGTTAAATAGTAAATAAATCACATTTAATATAGACTTAGTAATAAAAATGTCACAATTCCCCTTTTTCCAAAATGTAAACACTCAGCAAACAAACTCAATCTAAACAATAGGACTAAATGCTCTTATTGTGAAGTTGCGAGTCTACACAGCTACTTCGCTATGTGCTATTAGTTAGCAGTAATTTTTATTATTATTTTTATTTTTATTAATTATTATTTATTAGTAAAAAAAAAAAATCTCAAACTGTATTGTTTTGAGTGATATAACAAACAAACAACAATTGCTGCATTTTGTGTCTCTTTTCATTTGTCTCCAACTCCCGTGGTTTGTCGCTACCCGTGTCTCTGCCTACAGCAGGGACATGGGTAGGGACAAACCATATCTATGGCTGTACGTCTCAGAGCACGCATCAGAGCGTATTATGAAATCACGTCGGGGCAAGCACTCCCGTGCTCATTGAACTGCATTGTAAGTGTAACAGGACACAGCTGAGTCGAGTTGCTGCAATCAGCACCTGCACTCACTCAGCCAATGGCTGCAGGGAAACCACCATAGAAAGGTGAGTGAAGAAAATATTCTATCATTTGCTGGTTGAACTGAATCACCCTCTGAGATTCCTTTCTCCCTCTTCAGATTGGTGGCAGGTAGGCCTGCAGCAGTGGCTGCAAGTTCACTAGAAATGCTTTGCCCGTCCAGTACTGCTCATGGTATTTGTTTGTGTTAACCACAAGGTTTCTGCGCTCTGCTTTACTCCAGCCTCAGGTACCCCCTCCCATGTCACGCCGTGCGGTCTGGGCTCTACAAATTGTTTCAGTGGATTGTGGCACCACAACAGCTGATTCTTGTCACTGGCTACAGCTCAGAGCAGGCCTTATGGTAGGGGGACAGCGCAGGCCCCAGGTGTCTTGCCAAGCTATTAAGACTGATCCAGGAGTAGGAAAAGTCTGGGTTCGGGGAAAAGGTGCATGCCGATATTCTGATGGCGTGGTGCTATTTGAGCCCCCAGACTCATGCCTTCCTGCAGGGCTCTCTACCACTCCTGCCCTGGTAAAGGTAGTGCGAGGCACAGCCTACATTCCTGTCTTAAATGTGGGTTCCTCTGATGTGCTGCTGTACTCTAATGTGGTCGTTGGGTCGTTGGAAGAAGTGCAGATTGTGAGCTTACCTGCTGGCATCACTGAGGTGTTTCCTCAGGCGGCTACTGTGGCTTCGCAGTCCATTTCCCCCTCTGTCCAAGACCAAATAGTTGCCCTGGATTTGGGTTATTTATCTTCAGGAGTGCAGGATAAAGTGAGGATGCTTCTTGGGCAGTATAGCTCCGTCTTTTCTACTCATGATGGGGACTTAGGTCGCACCAACCTGATTGCACATGAGATCCCCTTGGAGGATGATACCCCTGTAAGGCAACGTTATCGGCGCATCCCTCCTTCAGAATTTTAGGTTGTTAAAGACCACATAAATCAGCTTCTGAGTACCCAAATCATCAGGTAGAGCAGCAGTCCATATGCCTCCCCTATCGTGCTGGTTAAGAAGAAAGACGGCAGCCCCCGGATGTGTGTCGATTACAGGCTCCTTAATAGTAAAACTAGAAAGGATGCTTTTCCTTAACCCCGTATTGATGAGTATTGGATGCCTTGACCGGTGCACGCTGGTTTTCCACAGTAGATCTGACTAGTGGGTACAACCAGGTCCCGAAGTGCTGATTGCCCTAAGACTGCGTTTTGTACCCCTTTTGGCCTGTTCGAGTGGAACCGTATGCCCTTTGGGCTTTGCAATGCTCCAAGTACCTTTCAGAGGTTGATGCAGCGCATTTTTGGAGACCAGCAGTGTGAGTCTCTGTTGCTGTATCTTGATGATATTATCTTTTCCTCTACCATCGAAAAGCACATGGAGAGATTGCAAGTGGTGTTGAAGCGTATGCAGCAAGAGGGCCTTAAAGTAAAACTCAGTAAGTGCCCTTTCTTTCAGCAGGAGGTTCACTATTTGGGTCATGTGATTTCTGACCAGGGTGTAGCTACAGATCCCCGTAAGATTGAGGCAGTCTCTGACTGGCCACTTCCCACTACACTCCGGGAACTGCGCTCATTTCTGGGTTTTGCCAGCTACTACCGCCACTTTGTGCAGGGGTTTGCAAAGCTGGCTGCACCCCTGCATAGGCTGGTGGCAAAGTTAGCTGGCCACCATCCAAGACAGGTAGATCAAACAGTCTCTAGTCACTGGTCAGAAGAGTGCCATTGTAGCTATGGGGCATTGAAAGCCAAACTCACTTCTGCACCAGTTCTGGCTTATGCAGATTTCTTGCTTCCATTCATTTTGGAGGTGGATGCCAGCTATGGTTGTCTGGGAGTCGTCTTATCCCAAGAGCAAGACGGCAAGGTTAGACCTATAGCTTATGCCAGCCGTGGGTTGAGGCCCTCAGAGCGAAATGTGCGTAACTATAGCTCCATGAAATTAGAGTTTTTAGCTCTGAAATGGGCCATGACTGAGAAATTTCAGGAATACCTTCTGGGCCACAAATGTATTGTCTAAACAGACAAAAACCCATTGCGTCACCTGTCCTCGGCCAAGCTTGGGGCTACTGAACAGCGGTGGGCGGCCCAATTAGCATCATTTGACTTTGAGCTGAAGTATCGTTCGGGCAGAAGTAATGAAAACGCAGATGTTTTATCTCGTCAGCACCCTCCCGAACCCCAGGACATGCAGGCAATGTTCAGTGGAACGCTTCTCCCTGAGCATTTACAACAGGCGTTACAAGTAGATCAGGCGGCAACTCAAGCCACAGTAGCAGCTTTGTCTCAACATCCCCCATCGGACCTTGTCATGCTCCAGCAGATGGACCCAGTGATTCAGGAGATCTTGGGTTTCTGGAAGCAAAAACAACATCCTAATAAAGAGGAGCGGGAACACATGTGTCAGCTGTCCTTGGTATTACTTCGGCAATGGGACCGGCTGGTCGAGAAAGAGGGCGTGCTATATCGCCAGATCTTCCGGCCTGATTGCGCTGATGCTGTATTTCAGTTGTTGATGCCAGCCTCCTTGAAAACAGCCTTGTTGACTGAGGTCCACCAGGGGCATGGCCACCAAGGGGTGGAGAGGACCTTGGAGCTACTTCGACAGCGGTATTACTGGCCAGGTATGTCCACAGATGTGGTACAGTGGTGCCAGGCTTGTGAGCAGTGCCAGGTGGCTAAGGGCCAGCCGGCTGCTAGCAGTTTCATGGGACACTTGCTTGCTTCCCAATAAGATCCTTGCAATCGACTTCACAGTTTTGGAGCCCAGTCGAAATGGCATGGAAAATGTGCTGGTGATGACTGACGTCTTTAGCAGGTACACAATAGCTGTTCCTACCCGAGACCAACGGGCTTCTACTGTGGCTCAAGACTTGGTGGTTGAATGGTTTTATAAATTCGGCATTCCTGCCCGGTTACATTCTGACCAGGGACGAAGCTTTGAGAGTTCTCTTATTCAGCAACTTTGTGCATTGTATGGGGTTGAGAAGTCTCGTACTACCCTTTACCACCCTTCAAGGAATGGACAATGCAAGCGGTTTAGTAGAACACTCCACAACCTTTTGCGTACCCTGCCGCTGTCCCGAAAACAAGACTGGAGTGCCTGTTTGCCCCAAGTCCTGTATGCCTACAACACCACTCCTCATCAGACAACCGGTGAGTCCCCTTTCATGTTACTCTTTGGTCAAGAGCCAAGACTCCCTGTTGACTTCCTTTTAGGGCAAGTCAAGGACCCCGTGGGTGGAGATGTCCATGAATGGGTGTATGAGCACAAACATAGCTTGCAAGTGGCTTTTGAAGGGTGCTGTAAGTGGCCACTGAGCGCAGTAAGAAAAGCCATGATCAACATGTAAGAGATCTCTCCTTGGTTGAAGGTCAGTTGGTTTTGTTGTGTGACCTGGGTCAGCGAGGACGCCATAAGATCCAGGATCAATGGTCTTCATTGCTGTATCAAGTCATGAGGGCACCCTCAAGGGGAGGCCCAGTTTACACTATTGCTCCAAAGGATGACCTCACTAGAACTAGACAGATTCATCGTTCCCTGCTGAAGCCAGTGGTAAGTGAGGCTCCAGGTGGCACCGCCTTTGTTTCTTCACCCCCGTCGGAGCAGTTCGAGTCAGATGAACCATCCTTTGGAGACCCATCAATGGCAGGTGACTTATTTGTTATTCCTTCTGACTGCATTCAGTGCCTGTTCCAGCTCCAGTTTCACGGACAGAATATGCCCCTGTGGAAGTTGGCATGCCCCCTCTTCCTGTAGTTGAGAATCCTGTGGGGCGTCGCACCACCAGGTCAACAGCAGGTCACCATTCTAACCTACATCACTTCCCACAGTCATCGGAAAGGACCTTGCACCAAAGGGTAAGCCCTCCTGGTCCAGTATCTAGTGCAGTGTTCGCCTTATTAAGACCCTGGAATTAAAATTCCAAGTTAAGGTTCTGTTTTGAGAGATTCATCATCGGGACGATGATTTAATTTTGTGGGGGTAGATTGTAACAGGACACAGCTGAGTTGAGTTGCTGCAATCAGCACCTGCACTCTCTCAGCCAATGGCTGCAGGGAAACCACCATAGAAAGGTGAGTGAAGCAAATATTCTCTCTATTGCTGGTTGAACTGAATCACCCTCTGGCACCACAACAGCTAACTGGCTGCTGCACACTGGTGCCCTGCTCTACCCCTCTGTCACGCTAAGCGGCCTCAGGTTATGTGCCACTTCAGACGCCGAGGTTAGCGGTGCTACGGATGGCTGCGCCTCACTGAGGAATTGAGCTTCAGCTTATGGAGATACTTCTGGAACTCTAAGAAACAGCTCCAGGACCACTGCTGCTCTGCTTTGACTGTTTTTGTTGCTTGGGTCAACTCTCACTTCCAGTGTCCGGCATCTACATCCAAGTCGGGATTTAGAAGAAGACAGACTGATAACCGAGAAACATTCCTCCTTGGTTGCAAATTTTATATTCTCTTAGTGCTTAAATTGTGGTATATGGCTCTAAATCTCAGGTACTGAGACCCTGGTGGTGGAATTGGTGTCCTGGTGGCGGTGTCCCCTTTGTCTGCTTTTGTTTGCAGTGGTTTGATTTTGGTTTTCCCTTCACCTGTGGTGTTCTTAGATTCCCGTTCCTTACCTTTTATGGACACCCCCATACCAGTAAGGTCTCAGTCCTGATTTATATTTTTATCAGAGCCATTTTTAACTTGTGTTTAAATAAAATAAACGTTCCTTTTTTATACTGAACTGTTGTCTCTGCCTCGTTGCCGACGGACTTGAGTGCCAAGTGGTTGGTGTAACTACTGTATATATTTCCCTGGGTGAAACTCCCAGGGTGGTGTTGTCGGACTAAATATAATCCTCCAACCTCGTACTGCCACATAAGGTCCAAACTTTGAAAAAAAGAATCTCACAATGTAACTCTATAAGAGCGCTTGGGGCGATTTTCAATCTGACTCAGATCGCCCCAGCGGGGCGGGGTTTTAGGTTGGAAAGTGACATGTTGACTGGAAAATAATATACACACTTGGACCGGTAATAATAGACTCTTTTTCTCCTCTCTTTTTTTTCGTGTGACTCAAGGAGTCACTTTGTCGCCCATCATGGACCAGCCACCCCTATTCTATACTCACCCGGTCCCTCCACCGGACGCATAAGCATCACGTCACAGTTCAATTCAGTTTTCAATTCAGTTTATTTATATAGCGCCATATGACAACAGATGTCATCTCAAGGCACTTTACAAGAAGAGTTATTACAATACAATGTTTAATTTAGGAATTAAAGAACCACCGAAGATTGCGTCGTGACTTCTCAGCAATCCCTCACACTGAGCAAGCATGAAGCGACAGTGGAGAGAAAAATCTCCCTTTTAACAGGAAGAAACCTCCAGCAGAACCAGGCTCAGCATAAGCGGTCATCTGCCGAGACCGTCTGGGGTTTGGAGAAGGCAGCAGAGACACAGAAAGAGCAACAGAACTGATGCAGAAGCAGAAGTTGGTAGCAGGACGTGGAGAACGTTCCTCCACTGGAATGCCATCTTAGTCAGGGATCGTCAAGCAGGGCAGGTCAGGAGCACCTACTGTAGGAAGAGACTAAGAGAAAACAGGTTAGCGCTTGAATAGACAGCACATCATGCAGTCGGGGAGAAGTAGGAGAGCAGTATGTTTTTCTCACTTATTCTGCTGCTTGGCCCTTTCAACCGGGGCGTATGAGGAGCGTATCAGCAGGGAAGCAGCTGTCACAGAGAGCACAAAATGACAAAACAGTATTTATTTTTGGTAAGTTCATTGTAGTTTAGTCATCAAAATGACAAGGCTCATTTATTTTAGCTTGCATAACTGAAAAGGGTGCATATAGAATGGGGAAAAAAATAACGTTGATAAGTAGCATAAACTCACCGTCTTGCCGCAAAATAGCAGATATGTCACTCCATGCTTTATCCTTCTTCATGTCTTTATAAAAAGTGTGACTGGGGTCAAACAGGATAGAGTGCTTCTCCACTTCAATGATTAACCGTTCGTCGTCCATGATGAAATACAGATGAGACCCTCCCGGGAGGTACTGACTTCTCACCGGGCCGCACAGGTAGTGGCTTTTTTCTTTTTTAAGTAAAGCAATCGGAAAGCAGCATGTTTATTTTAATTATAAAATGTCAGAATGCCGATCCGTCTGATTTCCTGTCTTCTCCTATCCAAAATGTCAAATTTTAAGCATTTCAGAGGCATACCGCGTGGAAAATAGGACCGGTGCATATATTTAGAAAAGTACTGTGACATGACGGTCCTGAGAGGGGGCAGACTCGCGCTGGTTACGTGTCTGGTGCTTGGGCGTTACTAGACTTATTCACTGGGGCACTTGCCTTAGTAAGTCTCTAGTGCCCCAGTAAATTTACAGCTCTGCTCTCACTGGAAACAGCATTCATGAGCGCATCTCCGTGGCTGAATAACTCAAACCTGTCACTTACCAGCCAAAAAAGAAAGGGGTCACAATAGCCAATCAGGAAATAGCACCTCTGTAGCTGTGTAAGATTGAACCATAGACTGTAAAAAAGAATAGACAGCGCCTCCTCACTCCTCCCCGTTTACCAGAATGACACACTTTCATGGGGGAATTCATGGCGGATTCACAGACTCCTTCTCCCCAGCTCTGAGGAAGCATGTTCCTAAAAAGGGCATAGGGGCGGAATCTTCACTGTAGACTCTGCCCTTGCGGGGCGTGTATGGGCGTGTAGTTCGGTCGTAATCACGCCCATTCTGCTCACGCGTCGTTAGCTCTGATGCTATACTTGGCTTGGCCCCCTCATTAATTATGCAAGATTTCAAAAAATTATCTTACAAAAGCAAGCCTGGTGCCCAGGTTTTTTTATGAGCCCAGCATTATCTCAGGAAGAATATGCAGCCTGTGCCGTCTCCCTCACACACACACTCACGCCACGCATAGGCTGCATGCACAAATCCGGACAATTAATAATGATTTATATGTATACTGTACAGAGAGTCCTGTAAAAGTATATCCTATACTGTTTATGAAGCTGTCCTACTGTATAACTAAACACAGCCTTCTGATAAACTATTCAGAGATGGACATCAGAAAATTCTTCCTGAACAGAAGCAGAAGGAGAGGAACAGAGAGGAGAGATGAGGAGGACATGGGAGGTATGATAGATGTTCACATTAACAGTAACAAACATTTATGCTGGTAATAGCCAGTGCTATGATTTGATCAATGGTTTAATGGCAAATTTAAATAAGTCTGTTGCATTTGCAAATGTACCCTATAATAATCTACACAGAGTCATAGTAGCATATAGATGATAATTTGCCTATAATGTAGCCTGTTATAATCTACGCAGTCAGAGTGGTTTATAGAAGATCATTTGCTTACAATCTAGCCTAAGATAGAGATATACTTTTTGTTTTTGTTTGTTAGTTCCTTTGATTTCCTGAACAACTTGTTTTAAACTTTGACTGAGGTTTGGGTAGTAAAGAATCTGACTCTTTCCAATCTTAAATAGTGGCAGTAAGAGGATGTTGTTTGTCCATGTCAAAGTTTTCAATGACATTCACATTAATACAGACTGGTAGAACCACAGTGCTAGTTCTGCTGGACCTCAGTGCAGCATTTGACACTGTTGACCAGAAAATACAACTTCAATGGCTGGAGAGCTGGGTGGGACTGTCTGGTACAGTACTTGGCTGGTTTGAGTCCTACCTGAAGAACATGTATTTATTTGTTTTACCAGGAAACCTTTCATCAAAATGAACAGAAACCACATGTGGGGTACCCCAAGGCTTCAACCCGGGGCCTCTTCTATTTAATATCTACATGCTCCCACTGACCCAGATTATAACATCCAATAGCATTATTTAACATAACTATGCAGATAATACTCAGCTTTAAAATGTCACCAGGTAACTATGTACTGATCCAAGCACTAAACAAATATCGAGCAAATCAGTATATGGATGTCTCATAATTGTCTCCAGCTGAAAAGAAACAAAACTGAAGTAGTTATTTTTGGACCTAAGGAGGAACGATCAAGAGTCAGTACACAGCTTCAGTTAATACAAAAAGAAACTACTGATCGGGGTCTCATTTACAAAGCTTGTTTACGCACAAAAAGTGGTCTGAAAACTACGTAAGCAACTTTATACGCAAAGTTTGGGATTTATAGAGACAAAGTGTCAGAAAACGGACAGGACCTGCAGACTGACGGCAGATTGTTCTTGCTGCAAGCAAGTGTGGTGGCAAAACACGGCCAACTTATAGCAGAAAAGAGCTTCAACTAAGATTTATATGACTGTATGTACTTACCCGGCTTCCGTCGCTGATCCAGGTCCAGTTACTCCTCCGCCCTCCTGGGTTTCCTTTCCTGATCTCCGCTCCTCCGGAAGGATCACCTTGAAACCACTTACCTGCTTCTCTGGATTCACCTCTGGTCAGCTTCTGCTCTGTCGCCACTGGGTCTCTGAGTCTGGGTCTGTGTACATTCAGGCAGTTTGCTTTTTCGTTTCAAACATTCATCCATCCATTTCCTGAACCGCTTAATCCTCAAGGGGTCACGGGGGGCTGGTGTCAAGGGGCGAGCGGCGGGGTACACCCTGGACAGGCCGCCAGTCCATCAAACAAAAAATGAAAAAACAAAAACACACAAATTTTTTTTTGTTTCACACGAAAAAAAAACGATCACGAACCGTCATTTGATTTTCGAAAATGGAAAAAACAGATAACGAGAGCTCATTTTTGATATTGGTATTTTTGTTTGAGGCGAGCGACCTGACCCGGAAGTTCTCTCTGAAGCTGAAGCAAACACTTTGTGTAGAGAACTGATCGTTTATACCAATGGCCGCTGGCCGCTCTGCTTTGTGACCCCATACCATGGAGGCCGCCATTGCTCCTCCATTGCTGTAGTACCTCCATTTGGCCGCTAGGCCCCCATTGAAAAGCATTGGACTTTAGACACGTTAAAAACAACTTTAATGCCTGGTGCCCATTTTTTAAAAACTTTCTATGGCTACATATTCTTCCTGAGATAACGCTGGGCTCATAAAAAACGTGGGCACCAGGCTGGTTTTCGTAAGATAATTTTTTGAAATCTTGCATAATTAATGAGGGGCCGAGCCAAGTTTAGCATCAGACCTAAAGACCCGGGAGCAGAATGGGCGCGATTACGAACGAACTACATGCCCATATAAGCCGCGCAAGGGCAGAGTCTACAGTGAAGATCCCGCCCCTATGCCCTTTTTAGGAACATGCTTCGTCAGAGCTGGGGAGGATGAGTCTGTGAATCCGCCATGAATTCCCCCATGAAAGTCATTCTGGTAAATGGGGAGGAGTGAGGAGGAGCTATTCTTTTTTACAGTCTATGGTTTATACACACAAACTACCACAACAGACGGACAGCATTACTTTTCATATGTGGGTTACGGACAACGCAAGAAAAGAGCAGCGTTAGAGAAAGGTGTTTTATTTTACTGATATCCAGTTTACGATCACAGACGTCTGCTTTAGTGAGTAGGGTGTGTGTTGCTAGGCTACACATTTAAAAATGGTGATGTTCAACATACTGCTTAGTCTGCGGCTTTTGTCAGACTCCAAAACCAACCTACAAAGATAAGGAGTAATATTCAGAATCAGAATCAGAATCGGTTTTATTGCCATTGTTTGAGAACAAGTTCACAAACTAGAATTTTTTTCCGGTACAATTGTGCACATGAAACATTTAACATAAACAAAAATAAAATAAAAAAATAAAAAGAATGAGCTATAAGGCTAAAGTCTTTATAAATATTATAATCTGTATGTATATAAAAGAACTATGAAGAGATAAACATCCTTTTTAACATGAGAACAGCAGCAGGGTTCCATTCACAGATGTGCAGGTGAATGACAGCAGCAGATCTAAGTGTGATCAGACCACACAGTGCAGTAAAATAAAGTTACGTAGTGCAGATGGTTCTATCCTACATGGGTCTTTAACTGAACTATCGGGTCTTGTTATTGTTCATGAGTCTGATGGCGGAGGGGAAGAAACTGTTCAGGTGGCGGGAGGTGTGGGTCTGGATGGACCGTAGCCTCCTGCCTGAGGGGAGGAGGGAGAATAGTCGGTGTCCAGGGTGAGAAGAGTCAGCTGTGATCCGACCCACACGCCTCCGGGTCCTGGAGGAGAACAGGTCCCTCAGGGATGGGAGCCTGCAGCCAATCACCTTCTCAGCAGCACGCACGATGCGCTGCACTCGGTGTTTGTCCCGGTCTGCGGCGCCGGGGAAACCCACACGGTGATGGAGGAGGTGAGGATGGACTCGATGATGGCCATGTAGAACTGCACAAGCATCTGGGTCGGCACCTTGAGTTTCCTCAGCTGCCGCAGGAAGTACATCCTCTGCTGGGCCTTCTTGATGAGGGAGCTGATGGTTGGCTCCCACTTGAGGTCCTGGGTGTTGGTGGTGCCCAGGAAACGGAAGGAGTCCACGATGGAGATGGGGGTGGGAGAGTCCATCAGGGTGAGGGGATACGGTGGGGCTGTGACTTTCCTGAAGTCCATGATCATCTCCACTGTCTTCTGGGCGTTCAGCTCCAGGTTGTTGTGACTGCACCAAGAAGCCAGCCGGTCCACCTCTCTCCTGTAGGCGGACTCATCACCGTCTGAGATAAGTCCGATGAGGGTGGTGTCGTCCGCAAACTTGATCAGCTTTACGGACTGGTGACTGGAGGTGCAGCAGTTTGTATACAGCAAGAAGAGCCAGGGGGAGAGTACACAGCCCTGAGGAGTCCCAGTGTTTGTAGTCCGATTGTCCAAGACAATCTTCCCCAACCGCACGTGCTGTCTCCGGTCCGACAGGAAGTCAGTGATCCACCTGCACCTGGGAGTCGGGCACGCTGAGCTGGTAGAGCTTGTCTCAGAGCAGTCCAGGGAGGATGGTGTTGAAGGCAGAGCTGAAGTCCACAAACAGGATCCTGGCGTAGGTTCCTGGGGAGTCCAGATGCTCCAAGATGAAATGGAGGGCATGGTTCACTGCATCATCCACAGACCTGTTGGCTCTGTAGGCGAACTGCAGTGGGTCCAGGGTCCAGGAGGGGGGCGGTGATGTCCTTGAGGTGGGGCAGAACCAAGCGCTCAAATGACTTCATGACCACAGACGTCAGCGCCACCGGCCTGTAGTCATTAAGTCCTGTGATCCGTGGCTTTTTGGGGACAGGGACGACGGTGGAGGTTTTGAAGCAGGACGGCACGCGACAGAGCGCCAGGGAGGTGATTAAAATGTCCGTGAACACGGGGGCCAGCTGATCCGCGCAGTGTCTCAGGGTGGAGGGGGAGACACCGTCCGGCCCGGGGGCCTTCCTCCTGTTCAGCCTCAAGAACTGTCGGCGCACATCCTCCTCCTGGATGGAGAGGGCAGGGGGGGAGGAGGGGGGGTCTGAGGAGTCCTTTGATGAAGTGCTGGGGTCGTTGATGGTTGAGGTGATGGTGGGGGGAGCAGAGGTGTGAGGAGCAGATGGCTGTTCAAAGCGGCAGTAGTGTGTATTCAGGCCCTGGGCGAGAGTCCGGTCGTTCAGGGCCTGGGGGGCTTTTGGCTTGTAGTTTGTGAGAGCCCTCAACCCCCTCCACACGGCTGCAGAGTCATTGGAGCTGAAGTGTTCCTGTATATGGTTGGAGTACACAAATTTTGCTCTTCTCACTTCACTGCTGAAGTGGTACTTTGCTCGTCTGTATGTACTCCGGACCTCGCTCCGCCGCGCTACTTCCTTCTCCTCACGTAGGTGCCGGAGCTTGGGTGTGAACCAGGGCTTGTCATTGTTATAACAAATCCTGGTGCGCGTTGGGATGATGCGCGTCTTATTGAACTGAATGTATGAGGTCACAGTGTCCGTATACTCATCCAGATTGTCCGTGGCTGCTCCAAACGCTCCCCAGTCTGTCGTCTCCCAACATGAGCGCATCTCCTCCATAGCTTCAGAGGTGTATTTCCTTGTTGTTATCACGACAGGCTTGGCCAATTTCAGTCTCAGTCTTTCAGAAGAAGTGAAGGAGAGTGGAGGACACCATAAAGCAGCAAGACAGGAGACCAGCTGGACCACTTATATGGTGAGCTAATGCTAAAGTAGGCTAAAAAAAGGTAAAGCCCAACGTAAAACTGTGTAAATGCTGATGTATTAAGGTTTGTATGTATGTATGCTGTGTGTTTCAGATAAATGTCCTGTAAAGTCATCGCAGCAGGTGTCAGCGTTTAACCAGCCTCTCTGTGGTACGAGCTTGTTCCAGCAATGTCAGAATATAATTTTATGTTATTTTGTAAATCTGTTTATTCTACAGTCTTATGTTTTATTTTTTGATAAATATTCATATTGCCAATTAATTAGTTCAGGACAGCATCATGTATTTTTAGTTGTATTCCTTAATTTAAGTAATATCCTTAATCAAAGTAATATCAGCACCCTAAAGTCAGCTCAGAATCATAAAATTACTCTTACAAACTACAAAGCATTTTTGTCTAGGCAGGAAGAAGATGGTATCCATCCATCCATCTATTATCTATACCCAGAGGTGTCCTACTTGGGTAGAAATTTTTAATGTTTATACTTTACCGGAGTAATTACAGATTGGCCTACTTTTTACTTCTACTCCTTACATTTTCATGCAAATATCTGTACTTTCTACTCCTTGCATTTTAAAAATAGCTTTGTTATTTCAGTTTCATTTGGTCATTTTTTATTAAAAAAACACACAAAAACTCTTAACAAAATGCTCTAAGTGGATAGAGTTTGTGGTTTGTAAATTATTTTAAAGTGATAGTCTCGACTTTGTAAGAAAAAAGAGAGAGAGGAACATGATTTGAAAAAAAAAAAAAACGACCCAAGCTCCCTCCCCCTCTCTTTCTGATTGGTCTTGAAGCCGCGCCTACTTTTCCGTGCACGTGCCAGGTCAATGGGTCAAGACGTGCGGAGGAGAGAGAGAAAAAAAGAGTGTCAACAATGGAGTTATCTGAGGTGAGGAAGTTTTTTTGGTTTGAAATCGGTATCTTCTGCTCTTGAGCTGAGTGTTGATCCATGGCTGCGCTCGGGACTAATGCTGTGTCCACACTGAACGCAATAGAAGCGACTAGAGCTTCAGGTTTACATGTAAAATTAATGGAGGAGCACGATGAAGCGCGACTTGGTGTCCCGCGACACTTCAGAAGCAGATTTGCGTCGCGAAAAAGCTTTTCTGCCTGATTCGCGCGAACAATTCGCGCTACAGATGCGATGGAAAATTCGCGCTGCTTTTTATGCGGAGCATTTTGTGCATTCGCGCTCATGGCGTCTATCGCTCGAGTTGGAAAAATCTGAACTCCAGCGTCAAATCGCGCCGCGACAACCAATCAGGCGACAGAGTTTCAGTGATTCTGTGACTGTCATGGAGTCACAGCCTCAGCAGGACATGGAGGAAATACTGATAAACATCGTGGCTAATCACCCCGAGCTACATGACACAAGCTGTTTGCTATACAGAGACAGAAAAAAACAAAACTATTTAGACAGGAATGCTCTTAAGAGGTTTGTGGGTGGCTCTTAAAAGAGCCGTTGTTGCTGTAAAAGCACCTCTCGGGCAGGGCTGGACTGGGACAAAGAAAGGGCCCTGGCATTTTTGCTCAGACTGGCCCACCACAATCGGTCTGATACAACTAACCAGTACATCATCCTTGCGGTTTCTGTAGATATGCATATCTACTGTTCCATTACCAAAAGCCTACAAAACTGGGAACTAAGTGCCATGGATCAGTGTACTTACTCTGTCTTGACCGACTCCCTGGTGATCAAAGGTGGCAGTGGAGTAGGACCTACACAAAGTGAGGGCATCCTGAGAGATCCATGTGCTATGTTCACCTGTTTTTGGAAAATGTCGTCATGTACTGTAGGCTTGGAAACTGAAGCTAAAGCACTAAACTTTTTTTTTTTTTGCCCCGCAACTTCTCTGCACTTCCCTTGCATTTGCGCTGTTGTTTCTCCATCCTAAATTCACAGATTTCTGGCTCTGAGCCACTGACTGCATCTGACACAAGAAACAGAGGGGGAGGGATGGAGCCTGTTATATATATATATATACATATATATATATATATATATATATATATATATATATATATATTCAATTCAATTCAAATCTTTATTTCAGACACAGCGGCGGTCCATAGAAACAACAAATTACAAAAGACATACACATGTACACCAAAACAGACAGATATTCCAATATCACATATTTACATATAAGCTAAAACGCCAATGCCTCCAAAGCCTTGAAGTGAACCGAAGTGTACTCAGGGCAGGGTTTGCCAGTGCAGAAATTATGCCATTTTCAGATTTAGATATTCTACACATAAAGCTGAACATAAGGTTCCTGAGAACAGCAGGACATGTAGAAATACCAGCACTCACAAACATTTTGCTAGCACTGCTCCCTCTCGGCACATTGAGCAGCATCCTCAGGCCATCATTATATGCCACCTTAAGTCTCTGCATGGAGCTCCTTTTGTAGTGCCGCCACAAGTGGGCAGTATACATTGGGGTGCAAAACGTTTTAAAAAGAGTTATCTTAACAGGCACAGAGCACATACTAAATTTTCTTTTAGCATATTAGCCTGTGCATACATCATACGGCATTGTCTTTGTATATCCCTATCATCAGACAGGTCGTCGCTCAAATAATGTCCGAGGTATTTAACTTCCTCACACGTTTTAAGGACAGTACCAGAGAGAGAGAAGACAGGAAATGATAACTGTTTGTCTTCCTTGCTTCTGACGATCATTATGTTACTCTTTTTACCATTAAATTTAATGTCAAAGTCAGAGACATATATATATATATATATATATATATATATATATATATATATATATATATTTATATATATATTAGGGCCGGGACTCGATTAAAATTTTTAATCTAATTAATTACAGACTTTGTAATTAATTAATCAAAATTAATCGCACATGAATATTTGACCTGAGAAAGGTGAGAATTTTCTCCACATGGATTTTTATTATGAATAATGACTGAATACGCAAGTTTAAATTATCAGAAAAAAAGAAGAAAACTGGCAGGGGATCTGTTCTGTCAGAACACCAATAAGAGAATGAATCATGGACAAAGCAGAAATGTCTCTCAGGTAGAAATAGATCAATTAACACGGTGATGACCAGGAAGCTGCCGCACACCAACATCATCCCTCCTTGCAGAGCTGTTGAGGATGAAATCCCTCTTGTGGAATGAGTTCTGAGATTCTCTGGAGGATCGTAATGCAAGAAGCACCGCAGTGCAGCCGTGTGCACCACGTAACACGAGAGCGCACGCACGGGACAGAGTAGATGAGACCGTTCTGTCACCAAAACCTTGATGACAGGAAGAAATAGCTGCAGCATAAGTTTTAACTATAGTGAAAGCTAAATTTCTGTCCATCAGCTGCTGGAGGAACGACAGCACGCAGCTTAGCGGACATGAAACGGGATCTGCGCCTTTCTCTGCGCACCAGCGCTGGAAGGCTGCGGTGCACAAATAGGTGCGATTAAAATGCGTAAAAAAAATTTAACGCATTAATTTGAGTAATTAATTTATCTTAATTAACACGTTAAAGTCCAGGCCCTAATATATATAGGCCTATATATATACAGACGTGGACAAAATTGTTGGTACCCTTCATTAAATCAAAGAAAAACTAATAATGGTCACAGAAATAACTTTAATCTGACAAAAGTAATAATAAATAAAAATTATATAAATGTTGACCAATGAAAGTCAGACATTGCTTTTCATCCATGCTTCAACAGAATTATTTAAAAAATAAATGCATGAAACAGGCCTGGACAAAAATGATGGTACCCCTAGAAAAGAATGAAAAGAATGTGACCAAAGGGACATGTTAATCCAAGGTATGTCCACTAATCAGCATCCTAGGTGTCTACAATCCTGTAATCACTCAGTGGGCCTATATATAGGACTCCAGGTAGTCACTGTGTTGTTTGGTGACGTGGTGTGTACCACACTCAATATAAACCAGAGGAAGCAAAGGAAAGAGTTGTCTCAGGAGATGAGAAAGAAAATCATAGACAAGCATGTTAACTGTAAAGGCTATAAGACCATCTCCAAGCAGCTAGATGTTTCTGTGACTACAGCTGCACATGTCATTCAGTAATGTACGATCCATGGGACTGTAGCCAACCTCCCTGGACGTGGCTGCAGGAGGAAAATTGATGACAGATCAAAGAGACGGATAATCCAAATGGTAACAAAAGAGCCTAGAAAGACTTCAAAATAGATCCAAGCTGAACTTTATGCTCAAGGAACATCAGTGTCAGATCGGAACATCCTTCGCTGTTTGAGCCAGAGGACAAATCATAAAAAAAACTGACTGGAGTATGCCAAACTACATGCTGACGAGCCACAAAGCTTCTGGGAGAATGTCCTGTGGACAGATGAGACAAAAATTTAAATTTTTGCCAAGGCACATCAGCTCTATGTTCACAGACGGAAAAATGAAGCATATCTAGAAAAGAACACGGTCCCTACTGTGAAACATGGGGGAGGCTCGGTTATGTTCTGGGGCTGATTTGCTGCATCTGACACAGGGTGTCTTGAATCTGTGCAGGGTACAATGAAAGCTCAAGACTATCAGGGGATTCTAGAGAGAAATGTGCTGGCCAGTGTCAGAAAGCATGGGCTCAGTCGCAGGTCACGGGTCTTACAACAGGAAAATTACCCAAAACACACAGCTAAAAAACCAAGAAGGGCTAAGAGGAAAACACTGGCCTTCTATGAGCCCTGACCTCAATCCTATTGAGCATCTTTGGAAGGAGCTGAAACGTGCTGTCTGGAAAAGGCGCCCTTACACCCGGAAACTACTAGAACAGTTTGCTCATGAGGAGTTGGCCAAAATACCTGCTGAGAGGTGCAGAAGTCTCGTGACAGTTACAGGAATCATTTGATTGCAGTGATTGCCTCAAACGGTTGTGCAACCAAATATTAAGTTGTGGGTACCATCATTTTTGTCCAGGCCTGTTTCATGCATTTATTTTTTAAATAATTCCGTTGAAGCATGGATGAAAAGCAATGTCTGACTTTCATTGGTCAACATTTATATAATTTTTATTTATTATTACTTTTGTCAGATTAAAGTTATTTCTATGCATTGGCCCACCGGGCATATGCCGGCCAACCAGTCCAGCACTGCTCTCTGCTTAGAAGTGAGCCTTGAAACAGCCTCACCTGGTTTCCTGGTAGCAGCTCCCACACAGCGTCCAACGCTGCTCGAATATTATAAACTTTTACGAACCGCAGACAGATGGACAGCTGCTCAGAAATGTAGTTGGTGTTTCGGCAGGCGAAGCTTGGACCTTCACGGCACAAACTGGGCGAGCAGTTCACGTTCTCTAGGTGGCGAGGAGCCGGTGTTTATGAGAGGCTCGCTGCTGTTTATGGATCCCTCCGCCGTAGCTAGAATGTATCTGTAGCTCACAAAACCCCCAGTGCAGCGGTCCCCGGTCTACCGGCCGAACATGTAATCCACTCTGTACTCCGTCAGATCGGAGACCATAGTCCATAATCCACCGCCAGCTGCACTCTAGCCACAGCTCCGCTGAAGCCCGGGCTGAACACGCTGTCCTCCATCAGCTCGGTCCATAATCCACCGGCAGATGCACTCTGTTCGCGCGTGAAAATACCATATTTTAAGCGCCACCAGTTGCTTTGTACGCGCTTCAAGGTGCAAATGTGCACGCAAATAGCTAGGCGTGTGTCACGCTTTTTAGTCGCTCCTATCGCGTTCAGCGTGGACACAGCGTAATCGCGGAGGCTTGATTCGGAGGCTCCGTGTAAACAGAAAACTGAGCATGCGCGTAGTTAGGAGCACGAGCAAACAGCGTTTGCGATAATTGTCAGCCCTTGTCATCACGGGACGGCACCGTGGCTTCTGAGCCGTATCTGAGATACGGTAAGGCGGGACTTACCTGTAATGTTTTAATGAATAAAATGACTCATTCTATATAAAAATATAAGGCCAGGAGGTCAACTTAATACAATTCATAAATTTGTAATTAATTTAGAGATCCAGACTATCACTTTAATCATCTGTTTTTCTGACAGCCTGGCTCCATCGCATTCTGAACACACAGGGGTCACGTTAGCCGAATATCTTCTGTACTGTCCCGTTATTTAGTACGGTAGCAAAAAAATCTGAAAGCAGCTTGTCATTTTTGAGAGATTACAATTTACATCCATGACTATTTGTTGGAGACATGCTCACAGTTTACAGTTTGAGCGCAGAGTACAGGTAACTGAATCAATAATAGTGAAAAGATTCGCATATAGGCGTCTGGGAATCATCTGGAGGCTTTGGAAAGTGACTGTTACCTTTGCGGCTGGTTAAAGACTTGCTTCATAGAGCCCCGTGACAAAAGATGCACATATAGTTCTAGATTATTTTTACTTTGTAGCAGTAAAAATCATCTTTCCATTGTAATGAGGTAAATTAAATAAAAACAAAATATTAAAAATAAACTGTGTGTAGGACACACCTATGAACCACTTCATAGTCTACCAGGATGAAGCAGATGGATATTACCAAGTTCAAAGATCCCTATGGTAGAGACTCAGGCAATACACCATTATAAAAAGGCAACCAGTCATAATATCTTCTGCTTAATGAAAAATGTACAGTATTAATGCTGAGTAGTGCACATGTAGTTCTTTGATGTATTTGCATTAATTTTGATGGACAAATGCAGCTAAAATACAGTGCCTAGTGTATCCCCAATGTATAAATATGAGGACTTTTATATAACAGTCATTATGGCCTTTAGTAAAACTGTTTTTTGGGAAGGTGTGGTATGTAGTATCTATATTAATACCTGAATACTGATTGTGAATACTTTTGACACCTCTGTCTATCCTACAGGGTTGGTATCTCAAGCAGTCATCAGGCGAGAGGCCGGTACACCCTGGACACAGCTCAGAGAGACTCCAAAGACAGCTAATCATTTATCAGTGAGCTGGAAGAAGCAGAAGAACAGTAGCAGACCCAGCGACTTCAACATGTTCATCTGATCCGCAGGAACAGGAAGTTTGCTTATGAAGGGAGATTACACAGAATGTTTCCATCAATCAAACATTCCTTGGGATGGTTGGAGAGATTCTACATGCCATGACCCACAGACACCTGAAACAGCATCTTGTACAATAAAATGTGTAGGCTAAATTTTTTTGTTTGCTTGTGATTTGTAATTTTTATTCATACATAAACTGGCTGGTAGAATCAATAGTAAAACCTAAACATTTGCCTTATTGATATTAACGGCTCATTACTGAAACAACTGAAGGGTTCTTAATTAAATTTTCTAAAATCATATCTAACTGATCAGGGGTCAGCAACCCTTCTGAATCAGATAACTTTTGCCCTGACAGTTATAAAGTAAAAATTGTATAGAACTGCATAAGTTTCATGCAGAGCAGCCCAGCACACCAATAGACTTTCGTAAGATGGATATCACAGTCATAATTTTTTATTTAAGGAATAAAAAAGTTGTGCATCTTTAGAAAGCAGCGCCATCTTCCCTTCAGTCTACCCAAATCATTTTCTGACATTGCAGGAACAAGCTCGTACCGCAGAGAGGCTGTTTAAACTCTGACCACTGCTACGATTGGCTTTACAGGACCTTTATCTGAAACACACACACAGCATACATATAACTAAACCTTAATACATCAGCATTTACACAGTTTTACCTTGGGCTTTAGCTTATTTTTAGCCTACTTTAGCATTAGCTCACCATATAAGTGGTCCAGCTGGTCTCCTGTCTTGCTGCTGTATGGCGTCCTCCACTCTCCTTCACTTCTTCTGAATATTACTCCTTATCTCTGTAGGTTGGTTTTGCAGTCTGACAAAAGCCACAGACTAAGCAGTATGTTGAACATCACCATTGAACATTGTGTTGTCCTTATTCCACATATGAAAAGTAATGCTGTCCGTCTGTCCCCTTGGATTACCGGAAGTCACACTGTGCGCATGTGTCGGCGTCCTGACGCCTCCTGCCAACTCCGGCTCTGTAAAACGGTTTTAACTGGTTTTAATTATTTTTAACTGTTTTTTTTTTGTTTTTTTATAATTTTCTTATGACTAGTTTGAACCGTTTTTAACTTTTAGCTACTTATCTTTTATCCGATGCGTTTTTAATCACAGCATGGACCGCTGTTACTTTTATGATGCCTCCACTCACATGTAGCGCTGGGTGTGATGGTTGTGTCAGGCTAACCAAGAAAATAAAGGAACTGGAGCAGAGGATCTACAATTTACATCTGATCCAGGACCACCAGCGCGACGTGGACATCATCTTCGGTCGAACGTTCGCTGCTGCCACCAGCTGCGGCCAACACAATCCCCTGCTAGCCTGGGGAAACTGCACGGGGGGGGGGGGATCCATCGCTTGATCTCCAGGCGGACTTGGACAGACGAACGCTGGCAGAGGTACAACATCTACGGATGAGGAGGAGCGCTGGTTCCAGCAGGGGGCTAAGCCAAAAGCCCCCCTCAGCTCCACTGAGGGGGGCTTTTGGCTCCACAGATTTCCGCCCAATCTGTTTTGTTTGATAATTTTACCACTTTTGAATACACTGCCTCGGTTTTTAGCACTCAGGTTTTATATGTCACAGCTTATAGGCCTTCAAAAAGGAATGCACTTTTTATTCCAGAATTTCTAGAGTTTATTCAATTTTACACAACTCTTATGAAAGGATCATTTTAGCTGGTGATTTTAATCTACATATAGATAACCTTTTAGATCCTTTACCAACAGATTTGTAAAAATATTTTAAATTATATGGATTTTAGCCAGCATGTCAGCCGAATCACAACAGAGGACACACCCTGGATTTGGTCATCACGTATCGCCTGTCCACCAGTGTTACCTCTGTTGTTGACTTGGCTGTCTCTGACTGGTGATTTTTTTCAAAATTACCAATTTTATCCAATTAGAGACCTCTTGGAGAACTGTCAGGAAGCATAATCTAACCCCTGAAGTGGCTATAGGTTTTCTTGAAGTTTTTTTAAAGTTTCCTCCTGTACCTTTACCTGCCCACTGTGATTTTATCGTGAATGATTTTAACAGTAGGCTTCAATTCGCTCTTGACCTGCTGGCTCCACTTAAAATTGTAAATATACATACAAAACGCACAGTACCATGGATAAACGAAGCTCTTAAAAAATTAAAGAGGAGCTGCAGGGTGGCAGAAAGGAAATGGAGGAAAAATAAAATTACAATAAATCATCAGATATTCATAGAACATCTCAAATTATACAATAACACTTTAAGACATTCCAAAAATACATACTTTTCCAGAATCATCTCGGATCATAGAAATAACCCCAAAATTCTGTTTTCCAGCATTGACAACATTCTCAATCATTCCACTAATACATTTCAGTAAACCTCTTCAAATGCTGTTTGAGGAGTTTGCAGATCACTTCAGAGGGAAGGTAGACACCATCAGATGTCTTATGTGTCAATGTCAAACAAACATGGTTTTAGGCAAATCTGAGTGTCTGCCTTCACCAGAGGAAACACTGGACAGTTTTGTCCTGGTAGAAGGTAGAGCTGGGACCCTTGATAAAGTTTCTCTTCAGTGAGGTCCAACACAAGTGCTTTGGACCCGATTCCCACCAGTTTTTTTAAACAATTGCATGGTTCTTTTAAAGACGAGATTTTAAACTATATGAATTGCTCCCTTCAGACTGAGGTTTTTTCCTGCTGCCGTTAAAGCGGCGGTAGTGAGGCCCCTGCTGAAGAAGAGCAATTTAGATTTTAATGATTTAAGCAATTACCGACCGGTATCTAACTTACCATTTTTAAGCAAAGTTTTAGAAAAACTTTATTCAACTTAATGATTTTATTAATGCTCATAATGTCCTAGACAAGTTTCAGTCTGGTTTTAGGATGAACCACAGCACAGAGACGGCGCTTTTAAAGATTTTAAATGATTTTAGATTAAGCTATGATGCTAAAAAGGTGACAGTGTTGGTTCTACTGTATCTAAGCACTGCCTTTGATACAGTAGACCACACTATTCTTTTAAGTCATTTAAAACAGATTGGCCTCTCTGGTGCTGTTCATAGATGGTTCACTTCCTATCTCACAGGAATGTTATGGTAAGTTTAGATACCTGTTCCTCTAAGGTCCAAAAAATTACATGTGGTGTGCCCCAGGGTTCAGTTTTAGGCCCAGTGCTTTTTAACATGTACGTGCTCCCTCTTGGCAGTGTTATCAGAAGACATGGAGTTAACTTTCACAGTTATGCTGATGATACACAGTTGTACATCTCCGTGTCTCCTGATGACACACGGCCAATGGATGCACTTTTTAACTGCATTTTGGACACCAAATCTTGGATGGCAGAAAACTTTCTCCAGCTCAACCAGGACAAAACTGAGGTTTTAGTTATCGGTCCTGAGACTTGGAGAGAGAAACTTTTAATGTTTTTTAAGTGTCTTAATGGTCTTGGTTTTCTTATATTTGTGAAATGCTTTTACCATATGAACCTTTGCGGTCTCTGCACTCCTCTGGCAGCCGTTTCTTTATCATTCCCAAAGTCAGGACACGGACTCATGGTGAGGAGTCTTTCAATTATTATGGCCCTTACCTCTGGAACAGGCTGCCAGAGGACCTCAGGGCCGCAGAGAACGTTCATGTTTTTAAGAGCAGGCTCAAGACTCACCTTTTTAGCTTAGCCTTTAACTGATTATTATTTACCAATATCTATTTTAATTGCTCTTCATGTTTTATTTGATTGAATTTTTTGTTTAGCTTTTAACTGTTTATTTATTCATCTGCTTTGCATTTTTATCTTGATTCTATCTTGTATTTTTACACTTTAAATTTTATACACTTCATATTTTATATACTTTATATTTTAACTTATTTTACATATTTTATTTATTTCCTTCCAGTGTTTCCTCTGTGAGGGCCCCCTGCATTTGGGGCGGTGGTCGGTTGTAGCTGCCTGGGTGCTCTCCAGGATGCGCTTTGGTGGAGGTGGTCGTACCAGCCCTCCCTCCTATTGGCGCCCTGGGTCAGTGCCTTGGCTGCTGCTGCTGATCTGTTGCTGCCGGTGCAGACGGCTCCATGTTGGCGTTTCCTGGCTCATCTGTGCTCAGCCCGCTGTTTTTGTAGCTTTTAAGTGTGTATGTATGCATGGCTGGGTTGAGTTGGCAGGGGGGGGGTGTAGTTGAGATGATGATTTTTGGTTTTTGAAATGGGGGTTGTGGGGTCATTTTAAATCTGTAAAGCACTTTGAGAAACTGTTTTTTAAAAGTGCTTTATAAAAAATGTTTTATTTGATTTGTGGCATGTGTGTGTGTATAAACGAACATCTCTCTATTCAAAGTGTTTGTTTCAGAGAGAACGTCCGGTGTTCTGACTACCTGTGGTCAGGTCACTCGCCTCAAACAAAAATACCAAAATCAAAAATGAGCTCTCGTGATCCGCTTTTTCCAAAACGAAAAATCAGATGAGGGTTCGTGATCCATTTTTTCGTGTGAAACAAAAATGAAAAAATGAAAAACGAGTCTGCGTGAATGAACACGAATCAGCTGGTCTGTCTGTCCTCCATCCACCTGCCCGTCTGTCTGCTCCACCTGCAACAAACACAGTCAGAACTCTGTCAATCATCAACCTCCTCAGGACTGGATTCCACTTACCTCTCCACGATCCAAACTCCCCATCTTCTTGTGAGTAGAAACAACCTAATATCAAACTCCCCGTTCCATCCACTCTTTCTAAACATCTCGGTTCTTCCCCTACAGTTCCTCCTTCTTTTTCCTGTTTTACATCCTCCGGAGAACTCTCCCCAGAATCCTCCTTTCTGTTCAACATTTTTGTAAATAAACATAATTTTATAATGCTCGTTGCTGGTCTGGTTTTCTGGGTTTGAAGCTGCCTTCTGAGTCATCAAAACTTCCAATCATTACAGTGGGTGTGTAAGAGGCGGGATATGATCCAGAAACAGCTGAGCACATTTCTACGATGAGTGCCGCCAAAAAAGAGGGCTAGAGGGCTTAAGGGGTTAAAACTCTTCTGTTCAGAGCTGCCTTTGGGTAATTTTCTAAAATAAATTTTATACATAAATATTATTTTTATGCTTTTCCTAAATTGTAATTGTATAAGTTTTTAACTATATGCTGTTTGTTTCTCTACCACCAAATCATGTAATACACCCTGAAATGTTTTCTTTTATTGATTCTCATGTTTTATGCTTAATTGCTGTTTTTTAATTTTCAAACGTTTACACTTTTTTGACTCATTACTAATTGTTTCTTTTCTTTCCATGATTTTTGTGTTTTTACTTTCTATTCTTTTATCATGTTTGGTTTCTTTACCAATGAATCCTGTAAAGCACCTTGAATTACCTTATGTTGAAAGTTTGCTATACAAATAAAATTGCTTTGCCTTGCCTAAAGTCTAAAGCTTAAGTTGCACCACAGCACTACCACACCTCCCCCAAATACACTTTAACTAAAGGCTATAATGACTATAATGTTGGATAAAAATCTTAATATTAAAAAATTAGACATACGCTAGACAACTTATTTCAGCTGTACATGTCCATTGAAATTAATGCGTCTTAGTGTAATGCAAATACATCAAATAACTATATACGTGTTTCATTGAGCAGATGATATGATGACAAGCTGCCTATTTTTAATGATTCATTTGCCTAGGTTCTACCACGGGCATCTTTGAACCCGGCAACATACACTCACCTGAAGGACTATTAGGAACCCCATACTAATACGGTGTTTTACCCCCTTTCGCCTTAGGAACTGCCTTAATTCTACGTGGCATTGATTCAACACGGTGCTGAAAGCAATCTTTAGAAATGTTGGCCCATTTTGATAGGATAGCATCTTGCAGTTGATGGAGATTTGTGGGTTGCACATCCAGGGCACAAAGCTCCTGTTCCACCACATCCCAAAGATGCTCTATCGGGTTGAGATCTGGTGACTGTGGGGGCCGTTGTAGTACAATCAACTCATTGTCATGTTCAAGAAACCAATTTGAAATAATTTGTGCTTTATGACATTGTGCATTATCCTGCTGGAAGTAGGCATCAGAGGATGGGTACATGGTGGTCATGAAGGGATGGACATGGTCAGACACAATGTTCAGGTAGCCTGTGGCATTTAAATGATGCCCAATCGGCACTAAAGGGCCTAAAGTGTGCTAAGAAAACATCCCCCACACCATTACACCACCACCACCAGCCTGCACAGTGGTAACAAGGCATGATGGATCCATGTTCTCATTCGGTTTACGCCAAATTCTGACGCTACCATTTGAATGTCTCAACAGAAATCAAGACTCATCAGACCAGGCAACATTTTTCGAGTCATGAACTGTCCAATTTTGGTGAGCTCAAACAAATTGTAGCCTCTTTTTTCTATTTGTAGTGGAGATGAGTCGTACCCGGTGGGGTCTTCTGCTGTTGTAGTCCCTCCGCCTCAAGGTTGTGCGTGTTGTGGCTTCACAAATGCTTTGCTGCATTCCTCGGTTGTAACGAGTGGTTATTTCAGTCAAAGTTGTTCTATCAGTTTGAATCAGTCGGCCCATTCTCCTCTGACCTCTAGCATCAACAAGGCATTTTTGCCCACAGGACTGCAACATACTGGATGTTTTTCAATTTTCACGGCATTCTTTGTAAACGCTAGGGGTGAAAATCCCAGTAACTGAGCAGATTGTGAAATACTCAGACCAGCCTGTCTGGCACCAACAACCATGCCATGCTCAAAATTGCTTAAATCACCTTTCTTTCCCATTCTGACATTCAGTTTGGAGTTCAGGAGATCGTCTTGACCAGGACCACACCCCTAAATGCATTGAAGCAACTGCCATGTGATTGGTTGATTACATAATTGCATTAAGGAGAAATTAAACAGGTGTTTCTAATAATCCTTCAGGTGAGTGTACATCTGCTTTTTCCTGGCTGGACTATGAAGTCATTTGAGTCATACACAGCTTAAGGTTAGCTTCACAAATAAATCAGCATTAAGTCAACAGGTATGCCCTACACACAGAGAGATTAAAAGATGAGTAATAAGTAATCAGAAGTTGGACATTTTCTCTGAATCCAGCTTCCTATTGCTTCCTTTTGTACGGGTGGTTGGCACCACACTAGGTTCTTGAAGAGAGTCTTTAACCAGCTGCACCAGTAACAGACACGTACCAAAACCTGCCTGTCTCGAATGATGCTTAGATGCCTATATGGGAATCATCTTACTATTAATTTATTTATTCAGTTACCATTACTCCGTTAAAAAAAAAAAAGTTTAAAAAGTTAAAAACTGTCAGCACATCTGCACCAAATGGCCCAGGATCTAAATTGTAATCTGTCAAACATGATGAGCTGCCTTCAGATTCTTCTGCTACCTTTCTAAATAACCGGACAAATACAGATGAAATATTAAAGTTGCCCTGTGCGTGTAGTATCTAATGGATCCAAGGTTGTCCGAATGGTAGACGTTTTTAATTTCTTATAAAAACGCAGTCAAAATCTATCCAGGTAGTGCATTTTTTTTGATAGTTTTATTTATTTATTTTTTAACAAAACAACAACCCTCAATAAAACAGAAGCAAATGTAAACAGTAGAAAATACAAATAGTTGCCTACAAATTTACAGATAATTGATAAAGTAGGCCAATCTATAACACAAGCACTGCTTTCTGTTTTGAAGGCCTCCAGACATTTGGAACTTAAACTTTATTTATGAGTGAAGGGTCCAGGGCACTCTATTAAATAGAATTTGTGGCCAGGAGATGATGCAGCAAATCAAACCAACTTGTTTCACAGATCTCATATGGGCTTTGAATAACTTTCATTTAGCAGTAAATAGAGATTTAAAGTTTGCTTCTAAAACTCTTCCTGTCTTCAGGCGTTAAAGTGCTTATATACTGGGGATTTCACCCGCTAAGTCGTGTTGGTTGCGTGTTCATAGCCATTCATTGTTTGTTTTCTTATCACCCAATCACTCATGCACAAAGACAGAGAAAGATGATAAAGATCCTCCTATAAAATCTTGGTTTAGAGACCACAAAGAACAGCTTGGGACATCATCCTGCTTAACATAATTACTTGCATATTAGCATCAAATTTACTGATAGCAGTTTCTACGTTTGTAAACCACTCCTGAGCGGGTGATGGGTCCATTACAGCCATATTCTGCAATGCATCACTAGGGAGACCCAGAAATTTAGCCACAACTCCTGAGCGAACAATGAAATAAGAAGCAGCTTATATAACAAGTGGTTACAAAACTGGGCAAATATTGATCTGGAGCCAGAGTTTTGACTTGTGGTACTGAAGAAAGGAGAACAACAAATAATTAAAAGATCTTCTCTGGGCAAAAAGTGGATTTTCTGTCTTTCACTAACCTGCAGCTGAGAAGCAGGTGGGAATTCCACTGGGGCAGTGACGTCTGGGAGAGACAGACAAATTCTAATACCAGGGAACAGTTTCTCTTGTTTATACACAGATTAGAAAAAAATGCTTGTTTTTTTACCTGACAGTTACGGCCTATACTCTTGCCTTCTTCAGAGCTTTCACAGGTTATGACCAGTAGGCCCTTAGTGGCTAATCGGGAGCACCTGGACATTTCCCGGTGGGCCGGTCTGATATCAGAGTGGCAAGGGCCGATTCTATGGCAAGCAGAGTTGTACTATTGTGCTATTGATAAAGATGGCGCCGCGGATGGACGCCTCGGTACTTCGCTCCCTATTACTTGTTACATTTTTACTTTTTTGCGTAGTTTTCTGCACTCCCTCTGCTATTAAAATGAGCAGAGAGGAAATCCTACAAATAGGGCTATCCAGTGCCCGACGTTTTTCACCGGTTTTTAATCAACCAGACTGCTTTATGGAGATTCTGACTGGAGGAGCAGCAGCGCTCTGTGGATTTAGACGGAGACGCCGACGAGGGAAACGAGCTGGTGTGCTAGTTAAGTTGCGACAGCGGGGATTAAGCACCGCTCTCCCATCCATACACCTGGGGAACGTCCGCTCTCTGCCTAACAAAATGGATAAATTGCTCCTTCTCCTATCCAAGAACTCCGACTTTCACCGTTCTGCCGCCTTTTGCTTCACTGAAACCTGGTCCAGTGAACACATCACGGACAGCGCACTACAGCTGCCGCGCTTCCAGCTGTTCCGAGCGGACCGCTGCGCGGAACTGTCTGGGAAGTCAAAGGCAGGTGGAACGTGTTTCTACATTAACGAAGGTTGGTGCACAGATGTCACAGTGTTAAAGAAGACATGCAGCCCTCACCTAGAGTCTTTTTTCATAAACTGTAAACCATTTTATTCACCGCGGGAGTTTGCCTCGTTTGTGCTGGTCGCTGTATACATTCCACCGCAGGCGTGTGTAACGGCAGCGTTACATCACCTCGCCGACGAGATCACAGACATGGAGAAAACTCACCCGGACTCTCTGCTAATCATTCTCGGGGATTTTAATAGAGCAAATCTCAAACTTGAACTGCCTAAATATAGACAACACGTGACGTGTCCTACCAGGGATATGAACACTTTAGACCACTGCTACACCACAATAAAGAATGCATATCGCTCTGTCCCCCGTGCTGCTTTGGGACTTTCTGACCACTGCCTGGTCCACCTCATCCCATCTTACAAGCAGAAGCTGAAATCTGCTAAGCCTGTAGTAAGAACTGTGAAGAGATGGACAGATGAGTCAAAGATGCAGTTACAGGCCTGCTTTGACTGCACTGATTGGAGCGTCTTTGAAGCAGCAGCCTCAGACCTGGACGAACTAACTGACACTGTGACATCTTACATCAGCTTTTGTGAGGACATGTGTGTGCAGACCAAACCTTCTGCACGTTCAACAACAATAAACCATGGTTCACTGCAGAACTGAGACGGCTACGCCAGGACAAGGAGGAGGCCTACAGGAGTGGGGATCGGGACCTGTACAAGCAGGCCAGGAACAAGCTGACAAAGGAGATCAAGGCAGCAAAAAGGAACTACAGTGCAAAGCTGAAGGAGCGTTTTTCTGCCAACGACTCTTCTGCAGTTTGGAAGGGCCTGCAGACCATTACCAACTACAGGAGACCATCCCCCCACCCTGTGGGGAGCCCCCGCCTGGCTGAGGACCTCAATGACTTTTTCTCCAGGTTTGAAACAACCTTCACACCTTCCACCTCCCCCACCATCTCCATCACAAAAGGCCTAGCATCACCCCAAACCATCCCCATACCTGACCCCCTGCCTGCGCTGACGATCTGCGAACAGGATGTGCACCAACTATTTCAGAGACAGAGGATTAAGAAGGCATCAGGTCCTGATGGAGTGTCTCCATCCTGTCTGTAAGTCTGTGCTGACCAGCTGGCTCCCATCTTCACTCAGATCTTCAACAACTCCCTGGAGCTGTGTGAGGTCCCCTCCTGCCTCAAACGCTCAACCATCATTCCGGTTCCCAAGAAGTCCCCTGTCACAGGATTAAATGACTACAGACAAAGTCGCCCTGACATCTGTGGTCATGAAATCCTTTGAGCGACTGGTGCTGTCCCACCTGAAGGAAATCACGGATCACCTGCTAGACCCCCTGCAGTTCGCCTATAGAGCAAACAGGTCAGTGGACGATGCAGTCAACATGGCTCTCCACTACATCCTGCACCACCTAGACTCTGCAGGTACCTACGCTCGGGTCCTGTTTGTGGACTTCAGCTCTGCATTCAACACCATCGTCCCAGAGCTCCTCCACCAAAAACTGTCCCAGCTCACCATGCCTCCCTCCACCTGTCAGTGGATTACCAGTTTCCTGACTGACAGGAGGCAGCAGGTGAAACTGGGTAACTTCATATCCAGCTCGCGGTCCCTCAGCATCGGCGCCCCCCAGGGATGTGTTCTCTCCCCACTGCTTTTCTCCCTTTACACCACTGATTGCACGTCAAGAGACCCTTCTGTGAAACTCCTGAAGTTTGCAGATGACACCACCGTCATTGGACTCATCCGTGACGGTGACGAGTCTGCATACAGAAGGGAGGTGGAACAGCTGGTCCTCTGGTGCAGTCAGAACCACCTGGAGCTAAACCCGCTCAAAACTGTGGAGATGACAGTGGACTTCAGGAAGAGACCCCCATCAACATCTCCTCTCATAATCACTAACAGGCCAGTCCCCACAGTGGAGTCTTTCAGGTTCCTAGGATCCACCATCACACGGGACCTGAAGTGGACCTCCCACATTGACTCTATAAGGAAGAAGGCGCAGCAAAGGCTGTACTTTCTGCATCAGCTCAGAAAGCTCAACATGCCTCAGGAACTGCTGACCATATTCTACACAGCAATAGTCCAGTCTGTCCTGACCTCATCCATCTCTGTCTGGTTCGGATCCGCCACCAGGCAAGACAGGGACAGACAGTCAGGTCCTCAGAGAGGATCATAGGTACTGATCTTCCCTCCATTGAGGACCTATTCAGGGCCAGGGTCAGGAAGCGGGCCAGAAAAATCACCACTGACCCCTCACACCCTGGCCACAACCTGTTTAGGCTCCTCCCCTCAGGCCGGCGTTACACAGCGCTGTACGCCAAAACCACCCGACATAAGAACAGTTTCTTCCCCCAGTTGAACAGTTAAGACAACATGTTGAACGTCCCTGCAAACCACCATTCAAGTTAATTTATCTAGTCAATGGTGTGATGTTGTGGCAGCAAACATAACATGTCATTTTAATAAAAATTATGACACAACACCAAAAACAGGGAAACCTTGTCTCATAGCTCCTAAGAGTTTTGTGTTCCAATCCAGGATGAAGCAAAATGCGCTAAAAAAATCCAAAGTGGGCAGGCTTATCTATTGGGTTAATATTATAAATGAGTACTAATATAATGAAGAGCATGGAGTAGACCTGCTATAAAAAGCACCCTGCAATGCTAGATGATTCAGCACTACAATAATAAAACTGAAGTGAACTAATCAAAGGCTTTGTAAAAGTTGGAGACTTGTGCTGAGAATTACATTTTTTTTTTTTAAAGAGAATCAGTGTCTGAACCAGTCAGAAGTCAGAAGTGGTGAGAGGATTTCTTTTGTCAGTATAAAATAAATATGTGCTGACATGCATCCATTAATTCCAATAAAGCACTTTCTATGCCCCAATGATAATTTGACCTGTTATATTTCTCTTTAAAAGTAGGACAATAAATACACAAGGTCAATACTTGAAGGAGAATCGAATGAAAGTCATATAAATTAAGCCTGATGTTTTCTCAATGAAAATATCTAAATTGGTTAAGTCATGTGTTTTTCATATTAAATGCACTAAAGCTTTACAAAATTTGATCTTTTTCTTGTGCCAGATGCAGCAAATGAGATTAGGGAAAGTAGAGGAAGTGTGAACATGAAAACAGTCTACTTGGGGACTGATTACAGTGCTAGCAGCTCAGAATATTGATTCTGATATTGTTAATGTATGTGTTGTAAAGAATAATATAGATGTGAACACATGCTGAAATAACTCCACCTAGTGAAGCAGTTAACCCTTATTTAAAGTGAGTTGGACATTTTATAGAAAATAATACTCTAAATTACAAGTCTTTAAAAGAAAAGTGTGCTGTTGTAGCTTTACAATATAAGGTTAGAATTACATGACTTTAATTAAGGGCGCAATGATACAATTTTTTGTTCAAAACGATACGACAATACTTGGATCTGATTACTTGCCAATACAGAGTAGGCCTACCAATGCTGATACTTCTACCACACAAAACAATGCAATAAATTAGAAAACAGGTTTTATTTTCTTCACTGCTTGTTAAAACAGATGATGGGAAATTCAATACAAATTAGAATAACAAAAAATTGACAACAAAACTAAAATTTCAAGTGAAAAATAAACACTTTCTATGAAATTATTATAGAGTTTCCACATTTTACGTATGTGTTGCTTTTAACCTATAGGTTAAATACTACGAGTACAATAGAACGGTATCAGCCCCGATACCAGTACCGGTATTGGTGCATCCCTAATTTGAACAAAAATAGGTTGTGATATAAAGTATCTAATGGCATTAAGCTTTCGAAAATCTGGCTCAATGGTTTGCGTGTGTCTTCTTTTGGCTTTAACAGGCGCAATGCTCACTGCACATGTTAGTAAATCAGCTACAGCCTGTTTTTATGACGGTGTGTGGTTTGGGCCACTTTACGAGCACAATCCATTGATAAATGAGGCCCTTTGTGTATTTAATAAAAGATCAAGACCTGATACAAAAAAAAATAAATAAATAAAGAAATAAAAAATATCTGCAAGAGATATGGATAGCTTTTGGCTCTTCAGTTTTTTTCCAAAACAGAGCAGTCCTCAAAAACCCTGAATTCTCCACTGCTGGCCCATTTATTATGCCTTGTGGTTTCTGAAACCAGACCAATCCGGTTTGTATAGCAACAATTACTCTCAACCTCAGCACAAACACAGTCCTACAGTTTTTAGGTAATATATCTTACAACACTGACTAAGAGGAGATATTGAAATCATCAGCAGAGAAACTTCATGAGAGGTAAATTGTGGTTTTGGAGCAGCCAAGCCAAGTCCAACACTTGGCAATCTAAGCGATCTGGGAAGCTTTTCGTTGAATGGATAATAAATATCACAGAATCAAACTGGGATATGCTGAGCGTCTCCTATCAAACAAGACTGAATGTTAAGGATTAAATCAAAATCAAATCAAACTTTATTTATAAAGCACTTTTTAAACACGGTTTCTCAAAGTGCTTTACAGATTTTAAAATGACCCCACAATCCCCCAACCTCCCTTCAAAAATCAAATCATCATCGCAACTACACCCCCAACCCAACTCATCAGCCATACACACACACACTTAAAAGCTACAAAAACAGCGTGCTGAGCATAGATGAGCCAGGAAACGCCATCATGGGAGCCATCTTCATCGGCAGCAGCAGATCAGCAGCAGCAGCCAAGGCACTGACTCAGGGCGCCCAGAGGAGGGAGGGCTGGTACCCCCACCTCCACGCAAGTACCCAGGCAGCCACAGCAAACCACCACTCCCGATGCAGGGGGCCCCCAGAGAGTAGGAAATATATAAAATAAGATATAAAGTGTATAAAATATAAAGTTTAAAACAATGATAAAATAGAATCAAGATAAAACTGCAAAGCAGATTACTAAATAAACAGTTAAAAGGTTAAAAAGGTGAGTCTTGAGCCTGCTTTTAAAAACATGAACGTTCTCTGCGGCCCTTAGGTCCTCCGGCAGCCTGTTCCAGAAGTGAGGGCCACAATAGTTGAAAGACGCCTCACCATGAGTCTGTGTCCTTAGTTTGGGAATGATAAGGAGACTCCTGCTTGAGGAGCGCAGAGACAGCAAAGGTTCATACGGTAAAAGCATTTCTGAAAGATAACAAGGCCCAAGACCGTTAAGACACTTAAAAACCATTCAAAGAACCTTAAAATCGATCCTAAAACATACGGGGAGCCAATGCAGTGATTTTAAGACCAGTGTAATGTGCTCCCACCTCCTGGTCTTTGTCAGGACACGAGCTGCTGAATTCTGTAAAAGCTGTGAACTTGATGTAGTCTTTTTGGGAAGACCAGAAAGCAGGGCATTACAATAATCAATTCTCCTAGTGATAAAAGCATGCATTAGCGTCTCCGTATTGGCCTGAGAGTGGATGGGGCAGATTCTGGCAATGATCTTTTGGTGGGGGATAAAATTCAGCTCAGAGTCAAAAATCAAGCCCAGGTTATTCACTTGTAACGATGGGTTAAAAGACAGTGATCGTAGTTTTGGTAAAAAATTTCTCTCTCTGAGCCTCAGGACCAATGACTAAAACTTCAGTTTTGTCCTGGTTGAGCTGGAGAAAGTTTTCAACCATCCAGGATTTGATGTCTAAAATGCAGTTAAAAAGTGCATCCATTGGCCGTGTGTCATCAGGAGACATGGAGATGTACAACTGAATGACTTTACCGGTCATAGGTCAAAATATTCAAATTTCCTGCTTTAAATTCCGCACTCTTGAATGTCCTTTTCTTTCTTTGTCCATCAACATGGAAATATAAAATTATATAATTAATCAAAATTGTTATATTTATTAAATTATTTGTATTATAAAGTTCTTTTCCATTTATCTTCCCCATTTTTAGATATTTTTTTCTCAAAATCGCTGAATTTTCACATTTACCATTCAAATACATTCAAATACTAAGAGGAGACGAGCGGTGAGGCAGAACCCCGCTGACCCTCACCATGGATTGTGCAATGACTATGCTAAGAGTGCTTGGCATGCTAGTAGTGAGACCTATTGCTGTTCCTCTGCATGTCACTATTAAAATGTTCAAACAGTTTTACTATATGAAACAAATTTCTATATTTTAGCTGGTGTATATAATGCACTGTGTTTTCTTTGGTATCAACAACTCCTGTATTTGTGTATATTCCTGTGATAAGCGATCATAAAACTGCTGCTAAGAGGCCCTAGGTGATGCACGCAGTTCTCCTGCCTCATGGCAGGGGGCGCTGGTGATCCCAGCTTCTTAGCTTTTTGGTCCAGAAGGATAAGCCTGTGAATATTCTCCAGAAGGATCTCATTTAAACTGTCCCAGAGGCGACAACGTTGCTCCAGCTCGTGCTCACTGTTCCCGTTACTACAGCATCGGTGGAGCTGTACTTCTCTGCCCTGAAAAGACTGAAAACAGTTGGAAGAGGACTGATCAAGGACGGGTTTCTTCACTGGCAGTGGTCTCCATTGAGACAGAGAGACTTTTTAAACTGAGGAAAGATAAGGAAGACTTCTATAAAAAAAGTTATTGATGTTTTTCTTCAGAAGGAACGGCGCATGGACTTCATTTATAAGTAAAGGTATGTCATGAGGTTGGTAGGATTTTTTAAAGTTTTTTTTTTTTCTGCGCAAGTTTTTATATATATATGCTAATATGACATTTTAAACAAAACACGTGAACTGTTGCCAATGAATTGGTGAATAAGCTACTCTTTATGGTTCATATTTTTTTAAATCTGACTGTGAAAACTTCCCCGCTTTGTACGGACAGAGCCGAGCTTCAACGTAGATGAGCCAAGCATCACCGGAAGGACCAGAGTCATCCCGAGGAAGCAGCGGCGCAGCACGAAGGCAGCTTGTTACATTTTGAATGCTGCGCATATCATCTCTGGTTGTAACAGCATTCAGCAGAGCTGGACTGTAACTTGTCATATTGTGTTTGTTGTGCGTGAGTACAAAGAAACCACAACTTATCACATCCTGTACAGTTTGTCGTGGATTTAATAAAGAAAGATAAAGGAATTCTCCGGAGTTGCTGCAGTTTTTCTGACAGAGAACTAAGCCCAGACGGTGTACATTATAATACATTCTACACTGACTGTGATGACATAAGTGCCTCACCAGCCATAAACCAGGAGCCAGAGGTAAGCCCTGAATATTTCGCAGCTATAACTAAGGTCTGCATAGGCATTGAAAAAGAATTTGCGACAAGGCCAAACTTGAATGAGTTGCACTCCGTAAAACAAAGACATGGAGAAGATGCAGATGATTTTATTCACAGATTAGGAGACGCTTTTGAGCAGTTCAGTGGACTTCAGAAACCGGAACAAGGTGACTTTGTAGGTTCTACCTTTGAATCGATGCTCTGCGATATGATCCTGGGTGCTTTGCTGCCAGAACTTCGTGCTGAGGTAATGGATAAATACATTGGTTTGGGAACTGGAATAAATTATGCAGATTTCCGCAAGTATGTGATCCACTTTGGGGGGTGTGGCCATTGGAGTGACCAATGTACCAGAAGGCGGAGTCGTGGCCCACACAGAGGACGTCAACAAGCTGACTGATCAGGGGAGCGGACCTCCAGTTCAGAGCAGGAAGGAGATTGAGTTGGAGGTCTGACGCACACACAAACACACATAATGAATTTTATGATGAATCACATTTTGAAAGTGATGATCAATCTGAATTTTATGATACACATTCTGAGAGCGACAATCAGTCTGATTTTAGTGATTAAACAACTGCTGAAAGTGACAGTCAATCTGATTTCTGTGATGATGTTATTGATGAAAATGTTTCTTGTAATGGACAACCTGTTGATGATGAAGAATTTGTTTTTTGTGATGCAAATCCTGATGCCAGCAACGAGAATATTGCAATTTCAAATGTGACTGCCAGCAACGAAGAACTTGCTTCCTGCACTAACCATTCAGATCAAAGTTCTAACCCTCACACTTTGATTACAGAAGCCATTGCACATTTAGAACAACAGCAAATAACACTAACAGGTACATACGCACATCTAATTTCTAATGCGTACAAAGCCTTACCTATCCTGTCTCTCACTGTCTCAGGTACATCTGTAGAATTCATGATTAACTCCAGAGCAACCCATTCCGTCCTGAAACAAACAGCCTTACATCCACCACCTAAACTCAGTGGGAACCATGTCTTACCAATTTCAGCATCTGGTCAGATTGTGAAAGAACGATTCATTTACCCACTCCGTTGTCAATTGGGAGATGGGCCAGCTTTAAAACATGGATTCTTAATCTCTGAGCAATGTCCTGTGAATTTGTTAGGCAGAGACCTGATGTGCAAACTTAACACCCCAAGGCATCAAAGTTGTTCCTGCCCAGGAGACACCAATCCTGACAGCAGTGAAACACACGCCTCCTGATCTCACACTTGAATACCAGTGGATGCTGTTAACAGGTACCGCAAAAAAAACTTTCCTCCAGATTGCTCAGAACCTGGTTACTCCGGCTTCTGTTTTCATGCCAGAGGAGGAATTACATTGCACATCACACATTTTTGGAGGACCAGATATGGAATATGAGTAGGCATGGTTCACCTCTGACACAGACACTTTGAACATAACTTCTAACCTGTGGGATACACATACATCAGCAGTGACAGTTTCTTTCACACCTGAACAAAAACCGCTCTACCGATTCCAAAACTTCGATCCATACATTTCTCTCTCTAAACCTGAGGGTGAAGAGTGGGAAATGGTGTCAAACCTCGTTCATCACGCTCAGTCAACTTCTGATTGGGAGCAAACTGAGAATGACCGTTCCATCCTCTACTACAGATCTGCTAAACTTTACAAGCGTTCGCTGATTTCCACCGTGAATGTCACCAGTCTGATTAATTTAACTGAGGACCCTGTGGAGGTACTTTCTAATGTTTTTCTACATGATGAAGTTGAGACCGACGGCTTATAGATGCCTCTTTTGCTCAAAGAGGTTCCGACTGATTTGTGGGGGAAAAATTCACAATATGTGGGCCAAATTAAGGGTTGTACGCCTGTTAAAATCACACCAAAATCGTCTTTTCGACCGGTACAACGCCAGTGCGCGTTGAAACCAGAAGCTGTGCGCGGGATCAAACCAATGTTTGAATCTCTGCTAAAAGCTGGCATCATTGTCGAATGCAACGATTCCCCTGTCCGCAGTCGGATTTTTCCAGTAAAAAAGATCAGAGACAAAGTCTCACCAATGACGACGGGATACCCCATGACTGCCAGACAGAACTAGAGGTACTGTGTAGACCCCGTCCAGATTTGACTGACACACCCTTGCAGAATCCAGACATGGAGATGTCAATGCCACAAGATATGTGAATGGATCATCTTTTAGAGACTCATGGGGGAAAAAATAGAGAGGGCTATTCTGTTTGCTCTGATCACTGTATTTTGTCTGCAGGAAGCCTTCCGTCTCATTTCTCAGTGCAGACCGCAGAACTGGTTGCATTGACGAAGGCCTGTGTGCTGGCTAAAGATAAAGCAGCTACCATGTACAGTGACAGAAGCTATGCAGTGGGCGTAGTCCACCATTTTGGAGCTCTGTGCAGACACAGACGGTTCTTGAAGTCTGATGATAAGCCAATTTTGAACGCATCACAGGTTGCTGACCTCCTTGATGCGATTTTGCTGCCATCCAAAATTGCAGCGGTGAAATGTGCTTCACACACGGTGTCCAGGGATACTGTTTCTCTTGGGAACGCCAGAGCGAATGCTGCCGCCAAAGCTGCCGCGGTTCAGCCAAAGACTACTACCTCTGCTGCTATTGAGCAGGCAAAGGAGCCCCTTAAAGTGTCTGATCTAACGGATATTCAGGGTTTTGCCACTTCTTCTGAGATAAAAGCATGGACAAAGACAGGTTGTACCAAAGATGAAGGTGTGTGGGTTTCTGTAGTAAGAAGCCATGTCTGCCTAAACATTTTTCCCAGTTTTGGCAAAACTCAGTCATGGGCTGGATCATTGTTCCAAAACTGGAATGTTTGATCTTGTTGCTACACATTGGTTCACAAAAGGTTTCACATCTTTTGCTGAGAAATATTGTCATTCTTGCGTGGTTTGTGCTAACCACGATGCAGGTCGAGCAGTGTCCACTCACCCTACTGGTCATCCGATTCCACCGAGACCTTTTGAACATCTGATGATGGATTTCATCGAACTTGAACCTGCTGAAGGTAAAACATATTGTTTGGTGATTGTTGACAGGTTTTCCAAATGGACAGAAGCGTTCCCCTGAAAAAACATGCTGACACTGCTGCGGTGGTGAAGCTTTGTTGGGAGACGTTTTCCCAAGATGGGGAATCCAGGACAGGATTTCCAGTGACAATGGCAGACATTTTGTGGGCAAGGCTCTTGAAGAGATTGGTGAGTTCTTGGGGGTGAAATTATCCACACATTGTGCGTACCACCCTCAGTAGGGTAGGACTGTAGAATGAGAAATCGGCACGCTGAAAGCCAAGCTTGCCAAGTGTTGAGAGGAAACTGGACTGTCTTGGGTCAAAGCTTTCCCGTTGGCTTTGTTTTACATGAGGATGAGAAAAAGAGCCAAAAATAACCTGAGTCCTTTTGAGGTTCTTTTTTGTAGACCTCCTGCAATGGGGGTAAACTCACCTGCAAAGCCGCATCTCTCTACAGACCTCTGTGAGGATGCTATGATCTCTTACTGTCAAAATCTCTCTAAGACTCTTGCACAGGTGCACCAGCAGGTGAAGGGCGCCCTGTCAACAGCAGATGCGGGACCCCTTCATCTAATCAGACCTGGAGACTGGGTTCTGATTAAGGAGCTGAGAAGGTGACACTGGAGACAGCGACGATGGCAAGGGCCTTTTGAGTTGTTGCTTGTGACCTACACGGCTGTGAAAGTCACTGAGAGAGCAACTTGGGTGCACGCCAGTTATTGCAAGAGAGTGACAGGACCGATTCTGGACAAGCCTACTACTGCTGAAGCAGAAAAACCGAGAGAAGTAGACTCTGAAACAAACACTTGACTTTTATAGCTTTATCATTCATCTAATCATCTCACGTGAAGAAATGGAGAGGAAGACACTTTGGTCAAAACTCTGGGGCTCCAGAGCAAAAAAGACAGACATTTCATTGAGATACATTTTGATTTGTTTTTTTTTTTGTTTTTTTTTCAGTATTTGGGGATTCAGAATGAAAAGGGGGGATTAAAGATTTTTATGGATTTTTAGATTGCAGATTTATAGATTTTTTTATGATTTATGAAGAATAGATTTTATTAGATATTATTTTTGTTTTTATTCTATTTTTTTTTTTTATGTTTCATTGTTATGGTTGATTACTTGATTACTATTGATTTGTTTGTTTTCTTTGTGTAACCTCTTTAAAGGGTCACTGTGGTGCTTTAGCAAAGAGTGACTGATGATCTTGATTTTGAGGTTCACGCTGTGGATGCCTGACTCATATAAGGGAAGAGTACACACTCCAAGTTGTGTTGAAAGATTAGATCTATTTAGTGTACCTGATTGATACTGCCTAACATTGTGCCCTTCTTCCTTGTTTTGCAGTTACGTACATGCATCCTGACTAATGAGGAACTGAACAAAAGCGCCACCTATGGGGGCTCTTGAGAGTCGTACTTTATCGAGTAGAATAGATAGACCAAGGTTGCTAGAAATAATATAAGCTTGTTGTTGTAAGACAGAGAGAGGTCATTATTTTACATTTTACTGTAATGGTTACTGTCCTCCTGTATGATCAATTCAAATCATATTAAAACCTCCAAAATGTTTAAAGGAATCTTTCTCATTTTATTAAGAGTCCATAATCCCACCACACGTCGATCGAAAAGGGTTTCATTCCATTAATCTGAATTGAATCCTTGTCTTCTATATTCCTCTTCCCCTCTTGTATAATGCTATTATACTATAAACTATCTGCACTTCTTCAAAGGTATGATTATATTCAGATTTCACCAAAATCCTCAGTTCAACCCAAAAATTCTATCATCCAAATATCTCCCAATAACAATCCAATCCGCCTCTTGTTTTGGAGATATTAAAGCTCTGTCCATGATTGCTATTAGCTGTGGAGATAAAATGTTTAACACAATAAATGACTGTCCATCTGCTCTTCCTGTACCTGTGAAAAGGCAAGGCAATTTTATTTATATAGCACACGTTCAACACTAAGGTAATTCAAGGTGTTTTACATGATTCAGTGGTAGAGAAACCAAATACATCATGAAAATAAGAAAATTAAAACAGATCATTACTAAAAGAAATGAATTTAGTAACTGAAGCATGAAAAATAAAACGTATATGAAATTTAAAAACAAATAAAACATAAGAATAAGAAGGTGTAAAGAACAAATTTATATTTGTATAAAATAATATAGATTAAAACTTATAAAACACAATCAATTAATCCATCAATAAAGAACAAATTTAAGCAAAATAATATAGATTAATTGGTTAAAAAATAAAAATCACACCACGAGAATCAAAGAGTGGTCAAAAATGCAATTTAGGACTCAAACGCACCTCTGAATAGAGAGTTTAAATCTTTGATTTAAAAGAGCCTAACGATTCAGCATTTTTGCATTCTTCTGAAGTTTGTTCCAGATTTGTGAAGCATAGAAGCTGAAAGCTGCTCTTCCTTTTTAGTTCTAATTCCAGGAATGCTTAGTAAGCTAGAGTTGGAGGACCTGAGTGGTCTGCTGGGTTGGTATAGTGACAACATATCTCCAACATACATTGGTGCTAAACCCCTTCAGTGATTTATAAACCAGTAGGACTATCTTAAAGTCTATTCTCTGAGCTACAGGGAGCCAGTGTAAGGACTTTAGAACTGGGGTGATGTGTTCTACGTTCCTGGTTCTAGTGAGGACATGTGCAGCAGCGTTCTGGATCAGCTGCTGTCTGATTGACTTTTTAGGTAGACCTGTGAGGACACTTTTGAAGTAGTCAATCCGACTAAAGATGATGGATCAGTTTTTCAAGGTCCTTCTGTGACATAAGTCCTTTAATCCTAGAGATGTTCATCAGGTGATAGAAGGATGACCTTGTAATTGTCTTTAGGTGACCCTGGAGGTTCAGGTCTGAGTCCATTATTACACCTAGATTGCGGGCCTGATGAGTCATTTTTAGTTGTATTAGCTGAAGCTCTAAGCTGACTCTTGATCGTTCCTCCTTAGGTCCAAAAACAAAGCTTCTGTTTTGTTTCTGTTTAGCTGGAGAAAGTTATGGGACAACCAGTCATTGATTTGTTCAATGCATTTATTTAAGTTCTGGATAGAATCAAAGTCACCTGGTGACAATGTAATGTATAGTTATGTTATCTAATCTTATTGGCTGCTATAATCTTGGTTAGTGGGAGCATATAAATATTGAATGGGAGGGGACCCAGGATGGAGCACTGGGGAAACCCACATGTGATATCTGTTTTTTCTGGTGAAAAATTTCTGGTGGACACAAAGAACTTCCTTTTCTTGTGGGAAGACTCAAGCCATTGAAGTGCTGTACCAGTGAGTCCGACCCAGCTCTCCAGTCATTCTAGTAATATTTTATGATCAACAGTGTCAAACGCTGCACTGAAGTCCAACAGAACCAAAACTGTGGTTCTGCCGCTGTCTGTATTTATGCGGATGACATTAAAAACTTTGACAAGGGCAGTCTCAGTGCTTTGATGGGCACGGAAACCAGACAGTAAATCATCTAAGGTGTCGTTTATTGTCAGGAATGTAGTTAACTGTTGAGATACAGCTTTTTTGCCAATTTTACTGATGAATGGGAGATTAGTGATTGGTCTATAGTTCTGCATCAGTGTATTATCTAGGTTGTTCTTCTTTAATAGGGGTTTGATAACTGCTGTTTTGAGGGCCTGGGGGAGACACCTGACTGGAGGGATGTGTTAACTATTTGCATCAGATCCGACTTGATGACAAGGATAACTTTCTTTTAAAAAGGTGTGGGTAAAATACTGAGGCAGCAAGAGGATGAGCTTAGCTTTTTAATAATTTCATTAAGATGTGATTGATTTAGTTTTTTGAAATCAGACATTTAATCTGCATTAATTTTACATGGTATTGAAAATGGTGGTGGGTTGAGTGCTGCTTTACAGATTGATCTTCTAATTTGCAGAATCTTTTCAGAAGTTGGCAAATTCACTACAGGACCTAGTAGAGTTTAGCTCAGAGGCTGCTATCACTGGTGGATTGGTTAGTCTTTCAACTGTTGCGAATAGAGTCCGAGCGTTATTTATGTTCCCGTTTATGATTTCAGAGAATAATGTTTCTCTTGCAGTTTTCAAATTTGGGGTAGAGCAGTAAATTTGTTTAAAGATTTCAGCTGAGCTGTCAATGAAGAAGCATTTTTTTTACTATGGTCTTATTTTGATTAGATAGTTTAGTCGGGATCAAGCTTTCAAAGAAGATGCAGAAGGGGTCAGATAATGTTACATCCACTACGGAGATGTTAGAGATTTTCAGTCCTTTGCTAATGATTAAGTCTAAAGTGTGTCCTTGTTTGTGTGTTGGCTGATTGACATGTTGGGTTAGACCAAAGTTATGCAGAGCATCACTTAGTGTTTTAGTCAGTCTATTCTGGGGGTTGTCAGTATGAATGTTAAAATCTCCCACAATAATTAGTGGGTCATATTCAATACACATTACAGATAGAAGGTCATTGACGTCATTAATGAAGTTTGAGCTAGCTTTGGGGGTTTGTACATATTTATGACTAAAACCTTATTTGGCTCTTTTATCCCTGTGGCAAGGTATTCGAAGGAGTGAAAGTGCCCACAAGTACCTTTTTAAAGTTTAGTGATTTTTTTAAAATTTTGCCCAGTCCACCCCCACATCATTCTTTCCTGTTTTAAGTTAGAAAGCTATAGTTAGGAGGAGTAGCTTCTATCATTGAGGACATTTCATTATTTGCATATAACCAAGTTTCAGATAAAAACAGAGACTGTAAATTATGATTAGTAATAAAGTCATTGATTAGGAAAGATTTCTTTGAAAAGGATCGAATATCGGGTAATGGCAGTTTAAGAGACTCATTGGTAGTTTTTAAATTATTCTGACAAGTGAATTTTATGATATTTGACTTGATATGGGGAGATTTGCATTTGTAAGTTCTTCTGCTTATAATCACAGGAATGCTATTTTCTCAGTAACCAGACATGTGCTGGTGGGGGAGTTGTATTGGAGTTATGTCTGGTGACTTTAAAAATCAAACATCAGTCATTGCCAGTGGTGGGAGGGGAGAATCATCATGTCCAAAAGACCTGAGTGAGAATCTTGGAGTAAGCCGAGTACCTTTGATGAGTTGTTCCTGTAATTTTTTTTACAGAATTTGGTCGGTGAGCCTAATTTTGCTGAGACATCTGATCTTGATTTATCACTCCGCATTAGGAGAGCAGGGGACGCATGATCCTTGGAGTTTGCAGATAGTGCAGTCTCTACATTATCAGAGGGTGCGAGCAGCCGGAGGCACTGTCTGATTATCCGTTATCTACAGGCTGAGTTGAAGCGCTGACCTTCGAGGAACTTGTTTTGAAAGTCTCGGAGCACTGTTATGGGCAAAAATATTAGCAACCAGCAGTTTACTTCCAGCTCTGTGGAGATAGTGCTGACTTTCTTTGAATAAATGAGTCGCCGAACCAAAAATCTTAGAGCTGCACTCTGGCCCCAGCTCTGCTGAAGGCCAGGTCGCGCATGAAAATGGCATATTTTAAGCGCATCCAGTTTGCTTTGTACAAACATCAAGGTGCGAATGTGCACGCTGTACTACTCATATTGCTTATTTTTACAGCGGAGAGGAAATCTCCACTTGGAGGATGTAAGCTGATGGTCCCTCAGCCTGAGAAGGGACTATGCCAGAAAAACGAGGAACTGAGGCAAACAGAAGCCTGTAACCCCTCAAAATCATTTTTAGCACCCACTCTGAAGCCAAACTCGCTGACCATTCCTGCCTATGCTCTCACAACTCACAAGGGGAAACAGAGCCCTCTAGCGGATGTAGCAGGGAAGCATTCGCTCCTCTCATTGCGCATGCACAAGCACTTTTGCAGCGATGCCCTCTGTACATGAGGGAAAAGCCACCAGGTGGCATTCTCGTGTCACACTGTCCTTATTTGATTATTTTAGCTGCGCCCTCAACTTTGTGTGTGGATGCAACAGCAAAAATGTCCTTTCAGGAAACAGTGCTGAGTTTGAACACAGTGTGAGTGCTTGTGATGTTTGGTGGAACCAGTGAGACTGGCCCGATATTGCAAATCCAGCTCCCTCTGGGCTCTCGCCGTGGGACTCCCAACAGATGCAGATCTGTTGGGAGTCCCACGGCGAGAGCCCAGAGGGAGGGGGGGGATACCCTGAAAATGCCAAGCAGATGCTGAATGGGGAACTTACAGCTGCATCACTAGAGGAGAATAGTGGCCATCAGGTCACCCTCTTTTTATGGCCCTGACATTGCAGGTTCTCACACTGGGGCGGGGGCAGGTGGAACGTCGGATCTACGTGGCCAAGCTGGCTGGATAGGCTGAGGCTTTGGTCGCTTCGGGATCTGGAACTAAGGCTGAGCCCGGGCAGAAGTATAGAAGAAATACTGGTGCAGGGCTGCCTGGGGAGGCAGAGCTGGAGGGCCTAACCTACCTTCTTTCTTCTTTGCCTCACATCGCTGCTACATGGATGCCAGAGTGAAGCCAAAAAGGCTGTCAGGCACAATCGACATGTTGAGAATTTTCTCCTTCTCCCTATCAGGAAGATTGGTGAGGTTGAGCCACCACACTTGTTCGTGCAGAACCATCATTCTCATCGCTTCCCATGGCCTGCACAGCATAGCGCTAAATGCGCAGGCAGATGTCTGTTGACATACTGATCTCCCACACATCAGGGTCCGGCTTGCAGCCATGTCCTCAGACATCTTAGCTTGACAAGCTGAGAGCATGGAGGTGAGATTCAGGGCCCTGATAGAAATCAAAGTAACTTTATAAGCCTGCTTGTCAGTGGCGGCTGGTGATAAAGGTTTTTGGGGGGGCGCATTGGCAAAAATAAATTACTTTCTGTCACGGTGGGGTGTCGATGTGGACCCAAAGGCAGGTAGGTGAAAGGTTAACGGATTTAATGATGAATAAACTATTTACACAATAAACTAGGCTACTTGTACCAATAAACTATTTACATCACCAAACTACAACAATAAACTACTTGTAACAATAAACTATTTACATCAACAAACCATTTACAACAATAAACTACATGAACATACATTTTGCTCTCATCTCCTTCAGGCCAGCAAACTTTTCAATTACTTTTACATCCAGCTAGCCAACTGTGTTTAGCACAACACAGACGGGAGAAGCCCCTGGTGTAACTCCGCCCTCGGTCACTGGCCTGCTGCTGGATCTTTAAATCGGGTTGGTCCGGTCCAAGCTCCTTTATCCTTTTTTTTTTCCTCCAGCAAACATCTTGTTAAAAGGATTGTGTCGTAAAGAAACAAGCGAATTTAGTTTAGCCATGTCTCCTGTTTTGTTGCCTGTCTGTCTCTTTCCTCACCTCCGTAAACCCACGCGCGGGAGTGTCGGTGTTTGAGTTACAAGCGCGCTGCCAGTGACTTTGATTGACAGCCACGTATCATCAATCAATCAGATTGCAGGAAAAATTACTCCAACGCGCTGATTTGCCACCCCGAGAAGAATCTATAAGTGACCAATGAGAGACCACTATGAAATCACATGGTAGCCACAAGTGTGCAACATACATACACACTCATTTGGCCAGCGCCCATTGCTATTAAAAACGTATAAAGCAACCTCGAATAAACCCAATATGGAAAGGCTTGAAAAAAATAAAATAAAACCCATTGTGAGAGTGAACGCTGCACAGAATTGGTAATGACTTTTCATTGCAAAATGTATATTTACTGTGTGTATTAATTATATCTGAAATTTTGATGAGGGCGGCGCCCAAGCGCCCCCCTATTGACAAGCTGCCACTGCTGCTTGTTAAGCACCGACTGGAAGCAGTCTGCTTTTGAAGGCAGTGTGGGAGGTCTGGAGGATGTTGCCGACAGACGTGGGTGCAGATATGCAGTCACGACGATGGGCCACGGGATGTTCATCCTGAAAGCAGCGGGTTTGTACACAGACTGCATGTCCAACTCTGCGACCAGGGAGGCTGCTCTATCCTGGTGAGAAAACAAGAGCTCGGGCTGCGCAGCCTTAACGATGGGAGGGAATGCATGTTCCTCCTTGTCATCCTAGGAGCCCGTCGGTGCCCTCAAGCTCGTCCACGTAGTCCAATACCAGGACATTAGGGGCTGGTCCGCATTGGCCAGGTCAAGCTGGGAACCCTAGCTGGATGTGGCGTATAGTTCCGGTTCCAGGAGGGCCCAGTTGCCCGCAAATATGGGTTCCTCCCCAACAGGCTAGCGTGGTGTGCTAGCAGTCGATGGAGGCTCTTCTTGCACAGTGCTCATATGACAGTGTTGGGGTCCTGTCAATATGGCTCCAAATGATTATGTGCTCTGGCTGCTTGGCCACAGGGATATTCCTTTTGCTGAATGGTTAGTGTGCATGACTCATTTGGGATTTGTGGGATCAAATCCCACCTGGGCCCTTGTTGTGTGCCTTATCACACTCCCATGACCCGGGGTTAGCGATCGCCAACCGGGCATGTTCCTGCCCGAGGCAACACGAGCAGACCTGGTGTGAAATGTGGCATCCATGGTGGTATACTGGTGTGTTTAGTTGAGGGAAAGGCACAGAGAAGATTAAACAATTGCACTAGTTTGTAAGACTGTATTAGTGTTCCCAAACCTATGGTGAAGATGAGATCGGAAGGAGCTAGCTAGTGTTCGGTGACAGAGAAAAAAGGTAACTGGCGGTTTTGTCTTTTACCTCCTCATATAAGTTCATCAGGAGTTTTGTCTCCAACAGGGTAAAATAGCCTCTCTAGTTGCCATGGTGAATCATTGATCGGTGGTGGGGTCTAGCTGAGGCAGCTCTGAGCATTAACTTATCCAGGATAGGTTACACCCGGTTTGATGAATCCGTCTCTGCTCATATCAGATCTTTTTCTCCATAACCCCTTTGTACACATAAAGTATATAAACACACAAATATGTATGTAGTGTATGAAATAACTCAAAGCCACAATTTGGAGCTTTAGCCAGTTTTACTACAAAATTTGAACAGTTATGTGAACCAGGCACCTCTGCATCACACTGCTAACATACAGACAACAATTGCACAGTCATTAATTATACAATGCTTCCCAATCATCGTTATATATACACAAGATGTAATCAGGAATTCCAGAATGTGGTCCAGCAGGGTAAGGATGTGGATAAAAGTCATGAAAGGTTGCTTTGAAAACTGCTTAATAGAGACCAACAAACTTCGCAGCTCTGCAGTGGTACCAACTTTTCTTTCATAACAGCGCAAGAATGGAAATGTTTACACTCCTGTGTTTTTATTCTTCATTCTTAGAAAGTTTACACCTATCATGAAAGTTGAATTTGAAGCTTCCCAAAAAGGGTTCATGGCGCTCTAAGAGAACAGCAGCAAAGGAGCCTTAAGTTTGTAACTTCAATCTTTAATGAAGAGCATGACGACGTTTCCTGGAAGCAGAGAATGGCCAGCTGATGCGACTACAGTTTCATCACCAGCCGAGAAGAAGAAAAAAAAAAAAACATCAGTCTGGAATATCGTGATTTCCTAAAAAAAAAAAGAAATATAACAAAAAGCCTTCCAAAGGATCTGATGGAGCAGAGGGGACGGAGTTGGTCTGAACCAAACCTCAGAAGCAACCCTGATTGCCAACTGATGCATACAGAGAACCTCGACTGCTTTTCAACACTGTTGTTTTATTGCTCAGTCCAGAGTCATTTTAGTGTTCTGCAGACAAACACTCAAGTTTGACTCCTTCAGTTTTCTGCAGCTTCTGACTCATGTATTTGACACAGTGACTTCTTTATCAGACATCAGGGTAGAACAGAGCTTCCTGGTGGAGCCAATTTGAGTTAGTTGGAACCTTTTGGTACAGAGTGAGCCATTCTGAGAGAACTAGGGGTTGGTCCTATAAATTCCACCATTCAAAACAAAGTTCTTAAACACATTTTCTAATATAACCTAAACCATTTAAAAAAATCTGTTATGGCCAATATATTAAGAAAACATACATTTGCCAAAAAGGTAAAAAGCTCTGAATGAACTCTGTATCAGAGCAAAAACAACAAATAAAAATAACAAATAAGCGTTTTTAAAAGATTTTGACAACATGAGGGGATCCTTTCCTTTTGGAAATAATTTTTAAAGGAATGCTGGACTTGGGAGGCTGGACTAGTCTGAGCCAGTGTTAAACATCTTTACTGATGGTGGGCTGCAGAACTGTGCATCTTCACAAGGAATGTTAAAAAAGGTCTAAACCAGGCAAGCCACTCAGTCTTCCTCCAGCTAAAGTTGGAATAACTACATTTAGGACAGACATGTTGGTCCATTTTAATGACATTTTGTCTGCACAATAATGCAGATTTTTGCTATACATTGATATATGGATAAAAGAAACAAATATAGGCCTTGTAATTCAGAAAATGAAAGCTATTAAGAAGGGGCAAGAATGCCTAACAGGCAGTCCAGAAACTGCTGTGATGTTTTAGAAGCAGCAAGTGAAGGTACAAATGTGTTGAAAAGAACCGGAGTTAAAAACTCTACCTACTGCTCTCAGCTCCTGGTTGGAAACACTGCTCTCCACCCGTATGGCTTTACAATGGTCAGCAGAACACATGAAAACTCTCACAGGAACTTCTGTTTTCCTGGGTTCACACACACACAACTAAACAATATTTTTATGCTTCAAAATCCTGACAATGACTACCAAAAGATCCCAGGAGAGGTTTTTCATTCAGATTTTCCAAACATTATCTACTGAAAAAAAAAAAATCTAAAGAAACTGGGATGATGGAAAACACAAGAGCCATAAAGGAAGGGAAAAGGTATTTACCTAAAATTTGTTGCAAGGGCTTTTTAAAAGTTTTGATCTATTCATCAGCTCCAATTCCCCCAGGATGATTCCACCCAATAGAACCAGCAGCAGGACTCTGTGACCTGGCCAAAGGACTGACTCTGGAAAGCATCCTGATTGGATACCCATCAACCCAGCTGCCTCCCCAGATGATGGAGCTCCTCCCTTTCTCTCTATAGCAGAGCCCAGCCATCCTACTTCCAGTGATGAGCCAAAACTTCTGACCAAAGGAGAGCAGACTGAATCTAGAGCTCCCCCTTCTGGCTCAGTTTTGTCTTCAGCATTTCAACTTGAAGCAATCCCTGTGTTACGCACAGAAAGCTTCAGTCTCTCAGTTCACCTGCTGCTCCGTTTTTCTGTCTGTGCTGAACAAGACACTCCTCCCCCATTAGGTAGAGTCTGACCCCCGACCTGCAGGGGGCGTCTGAGAACAATCACCAGACTTTAACCAGTTTGATCTTCCTTCCTGCACTTGTCACTTTAAACAATCTGATGACTGGATGATGGGAACGCCTACAGTTATGCGACAATTAATGGGGATCTTTCATATAAACAATACATATCATTCTTTTTTTTTAATTAAAGGCTTTGATGATGATCCGAGCGGCTTTCCTTACTAAACATATTCAAAACAGACATAAAGCATCATGAACCAAAAACAGCCAGGATTTAAAGGTTCTACTCTTCTGTACTCAAAGGCAAGATAAGAACCACACGGCTGCATCGATATTTAAAAAACACGTAAAACATAACATGGAGCTGGCTTTAATGTGAGAATTTTCACGGTCGGAAAACTTTCAATAAAAAAGGAATATCTGAGTATGCACAACCTGGTACGTCACATCAGGACAACATCCTAGCTCCAAATCAAAACGAGGATGGCAGGATGCTTGGTACGTTCCCAGATGTATAGCAGATAGAAATGTACAGGGCTTCAGCAGCATGTTAGAGGCCAATCATAGTTTACTGTTCAGAAAGCAGTTTTATTCTGGCTGTTTCTTGTCTGCGTTTCCACTGTGGTGTCAGGGCGGTCCATGAAAGCTGTGACCGCTGCTGCTCCTACTACAGGACCCTGGACTGGTCACTAATATGTGTTAGAGACAAAGTCATGATTTTAATGAATAAAACCCTGGCAGGTTATTTAATTTACATTTCATAATCTATAAACAGTCACCAACCTGTGGACAGGTCAGACAAAATTATGCATAAGACTTCTGTGCTCTCTTGCTTCTGTAGCATAGCTGTCCAGGTAGAGACAACAAGCCACTAAAAGATTCACAGAAATGAGTCGAATTAAAGCCTTAAAGGCACAGATACAAGAGCAGCTGCAGGAATGTTTGTTTCCTTTCAATGTTTAATATACTTATAATTCTCATTTGTGGGCTTTTATTTGTCCTTGCTTCTATCCAGGAACAGAATCACATTATTGCTTAACTGAACAAACTTAAAGGGGACGTTTTTTTTTTTTTTTACCTGGACCTTATTTCTAGAAGGCATTATGTTCATTTACTCACCCAGACAAATTTGGAGCCACCTGGAGTCCTTGGGGAGAAGTTTCTATCCAGTTGCTTTCAGCATACGTGACGCTTCTAAATAAGTCATTATTTGCTAGAAAACTCCTTGTAACTAATGTTTTGTTATGAATTGTTAGCACTATTCCCATCGGAGTTCAGAGTGTCTCAAAAGTGCTTTACTGTTGACTGCAGGGATGTTTTACGGACTTTTAATCCAACAACACTAACACATGATCTCAATGACATCGCTGCCGTCCGCCATGACAGTTGTAGTCTGAGCAGAACATTCACAGTTCGCTCTAGGGCGTCCGTTGGTAAGAGAACTTGCTTCTACAAGAAGAAGAAAAGAACAAGCTTTTGTGGCAGATAATGCTAATTTAGTGGTGGCACTGCGCCTGCCTCCACGACCCCCATTATATGGATATAAGCTGATCACGACTCGAACTCAACTTTTCAGCCACTTCCTCACCCCGAAGGACTCCAAGTGGCTCCAAAGTTATCTGGGTGACTAAATGAACATAATGCATGTTAAAAATAAGGTCCAGGTTCCTACAGTGGAAACGCACTGGCTGACTCTTTAAGGTTCTAATTTTGGCAGTGTAGATCAGTGTGGGACACACAGATGACCTCTCTTCTTCATCATCAGAATAATAATTATCATCATTGAAGCATTTCTTCACAGATTTTCTATGTGGATTTCTGGGAACAAAATAAAACCCACAGGACTCTAGAATCATAAGAGTTAAGTGATTAGCTAGTGATTGGGTATCTCTACCAGTCTCACACACACATTCAGGAGAACAATCTCCTAGCAGGAAGCATTTCTTTCACAAATGCCCAAGGAGAATCAGCTGGTGGATCTTCATAATTCCAGATGTTGCTGGAAACAATCAGACATTCATTCGTTTTTCTGCTTGATTGTTGCTGAACCTTTTCAGAAACCAAACCAAATGAGTTCGTCACACAATCACAAACATTTCCATTGATAGTCAGCGTGTTGATCGGCACCCTGGGTTCCTTCTACATGCAGAAAGCATAAAACAGATCACTGCTCTGGAGGATATAAGGAGTTCCCATTGACCTTTACTCCAAAGTGCATGTTGGTGTTTCCAAAGCGTGTAAGGTGCAAGAAGGCAGCTCTGTGATGAGAAAAAAGTTAGATAAGTTAGAGAGGGAATGACTGGTTGGCTGATAAGTACAGTCTGCTGCATGTTGATGGAGGGCTGAGGAAGAAACTGTTTCAGCTCCTTTGTTGAGGAAGAAGGGGTTCTATCTCACTGTTTGGTCCAAATGAACTCCAGCGTGTGGCTGAGGGCCCTTCCCGTTATGTAGGGAGTGTGGGAATCAGACAGAGCAACACAGTGAGTTCTGTGGCACTGAGAAGGGGCAGGAACACTACATCTAAGGCCAGTTTGCTTGCTTTTTGTTTAGCTGCGATGCTCATGCTGAGGCTCTGAGGTAAGTGAGAGTGATAATCAGGAAGGATCACCACCCCCTCACCGGGTTAAGAAGAGTTTCTGTTGAGGGTGGAGGGGCCACAGAGCTGGTTTAGAACGCTGAAAATTATTCCCTTGAAATAATTTTGAACCCCAGATGAGGCTCACGCATTGGAAAATGAGTCGGAGGTCAAACCTCCTTCCTTCTGGAGTTCAACGCCCACTCGCTGGGTAATTTCTAGTTTAGGAGGCAGAGTTTCCTCCTTTGAATAAATTCTGGACCCAGGCGAGGGGCGTGGCCTGATGTCAGGAGTCATCATCTGTGTCATCGATCAGAACTTTGGTGTCACGAGTTTTTGATCTGTTGGTGGAAAGGAGAGGGAGAAAACATACCATTATAAAATGATATTAACATAATATTAACACTACCATAACAAAAGTAGAACTGTAACCACAACTACTGATACCACTAATGGTAATCAGAGGTGGGACCAAGTCATTGCTTTGCAAGTCTCAAGTCGGTACCCTAAAGTCAAGACCTAAGTCTTAAACATTGAATTTCAAGTAAAAAAAAAACCTTGTTGCAATTTAATTTTCAAAGTAAATCAAAATCATGTTCTTTTTAAAATCTTTTTTTGTTTGAATACACAATGAAACAAGTACAACTAAACTTAGAAAATTGAGAACGTATTTACTGAACTCATACATCCATGTGGTACAGTTTAATGTAATTTAGCTAATAAGAATAGTCTTCCTTTATACCATAATCTGTGTGCGCATCGGACGACGCATGCGTCAGCCTCAGTGAGCGTTGGCAAGACCCGCCAAGACCAGCTCCAAAAAAACACGGTTTTTACTGGGTTTAAACCTTTTTCCTTAAACTGGTTTTAACCGTTTTAGCTTGTTTTTAAAGTGTAGTTGAAGCGCTCCACTTCACCCCTAACCCACGAAACGAGCCCTCTGCACAGAACAAACATCGCTGCAGTCCTGGGAATACTTCTCTGGATGCTTTAGTAGGATTTTGCCTCTGAACACCTGGCTTTCCTCTGCTACTGTGAGGAAAGCCACAGTGGCAATGATATACAATATCACTCACCAAGAACTTAACATTTTCTGGTGTTGGAGTGACCCGTGATGGGTCAGATGGACTGCATCTAAACAGACAAGGGTTCCGAATGTTGGCAATGAGCGTGGCATGCCCTCGTCACCCCCTCAGTACCTGTTATTGACTCGGCTGTATCTGACCACTACTGTGTGTTCTTTAATATCACCAGTTCAATCTAACTAGAAACCTCTGTGAGAACTGTCAGGAAGCGTCATCTAACCTGTGAAGTGGCTGCTGGTTATTTAGAACTATTCTCTTACGATTATATTGTCAATTATTTTAACAGAAGGCTTCAGTCTGCTCTGGACCTGCTGGCTCCACTTAAAGTCAAATGCTTACAATTTAAACCTGCAGCGCCTTGGAGAAACAAAGATCTCAAAAACTAAAAAGGAACTTCATGGTGGCAGAGTGAAAATGGAGGAAATATTTCCGTCCAGAAGATGTTCAAAGTCACCGAGCGTCCTTCATGATGTCTCTTCTCTGTCTTCTCAGACCCCCAGATGGTCGTGGCAGATGACCGCTTGTACTGAGCCAGGGTTCTGCCAGAGGTTTATTCCTGTTGAAGGGGAGTTGTTCCTCTCCACTGTTGCTGCATGCTTGCTCAGTATGAAGATTGCTTATGAATAGCTGTGGTTGTAATCTGCATGATCCAGGCACAACCTCACGTCGGTGACTCATCACAATCTGCTGGGATTCGGTACATAGAAAACTTTTAACTGATTGGAATGTTTGTATAATTGTATTGAGATGACTTTTGTTGTAAAATGCCACTATATAAATAAAAGTGAATTGAATTGAAATATAAAACCATGACAAACCATCTATTATACACAGAACTTATCAAATCATACAATAATGCTATAAGAAATTCAAGAAATGCTTATTTTGCAAAAATTATCAAACCATAAAAATAATCCTAAAATTCTTTTCCACACTATTGATCGAATCTTTACCACATTACCAATACATTTCAGGAAAACCCCTTCAAACGCTATTTCGGGAGTTTGCAGATGATTTCAGAGGGAAGGTAGACGTCATAGGATTTAATATTTTATCCTCTCAAACTAACATGTTTTAGACAAATCTGAGTGTCTGCCTTCACCAGAGGAAACACTGGACAGTTTTTGGGACCCTTGATAAAGTTTTCACCTCAGTGAGGCCCACTACATGTGTTCTTAACCCAATCTCGACTTCATTTTTTAAGGAATTTTATGGATCACTTAGAGACAAGATTTTAAACTTTATGAATTGCTCCCTTCAGACGGGGGTTTTCCCGCCGCCTTTAAAGGGGCCGTAGTGAGGCCCCTGCTGAAGAAGAGCAATTCAGATTTTTTAGATTTTTAACCGGTATCCAAGTTACCATTTTTAAGTAAAGTTTTAGAAAAGTTTGTTTTAATTCAACTTAATGATTTTATTAACGCTTATAATGTCATAGAGAAATTTCAGTCTGGTTTTAGGATGAACCACAGCACAGAGACGGCTCTTCTGAAGATTTTAAATGATTTTTAGAATAAACTACAACGCTCACAGTGTTTGTTCTACTGGATCTAAGCGCTGTCTTTGATACAGTGGACCACACTATGTATGTGTAATTCATAAATCGTTCACGTCATATCTAACAGACAGGACTTTTATGGTAAGTTTAGATACCTGTTCCTCTAAGGTCCAAAAAATTACATGTGGTGTTCCCAAGGGTTCAGTTTTAGGCCCAGTGCTTTTTAACATGTACGTGCTCCCTCTTGGCAGTGTTATCAGAAGACATGGAGTTAACTTTGTTATGCTGATGATACACATTTGTACATCTCCCATGTGTCCTGATGACACACGGCCAATGGATGCACTTTTTAACTGCAGTTTAGACATTAAATCCTGGATGGCAGAAAACTTTCTCCAGCTCAACCAGGACAAAACTGAAGTTTTAGTCACTGGTCCTGAGACTTAGAGAGAAAACTACGATCACTGTCTTTTAATCCATCTTTACAAGTGAAGAACCTGGACTTGACTTTTGACTCTAAGCTGACTTTTATCCCACACATAAAAATTCTATTAAAATAGTTTTTTATTAACTAAAGAATATCGCCAGAGTCTACCCCATTCTCTCTCAGGCCAATACGAGACGTTAATGCATGCTTGTATCACCAGTAGAATTGATTACTGTAATGCCCTGCTTTCTGGTCTTCTCAAAACAGTATCTCAGATTTACAGCTTCTACAAAATTCAGCAGCTCTAGTCATGACAAAGGCCAGGAGGCGGGAGCACATTACACCAGCCCTCCCTCCTCTGGTTGCCCTGGGTCAGTGCCTCAGCTGCTGCCGTTGAAAATGGCTCCCTTGATGCCGTTTCCTTATCTAACCTGGTTCTCAGCCCAGTTTCCATTTTCTTAGTTCATTTTATTGTCTATTTTAATGTTGTTCTAATGTTACTCCTGGGGATAGGATTGGGGGAGCGGGTATAAATGTGTTCATGTCTAAACTTGTGTGCGTGTGGAGAGGGGGGTTGGTGGTATGTGGTGTAGTTTTTAGCCTGTAAAGCACTTTACCTGCATGTCTTTTGTATGAAAAGTGCTTTGTAAAAAAAGTTTGATTTGATATAATTTCACAGACATTTACAAAATACTATGGGTTATGAAATTTTCAGGATGACCTTTAGATTTCGAGTCACAGGTATTTGCTCAAAGAACAACTCACCCCCTTCCAGAGTCTAACTCGACCTACATTTCCAGTTTGAAAAATGCACCAAAAGGAGATGTGGCCTACTGTATAGAGCAGACAGCGCGTTAGGATGGATTCATTTGTTTAAATCTAGAAATTTGATTGGCTGTTCTGCAGCTCTAAGGCACATGATAGTCTCCACTTGTTAAGACAGGATAAGGGTCACAGCATGAGTGAAACAACATAAAAGTGCACAACTTTGAAATAATCCATATTAGATGTTTACAACTATAATCATTGGGTAAAATATCAAGCCTTTTCAAGTAAATAGGTTTAAGTCCGAGTCAATTCCCAAGTCATTTGTGTGTTAGTCCAAGTCTTTAAAAAAAATGTCAAGTCAAGTCTCAAGTCACAAAGTTAATAACTCGAGTCTGACATAAGTACAAGTCACGTGAATCAAGTCCACACCCCATAACAATTACAATTATATCAGCCAATTATCTGGTCATAAGTGACAACAGTTAGGTATCTGGTTTCCTACCAAGAGGTTAAAGGTACAATATGTTATATTGGCATCTTGTGGGCAAATTGGACTACTGCAGTCCACGAAGAAAAAAACAACTTAATCCACTCTCAGTCACTCATCCCCTCCCTCCGAGAATTTCATTGAGAGTTGCCAGTTGAGGAATAGATAAATACATTTCACAGCAATATGGAGTTGATGGTATTTGAAAAAGTAGTTTGAAATGTTTTCAGAGCTGACTATTTTACTGCTAGCATAGTTAGCTCAACGTTAGCCTTTTGCCTGGTCAGTGTCAGTTTACAAATGGCAGCTTGCTGTTTAGTGTTGAAGACTTGTCAACCTTGCAAGTCCACATGTGACTGGTCCTGGAACCAGAAAGTAAAATTCTAACATATTGCACCTTTAAATATAGACAGTTGGATGTGAAACCTCATCATGCAGATAAATGGCTAAACCTCAGATATTACTACTAATAATTCTTTATAAATAATACCAGAAGGCCAAAACTGAAGAATGGTCATTTAATTCTGCCTGTTTCATCTCTGAGGACTACAGCAATCCATGTATTGGCGGTCCACTGTTGGACACACTTATTAACATAGATTATGGTGTCATGATCATCTGGTAGATGGATGCTCACTGTGAGGCCAGCCGGGGTCGGCGCAGACTCATGCTGTAGCTTCTCTTCCAGCTCTTTTTGCCCTGGCGGTTTCTCACGCCATCTTCCTGGTCCATCATCTGCTCCAGCAGAGTCTGGTCATCAGCGTTGAGTGGAGCCACACTGATGTCTCGGACCGCCCTGAACTCACCACAGTTATTCAGATGCTCGTTCTCAAGTCGGAAGAAATTCCACACAAAGCGTCTGGGAATCATGAAACCATGTATTAATGACCTAATCTATTAATTGATACCAGTTATGCTAAATAAACAAAAAGTTTAAAAACAAGGACTACATCTTTATCTAAAAAAAATAACATGTCTAACTGGGACTGTTTTTCCTTCATGAGAGACTCAGGAAATGGACAATGAAGAGACTGTTCAGGAGAACAAATCATGTTTGCACCTGAAGACCTCCAGCGGAGCCAGCAGTGTAGCCAGTATGTCAGCGATGCCTTCAAACTCAGTCAGTGTGGTGAGCGTGATTGTTAAGATCCATGCAAAACGCAGGAGAACGTCCTCCACTATAGCACAGTAGTAGTAGGCCTAAAGATACAGAGAAAATGAACAAAGGAGTCAGTAAATCACTCCATGAGGATGGATCCCAGAGCCATGTCTGCTGAAGGATACCTTTTGTGGGTAGACTATCTCCTCCCGTAGGAAGGTATTTTCTCCTGCAGTGCGGTCAAACAGGCCCCAGTCCATCTTCAGATCCCAGATCAGTGTATAACAAGAGCTTACAATTAAACAGGTGATGTACAAGTACAGATAGATGTTGCGTTCCCGTTCAGAGTCTGTGGAGGAAGGAATTAACAGTTAGTTATAAGGTAAATCCTCATTAACTCAGACATTAAGGAAGAGGGACACATTGCTCCAAAAACAGAACACTAATGTTTTCTGCAGCGTCTGGTGTATTTGTGAGGCAGTCTGTATGGTGAGATCATCTCTATCAGCTGACTGTCAGAGGAAGAAAGAATGATTATCAGGATTGGGGCTAATCAGGGGGTCAAAGTCTACTTCAAGCTGGATCCATTTCATCTAAACCGAATCAAGATAAAACTAATAGTTCACAATGTTTATCTCAACATTTTTTACTTTTCTGAAATCAAAGATGGATGGATGAACAGATGTATGCAGTGGGGCACCAATTGTGCAAGTCCTACCTCTAATTAAGATGAGAGAGGCCTGTAAATTTCATTATAAATGTACCTCAACTATGAGAGGCAAAATGAAAACCGGGGCTCCAAGCAAGATCTCACCCTGTGGAGTCAAAATGATCACAAGAACGGTGAGCAACAATTCCAGAACCACATGGTGGGACCTAGTGAATGACCTGCAGAGAGCTGGTACCAAAGGCTACCATCAGTAACACACTACGCTGCCTGCAGTGCCAGACGTGTCCCCCTGCTTAAGCCAGTACATGTCCAGGCCCGTCAGAGGTTTGCTAGAGAGATTTTAGATAATCCAGAAGAGGACTGGAAAAATGGTATATGGTCAGATGAAACCAAAATGTACAAAGATAAGAGAGGCCTGTAAATGTATGTGCCTCTCTAATCTTTTTAAGTGGAAGAACTTGCACAGTTTCTGACTGACTAATTATTTTTTCCCTACTGTAAATGCATAAATTGACCGATCACTAGTGGTTACATGAATGGATGACCTATGGCATAATGAATGGGCTGTCATGGATGGATGAAGATATGGAGACTGAGATACAGAAAAATGGATGAAAGACTGATGGATTGATAAAAGGACAGAGAGAGGGATAGACAAAGGATGGCTGATGTTTAGATTAATGTACAGACAGAAGGATAGAAGAAATATTTAGACACTAAAAAGGGAATAAAGTCTGGAGAAGGAACAATTTCACTTTTCTATACTTTTTTCAGATGTGGAAAACAGTTAAATTCCAGATTCTGGAAAAAGGGAAAGTCATCAGGCGTAGAGCAAAGAAATCTCAGGTCATCACTGAACCCAGTCATATAGAAGTCCAAAGCTTACCTTTATGTGTGCTGTACAGGGCTGAGAAAGTGACGACAAAGAAGGAAGTGGAGTACTTCCCAGCATTAACTAAATGAGGAAAAGCCCGTTTAGTGTCCCGATAACGGCGAAGACACTGGGCAAATCGGAACCATGCAGGAAGACACTTGATCACTGCCCGAACACCGTAGGAGTAGCTGTTACACATGCTTTGATCTGAACACAAAGACATTTATCAGCATTAGTCACCCACTGTTCCAGCTTTGAAAGGCAAAATGCATTTTTATAAGCCTCACTTGTTTTACTGAAAAGCCCCTTGTGTTCTGTCCAGTCCAGTTCAAAGCTGTAGAAACAGATCATGTACTCAAGATCCATCAGAACCACCACCAGAGAGTTTAACTGGTCAGCCAGCCAGAAGTCTGCAAATCCAACATGATGAAATGGCGCGGTCACCACTCTGAACTGAGGAGAAATTAGATAATGATAGTCAGACCAGCTCTACTGAAAATATTCATTAGCTGAGCTGTTATATACAGTTCTATATATCACAAATGCATTTCTGTAAGCTGTAGAGAACAGCACACAACCTTTGGTCGCCCATTGAATATTTTCAGGATCAAAGGTAATTTAACGATATTTATATATACATTTATACATCAATGAGAGTCAATGTAGCGATAAAAGATATTTCCTGATCCCATTTGAAAACGCAGATTTTCGACCTGCGGCAAAAGTCACTTTAGGTTTAGTGTAAAACACTTAGCCGACTAAAACTGCAGAATAAGAAGGCGGAGACAAACAGCCGTAGCCTCCAGGACGAAGGAATGAGCATTAAACATAGAGAAAAGCTCTATAAATGTGGACATGTGGAAAGTAACAGAAACAGTCGGTGGAGTGAGAGTCAGCATGGAGGAGAAGCTCCACAAGTTCTTGGTGAGTTTTTTAAGTGGTAGCTAGTGCTAGCTCGGTGACGTCATTTATGAGACTTCTTACATGTTGGCATTTTAATAGCAAATAAATCCCAAATCACTTGACAAACAGTTGAAATGCACATCATTACTTATCATTTAAACTGAGATACAACATATGTGTGATTCAGGATGTAAGACAAACCAGAAAATAACTTATCGCTCCATTGACTTCCATTATTTTTCCAGCCAAGGGGGGGAGAAGACTTACGCTACCCATTGCAAGTTAAATACCTTCATGTCATCATTGTGAACGTTGAAATATGTGCTTCTCTATGTTTTTGGTGTGGGTTTTTTCTATTACTTGTGTTGTGAGTCCGTATACGGACCCAGAACATAGTTGAGTGGGCTTTTTTTCCCCGTCACCGTGAACCCTCTTAACCTATAGGTTACCATGAACAGATATTTAAAATATGGAAAGTCTACAACAGTTTCAAAGAAAACGTTCAATTTTGACTTTAAATCTAAGCTTTTTGGTCATTTTTTATTAATCTAATTTGTATTGAATAATTTGTTTTAACGAGCAGCAAAGAAAATCAAACCTGTCCTTCAGTTCATTAAAGTTTTTTTGGGGGTAGAAGTATCGGCATTGGTACCGGCAAGTACTAAGGTCTAATTATCAGTATCGTATCGGTTTTAAAAAGTGGTATCATTGAGTTCCTACTTAAAGTAATGTAATTATAACCTTACATGTTAAAGCTACAACATCCCACTGTTCTGTAAAGCCATTTTCATTAAGAGTATTTTTTCTAAAAAAATTCCAACTCAGTATAAATAAGAGTTAACAGCTTCACTAGGAAGATTTATATACTTTGAGCAGCTACCTCTGTAATCAGTCCAGTAGGAGGCTGCTCTCCCTTTCACACCTCTTCTAGATTCCCTAATTTCATTTGCTGCACCTGTGACAATAAAGTATGTTATTCTGTAAAGCTTTAAGGTATGTAAGATTAAGATATTTTCAATGGAAAAACATGCAGCCTTAATTTATATGACTTTCATTCTATTCTCTTTCTAATCTGGACTACTGTGTATTTATTGTCCTACTTTTAAAGAAAATGTATAACAGGTTTTAATTGGAACTACGGGATGCTTGTTGTTAATACATATTGCTTTTAGACTGACGAAATAAATAAATAAATAATTCCTCTCATCTCTACTGACTATGCTTCAGACAGTACTACACTAGTAAAAAGGTACTAATTCTTAGCACAAGTCTACAGATTATGTTTTTAGATTAGGTTTTATGATTATAATGAAAAATCAGCTAGTACTGCAGAGCACTTTTCATAGCAGGTTTACAACATGCTCTACATTTTATTAGCACTAATGTATAAAAATATCTCAATAAATAACTTTGTAGTTGTGAGCCCTTTTTTTCTCTTCTGGAGCTGCAAGACAAAGTTTCCCAGTTATGTGGCATTGCGAGATATTATTGTTAAAATTACATGTGATGTCATATACTACAACATTGATTTGATATATTTACTTAAATGATGGCTTTTAAGGACAGCTCAACGTGTTGTCTTACCTGTTTCATTTTTCCTCGTTAGCAGTCACATCTACGAGCTTGTTTTGGTGTTTATTTTAACACAAGACTAAAAATGGTATGGGCATCTGTTTGAGCTTTCTCTATGTAATCGTACTCCTCTCCCACGCTATCTATTTGAACTTTCAAACACGGCTGACTAATTGCTTTGACATGTAACGTCAAGGCTGGCGGAGAGAAAAAGAAGAAAGTAGCCACCTGGCAGCTGTAGCGACCCAGTATGGCAGGCACTTTTGGTAAAAACTCATATCCTTATATCCCTTGTTTTCTATGCCAAATAGTATGCAACTACACAGAACTAGTAAACATTTTCCCCAACAAGTTTGAAGTTTTGCCAAACTAGTGCAGATATACTGTTACTATCAACTCATTTTTGCCCAGTTGCACATTTGGCACAGTAGTACTACTCTGCTTGCCATAGAACCGGCCCTTGTGGCCCAAATATAGGAGCAGCCCACTGGCAAATGTCGCGGTGCTCCCGATTAGCCACTAAGAAACACAGGTTTGCAAATACAAAAAGAAAAGAGTTTAAAAAAATACAACGGTACCATCTTCTGTGTTTGGGTGCGTCTTATTCGGATGAAACTGTTCCTAAATTCTGCTTCGGCTATGATAAACCTGGTCATCTGTGGTGCTCACATCAGACCTGACTATTCAAATCCTAATGATGTGATGGAGTTTAACGTGGGATACCGAAGCAAAGATCAGGTTAGATTTATTTTCATTATGATATGAATTTTTGATATATCGCTATACCGGGGAATAGCTCAGACAACGTCCAGAACATTTGATGAGAAGAAGTGTTTCAGCAGGGACCGATTTCACTGCTACACGCTTTTTACCACAGGGTATAAATTTAAGTTCTGAACTACATACGGCTGTTGCCAGGAGCTGTCAAAGCGAAGCACACAAAACTGACCCAGATGAAGTAATTCCACAAAGAGGATCCACGTCTGTAGTTTAAAAGTTGATCGACTTTAAAAGGTCAGACTTGAATCAAACAACATATCTTTTAAATGCGCTATTGCCAGTTTTCTGTTATCTGAATATTAACCAGCTAATGAGCTCCAATGGGTGCCATGTTTTTGGTTGTACTTTGGAACTATCAGGTCTGAGTTCTGTACTCTCCCCGCAGCAGTACTACATGTAAAGCAAGTACAAGATGCAGTCTGCTGTTTGCATCAACGTGCGGTCAAAAAACATATATATTTTGAGCCTTAGAGCATCAAGAATGTATACTCTATTATGACTAGAATCAAAATCATTATAATTGTTTTCATAGCATACTGCCCAGCAATAATTGAAAGTTTCTTCTGTGTCAAAGTCAGCATTAAAATCTATAGTTATCTATCAATGGAGCTGACAGGACTCCTTTCTCCCACATCACTTCCAGTCTTTTAGAAGCTAAGCCTTCTCATAAAAACAGCTTCAAAAGCTAAAATCATTAATGTATGAGTTAATGTTTATTTAGAAACTGTTCATAATGTATTTCTCTAAACAGTGGTTTAATAGTAGCTATAACCTTAGGGACTGCAGTTTAAAGATTAAGCATGAACTAATCATCACACTTTCTGTGGAATTCAACTCAAAAATCTTTTATTTATCCAAAAGGAAAATAGATGTGATGATATCCAGGCAGCAGACATAATATTTTGTCAATGCTGTTGGGAAAATCTGCTAATCCACCTCATCCGCTTTGGCTGCCCTTCTATCAAGTGGGGCACTTTTTAAATCTCTTTCTCGTGGTCGGCTCAGAGCCATGGAGAGGGACTGCTCTGCTCTGCATCCAGAAAGAATCTTTTTAAACTCTGCAGGGATCCAGGATCGTAGGTCAGGTATGATTTATCCTTTTTAGATGGTAATCAGCTGCTCCAAGTTGTGTAAAATGTAACCTTGTTGCCACGGTTATGTTTTAATAGCAATGGGATAACAACTGTGTCGCTGAATATGGCATAGATAGCCATTAAATAACAAGCTAGTAAATTCTGACTGAGCCCTTACCAGCAGCTTGAGCAACCAGAAACGGGACTTGTAGTAACAGGTCTTGGAGGGGTTGATGAGAAACAGCAGGAAGAAACCATAGAGAGCCAGAGGGTTGGCCTGCATCGGGACCAAGATACTCTCATAGAAGAGACATGACAGCAAGCTGACACACCACAGCACCCCCAACAGGCCTGCAATCTGCAGTGAAGCATAAAGATTGGTTCAGTCAGTGAATGCTCATAACATGTAGCCTGAAACCTGCAGAGACACACAGGAATCAGACTCTGACTTAGCTGTAGGGACTGCTTAGAGATCGTATAATGTTGTGTCATGTGTGAGAGCTTTGACCTCAAACAGATGCTGATGGGACAGGTTATTTCTGGGATTGAGTTCAAATATGAGGACATGATTAACTCCTGCCTGCCTCCAGCCGTAGGTGTTGATCCCTGGAAGATGAAAAAAAGAGAAGACAATCAAACAGAGCCAATAGACCTATAGGTTTACAATGTGCTTTTTCTGAAAATGGCTTCCTTTATTACTAAAAGTCTATACTGCTTTCATGGACGTGAGGAACGTCCTTACTATCGAATGAAATCTTTAGCCGTCAAGTCTGTCTGTGTGCATTGCAACGTTTTGCTCAGGGAGCAACTCTACCAAATCTGACAACCGTAAAAACGTCTCCCAGAATGTCTCCATGGTGACTGCTTCACATGTCCCAACGTTTATATGCAGTGTTATGTTGGGTTTCAGCAGGAGTTACAGAAAAACAGACCTGCTGGAATTGATTTCATCCCAAACAGTTCTCTTAGAGGCAGAAGAAAATATTCTGGTTTGCATTTTCCTCAGCCGTGTTTTTTATCCGTTTTTCCAGTTCTCCTTGTGATCTTCAGTAGTTTAGGGATTAAGCTATGAGTATCTAAAGAAAGGCTCCATCCAAAAGCCTCAGCTACGAATATGTTGTCATGCAAAGTGTGAAACTTCAGATATATTAACAATCAATTATAGTCTGTCAAACAGTCATTTGCCATGAGTCATTTAGTGCAGCCCTACTAACCTGATTCATACTATCAACTGATCAGTTAAAATAAACTAACATTGTGTAAGATACAAAAAACTGAAACAAAAAACAGCAGCATAAAATTATTTAAAGGGACCAAAATGTTCCACCTTCCAGTGATGTTTACTGATACGGCCTAATGCAGATCCTTGGAATGTTTCAACTCCATTTCTTAAGAAGACAGGAGTTGTTTAGTCAAACGATGACTCCCAGGACAAATTTAAGCTTTACTTCTGCTTTGTCCACTCACAGGAAGCAGGACTTATTTGGTTCTTTATTAAAGATATTTTACCTTCCATCTGAAAGCCACCAGATTAAAGGTGACACATTTTTTCAGAAAAAAAGGAAACAAGTGGGGCTGGCTCAGTGTCCTAGATGACTGAGAACCTATATCCATGTAGTATCATTCATCAAACATGTAAAAGAAAGACAGTATGAAGGTTTACAATGAGTGAGGAATAAATGTGAAACTGCCTTTAAGCTGACTGGCCTTAACCACTGAGTTACCAGTCTGGAACTTTTCCAATTAGTGAACACAGCAAACTGACAGCAACAAATTAGAGTGTGAACACCATTACAGTAAGCTATCTACAGCATGAGTCAGGTGCTTTAAGTGAGGGCAGAAAAAACATGGAGATGTATGGAGTTATTGAAAAAGTTAAGAGAATTCTGCTGGTCATTCAGGCTGTAAGACAATGAAAGAGGATAAGACTCTCAGCAGATAATAGGAAGGCCCAAGATTTTACAGGAATGCTTTACCCTTTTGGCTGACATGGAACCGACTACACTTCACAGTTAAAGGGTTTATATAGTTCTAAAAAGTATTTCAGTGGGATGGAGCAAAAATTCAATAGTGTGTTTGTGTGCAGTTACCTAACAGGAAGAGAAACTCTATTAACAAGAAGCCTCCTCTGTAGATCCTGACCATGGGCCAGACGTCAGAACTGCGAATCATCACAGCTCCTATTGGGAGAAACCGTTTGATAGAAAACAGTGAGCGAACAGCAGCAGAAGAAAGAAGAGGTCACCAAGTATTCCTGACTAGGCTGTGATGTAGGAAGTATGAAAGCAGAGAACGACTGACCCCAGAATATTGTAAATACATTTAAAGTGATTTTCTACTCATTATACATTAAGTATAACTGCTAAACCTGTCGCTACGAATATGAAAGAATGACAGATGAGCAGATATCCAGACTAAAGGGTCCTGTTGCATTATGGGCAGACTAATAAATGATCAAGCTTACAGTCTAATAGGTCAGCACCTGTTTTCAGAAATTCTTAACAAAATGAAGCCATGCTGAAGCAGCATATCGCTGCAGACCTACACAGATTTCAGAATAGCTGGTCAGTTTTAAGACAGAATCAACCGTAAAAGTGTTTGTTACAGTCTGTTTTTAATGCAGAAAAATTACATTCGCATTTTGTACTTTTTGGGAAAATACGCTACACAGATCCATATTTCTATAAATCCAATTATGCTACATTTTTATGTTTTATTTATTTGGAAAGGCATAATCGAATCACAAACATTAATTACAGCCTTAGTCATTCCAAAACATCAAAAGAGATGAATTAATAAGGTTTGAACTATTATATCAATTTGTCTGCACAGATTTTCTATTGAGAAACAATATTTATTCCTTTTAAAGGAATATAAAAATCGGAGCCAAACAGGGGAAAGTACTACCTCATACAATGAGAAAAAAGGGGATAGTTCACACAAAGCACAATCATATTCAATCATATTGGACCAGATCTTCTAAAAATTTTAGAGACAGATATCTTATCCATAACATCATAAATCTCGTGGAACATTTCGATGCACTTATCAATGGTGGGCGATTCTACTTTTAAACATTTCCTGGTGATAGATTTCTTACTGCCTGCCAATAGTTTTTTCTTTGATATTCAATGTTTCAAAACAATAATAATATATAAGGTAATATAATATAATATAATAAGGTCCTAACGTTCAACAGTCCCAAATAATATGGAAGTGAGTGGCTCCATTAGACCCACAAAGTCTCCAACAAGCATGCCCAGTGCCCAGGTCTCCTTTCTGAATGGGTGTGATCAAACATATTGTGATGAATGAAACTAATTCCAATTTAGTAGCAGACAGAGTGTAAGAAACCAATCCCAGCTGAGAAATAAATCATATGAACATTTAGATGATCAACACTGTGCCTGAGGAGCTGTAGAGATTTGTGACCATTTTCTCCAAACTCAAAATAGTTATTGTGCATGTTAGTGGTGAGTAACAGGGATGGAAAATCTCTTGTATCAGTAGCACTGAATCATGTGCTCCCTGAAACAACAATGTGACCTATATTAAAAATAGATTTTATTTCAGGATTGTGAATATCAAATTCCAGGAAATAAAAACTGAGTTATTTTTTAACTGTAAACATTTCTATAGTATAGTGCTTAACTGTGTGTGTGTCTTCTATACTTGTGTGGACACTGTATTGACATGAATTGATTAAACTATGCCTAACCCACACACTTTCCCTAACCTCGCCTAAATACGTCTAAACCTAACTATCAGAGTGAAATCGCTTGTTCAACATTGTGGGGATCAGGCAAAATGTCCTCACAACTACAAATGTCACACAATGCTGGTGGCCTGTTAAAGGTTGGTCCACACAAATGTAGCAAGACACATATACACACGTGTGTGTGTGTGTAAGTAATACCTGTAATAACCACAGTCACAATCAAGACAAGGAACACTCCACAGTAAAGGCCGACTCTGAAGGTGGTCCAAGCAGGAGCAGGCTGTGAACGGAAACACTTTTTTTACATCCACATCATCACGGCACAAACAACAGCTACATGGATGGATGGATACTTTATTTGTCCCCAAAAAGGGGAAATTCAATTTGTCAAGTGCTTGTATATTTACAAATACATCTTAGATTAGGAAGAAAAAAAAAGATAACAGTAATAAAATAATTTAGGAAACATGTTGGAAGTCTTTGTTGAACAGTCTTGTGGCTGCAGGAACAAATGATCTCCTGAACCTCTCAGTCCTACATCTCAATGAGATCAATCGTTCACTGCAGCTGCTTCTCTGGCTGGTCAGCACATCATGGGGGGGGGGGGTTGTCTAGTATTACCCAGAATGCCCTGCAGCTTTCTCCTCATCTGCTTCTCCACCACAGTTCTTACAGCGTCCAGCTCCCCACCCAGTACAGAACTGAATATATGCTGAACCCCAATGAATATAAAATTCTCCCAAAGGACTCCAACTGGCTCCAAACTTGTCTGGGTGAGTAAATAAACATAATGTATTCTATAGATATATTCAGATTGAAAAAAAAAACAATACTTCCCCATGAGAACTTTCATCAATTAATATCCATGTTTCCCATAGTTTTGTTGTTGTTTTATTCTGTTGTATTGAAAATGAATAACTTAATAATTTTGATGTTACTTTGTGTCTGTTAAAGAATCACTGTATTGTATGAAATCATGACATAAACTTAAAGCAGTATTGGTGACAGTAATACTATAGGAACCATTTTGTTTTCTTAATTCTAGAATCACTTGGAACAGAATCATTTAGAAGAAACGTCTTATTAACAGGAAACAGAAGGTGTGTGACTGACCTGCGCAGCTCCAAGTGGAGGAACCCTCAGCCTCTTCATGGCCTTCTGCCGGTCACCGCCCTCCAGCTCTGTTGTGACCAGAGCCTATGGAGTAGAGAAAAGCCACTGTAATTCTTTTGAAACTTCTCTCACATGACTATTTAAACATCTGTTTAACTCTGTATGTGTGAGAGCTTCACCTCAGTCTCAGAGATGAGCTGAGTGATCTTCTTGCACGTATAAAATGGAGCCACTTCAACATGGGCCACCCTCCAATCGGCGCCTTTCGAGGTTTCCAAAATCTTGTCATGCTTCTTGAGGATCTTCCTGAAACCTGTGAAGTTCAGGTTCTAGGAGGATATGAAGGCAGTGACGGGGTCAGGGAAGCCTAGATACAGCTGATGCATGAGGTTACCTGTAATACTCTACAATTCAACACAACATCCTATCCTTCCATCAGTTCTAATATCAGCCACCAGAGGGCGCTAATGTCTCCAGGAGTGAACAAGATGTTTATCTTTTACAAAGTTCACACCAGTCAATTATCCTTTCTCCTGGAGAACATGGAAACTTTACACCAACAGGCCCCAGGTTGGATAACCAGCAGCATCACACCGAGAGGAAACAGCACTACCCATTTAGCCAGTGTTATGTTCTTATTCCAAAAATGGCGTCTTTTACCAATAGATTAAAGTCTCCAACTTGCCAATAAAATACATTTAAAAGAACTACCTCCAATACAGGCAATGAGTGCTGATATTTGTATATAAACTGGGTTTTATGCTGCACCTGATAGTTCTGCAGCAGTATAAGGCTGAGGTAGAACTCAGAGAAGGCCAGCTGCAGATCCTTTATGTTTCTGTGTTTACATCTCTCCTTCTGTGAGAGGGCAAACACTGTTTTCCTCCTCCTGAGGCCCAGCCCGTTGGCAGAGCTCTCCCTCTGGGCATCCAACGACGACTGCAGCTCATTCTGGAGGGTGGCGAATCGCCGTTGAGCCTCCGCCAGCTTTTCTGTTTGGGGTTCATCAAATACTATTTTAGTTGCAGAGCACTTTTCATGATAAAATAAGCATGAGTGGCTTTTTACATGCTAAAAACTAAAATATGAACACATTAAAAAACAAAACACATTCATAGCATAAATCAATAAAACCCAAATGCAAAACAAATACACACCCCATCCCCCAACCTTTGTAACATGCAAAAACATGTAAATGATAGAGGAATGTTTAGGGGAAACAAAGACATAGAGCCAGTGGAAGATGTAGACGCAAACTCTGCATTGTAGTACTGTAACGTTGGGATTACCAGAATAGAAGGTATTGATCTTAGCCAGCTCCTTCTCACAGGTCTGGAAAAACTTCTCCTCAAACTTGGCATAGTACCTCTTAACTGTATCTTCATCTGTGACTGAAAAAAACCAAAACAAAATAATTTGTTACAGTTATGGGAGAAAATGTTTCATCCACTGCATGTACATATCAAGTTATAGCAGCCAAAGTGCTCACAGAAGCTGGAAGTAACATATCAAACCTCCCTGAAAAACTCTTCAATACAGGAAACCCTTATTTGGTTTTCCAACCAGCAGAGGGAGCAGTTTGACAGCAGCTAGATCCTTGGAATGCTCCATTTCTGTGCAGCCATGTTTTTGTCAGTCTGCATGATCAGTTCCTATTGTCTCTATTCAGTGTAATGGCCTTGAAAGTCAAATACTGAAAGAACATCCCATCATTGTTTTAGAACAACCACAGTCTGATTTCATCCCTTATTGCCAAGAGAGCGTAGTAGTTCAGTGTCAAGGTCAACAGTAACAATACCCTCACAAGATTATTTTTTCATACAAATATTATATTTATTAGCCAAATCAGAACACGTATTCACTGGAAACAGCTGTAACATTTTAAAATAATTTGTTGATGATTTGCATTTTTATGAAAGGCAGGAAACCCTGAAATGAAACATGAAAAGCATCAGATGGGCCTATGAATGCTTTCACTGCAGTATAACAGGAGAAAGTGACTGAGACACAAATCAAAGAATGTAAACAGGTAGGAAGTAGTTCTAAAGTCAAATCTGAAGGTTTTCCAAACTCTTTGTTTGGATGATGGTTGTCATTTCCCCTCATATTTTCTTCAGTCCTCATGCCTGATCATGGCATATCGACAATCTGTAAAGTGAATCGAGAACAAGAAAATTGCCAACAAAGTCCTGCCATGATATTTTGAACAAAAAAATAAATAAAAAAATGTTAAGAGTTGGATTATTCTATACGGCTATATTTTCAGCAGTTTAAGAATTCAAATGCTATTTTAAATCTAATGCTCAAATTGAATTTGGCAAGCAAACTGTAAAAAAAGAAAATTTTCTTCCAGACTTGTTGTAAAAAAGATGATCTCCTGACATCTAATTGGAACATTTTGTGAGATATATCAGGGAGCAGCATGTTGTTGCCAGTGTGGCGTCAGCAGTAGAAGAGGACAACGATCCCAGAAGTCATTCTCCAGCACTGTGTGGGATTGGCAATCTATTTGAATTAAGTTTACATTTTTGCAGGGCGGGCATGAAAACAAAAAAGCATTAGCCTTTCCCTTTTCTTTTTAATAACCTTACAGAATGAGCAATGCTGAAAAGCGGTTTACATGTTTTCTTTTTAATGTTATTTATAATTCAAAAATGGCATGTGTAGTCAGAAAATAAAAGTGTTTCTTCAAATGTTTTTTAATTTTCATTTTTGACACTTCAAATTGAATTTTGTAATACATTTGCTTGGGTGTTATTTGACAATGTAATCTTAAAATTACTTTTCTTTTTCATTGTAATGAAGTTGCAGAATGACCAATACTGGATTGGAAAATGAAAACGCATTTTGGATTATTTCTTTTTAATTTTATTTATGAGTCAAATACAGCAGCTAGAGTTTGAAAATGAAAAGGCATTCCTGCTAATCCATTTTAATTTGATTTATTTCTAACATATGCTTCCATACCAACAAGTCTAGATTACAGTGTTTGTAAAAGAATATCTTTTTTAACAATACATTCTAAAAAGGTGATCAAATAGAGGCGAGGAAAAGTCAGATTAGGAGCAACAACTACTGGCTGACAAATCGAAAACTCAGAAAAAAAATGTTTTCAACCCGTGAACACACCACAAACTAAAGAAAAAAACCTCACGCAAACCACAACACTCTTCAGTGTGGCTGTTGTTACTGCATGAACACGACTCAAAGTTAGCCATTTTCAGTATCCATGAGGTAGGTCGGAGGAAACGGATAATTGTTCTGTTTGGCCCACATCTCCTAACACTGAGCTGTCTTGTGTTTGACTAAATAATTCTGCAGCCTATTTGTAATAAACATAAAACACTGTTGCTTCCTTTGCATATAGCTGTGTGACACACAGCATCACCCGGGCTGCCTGGGGTCTGAGGTAGGATCACATCAGGTCAATTGGGACACCTTTTGGCAACTATGGACCAATGAAAGTTTGTGAGGGTTTTTTCTAAAATACTCGTACCAACAGTTTGAATATTTTGTGGACATTGTCTGTACAAAATTAAAAGGCTAGGAGGATCAAGCCTTTTCTGATGGCCCAGTTTACCTGAAGTCACCCCTTCAGTTCAGTTAGTAAGAAATGAACCTGAGAATGGAGTTAACCTGTTAGCGGAAAGTTAACTAAAAAACTTTGGTGACCCTCCCTCTGACTCAACAATGTCTTTATTAGCACCATTCAAATATCCAGAACATCTAGCATCAACTGACAATTAGATTTTGCCCATTATTACTGGTAATTAAAATAAATAAATTGTGCTTTAGGAAACAGGAAGACTATGGGAGATCTCAAGGGATGTTTTCATCATTTTGATCGAGTGGAGGAGGAAACATATTACTTGTCAAAGAGATTTTGAGGAGGACCATGCAAGAATCATTTTTTCTGACATTAGTTTCATAATCTGTGACTCTAAGGTGGAGATAGCAGAAAGATATGTTGAAAATAGGAATAAATAAAGCTACCGCTGACATTAATGCCAGAGTGAAACAATCCTGGGTTGGATTATCAGGTTAAGCAGAAGATAAGTATGGAACATCCACACCATGGTAAGTAAGAGCATCTGACCTTCTGTGGGTCCAATACGCTGATAAGAGGCTGATTAAAAGGTAAACTAAAAGACAGTGCAGATATTTGCTTGTTTCTGTAAATGATAAAAGTAGTAAAGGTTAGCAGAATTACAATCAGCTTTATTGCAGATAAAGAATTTGACCAGTCTAAAAATATATAAAAAGGGAAAACTAAAATGTTTTTTTTAACTTTTACATATATATGACTGTGCGAAAGTTTTAGGCAGGTGTGAAAAAAAGAGTTAATCTTCAATTGTCATCAATAGATTTGGTGTGCTTTCAGGAATATAAAAAGATTATCGTTTATTTTTAGCAAACTAGAAAAAACTTGGTATTACAACCTTTTACCTTCAGATCTGTAAAAATTATTTTAGGTACATTTGCACAAAGTCAGGAGATTTTGTAGGGATTATAGTCAGGATCAAACAGCTATACCAAATAGGTGCTAATGAACATTAGTCCAGTTCAAAACCTGTAAGAAAGTCAACCTAAAAGACCCAGAAGAAGTAATGATGTTTTGAAGGCAAAGGTTGGTAACACCAAATATTGATCTGATTTAGATTTCTCTTTTGTTCATTCGAACATCAATTTTTGAAAGCATTATTTCTTTACCAATTCATATATACGTGTCTACATGCCTAAATGCATTGAGTTGTGAGTGGCTGATTAAAAATTAGCGTTAACGAGCAGTTGGACAGGAGTGCCTAACAATACACACACAGGTCAGCAACAATATGAGACCGTTCTTAGTAAGTACATTTTCATTCCCTAGAGTGCACATAATCTGAATACTGTTGAAGTTCACCTTATCATTGAAGATGCATTTCTAAAACGTCACCAAAACAGGCCCGATCCAAATTTACTTGATGTATAACCCAAAAACAAGTATGTAAAATTCCTCACACTGTAAAATCTGTCCAGAATAATTTTGGTCTAAATGCTGTATTACATATTTGTGGCCAAAGGGCTATGTGTTTACATAGGAAAATTGTAATAAAACCATACTGTTAATGTAGAAAGTTTGAGAAATGTTTCTCATATATCTAAAAACATATTTTTTAGGTTTTATGTAATTTGTGTTACTGAAAAAAGAACATCTAAACTAATTATAAGTTGATACAGAGTGGCAAAAATGATTGTCCAAGTTCTCCCTCTTAAAAAATGAGGCGGCAGTAATATTTAGCATTCAACGGTGAGCAACACATTGTAAAAAAAAAGTATGTAACCTTGGAAGGCAGTGACAGAGGTCAAACGTTTCCTTGCACACACTGTAGCTGGTATTTTGGCCCATTCTGACATGTAGATCTTCTATAGAGCTGGGATGTTTTGGGGCTGTTGCTGGGCAACAAGAACTTACAACTCTATCCGACTCCAGAACCTTGAAATGCTTTTTTACACAGCCAGCTCATCGAGCAACTCCCACCATGTAGTTCTAGGCTTTTTCCTCACTGTTCTCCAGTCATTTGTACCCCACGAGGTGAGATCTGGCACGGAGCCCCAGGTTGAGTGAGATTGTCAATGATCTTATGTTTATTAGATTTTCAAAAATTATGTTAACATATGATCTTTTATCACCAAGCTGCCTACCTGCTTACTAGATTGGCTCATCCCAGGCTCGTGCAGGCTTACAATCTGTTGTCCTGGTATTGGCCACAGTGGAGGTTGGAGTCTGACTTTTTGAAGGTGTGGACAGGTGTATTTGAATTCAGATAATGTCTTCAAACAGGTGCCATTAATATAGGAAACTAGTAGAAAATAGAAAAACTTCTTAAAAAAGTAGTAACTGGTCTGAGAGCCAGAATTTTTTCATTTTTGTAGGTGATAAAACAATATTTTCTGCACCATTATACATATAAATTCTTTATAAATCATACAATGTTTCTTCATGGATGTTTTACCATCTGTCTCTCACAGTTAAAGTGCACCAATGAAGAAAATGGCAGACCTCTTATCTGTTTAAGTAGGACAGATTTCACATTTGGTGACCTTCAAAAATAATACTTTTTTTGCACCACTGTACATGTAGTAATGGTAATATCAGGTGTAAGACTAAGAATAAGCTAAGAGGCTAAATTTAGATATTTACGACATAAACACCAACTAAAAAGTATGATTATTACAAATTAACTCAAACAAAAACATAAAAAGTAGTTATGATTATGGTAGAATGTTCCTTCCAACTTTTCAGATGTACGGCACCAATTACCAATAGATGAATATACATTTCTCTAATACATGTGACTGGAAGACTATCATCATTAGGCTAAGTGATTAGAATAATAGTTGGGTCTGAGAGTCAGATTGGTAAACTCACTCTGCATTAGCACTATTATACGTAAGCTTCTAACATTTCATTTAGCAAGAGGGCCCTCGCATAGTTACAGTTTAGTATGCTCTGATTCAGCAGTCTGAATTTTTCATGGAGCATATCTAAAATATTTTAAAGTAAATGAAGCTTGGAAAGATGAAATATTTAGGAGCAATGCTACTTGACATACAATTGCCTGGTGCTTGAAAAGCAGCCAATTCACTGATTATCTTTTCTGCAGATTGGCGGTATCCCCCAAGAGTGGAGCTAAAAAAGACTGTAGATCTTCTGTGGTATAGTGTCTTTAGGGGGTCTCAAGTATCTAAAGATTGTAGGTATCATGGGGCAGCTGTGGTCCCTAACCCCCATGAACACTGGAGGGTCCAATAAACAGAAAGACATGCTGACTTCAGGACTCAGTCACTGGACTGGGCTCCAGCGTTTGGAGCTCTGTCTACACTCGGCCATTGTTGAGTAGCTTGTTAGCTTTAGTTTTAGCAGCTGAACTGAGAAACGGCTTTATTGACCCAGTTTTTAAACATAAACTAAACCAAAGGTCTAAGTCATTAATAAAATAAAAAGTATCTAAAGAAATAATCAAGATGAGCCTTCAATAAAATTATTAACATATATCAAATAATCTTTATTTGTATAGCACTTTACCATCAGCCATAAGTGAACCAAAGTGCAGATGAAACAGTATTAAGAAACATAAAACATATATATTTTCAGTATAATATAATTTTTAGCTACATTACTTGTCTTTGCATTTACTGATGTCACTCTGGACTCAACTTAATTTGTTTTTGGTTTTTTTAAACTTTCAGTTAATGTAAAAAAATAAAGAGGTGTGTGAATAAAGTGCTGAATTAATAAATTAATTAAAATTAAATAATAGCATAAAATGACCAGGGATGCACTTAAAATACATTTTATAAATGTTTGATAGTCATCAAAAATTATCAATATGGATCAATATGACTATTCCCTTTATCAAAATGCTCCTTTTTTCCATATTGTCCAGCTCTTCTAAAAAGTTAATTCTTTCCTTTCAAGATGTTTTTTTTCCAAACAACAATTCTAACTTCATTTCTTTTTCAACCTAAACACTTAAAGATATTCAGTAACAATGCTGCCTAGTAACCTTTTTTCTCTGTATCTCAACAACATCCAAACATCAGTCTGGGCAGGTGGTTTTGAGTCACACCATGCAGACTAAGTGATTTACACTGTTCTAACTTTGACACTTTTAGACAAGACAGCAAATTAAGTAAATTGGAGTTTGCCTACCACTCCTTCTATGGATTCCCTAAGCACAAACAGACACAAACAGTCGCCACAGTCAGAAGACAGTAATCTTCTTATCCCATTTTGGCCTTATTCTGCTTTTTTCACTCTCTGTCTCAGCACATGTCATCATCATTATCATCATTATTATCTTTATGGCATGTCTGTCTCAGTAACAGCCTATACTTTTCATTTTAAAATTGAGGGTTTTTAGGTTTATTTTTCAGCAACACCCCTCTTTACTCTTACTCAGCTTTCTGAAGTAAGCAGCATCAACAGCACAAGGCTGCAGCTGTTGCGGATGTTCCTTTTAATCCATTTTTATTAAGTAATCTTAAACCTGAATTTTTTCTTTCTTTCTGCAGAGACACCAATTTATAAAAAATATGAAGCCTGAGCCTTAATAGAAAACTTACTGCGGCTTTAATTGTAAAACAGGGTTTTGATAGAAATGTGACAGAAGCTCAAGTTGATCACATTTAATTCTATATGAGCCGGTAGGGATCACCATAGTAACTTGGTGCATTATTATAAGCATCAATAATGGCAGAAGAACATATGAATCCTAATTTCTCATTCTGCAGCTAAACAGGTCTGTGGGTCTCTCTGAGCTGGGGTTGATCATGTGTTTGGTCATACAACATAATGAATGTATTTTGTTAGATTGTGACAACTAGGTGAACTCTGTTACCAACCATACACAGAGTTTCCTGGAACCAGTATTCCCCAATGTCTTTGGCATGATTCAGCAAAAGTGCTGCTATACACAAGAATACTGTCGGGAAAAGAGACAACTTTGGCTGTTCCTCAAAACTTCCCAAATCTCATCTCAGGATCTACAAGTATGTCACAATGTGAGAACAGAGAACACTAAAAGCAGCTGATTGTATTGTATTCCAAGATGTGTTAATTATTTTATTTTTTAAATCAGATAATACTTTTTTGTTTTTACAGAGCTATAGCTCTGGCACGTAGTTTAGACTAAAAAGAATCAAAGAGAGAATTTGGAAAAGAAAGATGAGCTCCCAATCTATAATTAGATTGGGAGTTCTACATCAATACACATACTAAATGCTGTTACACATTAGTTTACATAATAAAAGAAATGCAAACAGAATATGTCAAGATAGCTTCATGAAACTTCGAAAAGACTCTGAACGAACCGCTTGCTACCTTAAACTAATTAAGAAAAGCCAGCGGCAGGAAAGCCGGAAGCACCTGCTGGTGTTTGGGACACATCAGGCTCTTTGGAGCACTTAACCAGCAGCACCGACTTCAGTCGCGCTCCAAAGACTTTGTAGCTTTTCAACCTGCAGTCACCTCCTGTTCACCAGGAGGCATTGAATATGGTTTCTGGAAATGTTTCCTTTCATTGGTTTTTTTACCTCAACCCTGTGCTTGAAAGTGAAAATATACAGCCTTCAGATTTTTCTGTCATTCTTTGGCAAAAACAACAAAACGGTCAAATATGTAAAATATTTGCTTAATGTGACCACTGTTTTACAAAGAAAGGGACACATTTGATCATAATATTCTCTTAGAAAGCCTCGAACATGTAGGGATAAAGGGAACAGAACTAGGCTGGTTTAAATCATATCTGTCAGACAGATTCCAGTTTGTTCATGTCAATGATAAATCATCTTCACACTCAAAGGTTACTTGTGGAGTACCACAGGGTTCTGTGCTTGGACCGATTCTCTTTACTATATATACGCTTCCAATTGGTAAAATAATTAGACAAGATGGAATGGATTTACACAGTACTGCTGATGATACACAATTATATTTATCCATAAAACCTGATGAAACCAATCAGGTAGATTAAAAGTAGGGGTGGGCGATATGGCAAAAATAGAAAATCACGACTTTTCAATTATATTATGACGATTTCGATTTTATCACAATTTTTTAAATGATCACCAAAAAATCTTAAATTACACATTAAAGAAGAGAAACATACAATAAATAAATTCATTTAAATTAGGGATAACCAACACAGGGCTAAAATACCGATAAGTCTTTCCCACACAAGAGATCATAGAAATGCACAGAAAGTACTGAATGAAACTATACATACACTGTATGTATATTATATATATATATATATATAAACATTTTAAATTTTTCAAATAAACTCAATGAAAAATACACCTAAATCATAAACGTATTTAAATGTATTATATAAATTTTAATCTTGACTTGTCTACTAAAACAGAAATCAAACATTAACTTACTTTAGTTTAAGAATATGATATTCAGAAAATAGAATAAAATCTAATCTTTTAAAATAAAAAGACTAATATGTAGCTGCAAGTATGTGCAAGATGTATTGTGCAATTTATAATACGCCAATTAATAATCCTCATACAACGGGGTAAATGCAGCTTTAACTGGTTCAAATGTTTTTTTCAGAATGCTGATATTATAAACAGGCACAAATAAAGCTGCCTAATAAAACGTGAGTGATAACAATGTTGTGTAAAAACACAACGGTATACAAAGTGCTGCTGCTACATAAGATGAAGGTAGACTTTAGTGTAAGCAGTTCTAATTATTCTTCCATCCATCCAAACATATTGTTAATATTCGCTGCAACTCTCTGCCCGTATAGAGTTTATGCGTAGAATGGTGGTGTTTGGGGAAAAAAGGCAACTGGACAACTGCACGGATAGTTTGCCGTCCGTGTCGTAGGGGATACGTTTTATGATTATTTTGAAGAAGAAGAAGAAGAAGAAGATTTTTTTTTTGATTTTTAAAACACCATTTATTCACACATTCTTACGATTAAAAATAGAGAACAGTAATACAATTACTGTAAAATGGTGCCAAACTCTAGTTTTCCATCTACAATTTTACAAAGAATTCCTTTCTCCGACCACTTCTGTTCAAATTCGTCCACGTTTTGACACACAGAATAGTAATTGTATTCAAGTCGGAGCCTGGCTTTTACATTGATTTTCCATAATGTCACGACCTCGTAAGCCTGCTCTTTTTGCATCTTATCCCTCCTGGATAAATAAATAGCCAGCTTGGCCTCGCCAATTAGAAAATTTAAAACCTTGTTTCTAACTCTGTGCTTCTTACTTTTCCTCACACCCCCAATAAATACTTCCATGGAAAACCCCATGCTAAAAACGTTAAAAATCCAGCTAAGAACTTTAAAAAGGGAATTAAGCCTTTTACATTCAGTAAAAACATGAAAGACATTTTCAGGTAAATTGCAAAAAGGGCAAGAGGTTGAGACATTTACATTAAACTTTGACAAAAAGGAGTTAGTCGCAATCGCCCCATGGAGTATCTTCCATTGTAGATCTCCAGTCCTTTTTTTCAGGGGAGGACTATATATTGTCAACCATTGCGGCTCACATTCTTTTAGTTTGGTGGTCCAAACTGTCGGGAGCCTGCCCTTCAATTTGTCTATGTTCAGTACCTTTACACAGTTTTTATATATAGTCTGTTTCTCAGAGTTGTGAAGGGACTGTTTTTTTTCCTCCCCGGTCCACAACAGAGGACCATCAGTGTCTTTAAAAGGAGGAGTTAAAAAAAGATCTGGAGGTTCATCCAATGGGTCTGGCACGAGTTCATTTCTGTTATATCTCCTTAAAAGCACCCATTCTTTTTCAGAAAGCCTCTTTCTCCAAAGTTCCAGTGCTTTCTGCGATAGTCTGACAGACGAGGTTTCCAAAGAGGAGGTTAAAGCGATGGCGTCTGAGAGCAAAGTTCCAGCCACCTGGATCAGTCTTCCAAGATTTACAATCTTTGATCGACACAAGATTCTCGATAGTCCAGGTAGTGATTGACAGCTTATATCTAATCTTGCATTGAACGTTAGAGGCTCCTTCAGCAGCCAAAATAAGGAGCCGTGCTCGCATCTGGTCCAATTGAAAAGAGCACAGGCCTTAAAAATACTTTGATAAAACCCGGGCAAGGTGCTTAAAAACGGAGATTTAAAACCTGTTAAAAACCATTCGCAGTCTAGATCCAGATCACCCAGACGCCTCAACACACAACTTGCTGCACTCCTCCACACTAAATCTTTAGGACCAAATAAAAACCTCTTCACAAATTGTAACCTGAAAGCGGCCGCTCTGCTGGCCAGGTGGACTAGGCCCTGACCCCCCTCCTCACGGGGCAGAAAAAGGACGGCTTGGGGTACCCAGCGAAATCTATCCCAGAAAAAATCAACTATTTTTGATTGTATTCCAGCCAGCAACCCGTTCGGTGGTTCCAGGCACACCACCCGGTGCCACAGCTGGGAGGCCACCAGATTGTTTGCCACTAGTACCCTTCCCCCATAGGATAGCTGTGGATGTACCCACCGCCACTTTGCCATTTTCTCACAGATTCTCTCTAGAACACCATCCCAGTTCTTTTTTATTATGTTTTCACTGCCCAAGTAAATTCCTAGATATTTCAACCGTTCTTTCCTCCATTCTAAATGCTGGGGAAGTACAGGAGGGTTCTCCTCCCACCTTCCAGTCAAGAGGGCATCACTTTTTTTCCAGTTCACTCTTGCGGAGGAGACTTTTAAAAACTTCTCCACAACACTACTCAAGACGTCAACGTCTTTCTGGTTTTTTATAAAAACAAGGACGTCATCAGCGTAAGCTGACAAACAAATTCTTCCACTAAAACCAGGCAATGTCAGGCCACTCATAGCTGACCTTAACTTGCAGAGGAGGGGTTCCAGGGAAAGCGCATAGAGCATACCAGACAGAGCACAGCCCTGCCTAACACATCTATGCACCTTAAAAGGAGCACACAGACTGCCATTAATTTTCAGTACACTCTCGATGTCACTGTACAGCACCTTGATCATGGCTATGAAGCCAGCATTGAACCCAAAACTTTCCATGGTTTCCCATAGAAAGCAGTGTTCAACGCGGTCAAAAGCCTTTTCTTGATCCAGCGAAATCAGACCAAACCCATTCTCCAATGAACTGGAGACCTCCAAAACATCGCGAATTAGGTAGATATTATCTATCATAGACCTGCCTGGCACACAGTATGTCTGGTCAGGATGGATGACCTCCTCCATTGCTCTCCGCAGTCTCATGGCCAAGGCTTTCGATAAAATCTTATAGTCTGTGCACAAAAGTGACACTGGACGCCAGTTCTTCATGTCCTGCAGGTTTCCTTTCTTAGGCAGGAGAGTGATGACAGATCTACGGCAGGAGAGTGGCAGGACACCATCTGTGAGACTCTCATTGAGCACACCAAGCAAGTCCTCAGAGAAGATGTCCCAATAGGCTTTATAGAATTCCACCGTTAAGCCATCGATGCCAGGGGCTTTCTGTCCCTGCATTGTCCGCAGGGCAGCACCAAGCTCACTAGCTGACAGAGGTTCGGCCAGCTTTAAATTGGTCCCATCTGAGACTTTTAACATTCCTGTTAAAAAGTCTTCTCGTAAGTCTCTGTTGTCTGCCCAACCACTTTTAAAAAGCGATGCATAAAAACTGACGGCTCTTTCTCGTATCTTGGCCGGCTCCGTGAGTTCATGTCCTTCATCAGACAAAAGGCACCGAACAAACTTTTTCTGCCCTCGTTTCTTCTCCAGTCCGAAGAAGTAGCTGGAGGAGGCATCCATCTGGGAGATGTTTTTTACCCGAGAGCGAACCAGAGCGCCCTGCACTTTTGTGTCAAGCAGGTTAGCCAAAGTGGCTTTTTTAGTCTTAAGGGCTTCAAAATGCCCTTGATTTCCTGTAGATTCGCATAACCGCTCATACTCCACTACATCTATCTCCAGATCTCTAATAGATCTGGTGATGTCACGTGTGACACCCAGACTGTACTACTGACAGAGCTGCCTAATCTGTACTTTTCCATGATCCCACCACTGCCTCAGGGACGTAAAATCATCTTTCCTCTGTCTAAAATCAGCCCAATAAAAGCCCAAAATCTCCCTAAAACATTTATCAGCAGTCACATTAGAATTAAAATGCCAGTAGGCGCTCTTGGGAGACACATGCAATTGTGAAACTGAACACTCCACTAAGGCATAATCAGTAAAACCAACAGGTAAAATCCTACACACATTAAAAATATTAAAATGGTGGGAAAAACAATAAAAACGATCTAAACGAGCCAAAGAGATCCTACCTTCTTTGTGGTGGGACCATGTGTACTGTCTGCAGTCTGTGTGCATCCTTCTCCAAACATCCACCAGACCATGACTGCAGATCAGCCGCTTCAGAGCATGAACCGATGTTAAATGAGGCTCTGTGTGATTCCGATCTAGACTGTCATCAACAGTACAGTTAAAATCTCCCCCAAAAAATAAATGATCTGTAACATTTAGATCGTTCAGTCTTTCACTTATGACCTCAAAGAACTGCACCCTTTCTGCTCCTGCATTTGGAGCATAAATATTTAAAAAAACAATAGTGAAACAATCAAAGATAGCCGTTACAGCCAGAGCTCTGCCCTCTACCAGCGATTCCACTTTTACAGAGTTGGGGAAAAAGGTTTCAGAGAATAAAATGCAAACCCCCGCTCTTGCTGATGAGCCATGGTTAAAGAACACACTTCCTCCCCACTCTTTATTCCATTCAATTTGGTTGTTAGTATCGCTGTGAGTTTCTTGTAAAAACATTACATCTATGTGTTTCAGTTTAATAGACTCAAAAAGCACTGCTCTCTTTTTCTGGTCTCTTGCTCCATTTACATTTAAGGAGCCGACTTTAAAAGCACTCATTGAGACTAAAAAATTTAGAAACACATAAACAACAATTAAAAATAATCTCAGAATTAATTTCAAAGCCATCTTTTTTATTGCTTTAAAGCCGTTTTTTAACTTTTGCCAACAGTTTTTTCAGTCTATATACTTCCTGATTAGTCAGCCCAACTTTTGCCTTATTTGCCACATGGCATTTTACGGACTTGCAAAAGGCCTTAACATCAGGAAAGAAGGTTTCAATGTTCAGGCCTTTCATGTTCTTGGTCTCGACCAGAAACCTTTTAATAGCAGCAGCAGGATACAATTTTTCTTTTGTCTCAGAAGACTGGCTCAGCGACATGTCGCTTATGTCTGAAAAAGTGCTTTCACAGTCACTTTCCTCAGACTGATCCAACTGTGGATTCGACGGCTCAACTTGCCTGCTTGTTTTAGCTCCGGCACTTTCTTCGGTATCACATTCTACTGTTACATTACGCTTTTGGGAACTCCTTTTCCCAGCTGGAGCAGGTAGTTCTAGCTCCGTCTCCTCTACAGGCTTCACCAGGTTTACACCATCATTTGCATGACCACTCTCTTCATCGGCTTCCTGCTCATCTCTCTTCCCTTCCTCACCATTCTCAGACCCTTTCACTGTGTTTCCACTATTATTGTTCTGACCTTCCACTACCTCCCTACTCTCCTCCGTAGCTTCTCCACTGATTTCCTCCTCTTGCACCACAATGTGCTTAAAATCAACATTGTTGAAAGATGTTTCCACTTTTTCTTTTTCATTGCAGGCTTCAGCTACCTTACACACTAAAGTGTTTTCACTCTCAGCTGCTACCTCCAGGTTACGGCTCACTTCACTCCCTGTGCAGCCTGACTCAGTCCCTGCAACTTGTGTAACTTGACTGAGTTCCTCCCTGCTAGTTTCAGCTACACATGAGATAGCCTCACCATTCACAGAAGGGGCAGGAGATTTTGCCCCATCACCAGCTGGTCCTGGAACTGTTTTATTAGGACAAATTCTTAAAATATGTCCTTCCCCCCCACAGCCAAAACACTTTAAGGCCGATGAGGTGACAAAAAGAATATAATCGTAATCCTCCACCTTTACACGGAGCTGCAAATTGAGCTCCTCTGATTTGTTTGGCAGGATCATGAAAACCTGGCGCCTGTGTGACACGACATGGCTCAATAGAGGAGACTTACACCCAGACAACACCTTCTTAATCGGGGAGACTATCTTCCCATGCCTGGACAGCTCTCTCTTTAAAAATTCGTCACTGATGAAAGGAGGAACGTTTGACAGTACGACCCGTGTGGCTGGTTGAGCCAACGGGACGACCGGTACAAAAGCTCCCCCCACGGTTATGCCCTGCTCCACTAGCTTATTTGCTAGCTCTACCTTAGAAATAAACAAAACCACAGCCCCGTTCATCCGTGCCGCGGACTTAATAAAACTGTGTCCCACTACTTCCCCTACTGCCAAGGCAACCTCCTCCACGCTGCACAGGAAGCCGGTGCTAACACGAACACCGTGCTTCCTGGTGAGGGTGGCGAAGCCACCCGCGCCAGCCATGACGCCGGCGAAGATCGCCGCTCAGGCTGGCCTACTACCTCCTAACCACCAAAACACTTAAAACTTAAACACAAACACTAAATAAAACGACAGACGATAACTAGAAAAGTTTAGAAAAACAACACTCACTCAAGACGCTTTCTCTCTACTTCCACTCCACTTCCGCTCAGAAGAAGAAGAAGAACAAGAACAAGAAGAACAAGAACAAGAAGAAAAAGAAGAACAAGAAGAACAAGAAGAACAAGAAGAACAAGAACAAGAACAAGAACAAGAACAAGAACAAGAAGAAGAAGAAGAAGAAGAAGAAGAAGAAGCTCTAGCCACTGCTGCTGCAGTCGGCTTTATAGCTTTAGCAGCCAGACAGCTCATTGTATTGTTTGGGATACCTTCTCTTCAAGTGATTAAACAAGTTTAAGGTGTTGCGATCACTTGCCTTGACGCTCTCCTTGCAAACGTTGCAAATAATGTTTGTTTGCTCTTCGTCGTCTGGTAAAAAAACCCAACCAGTTCCATTCAACGGATGAGGATTTTGACTTCGGAACGAAAACTTCATTTACGCTCTCAGACGCGGCAACGCCATGCTTGTTTACAGGTTGCGCACATGCAAAGGGGGAGGGAGGAGAGGAATTCGCTTAGAGCAGGGAGAGAGCAGAGGATTTTATTCGCACACAGAGGCAGAAATACAGCAGGGGAACTGGGAATCGGGATAAAACTATCTCTCAAAAATAACAAATCGTCACACGTGTCTTAAATCGTCAAATCGCACACCCCTAATTACAAGAATGTCTCAAAGACATAAAAAGGTGGATGACTAAGAATTTTTCTACTTTTAAATCCAGACAAGACAGAAGTTGTTGTCTTTGGACCAGAACCTTTAAAAAGGAAACTGTTAAATCTATCACTTTATCCGAATGGCATTAATTTGGCCTCTGGTAATAATGTAAAGAACCTCGGTGTAATTTTTGACCAAGACATGATATTTAAATCCCATGTTAAACAGGTTTCTAAGATTTATTTATTTCACCTCTAGAATATTGCTAAAATTAGAAACATCCTGTCCAGCAGTGAAGCAGAGAAACTAGTCCATGCATTTGTTACTTCAAGGCTGGACTACTGTAATTTCTTATTATTAGGAAGTCCACAAAATGCAATTAGAAGCCTTCAGTTGATCCAAAATGCTGCAGCAAGAGTTCTGATTAATAATAAAAAGAGAGATCACATTTATCCTGTTTTAGCTTCTCTCCATTGGCTCCCTGGTAAATCCAGAATAGAGTTTAAGATCCTCCTCCTTACTTATAAAGCCCTTAATAATCAGTTCCATCATACATCAGAGATCTGATTGTTCCATATGTTCCTAACAGCGCACTTTGTTCTCAGAATGCAGGTCTACTGGTAGTTCCAAGGATTTCTAAAAGTATCTTTTAGTTATCAGGCTCCTCTCCTGTTGAACCAGCTCTCAGTCCATGATGCAGATACTCGGCTTAAAACCTTCCTTTTTGATAAAGCTTAAAGTTAGTTGATTAGGTTATCCTGAGCTATTTTTGTAGTTATGCCGCTTTAGGCTTAGACTGTTGGAGGACAGACTGACCACTTTTATTCTCTCTTCTACTTTTTTCTTCTACCACTTCCAGATATATTTTTTTTCTGCCGTTATTGTGATTGTTAACCCAGTTTTCTCTCAGTGTTTTTCTCCCCATAGAAGCTCTACCCCGTCTGGTACCCTGCTCAGCTATAAAGCCCCCTGCTGGATGGGAAACATCGGTCCAGATGATGCTCAAAGTCACCAACCATCCTCCTGCTGTCTCTTCTCTGTCTTCTCAGACCCCCCAGACGGTCGTGGCAGATGACCGTTTGTACTGAGACAGGTTCTGGTTCTGCCCGAGGTTTCTTCCTGTTAAATGGGAGTTTTTCCTCTCCACTGTCGCTACATGCTTGCTCAGTATGAGGGATTGCTGAGGAATTGCTGTGGTTTTAGTCTGCATGATCCAGGCACAACCTCATGTCGATGACTCATCGCAATTTGCTGGGATTCCTTACATAGAAAACTTTTAACTGATTGGACTGTTTGTATAATTGTATTAAAATGACTTTTGTTGTAAAGTGCCTTGAGATGACATTTGTTGTGGGGCCGACTGCCTAGATAGTAAGGCTGACTTTTATGCCAAAATTACTGTATTATTGTCTTATTGTAATTGCTTTCTTGTATTTTAATCATCAAATTGATTTATGCTGTGTTCCAATTTTAATCATGTAAAGCACCTTGAATTGCCTTGTGTTGAAAGTGTGCTATACAAATAAAATTGCCTTGCCATGATGCTTTGAGATCATGTTACAGTTAGTCTGAACAAACCTTTCTGCTAATCCAGTTGTAGCAGGATGGTATGGAGCTGTTTTGATGTGTTGTATTCCATTGGCTTGTAGAAAGGTCGACATTCCTTGTGATACAAGTTGTGGACCATTATCAGAAACAAGTTGAGAAGAAGATTTAAACAGGCCAAATATTTCTCCTAGTTTTTCCCATGGTCTTTTCAACAGTGGTTAATCCAATAATAGCCACTTGGTGTGAACATCAACAAGAAAAATTATTTACTTGAATGGTCAGCAAAATTGATGTGTATGCGGCACCATGGGTCCTGTGGAGAATCCAATGGATGAAGTGGTGCTGTCTGGGGGTTACTACAAATCGTGTTACATGAGGGGCAGCTTGTGGCCATTAGTTCAATCTGTCCTGGTCACCAAAAGTAGCTTCCTCACATTTCTTTCATTTTGATAATTCCAATGTGACCAGCATGTAACTGTTCCAGCATATTTGTGGGAAATAACTGTGGAAATATCATTCGCCTTCCCCATAGTACTTTTTGATTTGTCATTTAATGACCATGTCCATCACAGTTGATGATTCAGGGTCATTCTGAGTTGCCTTTTTCACTTGGACAGCTGTGGCAGATGACTTTTCAACTTCTCTGAAGTAAAAGATGTTGATTGTATTTCACTCTGGTTTAGTAACAGGTGTGATAGTCCATCTGCATTACAGTGAGAGTCTGACTTGGGATACTTAATGTTGTAAGAATGACCTGATAACAGCAGAGCCTAACTCTGTAGACGTAAAGCTTCAAGTGACGGTATCCCTGTGTGTGGACCCAGGACTGTTGGGAGAGGTCTATGCTCAGCTAGCAGCAGGAACTTCCTCCCGTACAGATCATAATAGGATTTCCTGACTCTGAAAACAAAGCTTGGTGCCTCTCGTTCAAGTTGAGCGTAATTAGCCTCCACTTTGTTCAGTGCCCTTGAAGCAAATGTAATTGGTCTGTCCTTTATGTTGGGAAAAACCATGTGAGATGACATCCCCAACTTCATAGGGCGACGCATTGAAGGCCAGAATAAGCAATCCTGGTTTAAAACTTGCCACATTGATAACAGATGGTTTCAAAATCTCTTATTTTTCCTTGCATACTCTGAGGCCATACTTCTGTACTCTATGAAGTGTGGAATCCAAGTTCTTCAGGTGCTCTTCGTTGCTAGCTCCTGTACAGAGAATGCCGTCCAAGCAACACGCCACACTCACAATATACCATGAGTATACGTGTCTATAACTAATATAGAATAATATATATATAAAATAATTTATATACTAATATATACATTATTTTTGCTTTTAGAGTCATTTCTGTGAGAATACCAGACTGGAAGTGATGTTTGATAGGAGAGTCCTGTCAGCCCGGGCAATAGAAAGCTATGGATTTGAATGGAGACTTTGACACAGATTCAATTTTAAACAATTACAACTACACATATGATGGACCTAGGGATGGGCGATATATCATCGTCGGCAATATATCGTTGAAAATTCCCCTGACGTAAAAAAATTGTCTCCTAATAACGTTAAGTCTAGTCGATGACGTAGTTTTGTGCGCGCCTGATTCACTGTTCTTGTGCAGAGTGAAAGCAAGCATGGCGGACGGCATGAGGCTAATGAGGAACTTGTTTTAAATTAAGGAGCTACCTCCACAATTTAAAACTGGTTTGGTTACAAAAAATCCGGTGAGGCGCATGCTACCCTAATGTGCAAAGTTTGCAAAAAAACTGTGGTTACAAACAGTGGAAACATCCATTTTTTTCCCCACAATCTGAGACACAAACCAGAGTATGAAGAATGTATGAAGATATGCGAGGCAACGGAGGCGTCAACTAAAAGCGGACCAAGGATTGAGAAAATTCCCACCCAGATTAAAATTGCCAATGCTTTTGCTAATTGCGTCCATTATGATAGGCAAAGTAAATGATGTTTGACAAAAGACGTGCTGCCGTTCCCAACTGTCAAAAAAGAAGGATTCAAGCAAATTAACCATAAGCTGGACTCAAGGTACAGCATGCACTCAAGGAAGTACTTTTCCAAAACAGTCCTCCCAGCGATGTATGAAGAGTGCCGCGGTAGGGTACAATCATCACTGTCTACGGCGGATTTTTATAATTCAGCTGCAGACATGTGAAGTAGCAGAGTGAATGAACTGTTTGCTGTTGTGCGATGTTTTTCAGTACAGTCACTGAAAAACAACTTAAACATATCATAATCTGCTATTTTACAGAAGAAAATATATTCTGGTCATTTGTACCATTGTCACAACTATGCACATGATGGACCAATACCATATACAGTAGCTATGAGCCTTCTTCCATGCCCCACAGAGAGACAAGGGAGAGAGCAGGGAAACAATGCCAAAATCAAATCAATGCTAGCTGTATATAAGGATTAGCCTTAGCACAACAAGCTAGCTTGACTTTTTATTTTAAAACCTAAATATCACGATTCTAATCTTTGATGGCAATCTTTCAACAAATTTAGTAATTAGCAGATGTTAGACAGCAAGACTTAAAAAACAGAGATGCCAACAGCGTAGAGCTGAGCTTCTGATTGACCCGGTCATGTCTCCCAGCCGGCTGATGCAGTTAGAAGCAGCTGATTTCCTGGGTAGAATACTCTGATTTATGAAACTCTAGTTCGATTCAAGTCGCAGTAAGGTGTATCCATGTATTTTAAGAGTATTATTTCAGTCGGACTACTCTCTTACTGCATCTAAACGTAAAATTAGCTGAACGAGTGTTCAGCCAACTTTCTCAAAGCTGCAAAAAAACGTTTGTGACAGACTCCCCCTTCTCTTGATTTCACCTATGAGACCTACATCTTTTGACAATCAAGAGGGGCTTGGTTAAAAAATGCTTAGTGACGATGTCCATTATTTCTTCCACAAAATTGTCAAAACGCACTGTAGAAGAGCTGTCCTACTTTTCCGCCCCTGCGTTCTCCTCCACACTCAGATTTCAGCTCCTCTTCTTCCAGCGAAACAAACGTAGAGCATCGGATTGGCACCGTCTGTTTCCTGGAGTACGAGAGTCCGCCGAGAAAAACATCCATACTCGCACACAAAACACGGAGGCCCAGATGTCCTCGTCGCCTCTTTTTTTTTTATGTATTCCCTTTATGTCAGGTGAGTACAAAGATGAAGTGGTTATGGGAAATGGAAAATTCTTTAATCCGGAAGCAGGAGTACATTCACAGCATTGCTTCACAACCTTGACATACATACTTCATGCCTGACTAAGGTGGCTTCATTGTGAAAAAATACCTAACAGTAATCCTCTTCAGGCATATAAGCACACTGTGCTATCATGTCTAACAAAGAAGAGGTCATTTAACAACATAAAGACAGTTTAGTTAAATAAAGATACCAGGTCAAGGTGGCATGAACTTGTCATACTAAAAAGTATTATATAGTAGGGCCCGACCCATAAATCAGCCGGCCGATATTATTCGCCAATATGGGGGTCATGGATAATATCGGCTATTGGTTAAAAAATGGCCGATAATTTTTTACTTTTTTTTTAAGGGGGATGGCAAAATATGCAACTGAGCTACTTATCCAGTAGATGGCGCAGTAGTGGTCATAGAAAGTCTTAGACAGGAGTGGAGCTTAACAGACACGCAGCAGCTAAGGCTGTTACGTTACGTTTTTCTAAAGAAAAAAGCGGCAGAGGTGAGTAAAAACAAAGTCTTGAGCATTTGTTGTCAGTGGTGAGTTGAGCTGTGAAATAAGCAATGACAAAAATGTTTCCCCCCCTTCCTTCATAAGCAATGTGTGCTCTGTGGCTTTGTGCTGAAAAGTCAGCCTGTAAGAGGTTTTGATAACCTGCATATTTTCTTGCTAAAACTTAGATTTGTACAAATAAATGGCATAAATGTAACTCCTTAAGTTCATATCTTACCTGGCGCGTTAGATTAAATAATGTATCAAATGTTTCTTTGCTTTAAAAAAAAAAACGCCGTAGCAGCATACAGAGTGCAGACGTTAACGACTCCGCAGACTTTTATAAATGTTAAAATTATCCGTGTTGGTTTCGTGAAGTATGAGTGACAGCAGTAAATCCTCAATAGCGACTTTGTCACCATTTTAAATCTACTGCCATAAACCGTAACTTAACAGTTTGCTACGCTTGAGAAGAAAAAAAAAGGAAGAGCGCTACAATGTTTGTAACAAGGAGCGCAGAGCCCAGTTCTTAAATGAGAATACTTAGAAGTTGGTCGCTGTGTGCTGTTTACTTTTACTTTAACAGGGTTTTTCATACATAGGAAGCTCAGCAGCGACCGACACGTTCTAATTTATTACCGCCACCGGGTGGTTGTAAACCATACTAGTTTATTTTCACCACTGAACACATGAATTAAACCTTGTTCATGACACTGACCAATACAAAAAGTCTCAGTCTACTTTGGATTGTGTACTGAACTTCACATTTTGCATTTTTATCACAAATAATTTGATCTTTTTGATTTATGGCTTTAATCTTAGAATTATTGTGTTTTCCCACGGTGTATATTTTTTTTCTGGTTTCACTACAAGATTTAATTTCATTTAAATGTCCACTCATGTACCGCTCCAGATGCCAGAGCTAACCTTTTTAAGCTGCATCAACTATTCTTGTTCAGCTGCTTAACAGGCAAAGCATCTCAGGAACACTTGTGTTCTCCTTATCAGCTAAAGAGGGTTGCAATGGCTGTACACTCTGTATGCATTTGCAATATTACGTGCCAGTTTCAAAACTTCCAGCACCATCTTACCGTTTTCTTTCTTAGTTTTACTGGTTTTATGACTCTCTGCAGGGGGTGAAGGGGCCGAGTGTCTGCAACACTGTGGCACTGCAATGCCACATGTGTATCAACTGAAGTAATGATATTAGATGAAATGAGTTAATAATTTAAAGAAGAAGGGGAAGACAAGCAAAAATGCTAACATCTGTTACCATAGATACTATTAGCTAATGAGATGGCTTATAGTAAATTCTCCAACCATGAAGATACGTAATCATAACTTACCCGTCACTATAAGGACACTGTTCTTTAAATAATGGTAAAACCTAAATTATATTTAAATATTTTTACTTAATGTCTATCGTGTTTAATAAAAACACTAGACATTATTAAGGATTTATAGAACTCACAATTTGATTCCGATTTGTGGAGTGATGATTTGATTCAGAATCAATTCTCTATTCAGAATCGATTCACAATCAATACTATTAGTAAAAAAAAAAAATGACCCAATTTGTAGGGATGAGACAATATGCTTTTCTCTCGATTCAATTCTTTTATGATTTTTTTTGTAAGTGCTGATTAAATTTCAATTGAGATTCTTCAATATTGTAGATTTTTAATTCACTATAGTATTTAAAACTTATATAATTTTATGAATGTTCTACTTCCCACATCTTAACCCTTTACAACAGAATGAATGAAAAGTAAAGACCTTCTAAAGTAAACTGCTACATACTTAAATATACTTCATAATAAAGTGAACTTAAACTTTTTTTCCAAGCCTGGGCTACATGTAAAAAAAAAAAATTGAAAATCGAAAAAAAAGAAATTAATAAATAAAGAAATTATTCAAAATCATTAAGCAAAGAATCTAGATTGTGATGTGAATTGATTTTTTTTCCCCAGCCCTTGAAATTATGTATCAAATGAGACCTTTTTTTTTTTTTTTAACAAATGTTTATGTACTTCTGTAAAATCTATATGGGCAAAAAACTGGTCCTAATTAGGCACAACATCATATAAGCAGGTTAGGGTGGAGACTACACACACTAGGGTGCTATATGTAAGGTAAGGGCAGTAGTAAGATGAATGATATGCATGTCTGAAATACCTTCATTGGATGGAGCCTGGTCCTGTGCAGCATAGAGCATCTCCTTAAATGCCTGCAGACAAAAAATTATATATGTAACCAATAATGCACCAAACCTTATTCTCTTTCTGAAGTTCTGGAATGCAAAGAGCCTTTTTGGCTTATCTAAAAAGCATTTTATAAAATTATTGATTGAATAAAACATATTGCATAATCAAGGTTTACAAAAAAAGGTGCATCAGCTTAATTGGTTACTTCTTGCTGTAGATATGCACGTATTTAATGCAACCCCTGTACGATTCCCAGCCCTGGACCCCTTCTGTCTCTGCACTTCTCCCAGTCCAGCTACGGATGAATAAAGGCCACTAGTGACACACACAGCCTTAGAATAAAAAACATTTATCAAATCAAAATTTATTTATAAAGCGCTTTTCAAACAAAAAAATGTAGATCAAAGTGCTTAACAGATTAAAATGACCCCACATAACCCACATTCCCACCCCTTCACCACAATTGTAAAAACACAATGACAATTATTCCCCCTTCCCAAACACACACACGTATATAGACAGGCACACATACACACACAGACACCTTCCTAAAACGCATAAGACCATAGGTAGACACTGGGCATTTTGCTTTCCTGCTGTTTTTGGGTCAAAGGGGGAATGAGAGCGTCAAAGGAGATCAACTGTTCACCGGTCAGCTGACGTAGTGGAGTATGCTCGGTTGGAAGAAATTATTTTAAGGCTGTTACTTGGAAGGAGAACGACCTGTAGTGAGTTTATTACAGCTAGCTTAATCCTCTTATTTAGAAGGTAAAGGAATAATGCCCTTTTTTCAGTTCAAAGCTTTGAAAAGGTCCAGCATGATGCCGAAATTCGTGCGCACATAAAAGCATGAATATGGATTTCAAATGCGTTTGACAGTTTGCAAATCACAAAATGCTTGTATAAGTGTAGTAAAATAATCAAAGCACAGTTAAATTAAGTTTCTTTTTTTTTTTGCTGTATGTTGAGTTAACATTTTTAGGCCGGTGTGAAGAGATAAGTGAAAAAACAAAACAAAAGACGCCCCCCCCCCGGCGATGTCATCATCCATCACGATGTTTTACTGTAAACATCGTTAACTCTCAATTTGGGGGACATTGCCCAACCCTAGCTCAGATGAGTCAGTTACGTAAGGAAAACGCCATCAGGAGAGCCGTCTGCCCCGACAGCAGCAGGTCCACAGCAGCAGACAGGGCACCGACACAGGGCGCCCAGAGGAGGGAGGGTGGAGACCCAAACCCCCACCTGATCACTACCCGGAGAGCACCCAGGCCACTGCAGCCCAACACCGCCCCCCGAGGCAGAGGGCTCCCACACAGGAAACACTGGAAGAAGGATTAATAAGTAAAAATGTAAAATAACCAGAGCCAATAGAAGTAAAATAAGTAGTAATACGTAGAATAGTAAATGTAATAGTAAAAAACAGTCAACCATATAATAACATAAATATCTTATTTTATTATTGATGAGCACCAGGTCTACATTTACAAGCACCGCTTTGCTACAGATTTGTTCATTTTCTGATACATGATGTGAATCTGCTGTTCTACCACATCCTAGATATATATTACATTGGACTGAAATGTGTTCATGTGGTGGTGTTCAGAAATAAGGCAATCTCGTATAAGTGCTTTAAATGATTAGGAGGAAAATAAAATCAGAAAAAATATATAATAAATACATTCAAATGATAAAGTAAGGGACAACGATAACTGGCTGGAAAACAGATTATAAGTTATGATGTTGCAGTGATTATTAATCAAAGGTAGCTCTGGACAGATGGATTTTTAGCCTTGATTTAAAGACACTGTGTTTCAACGGTACAGTTTTTTGGTAGCTTGTTCTATATTAGAGGAGCTTAACAACTAAACGCAGCTTCTCCATGTTTGCTTTCAATTCTGAGGTTGCTGAGTAGACTTGAACCAGAAGATCTGAGTAAAATGAAAGGGGAATACAACAACAATGGATATTTTATGTATTTGGTGCAGAGCCTTTCAATGATTAATGAAATAGTAGGAGTATATTAAAGTTTTCATGTGAACTTGGACGTTCAGGTCTGAGTCCATTACCACACCTAGATTTTTCACATGATCAGTAGTTTCTAACTGTATTAACTAAAGCTGTGTGCTGAATCTTTTTTATTTAGGTTAAAAACATGATTACTTCAGTTTTCTCCACACTAACAGTAACCTGATGACACAGAACTGCCTGTTCTTTAAATTGTAACTCACCCCCTAACAGAGTCTTAATCCGCCCATTTTCTCAGTTTGAAAAAAGCTTCAAAATGAGGCGATGTACGGATGCGAACATGGAGGGGGAGGGCTGGGCGTGGTCTGCCCTGTGAACTGACATGACCGCCTGCAGTTTCTACAGCGGGACACAGAAAGACAGAAAAATGCAATGCAGTAGCGATATAAGTTCCAATGCGTCAGAAGAGGGCATTTATGAGGTTGCATATATCTCTCCTTGTCCTTCAGAGGGAACAGAGTAAAGGGCGGAACGTTTCGTGCAGCAGCTGAGCTGCCCTGGGCCGTATCATTTTGAGCTTGTTGCTCGTGAGTTACAAACTCGTCACAGAGGTTTGGCAGAGACCAAACGTCTTCTATACTCCACAGTCGTTGGACGCTGTCGTCAGAAATCCTAGCCAACGTCAGAACCCCAGGCTGAGCCGGTAGCAAACCCTGATTCAAATTCAAGTGTAGTGCAGTGTAACCTTTTAACCAGAAGATGGCACTCCTCTAACGTTTTTTTTTTTTTTACTAAAATGTACTAAAATATCAAAAATAATGACCAGACATGTACACAGTACTATTAAGACACTTATTTATAGAGATTATCAGCAAAAAAGTGACTTTTGGGGTGAGTTGCACTTTGAGTAGAACTTGAACCAGTCAAGTACTGTACCAGACACTCTGTCCCCAGTCAACCATTTCCTTCTATCTACTTTTTTTCCTAATTCTGATGCTGTCTGAGCTTAAGATACCTGTCCTCACTACAACTAACCACCCACCATCTGACCAGATGATTCACCATTAGCCTTCAGCAACAGTTCCACAATTCTGTATTTTCTTTGATATAACTCAAAACAAAACCCTGAAATTTTTTTTGATGAATGTGGCAGAATTCTATTCATGCATTTCAGTTTTTCTGATATTGTCATTTGTGCTTTCACACTGTGCTGATTACCCAGCCCACATGCAGTAGATGGAGCCACAGTAGATAGTTGGACTTGGTCAATGTTTAGTTTGTCATGAATAGGGTGTGCAGAGAGAAGTCACCAAATCCCAGTAAGGACTGAGAGAACAACAGGACAGCCACTCTCTTTTGTCCCCTCTTGCTTGATAGGGGAGATAGTGGAGTGATCAGTCAGTGGTTCAGAAAGCCAGACAGGCTGAAGACTACAATGAACTCACTGTTCACCAGTATGTCAGCCAGTTAAAGTAGCCAAGCAGGGCAAACATACCTCTGTGCCTAGCAGTAGAGCAAGGCAGGGTGATCTATAGCCCATAGCTAGTCTGAAGTCCTGGTCAGTCGTTCTGTACTGAACAGGACTAACACAAAACTGGTGCTTCATTTACACTGACATGGTTACATTAGACATCAGTTGAGGTTCAAAGTCACTTCCAGAGGGAAGGGTTAGAGTTTAATTCAACCCACTTTTAAGTTGGTGTCCAACATAAAGCTGTTACTGGTGGAACCAAACGAGACCAGATGGAAGTTAGGCAGAAAGAGAGAAGATTTTTATCACCAGCTGGAATAAATAAAAGATACTTGTATAATTCTAGCCAACGCTAGGAATACTTTTCCCTCCACTAGCGTCTCAACAGCAGCTTTTTACATGAATGGCAGCATAAACAGAAAAGGCTAAATCCCACAGTAATGGTTTTGTCCCAAATTAATTACTTATTCTCAATTATCCTAAGCGATCAATCACCTGGTTGGTTTAGCTCTCTGGACTTTTTCATCACTAGATTTTTTTTGGAGGGTTAAACCCACATGTACCAGTGTAAAAACACTATAGAAGAGCAACGATAAAGTAGTTCTAGATAAACTGAAATTTTATTATATTTTCTTAGCTAACAGGCTCCAATAACATCTCAAGATGGTTAAAGCATTGCTACTTAAATGACTCCTGAATAGGAGTAGAACAGACATTATGCGATATGAAAAAATGTGGACCTACCATTTATTTACTCAAATATGAAAAACATGAATGCTTTAACAGCATTGATATCTGCTACTCTCTGATAGCATGATGGGAGTTTCTAAAAATGACAGTCCTCACTAATACCATGCAGAGGTGCCCGGGGAGTGTTTGTTCATCGTTGATCACTGCCTAACCTAGCCTCAGTGGACGAGTGTATCGGTTGGCCAGTGTGCCAGGCCAGTGCTTGGCTTTTAACACTGTCGGCCAGTGCACCTCTTTGGAGTCAAGAGCATCCGTAGGCTACCTGGCACTGTTCCTGGATGGGGGCACCATGGGCTGCGGTGATTGGGTACTGGTTTTATAGGTTGCACTGTTCTTACTGCATAAAGGCTCGTTCTGTGGGATGGTTAAGGGGGGAATCAGTGGATCCTCTGCAGCATTGCTTATCGTCCTGCCATACTTGTGGGCACCATTGTGTCCATGTGGCTTTATTAGCAGGGAGGTGGGAGAGGATAGTTGTCTCTGTACGAATGCGGGCCGATTGCCTGGTATGCTTGCTCTGGCAAGGGACTGTGTTTTGCTTCTTGTAGTTAAGCGGGTTGGACTGGTCGGACCCTGGCAGTCAGAAGTACAGGCGATAGCAGGAGATTTGGAGCTGTCGTTACATGTACGGCAAGGGTGGGTTGTTTTGGTTTTAATCTGTGGTCAGATCATGGCAGCTTGGCCCCAAACAGGGTGCAGTAGTCAGTGTGGTTGGTGTGCCACTGTGCTGCTGTGGTGTGGTGGTTCGGGTGTGTCTGGGGGGTTCACTGTTTTTATCCTGAACTAGGGATGACTGGGCCAATTGTATACTGGGGAATTATTGTTTGGTGGAAGATGCCTGGTGGCTCGACAGAGGCAGAGTTCATTTTGATAAAAATATATATTTAGTTTTAGTCTTAGTCTTTTGACTCAAATCCATTTTTCGTTTTAGTCAAGATTTAGTTGTTGGTTTTGGTTGAATTTTAGTCTAATTTTAGTCGACTAAAGTTGCTTGCCATTTCACTAGACTAAAATGTTAAACAATTTTAGATTACTAAAATAGCCTACATATATTTTTTTTTACATATAATGATTTAAATTCACAAGGCCAAAACTGTACCAACAACCACTGATCACATATAGCATACATCTGAGAATAAACAACTATGAAAAATACACATTTCACACATTTTAGAAATAAATAGCATAATTACAAAATGGACAGAACAAACATATTCCCATATATATATATATATATATATATATATATATATATATATTATTTTTTGTCAAATTAAAATTTAATAATAACAATACTAATGTGGATTTTAGTGGGGTTTTTCATCTAGAAAACTAAAAATGGCCTTGATTAAAGATCTACTATATCTAATAAAGGTTTCATAAATCAAACATTTAGTTTCAACTATTCTGCTATTAATGCAGAATAATCTAGTTCCAGTTTGAAAGGTTTTAGATTATGCAGATTTTAAACCAGAGCAGATTAGAGATGCTCAGGGCAGAGTGTGGTTAGCGTCACATCTCAGTAAGGCGTCTGATTGGTTCTTTTTTGAGCTACTTCTGCCTCTTTCATTTGTTGATTGGTTCTTTTGTCTGTTCCTTGCATCTTTTCCGTCATTCGATTGGATTTTCATCAATGTTGATTTTAGTCTTGTCTCTTACTCGCTGACGAAAATGTTGATACATTTTATGGTCTTCGTCTTTATCCAATATATATTTTTAACATTTTGTTTGGTTTTCGTCTGAAAAAATATATTTGTGACGAAAATAAAGATGAAAATATTTCATTAACAAAATTGACACTGGACAGGGCTCAGGTCTGCCATCTGTATACACCTATTTTGTGTGTTTATTGCTTGGTCGGTTTATTAGTGGGTTTGTTTGGATGTTTGGTAGCTAGCTGAGCTTGGTGTTTGGGTGCTGGTGGGCTTGGCCTGGGGATGTTGTCTGCTGCGGTTATTGGTGTGGCGCTTTGATGTGAGGTAGTGGGACATGGGGATGTCTGCTGGAATGACTTGCCCGAGGAGGTAAGGGTGCATGTTTGTCATCGCCACTGCCAGGCTACATCGTTGACCAAAGTTGTTTGATTGGCAAAACTCTGCTGATATTACTTCCCACTTGTTTACAACCAATCAGTATGAGTTAAGCACAGGTCCCATCCAGTAGCTCAACTGGGCCATTTCTGAGTACATACCCTAAGGCTAGTACTGGTCTGGTTGACTGAAATAACCCGGAAAGTTATAATCCTTAGAGAGAGAATCTGAATCAGCAGGTGAAACCTATAAAAAGGCAATCAATAAACTAAAAGTCTAATCAGCATGTATTAAGCTTCTTTAAAACTGACAAACCTGCATGTAGCAGTAGAACAAAAATGATTACCCTTTCCAGGCAGGCATTAATATTCTTGGATGTAAATTAAGGAAATATTAACAGAACCACAACTGAATGCAGTAGGAGTTCTAGATGACCTCGAAGAATCAATGGCTGGATTTGCTCCCAGAACGAGTTTCATTGACCTCTAAGCTTGTTTTGTCTCCCTGTGAGCACTAACAGCTGGCTGTATTTTGGTGTGTTTCGTATTGGGCCTGATGTCTAAGCAGCACACAGGACAGAACATGCTTTCCTTTCATGTGACAGTAACCTGTGGTGGCACAGTGCTTCGTCCTCCAGTCTTACATTGTGCTGACAAACGCACTAAAATCACAACCTTCACAGTTGACCAAAAAGTCATAAGCTTTCCCACACTTTCTCACACCCACAGAAAGTGTGTGTGTGTGTATTCCTGACTAGAAGCCAAACTAAGGACCATTTTTCACAGGCTCAGGGTTTTCACCTCAAAGTGAGGACCGTTTAACACAAAGTGAGGCCATTTTGCTTGTCCTCACATTGTGACAATGTTACTGAACTCTACTGGTTGGTTTTGGAGGGATAATGTGGCTTAAGTTTTAGTAAAAGTTAGGAGAAATAACTGGGTTAGGCATAATACAGTCACTAAAATGAATAGAAGTCAACGAAGGTCCTCACAACTACTAGTAAGACAGGAATGTGCGTGTGTGGTTTTTCGATGGGCTGGCTCAGCATGTGCTAATATGGAAGTTTCCAAAACAAAGCACATGTACAGTAGTTGAGCAGGAAGGAGGGCAGCACTGGTTATCCTTACAGAATACCCTACTTCTTATTTTCCTCCTTCATTCTCTCCTCATTATCTCTCCGGTGCATACTACGTTGCTCAAGGCTCATTCCTCCTCATACACCTCTGTCTAGATCCAAACCTACAGCTCTTTTCCTGACTTATTTTAGCTTTCTGTTTTTCTTGATTACTCATTGATAGCAATTCTATAACATGTCTTATATATACCCCTTCTCCTGCCCACTATTACCTGCCTGATGTCTCACCCCAATCTTTATAATACATTCCTTTTCCTCTCTCTTCCCTCACCCCTTAAACACACATCGACGAAAAACTATCAGAAGGATTATGAGTCATAACTGGATTATATTTTCATTGGAGTCCTTCAGAAGCCTCGGTTCTATATGTTCCCATTTCTGTTGCTGGTGGCTTTTCAATCTGACGCAGTGCACAAGCTAATGCAGTACTAAAGGGAATGTGACAGAAGGTGTAGGTAGCAGATCTGCTCGGGGGCCTGTGCCTGCAAATGACGTAACACTAGATGATTGGCTGGACATTGACACGTGGACAACGTAGGTTTTGATTGGTCAGGACAAATAACAGAAGTAGTTTTCATGGGATGTATTGCGTTTTGTTGGGAAAAATTGACAACTTTTACATACAAATACAGCACTACATGTCTAAAGGGTCTTTTCCATAGCCTGACCAATAAACTATTCCAAAGGCATCAAGAAATTACCTGATTAAAAGTAACAATGCGACTTGATGTCAATGTTAGTGTCTGCAATGGGATTCAGATTTACTTCATTTCAGTACCATTGTGCTTCTGGAGCTGCATGTAATAACAGTGCATCCAGTTTCAACACAAGCTGTAAAATAAGTTTTTTGTTTTTCTGCTGCATTAGATGACCAGTTGTATTAACACAATTTGGCGATATATCGAGGAGTTGCCATGACAACCTCGGTAGTGGGGGGGGGCATCCTGGTAGAAGCTAAAAAATAGAAAAAGTCACTGGAAGACCTTACAGGAGGATGTAAAAAAATTGGTGAACGTTTTTATCTTTGAAGTTATTTGTGCTGATGAAAGAAAATCAAGTTATGCACAATTTAACTGCCCATTAGATCTGATTAGCTCTATGTGAATTGGGATGCATTTCACTTAGTGTAGCCCGTTCATTGCTCCAAATATACACAGTATACTTGGTAGGAAATTAAGTAAAAAGGACTATTATTAAAAGTTAACTTGCCGCCCTGTTTTAAAGGTCGATGTGTGTCCCACATGTCAGCAGAATGAAAAAAGTAAAAACTGTTGGACCTGTCCTTCATCCTAATGAAGTTCCAGAAGCATGGAGTGCCTTTGGTGTAGATCTAATTGGTGCCCTTGCTACCAATGCAAAGGGAGAAAGATAGCTTTAGATTTAACATGGGTTGTGTGTGTAGCTCCCTTAGAAGTTGCTAAATAAAAGTTGTTGGATAAAAAGAACAGATAACATGACAGTCATGTAGCATATGTTTAAAGCATTCACCATTATATGTTGCAAGTTTATTCTGACAGCCACAGATCTTTTCATAATCGCTCTATCCCAAAACAGCGACTGGGGTCTCCAGAAAAATAGTGAATATTCTCCTTGATTTTGGTGTTGTAGAGAGGATCATTACGTACCAAGGGGTACAGTAATGTACTTTCAAACAATTAGTGACGTTAAAATATTTTTATGGAAACCTGCTGTATCTTACAAGTTATACAATAATGAATCTGCACGTAAACCGTGGTGTGTTGAAGGCTTTGGGTGTACAACACTGCATTAAATCAGCTTAGCATCCCCATGCCAATGGACAAGATGAGATTACCTATCGTAATATAAAGACTGCGCTGGCGAAATACTGTGGGGAAGATCAAAATGATTGGGACATCCATTTAAGAGGAAATGTATCTGGCATTAAGACATTTAAACGGGTAATATTTGTGTAAGAATCTGTGATGAAACTAGGGCTGTACGATTAATTGCATTTGCAATTAAATCGCAATTTGGTAAAATGGGATTTACTAATCGGAAAGGCTGCGATTTGACTTGATATAAACATATCTGAAAAGTCACGTGACTTGCAAACAGCTCAAACAATGCAGGGAGAGAAGGAAACGCTGCACTTTAACCAGTTATAAAATGGCCTAAAGGTTAACAGAATCCAACACTGCACAATATTTGGTACCAAAGAGGAACAGTACATCAGTTGTGAGAAATTATATCTGCTATGAAAACGCTGATGCTGCGCAACGCCAGGTATTATGCAGAGCCCGTCTTGGTATTGTTGCTGCCTCACGAGGTAGGCTACAGTACGAACCTTTATCAACACCTAAAAACATCACACAATTATATATGAGAGTTGAACGGCTAAACTGACCGCCACCAGTGTTTAAATTTCCAGTAAACAAACTTCGAGGCGACAGGGATCGCTGACCGAGCTGTTTGAAAGAATCGCTCCTTACGAACATAAAAAAAACAGCACACGGAAATAATTTGTGCTATAACGGGTTTTATAGCCAAAAGTATGCTTTGTTAAAGGAGACATATTATGAAAAAAAATCACTTTTCCTGGGATTTGGGTTGTTATTGTGTGTATCTGGTGCATATAAATGCATATAAATTTGCATCTGTGATTAAGGCAAAAAAAACAAAAAACGGAAGGAAGGCCGAAAAGGAGGGCGACTGGAAGCCAACTGTTCTTGGCCATATGTCATTGCCTCCATATCAGAAAAGGGTGTGGCAACACTATCACGGACAACAGGGGTTCAGCTGAAACAAAACGTAAATGTTTCACAGCTGAAGCCTTTCGTCAGGCTGAAAATGAGATGTATTAAATAGACATTCTAGTGCAGGACTGGGGCTGTGGTACTTTAATAATACTATATTCCTCTCTATAAACCCAAAGAGCCAGAAGTTTGGACTCCTCAAAGTGACATCGAAGGTACATATTTGAAATGATCAGTTTGAAAAAAAGTTGGCTAATTATTGTCAAGGATGGGCATGTCTTTCTGACACAGGATGAATTCTGGAGCTAGGGCCAGGGTGACCTACTGTCCAAACCAAGGGGCAAACCCCGCCCGCAGAAAGTGAAGCTAACGAGGAAGTGGCAAAAAATGCAGTTCCTCCCTCATCCACTGGGGGCTGGCTCCAAAAAGAAGCAAATTCACATTGACTCCCTTGTTAAAAAGGCCAACTTTACAGCAAAAATAAACATGTTTACAGCCTGGTTCAAAAAACCATTTTAGGTTAGATAGTTCAGGATCATTACAACTCTGAGGGGGGTGAATTTTTTTCTAACTTCTCAGTTTATTGGTAATTTAATCTTGAAATTATGAATAATTAGGAGTGTTTTCTTTTGATTGACAGGTCAGTCTAGGCTAACGCTGGTGGCTAATGGTGACTAACGGTAGCTAATACCTAGCACCATAGTCTGCTTTACCCCTCTACTTGCTCAGGTAAGCTCTTCACATCCTGGGACTAACGTAAGGAGTTCAGCCAATTCACGTGTCTAAACTCCAATATCAGTTGATTCTGCAGTTTTTATTTGGTTTTGGATGTTAATCTGCAATTATTGGACGAAGATGGCTTGCTGTGGTGTTGATTACAGTAACAGACCATCCAAGAAGTCTCTGCTTGGGGGAAGGCTTTATACGGGATGAAGCTTCACCAGCAGTTTGGGGGGGGTTTCTGTCAGGTGTCCAAGAGGATTGGAGCTCTGACTGGAGCTTTTATGTTTTTCTACACGTGAGTTGGAGCAGACGACCTGTCCGGTAACAGCAGAGCAGCAAAGTCGGCAGGAACGAGAAGCCGCGGCATCAGAGAGCGGGAGTCAGCTACATCAGGCTGGAAGACTACATGTAGAGTCGGACTCTAGACAGACTGGATGATCTCTGATTAGATCTGTACTTGTGTGAGGAACACAGCTGGAGGCATAAACTAATGGATGAGATGTGAGGTGAGTCAAAAGCCTTTTATTTTTTTTAGGGGATCTGAGTTTTCATGAGGACTTTGTGACTACTTTTTGCTGGATATGTTGTTAAAATAAGCCGTCTATGTCCTCACTCTCCACCGATGGTAATGCAAATAACACCATATCAGGCCGTAGTGACCCGACCCATTTGGGTCTTATTATATCGATATGTTTTCTCTACTCGAGATGTTTCTGGGTCTAAAGTGATCGTTGTTGAAAAACGGAGCAACAGACTCTCAACCGCGGTCTTCTGGCTGAAACCAGCTACAGCTACGTTAGCTCCAAACTAGCTTCTGACTAGCTTGTAGCTATGTCGGCTCGGAGCGTCGACCCTCCGCACCCAGTCTCACAGCGCCACTCTCAGCTCCACCTCTTTGCCCATTTTTGGAGTTTCTGAGAGTGCGGCGGTGAGAACCGCCCAGTTGGATTCATTTTCTGCTCTTTCGAAACCCATGGGTGACGTCACTCGAAGGTTAATCCATTGCATCTACAGTCTATGGTACAAACATTCCCTAAGTAATAATAATTAGGCCTATCCCTGCCTGGCGTCTGCAGAATGGAAAAGCAGATAACTATTTGCTTTGCGTGAGTGTATCTCAAATTTTATCAACAGTAGGATAAATATTTTTTCTTGTACATCTATTTAGTTTTCGGGAGCATGCAATTTTAATTCATCTGATCATGCTTCACAGGCGGCGCAGTTAGAATAAAAGAGCTGGTTTTGCTGGACTGACAATCCAGGTGGCTTTGTGGACAGACAGTTGTTTCCATAGGTTTTTTTAACCTCACAATCAGCCCTATTCTGGGGCTTGTTTAGCATGGGAATTCCTCAGAATTCATAGTATTCCAAGAATGCACACAGCTCATTGGCCAGATCTGGAAAATGACTACCGCAAATTTAATTTGAAACCTGTTCTTCAAAACTACACATCTGCTTGAGAATACTATGAATTGCAGAATTTGGCTTGTGCAAAAATGAACTAAAAGCCTTATTCGAGGGCTAATCAAAAGTTAAGCCTCGTTCAAAAGTAGTTTTGTTTGTCTTGACTAAGTTTTGTTCAGTGGCTTTTTTATGACATAAATACAAGGATGAGGTGGACAATTTGTGTTCCTAATGATCCTGACAGTGACCTAGCTCATTACATTGCTCCAGGCCAGTGGACAACTAAGTTTGTCAAAGACATTGAGGTACCCCAGTACCCTACTGGGCTTGTATTTTGATGCATGTCTGTATATCTGTTTTTACCACAAACTTATTTCATGTTTTACCAGATCCTACAGAAAACCAAACCACAGGAAACTGCTGTGGTATCTTCATATTGATGGCAATTTATTTTATAATCAGTGTTTAAAATATTTTTGTGTTAAACTATCATTACGTCACAGATCTTGGCTTTTCACAGTATGCCCTCAGCATGGCCACATGTGCTCCATTTTTATTCAGCGAGATCTGTATTTTTTTTTTCCACTGACACGTGAGCGAATACAGAACAGGGATCATCTTTGACTTTTCCTACATGAATTGTTTACGAATGAGGGAAAAATGGAGCTAGAGAATGAAAGGTGGATTGGTAGGGCATCTGTAGTGGTACGGCGTTGTACCGGTCTGTCGTGGTGAGGAGAGAGCTGACCCGAAAGGCAAAACTCTTGATTTACCGGTCGGTCTACATCCCTACCCTCATATATGGTCACAAAGTTTGGCTAGTGGCCGAAAGAACAAGATCACGGATAGAAGCGGCTAATCTGAGTTTCCGCCATAGGGTGGCTGGGTTCTCCCTTAGAGATAGGGTGGAGAAGCTCAGTCATCCGGAGGGGGCTCAGAGTAGAGCCGCTGCTCCTCCACATCGAGAGGAGCCAGTTGAGGTGGCTTGGGAATCCAGTCAGGATGGATGCCACCCTGTTGAGGTGTTCCGGGTACGTCCCACCAGGAGGAGACCCAGAGGAAGACCCAGGACCTGTGGAGGGACTATTGCCCCATTTCCACAAAGCGGTCTGCATTTTTGGCCACTCCCACTGTCAAAGCAGCCCACGAGCAGGACCGTACTGGGCTGGAGGTGGTCCGCTTTCAGTTTCTGGACCAGGGCAGGGTGGTCCGGGTACGGTTGGGGCGGTGACAGTGGTGTCACACAGCTTAGTCCTTTCATTGACTGAAGTCAGTTCTCTGTTCCAACCCTTAATTTGAGTTAGCAGGTACAGGTAAAGATGGCAGCAAGCAGCAACAGAGTGTGGTCAACGGAGGAGCTCCAGACACACACCTTTTTTTTTTTTTCACTTCCTCGTCCCTGCCATATGACTCCAGAACAGCGTCCCTGCACGCTTTGGCAGAGTCCTTTCTGCAGTGGGAACGCAGACATGAAAAGTGAGTAATACGCAATAGCAATTCGGTCCGCACCGTGCCGCTGTGTGGAAACGAGGTATTTGTTTCTCAGCTGGCCAAGGAACACCTCGGGATTCCTCCCAAGGAGCTGGCCTAAGTGGCTGGGGAGAGAGAAGTCTGGGTATCTCTGCTTAAGCTACTGCAGACTCGGGATAAGCAGAAGAGGGAGAGAGGATGGAAGCTTTGGATGGATGGATGGAATGATTTTCTTAATTATGTATAAGCTAGAAATAGCTTCACTCCATTTATGATTTTTTAAATATTTTTTGGACATGACACACATCTGAGAATGGTGGAGAATTAACGTGACGGAATGGTTCCAGATTGATAACTGTTTATGTAATTTACAAAAGAACAGATTTACTTCCATATACGTTTTCACAGTTCATTCCGTCAACAAATTATTACTCTACAGAAATGGACAGATTTGCATAGTGGACTAATGAGGCCACAGCATTACTCCAAGGATCACTGCAGCCAGTATACAGCATCCCAAAAGTCAGTAAACGGAACCAGGGGTGAGCTTGGTGATGGCACCAAGTCACATGGTTCTGTTTATGATTGACTCATTTAATCAAGATTATTTCATTCAGCAGCTATATTGATATGATTTCCCTCGGAAGGTCAGTGTTTAAAGAGGCCAAAGGGTGCTAAATATCGGAGGTAATCTCAATTCAACAAGTTTCTTTAACTTCCACAAGTGAACACTGCTGAACACACAAAACACATTTTCTTGTCCATAAGTTTCCATTTTTTACCAATTTATGCAGAGTCAGTGTGATATAAAAATACTTTATTTTGCCTAACATTTTTTTTATTTTTTACAATTGCCAGCACATGTGCTCTCTTGAACCCTTAAAGAAGTGGAATTTCTAGATATTTATCACTGGCTCTTGTATGCACAACATTCAGAGAAACTTTGTCAAGGCTCTACTTTAAGAGACCGGCCTATTTTCAGTGGCTTGACAGTAAGTGCTTTAATTATGGGTACAATGTATAAAATATTTTGTTAGTTATGCATGTTTTCACCAGCTCTCTTGAAACTTTCACATTCTATTTTCTACAGGTGATGATACATGGAACGAGTTTTCTGCATCATACAGAAATACTTTCCATGTCAGGTACAACATTGAGACCTGCTGTGAATGTGGACAGCTATAGAAAATCAGCACACCTGGTATAAATATTTCACAGGATGGCCCTAATTCTGTCATAGCACACAGTACTGTCACATTCAGACATAGTAGTTATTGATCAGTAGGATTTTCATATATACTTTACAGAATATATTGGAAGAGGGAAAAAAGGTTTTCTTCAAGCATTTTACTCTGGAGACCCTCACCCAGGATACTGCAGTCACTTCTGATGCCAAATGGAAGCATAAGAGTGACTCTCCAAAAACCTTAAATAAACTACTACATTCTGGTTGCTATGCTGTTTAACAACATAGCAACCAGAAATGTAGAAACCATCTATCCTTCTTTCATTGTCCAGGGTTCGTTTGGGCGCTAAAAACCCTATAAATGCTTGTATGTTAACAAGTCCTTTTCAAGTGTTTAACTTTTGTGTAACGTCCTTGAAACCTTAAAAAAATATTTATATATATCTGTACTATACTATGACTCCATAGTGTGTTTTTTATTTAAATCATTTTTGAACTGAGAAAAAAGGATGCACACTTTTATTGTATCCATGACTAGGTGATTTGTTAATGCTTGTGATATTTTAAGACGAAAATATAAACTTTTCAACCATATCTCGTATATGTAAAATGTAATGAAGTACTTTAATGATGCAGTGTCTGGTTTAATGTCACCTTCTTTAAATCTATCAAAATATGTATTGTGGATGTAAATATTTGCAGACAGGAAAGTGGAACTACACTGCGCCCCATTTTTATCCCTGAAAGGCACTGTGGTAAAATGGTAAAGGAGACATGAATATTAATAACAGCTCCTGTGGGGATCATCAGTAAAACGTGACACATCTTTTCTGGTACATTGGCTTTGGACAAAGTTTAGCAGGTTGTTATTAACCACATTTTTCGATGGAATTTCCCTTACGATTGGAAAAAGTTTTTTTTCTTTATTTTAAGAAAACCCTAAAAAAGATTAGAAATGTTTAACTATACATCAAATCAATATCAGACTCATGAAAAAGGCTCTTTAAAACAATTCATATATGTACATATATGCATTTATGTTACATGCCTGGCTGTTTGTTTTGTATACTTGCTATTTGTTCAATAAAGTTCTTTAAAAAAAACTGCACAGTACATAGAAATTCTAACGTCCAGCCAATCGTATAGTATGACATCATCAGTGGGCCCCTGAGCAGATCTTGTACCTGCAAAGGTTTGAGTTTTAAATATCATCTGCATGGAAGGATTCAGTTACAGAAAAACAGCAGCAGCATTTAAAAAAAGAGTGATTCACTTGGATATAATCTTATAGGGTGGTCATTTTATTTGTTGTGCTAGCGAAAGGAAAAACTAACAGCTAAAGGAATATCCTTATCTTACACTAACATCTGAATGAATACTAAAATGTGCTAACACAAACATCCTGCAGATATCTGCTGTCTACAGAGCATCTCAGGAATCTAAAGGGCTTGTATTCTTTAAAAAAAAAGTACTCGAATCTAATTTTAACTTTGGATCTATCTGAATGTTTTATGTATTTTATTGAAGGTTTGAAATTTACAAGTAAATTATATCTGGCCTTTGTATGTAATCTGAAATATACGAATTTTTTGTAATTTTCAATGTTGGTATTGTACATGATTACTATATTTTACTAACTGGACCCCAGGAAGATTTTCAACCACTCTGGCGGAAACTAATGGGAATCCAAACAGATAACAAATAAATATAGCAGATGATCACCGCTATATGTGAAAAATATGAACTTAAACAGACATCCTAGCAGCTCCATAACATTAAATTGTTTGAATGATCAACTTTTTTGACTTTTTGCCTGTTGTGTTCATTATTTTAGAAGATATATATATGTTGGATTATGCATATTAAACTACACTTGTAGTTTTCTTGTTTTTTGGATAAGGGGGTACAGAACAAAATGTCCATACCTTCAGAACAGAATGCATCAATCTAGCTTTAACAAGGAATTAAGGAATACAGCAACAGAACTCAATCTTTGAAATCAGTTCAAAATAAAATGAAAATAGAGAGGTGGAAAAGATACATGAAAAACACATTTAGAGTTTACTAAATCTACATAGTTTAGAGATATATTTAATCTCTTGTCACTATGTCATGGAAGGAAAATATCCCCACAAAAGCTGGATTCCTGAAACGGCTTTATACCCTTTTGATCCGTTAATACTGGTCAGCTGAAAGAGACTACCATCAGTGCCCAAATCTGCTTATTTTACATCATCACAATCTGCTGGGATTCCTTACATAGACATTTTTTCACTGACTGGAATGTTTGTATAATCGTACTGAAATAACTTTTGTTGTAAAGTGCCTTGAGATGACATCTGTTGTGAATTGGCGCTATATAAATGAAAGGGAATTGAATAGAAAATTCAGTCAGACAAAGCTTCAGAATTCAGAGTTTTATTTAAAGACAATAAAGACTAAACCTAAATGTGACCAAATTTCCCTATTTGGGACAGTTAAAGGATTATTCTAAACATGAACTGGTCCCAGTTCTGTGCTCAATTTCTGATCCAAGATATTTATAAACCTTCAACCTACAGATACCAACTATCCTAAAGATGTACAATCAACAATGCTCCATATTTTCCTTTCTAGCCTTACGCTCGACTATTTCATTATTAAGTGTTATTATTTCAAAACAATGACTAAATGTTCTGGATTGGACATTTGATATAGTAGTTAGCACCCCACACAGCAAAAAGTCGAGTGTTAAATCAACTCCTATAGAGTTGATTTAACACTTTTTCGGGCTTTATATAGATCCACACTCTGAAGAGTTGATTTAACATTTCTTGAATAGCAAAATATTTAACACCACAACAGAGTTCTTTCTTTAACTCACATTACAGAGTTAAAAGCAACAAGAGGGATTCAAAATCACTATTTTGTGTTCAGTGTGAACTCAACTAACACTACAAAGTGTAAAGACAAACCTTCAAAATTAACACATACAAGTGTACATATAAGATAATTAACAGTCATTGGTGTACATATTGAGCCAAACCCAAATACGGTATTCAGAAAAGCACAAGTAACATGTTTTTTATAAATATTAATTTCTATCAAATAACTTTTGAATTATTTGTAGTCATGAGCAAGAAATTATTCTAGTATGATTCTACTAATGAAATCAGTCACTGGAGTGAAAGTTCCTCCACACTTCTCTCAGCTATGCACGGCATGATCATGATGGTCAAGGCAGAAACAAAACTCGTGAACCGCCGTCTCTATGATGATGCGCGGACAATAACCATCAAACACTGACAACAACATAAGTCAAAGGATAACTAAGGAGCACGGCTACCTGTAGGGCACAAACTATAACGCACAAAGGAGAACTTCTACAATTAACCCAAACACATTACCCATAAGTCTTTGCGGTGAGTTCAATTCACTCTGAACTGGCCCTCTTCATTCATTTAACACCAATAAATAACACTTGACTTTGAATTGCAATGATGGAAGTTTATTTAACTCTGATCTGAGTTTGATTAACACCAGTGTGATCAACTCAGATAAATTACTCCAGACATGATTACACTTTTACACTGAAAAGGTTGAAATTACTCTTTTGGTGTTAAAATTAACTCACTTTTTTTAACTCTCATAACTCAACTCCCCAATTTTTGCTGTTGTTAATAGTGATGAGCATGAATACCGCATTTAGCATTAGTAACTATAATATTTCATCTCAGCATGAATTCCCTAAACAAACGTAGATCTCTGCATCATCTCTGAGCTTCCAAAAAGCTGTTAGCATTTATCAATGCAGCATAATCCATGACAGACAGCGTTAAAAGCTACAGCCAATCAGCCTTTCTAGGACCTGTAAACCCTGGCTCAATACGCTCCTTCACTATCTCTCTAAGACATCCCTAAGGTGCATACTGAAAACAGCTAACTTTGAGTGTTCTCCCCAGTGAGTTATGTTAGGGATGGTGCATTCACTGATCAGAGAAAGGCATGGGTTTTTAATTTTCATATATCCTTCTACTATTCTTTCTTGTTATCTCAGAGTCTGCGTAGTTTATTTCTCCGTCAGCAACTTTGCACTCAGACACAGACGTATTCATGGAGACGTTTGTTTATACTTCTCTGTTGCTTTTCAGACTTGCAAAGCAATTCCCCACCAGGACAGCAGGGGGCGCTGACTTTTTATAGCAGGTATACCTACCATTGCAGGGTGGTTTTTGGCTTACTGGAGTATATTTTCTTCAGCTTGTGAACACATTCCCCCTCAAGGATCAATGGAGGACAGAAAGTAAGTTTTGATTAAACTGTAAAGCTTTTTACTAGAAGTGCAGCTCATAGAATCCTCTAGAAACACATGAAAACAAACACAACAGTCTGTTGTATTGTTCTCTACATCTTTGTGTTCAAAACTGTCAAAAGAGAATATTAGATAAATTATCCTTTGAATATAAAGCATTTCATGCCCAAACACCACATTAACTACTAATTACAGCGACTATAAAGCACCGTTCTGGTGAAACGATCCCTGGCTGTTTTTGAGCTGACCAATCACAGGGATACGCGAAGACAGATAGTTAGGAAATTGGGCTGTACTCCATCCGTCCTTGGGTAGGTGACGGAGAGACCTTAGGTTGGCAGATACTGGCGCTGCGTCAATCCATCTTAACGTACATGGAGAAGTATAAACTAGACTTAAGGACATTTTCTCTTTTTAGTCTTTCTTTCCCCCTTTTGTTGCCAGAGATAATCAGAAAGAGCAGCAATCTTTTAAGAGAGCAGTATTTCCAGAGCCAAAAACTGGTCTAAACAAACAAACAGACGAAGTCTGCGCTGCATCATTTTGAGTCTTTGTTAAAGGCTTTGTATATTTTATGGCGAGAAGCGTAGCCTCTTTAAGTATTCTTTAAATAAAACCAGAAGTCTCTGCATTAACTTGCAGAAACAACTGAAGCTCAGACTGATGTTAACAGTCCACTAAATTACCGCATGTTGCTCAAAAATATCTCAACTGGTTAACTTTTGTTTAGTCACCTGTAGAAGTACTATAACATACAATAAACTGGTTAAAACAAAGAGCCACTGTCAAAAAAACAAGCTGTAAAGCTAGGAAAGGTTGGTTCAATGAAATGGAGGTTCTCCATCATCTATTTAGATGACCCTTAAGTCAACTTTTAGTGAAACTAAGGAGATTTAAGGCCAAAAGATTACAAAAACACAACACTAGCTAAAAAAGAAGTGGGTACAGAAACTATAGATCGACCAGCAGCACTGAGTGTAACACCAATCAAAAAGTTCTGTACTTACTAAACGAGACGTGCTGCACCTTTGTTGTCATCCATTTGTTTGCTCATTGCTAACATCCTGCTTTAATTCTTTTTCCCTGACTTTACCATTTCTTTACTATCTGTATTACTCTTGTCCAAGGGAAGAATTCAGATTGAAAGGGTCATGTTGCCACCTAGTGTCGCGGAGTCGAACACACCTTATTTAATAACTCGACTTCCTGAGTGACATGTAAACTGGGACTTGACCCTCAACACTGGCAAAGCCATTAGTAAAATGGTAAATTACATTTTACATTTATCATCTGGATAAAATGGTAAATTACATTTAAAGTAGAACTGGCATGAAATTCCCCCCAACGTTTGGGCCCTTTTTAGCCACACTCTAAGCACCTTAATACTATATCAAAGTATCGCTTGCCGTAATTCAGCCTTGTTGTAGAATTGCAGGTGTGCCGAGGTAGCCCTTCTGTTAGCATTAGCACAAAACGACCGGGATTCGGAGGGCGGGGCCTAGGCTACGCGCTTCTGTGTTCAGTGAGTCTCTAACGATATTTCGAATGTTCAACTATAATATATAATAGGGATGTTCGATATTGGCTTTTTTACCAATATCCAATATACCGATATAGCCTAACTCAATTTCCGATACCGATATAAACTGTAATAAACTGTAAGTAATAAACATTTTTATTTTGTCTTCAAAAGTAGCTGGAACATTTTCTCACACAGAGAATACTGACAAAGGCCCAACACTCAGGACAAATTTCTACGTTTAGAAAACGTTAACATTATGCCTTTGTGGCTGATGACGTCACCAAGTGCGCCCGATAGACGGTCAAGGTTGGCCCAGAAGAAGCCTTATGATATATTGAAAGTTATCTCAAATAAATATTATCTCAAAAACTAAACCTCAAATCTGTCATATTTTTACATTCTGAGAGAGAAAAGAAGTAGCTGAAGGGTTTCATATATAATATGTGTATGATGTGAAAAACTCATCTTATTAAAAAAATAAAAACCGATACAGCTAATTTCCGATATTACATTTTAATGCCAATATCGGCCGATAATGACTTCAGGCCGATAATAGTGGAAATCCCTAATATATAATCTTTTTTTCCCCAAAATAAAAGCATAGTAGCACCAATGCTACATAAACAAACTGGGGTATTAGCTTTGAAGCTAATTCTGAATGTTAGCTATGAAGCTAATTGAAAAGCAAACAACTCAAACAATGCCACAATTTGTAATAACAGCTGAAGGACATTATTGAGGAAATATGCTCACTTGTACAGGGATATTTGCTGGTTCACGGAGAGTTGGTATTGATCCTGGTAAAAGTTTAAGACGATCTGTGAATCCACTGCTGTATTGTCCCAAGTTGGAAAAAAAATAAGTCGTCCTAGAAATGTTTCCCACAAACTACCACACGCTTCGGCAGTCGGTCGGGAACATTCCCTGCATACATAAAATCTATCCACAAGCTTTTCAGTGGCTCAGAAGTGGGGAGGACAAAAAGATTTATGTTCTCTTTTGTACACCCAGGTACAGTGCAGTTTGGATGCTGTCTGGACTCCATGCTGTTGGTTTGTTGTTTGCATGTTACCGTAGCTCTCCTCGCCACGGAGGGAGGGACTTGCAGGGTGTGGTTCGGGGAAGGGGGTAATTGGCTGGAACTCAACACGTAATATGTCGAAACGTGTCGTCATATGCCGAACTGCTAAACAGCCCGTTTCTGAGTGCTAATTTCACTATGTAGGCAGACATATCCCGGAACAAAGGAAAGACTAATCAGTCATTTTAACCCCTTAGGGGGCCGTATGCAGGCAGGGGGAACTAAAAGATATGATCAAAAACCTCAAAAAATGCACATTTCATACCATTAGACAGAGTTCTGCTAAAAGCTCCATTTAGATGTGTAGAAACGGACTGCCTGCTGATATCTTAGCTCCCCTCCTGCATGGGCTTCCAGATATGGGCCTATGGGCACTGCTGCTCGTCTCTTAAACTTTTAGTGACCTCTGATTTGCCCTATTAAGGTTACTTCATTGCTTTATTACTTTCTATGGGGCTTAGCAGATCACTGTTGTGAGATAAATAGGCAGTATGAGATTCAATGTATTGTTCCATACTTGACTCATCTGTGCTGACACAATAAACCACAGTACTCATGCTGCCAAACCTTAAGCCATTTAAAAAAAAAACAGGATATTAAGACAAAAAAAAGGGTGTTTTATGTTTCCCCTCGTTTAAAAGAACCAATTTCTACAGTTGGTTAACAGTTATTTTGCTGCCAGTTTCTCTATTCCTCACTGCAGCTGAAACCAGCTTCCATCAGCACTCAACTCCCCATGACGTGCGGCTGCTGCACTCTGAACTTCCTAACGCTGCGTAGAAACCAGTAGCCTCAAATGCAGCACTGTGCTGAGTAGGCAACTAAAAATGTAAAATCCCATTTGGTGACTAAAACTGCTACACACATATCAGGCCGAAAAAAAAAATCCAGTTTTACAGCTGATTCTACTCTGTGGTGGGTCCTGATCCAAAAAGGGTTGTAGATCAATTTTTAGTGGGTCATGGGCCTTTATCAGGTTCAAATAATGCCAAAAATAGAAGAAAAAATGAATAAATCAATGATGTTATCTTGTTTTATGTTCTTCTTTAACTCAGACTGTTAGGGAGGAATATTACCTGTAGCTGGCATGTTTCAGCGAATCGCTTCGCCTTTCATCACAACGGTTGTTGTTGACAGCCCTAATTGTTGCTAACGACAGCGATTCGCCGAAGCATGTCAGCCATAGGTAATATTCCTCCCTACCAGTCTGAGTTACAGAAGAACATAAAACAAGATAATAGCATTACACTCAGAAAGAACATACCAAAGAGTTTTAAATCTATGAAGTTTTATATACTCCTTACAATAGGTTGCAAGTTGATTGGCATTGCTTTTAGATCATAGAATAAGACAAACTTTATCTACATATGCTGTTGGGCATGGAGAAATGCAGCTACAATGCAGGCTAAATGAGATTTACTTTTTGACAGAGAAACAAATAAGATGACTGTATAAGAAATTTCCGCATTTTGTTGAGCAACAAAGAGAGTCGGCTGGAGGGGTTATTATTAGTTGTGGGGTTATCATGTGACAACCAAGTAAAATTTTCTAAGTTCTGGTGTGGCATTGTGAAGGGTGAGTATCCTTCCCTCGGCTCTCGGCAGTTAAACCTCTCCTAGTGCTCAGCTCTACTTATCTCTGTTAGGGTGCTTTCTCAGCTCTGCTTCATCTAAAGACAAAACACAGGAAGTGACTAGACCCTGATCGTCACCTCAGAGCTACTTTGTTCCTATGTACCTCCACTCTGAAGCTCTTATCAACCCCCCGCCCAAAAAAATGCATGGTTATCCCATTAATTTGTGCAAATTCAAGGTTATAATGTTAGCGTTACATCAGAGGTTAACCTTTTTTTTTTTTAAATCTCTATATTTTTTAGTATCTAGTTACTGATAGGTAAGCAGAACAAAGGTTAGTTTTGTGAACTTCAATTTTTTTTAGTTTACATACTGAACTGAGTAAGCTTTTTGTAATCAACATGTTAGTAAATGCCAAAATGCTACAGATAGCATTTCAGCTAACTATACTTTATTTTTTTCCAAATATTTTTTTAGTTTGTAGATAAAACCTACAAATAAGGAAACATTCTTTTTTTCTATACTGGCATTATTTTCAGTGAGACGATTCTTAGGCAAAGCTAGACAGTTTGAGTGTTGGCTGTTACGGTTAAATCTTTAAAGATAAAATAGTTACGAATTTTACCGTGAACTAATCACACAACAGTCTAACGTCCCAATCATGTTGGAAGGAAGGTTACATCGAAGCAGATTTTGATCTTAGCCGGCTGGCTGGTTGTACGTTTTTGTTATTTTAAAAAAGGTTGCTAATGGACGTAGTGATTGTTTACAGTATCAGTCCCGCCTCCATAGTTCCTGGTTGCCAAGTCCTCAACACAAAACAGCATGCCACCATCTGTAACATGACACCGACAGGGCTAAAGGCTAACGTTGAGCTAACAAAGCTAGTCGTAAAATAGTACTCAAGCTACTTGTTATATTACCATCATTGCAGTGAAATGTATTCATCTACTTAATTGACTGTTAAACTTGTCTTCTCTTGTCATCATGTTTCTTCTGGCCAATCAGTATCTGGTAACTCTCCATGAAAATCACAGAGGGGAGGGGGGTGGTTGACTGAGAACTGACTAAGCTGTTTTTCTTCATTGATTGCAGTACTCCAATTTGACCACAAGGTGTCAATTTTGCATATTGTACCTTTTAAGTATAACTAAACCCCAAAACAACCTTTTTTGCTTATAAACTGTATAGATGGATCTTTACCAATGCAATCGTTCAGTTTCAAGGCATTTTCTTTCATTTTTGTGTCAAATTGTTAAATTCTAAATTTTTTGGTCTAAACACATCTTGTCTAGTGCTGTCACTTATGGTAATCGTGTGGTACTGCATCTGAATTTTCTGATTGGCTTAGAGCGGTCCATCTTTTCCATTGTCTTCGTCACAGGCTCCGTCTCACAGAGACGCTCTAGCTCTCTCAGACACACTTCTGTGTTACGTGTGCACACAGAAGCATGTAGAGAGAAACAGAGGAAGCTGAAATCCGTATGTCGCACTTTGGAGGACCACAACGTCAAAGTAGTTTAAAGCCATAAGTTATAACCTACATGTTTTAAACACACCATGACTAAGGAAACAAAAGCTGAGGTAGTTTCCTCCAAAGGTACTTAGCATCGATGCTAGTGCTAGGCTCTCTGTGCTCCTCCTCCACACTTGGCCACGCCCCTCGATCTCTCCTGGTCCTGCCCACTTTGGTAGAGTTTTTCAAATGTTGCCTGGGGGCGGGATGATGCTTTTTCATGGGGATCAGTTACACTTTAATATGAGTAAATTAAAAAATTGCTGAAATGTTTCCTTGTCTATGGTCACTACCTGTCAGTAAGGGTCCATGGTGAGTCAAGATACTAAAAGCATCAAAATTTTACTTGTTTAAAAAAAAAAAAGGAAAAACAAATCTAAAATGTAAAATAAACTAAGCTAGTTAAATAATGATGCACACGCCTTTTTTTAGTGTTTAAAGGTTCAACTAGCCCTTGTTCAGATACACATCTCAACATAAATCTTTTATTCTGAAAAGGTTTCATAGTGCTGTCAATAACAAAATGTTTTAAAAGCACCAGAGGCTGAAGGATCAGAGCAATATCAAAAGACAACTTTTTAAAATCGCACCAGAAGAAATGTTGCATTTTGTTTTAAATCTAAATTCTGGCAAACTGTGTTTTTAGAAGGAGCTGGGTTTTGTCTGAGTTGCAAATCTTACCCCAGTATACCAAGGAGCCATGTGCAGAAGTCCTGTGTAGCTCTGTGTTCACCTAATGCCACTCATAGGCTGGGAAGTTGAATCTGTGTTACATTTCTTTATAAAGATTTCACCTGCAAACATTCCTATGTGGCATCAGTTTCTCTGTAGCGGCCCCTGCTGTTTAAGAGGGGGACTACTACGAGTGTGGCACATGCTCCGTTACCAAAGCATCACTACTATATTCTTTCAATACATTGTCTTATATTACAAGATAATAGCCTGAGATTAGGTTATCATAAATTAGCTCTGTATTTACGCTGCTATAGAGGAAAAACTGACCACTTCTCCCTCTGCAACTTTCTTCCTCTACTAAACTTCAATTTCCATTATTTGCCGTTATTTCAACTGTTAACATTATATTTTAACAAATCGTTTTTTGCATACGATCTGGTGCTGTTTGCCAGTGGTTCCGTCCTGTAGAGGGTGGAAACAAATAAATATTCTCCCTCTCCTGCTTTTAAAAATAAAAGTACTCCTACATCACTTCTGGGAGTTTTTGAGTTTCTGTCTTCTTTAACCACCAGTTGGTCGTGGCAAATGGCCGCTCGAGTTATCTGCTGGCTTTCCTTGTATAGAAAACTGTTCAAACTAATTGGAACAATGAACAGAACTTAATGGACTGTTTGATAACTAGGATCTAAGTATTTGGCACCACATTTGAAAGTTGTTCCATTTAAAAAGATAAGAGGTCTATAATCTTCATAATAGATAAAATTCAACTGTGAGAGAATATGAAAGAAAATCCAGGAAACGGCATTATATGTTTTTTAAAGAATGTAATTGTATAACGGTGGAGAAAATTTTGGTCAACAACAAAAGTTCACCTCAATACTTAGTAATATAACCTTGGTTTCCTCCGCTGCTCCATTGGTGCAACATCTTTTTCAGTTTAAGTCATTGGTTCTTTAGAGGAGGGAGGGCTCAGTGACGGAGCTGATGAATTAGAGTAATGAGTATTAATGTAGTATTAAGTGACCTGATAAGCTATAATGATAAAGGGAGGGAAATTGTTTATATACTGAATTATTTTAATCAACCCATTTTTTCTATCGTACCACACATCAGCGGCTAATATAGATTTTTACTGAATTACTGTCCAGCTTAGACTGAAGAGTTGCTGCAGAATCCCACAGAGTTGCTATAGGCAGACCTTCAGAACTCTCGGGCTGACACCATCTGGACCTGCAGCCTTGTTCTCTCCAGCTGCTTCTTCATCTGACTTCTAGGGACAGACAGGTGGGAGAGTGAGATAAAAGGGGCAGCAGCATCTCCTGACTTGGTCGAAGACAAAGTTGTGGAAGTAAAAGAGTTCATGACTGAGGTGGAAGGTAAAACATCTTAGGTGTGACAGGACAGGCGTGGGTCAGAGGAGAGTGGGATGCTGGTTGGAAACAGGAGAGCAGGATTCTGAGCTTGTTCCTGAACTGAACCTGTTGAAGAATGTGTTCAGTTCATGGACTCTATCAAGACTTCCATCTATCCAGTCCTTCCTGTGCTTAAAGTGAGCTTTTTCATTCTAGACCAGACATCTCTGATATACTGTCCCTCTGTAATTTGTTCTCCAGCTTCTTCCTGTACTCATCCTTGCTGTTTCTGATCTTAACTTTTAGTTGTTTCTGTATACTCCTTAATAACTCCCTATCTCCCTCCCTGAAGGCTCCTTTTTATAGTTGAATAATTCCTTCAGCTCACTGGTGATCCAGGGTTTGTTATTAGGGAAGCATCTAACTGTTCTGGAGGGGATGATGTTGTCCAGACACAGGTTTATAAAGCCAGTAACACACTCAGTCATGGCATTAATGTCATCTCAATGTACTTGGCAAAGACTCATCCAGGTTGTGATCTCAGAAAAACCCCGCAGAGCTTCTTCAGCTTCATGTGACCATTTTCTCACAGTTCTCTTTGTCCCAGGTTGCCTCTGAACAAGTGGTTTATATTCAGCGCAAAGAAACAAGCACCTGTGACAACACAAGCACTTCCCCTTGCACTAGCAGGTAAAACAATGAAGAGTTTAGTGGTTAGCATGTAGTTATGGTGTGTTCACAAACGTAAAAGCTAAAATAGAAGCGGTGTCTGCTTTTCTCTGCTGTTTGATGGTTTACCAACTGACACACACTTAGTATGATGTTTTAGCTGGTGAGTTGGTAAAACCTTCAGTGCACTTGTTCATAAGCGCTCCATATGTGGTTTTACAACAGTCACATTACGATGCAAGCCATGAGAGGGCGACAGAGAGCACATATCTGCAAAATTATGGAGTGTGTCTCTAATTTAATTTTATGTACATTTCTGGTTTATGCCATCCTTGTTAAGTAACGACAAAAATGAAGCACTAACATCTAATGAGCAAAACAGTCTGTCAGTCATCCAGCAGACAGTCTGGTGAGTCAGATCTGCTCCACATCACCATCAGACGTTCTTATTTTTAAAGTTCCTGTCAGAGTCATCAGACATCCCAGGACGAATGGAAACAAAGATACAGCTTCTCTCTGTTTCTGTCTATATTTCTATATTGCTTCACCTTGCAAATCAAACAGCCCTGCAGTGTGTCTAACCAAGCATGGCTGAGACAAGAAAACACAGCTTTGACATGGTCAGGTCTCCACAGCTTCACAGGACTAAAGCTGAGTGTGCAAAAGGCCAGAATAACAGCTGAGTGGAACAACATCCTACATCTGGTCTGTCTCCAACCCCAGCAGGAACCTAGACACACAGACTGTGTGAAACTGCTGTGGAGAGGAGCTTCACACAAGCAGAAATGATGGGACTGCTTCTGACTTTCACTGCTATAAACATACATTCCCCTGGGTGTCAACCTCAAGGTCCACACTGGGGCTGAACCATTTTGGAAAATAATCAAATTCTTCAATCAAATAATCATGATTCTTTTTATGGGCCTTTTTCATGTAATTTTAACTTAGGCAAGCAAGAAAATCAGTGTGTATTATAAACAATGTCAGATTTTTTTATACATAATTTATTCTATTCCGTAGGCTAGACTTATTTTAAGATAAAGGCCAATGAAGCATGGCTGAATATAAACAAGATTTTTTTATTTTAATGTGATATCCGTCATTTTGTAAACCAGGTTTTTTCCCCTGCAGATCCCAGCACATAAAGCCCCTCTCAGGCCGGCTGCAATGTTTTCCCCCCTGGGCTAATCTGGTGGCTGGCATTTTAGCCATGCAACTCTCATATATGGGGGTGTGATGTTTTTTAGGTGTTGTGGTTGTGTGTTGTGGGTTTTTTTTTTGGTGTTGTGGTTGTTTTTTGTTTGTTTTGTTGTTTTTTTTTGGTTTTGGGGTTGGTTTGACTTTCCCAGATCTCATGCTCATGACCAATCAAATTGCAGCCTTTGTGATTAGAAAATCGGATTTGGTCCCATTGTGATATTATTGCATATATATGCAATTAATTGTTCAGCCCTAGTCCCCAATGTCCTAAACCACAACTCCAGTCTCATTTTAATAACACATGCTGTTGATAATTTATTTAAATAACATGATCAAATTGGACTGATAATGTAATTTATTTCAACTGTAAATATAGTAAATAACATGCTAGAGGAGGATTGCTGTGATGGACCATCCACCTGTGCAGGGTGTACCTCACCTCTGACCCCATCGATGCTGGAGATATGGCACCAGGCCCCACAACCCTTCCAGGATAAGCGGAATAGATGATGGATGGATGGAATGAGGAAGGTAATTTTATTTGAATATTTGATTTAAGTAATGAATACAAAATATCCTAAATAAGTAACTGTATTGCATTGTATTAGGAAGACCTTTTTTCCACGATGCTTATGCTGCATTCACACCGCAGGCTTTGTCAGCGTCAGCGATGTCAAGATTACATGTTAAGTCTATGGCGGAGGCCGTCGGAGGAGCGTCACGGTCTCTGCAGCGCTTTGTGAGCTTTGGCTCCGACAACTTTTCCTGCTTTTCATGCTTCAAAGCTCATAAAGCCAGCAACGCAGAAGTTCAGCTAGTTGAACTTTTGGCGGTGCTGACGGCCCTGAAGCGGCGCGTTAACCAATCAGAGCTTATAATTGTAGTGATGTCACTACACGTATTTTGAATGTAGCGGGAGACGGAAAAACCTACAAATTTAAGTCTAGAAAACGCAGATTTAAAAAAATCATAAATAACACTTACTGAAGACAGATGGACAGGCGCTCTTCGGGAGGAATAGAGAACTTTTAGTTGGTGTCCCGGTAGGAGATTTGAGCCCCGATGAGGCCCAGGAGGTCGTAAAACTGGGCGCGGGACAGACTGAAGTACCGCTGAAAGCGAACCTCATCCATACGTAGCTCCTGGACCAAATGGTTAAACTCCCCAAACTCAGAACGCATCCATAGAATAGGGTGTATCCACAAACGGCGCTGATGTTGCCGAAGTCGACGCTGTCTAGCTTTATTTAGCAAATAAAGCCAAGCCACTCTCTCAATACTATCTGCCATAGTTCAGAACGTACAGCAACAGCAGAAGCCCCGCCCACGCGTTGTTTTTTTGCTCAGAAGTGGCAGACTTTGCAGACTTTGCAAGCTTCAACATAGAAACGTCAAACTAGATGCTTTGTGAGCTTTGCCTGACGCTGACAAAGCTCTTGGTCTGAATGCACCATTCGGAATGGAGATGAATCTTGACTTAATCAGCAACATTCTTCTTTTTGTTCTTTATTTGGTGGTTGTTCCGTTTTACACCCCCACTGGTTAACATCCACCATATTCACTAAAGTGGTTAAACCTATGATCCAAGTCTTGAGACTAACCGCTTCCGATTTTTACTGTTACAACCAGAAACCTGAAGGTATCTTGTTCAGAGCTAATAGGTGCGTTTTCACTATTGGAACTTCAGGGTAATTTGACCAGAATATCATAATACCCGTGTGTCTCCACTTCATTGGGGCGGGCCTACAGGGCATTTCAGTAACCAAAGGAGTAACTGAATGGGGGTATGTACTGAGAACAGCCTGATCCAGTCTGAACAAACAGAAACAGCAACAAGCCCTGCTTTTCCCATGTCGATCTCGTTATTCTGCTGCTCTGAGCCTTTTAGCGCTGATCAGTGACGCTGTTCGCTGCTATGATATGCAGATTTCTTTAGCAGATTCCTTTACAGGCCCGATTGTGTACGGAGACAAGACAGCTGAAAGGAGCGAACCAAGAGATATCTGTAAGAAAAAGTTCTGGTTAAATGACCCTGAAGTTCCCAGAGTGGAATGGAAAAGTAGTACATCTTTTTTATCTGAAATATTGTGTTGTGTATTTGTACTTAGTCTCCCTGTGTTAATGGTTTTCTTTTTCTTAAGGTTAAAGAACTATTATTTCAAGTTTCCTTCTATGAAGACCCACTCTGTAACTTTTACACCATAAAACACGTGTTTTTGAAACGTTATGGTGACACAACATTATTTTTGATGTTTGTTTTCAGAGCAGTCACTGCATGGGAGGGTCCTCCTGCTCAAAACCGCACTCTAGAACTTTTCATCCATGGACCACTTCCCTGGATGTACTGAGTTTCGCTTTATGCCAGTACGCTACCTACTGATAGAAACGCGTGTTTTTGAAACTTGAGCCATGGCGGATCCACCAAAGAAACCAAAGACGACGCTATCAGAAGAAATGAGGAAAAGAAACTGGGCTGCAGCTGACAGCTGCTGGAGGCTTTTTAACCCCTGATTCACACTGGGTGAACGGATGCGCCTGGTCTGAGCCACAGAGCTAGATGCTGCAGATCAATTTAGGGCTGGGTATCGATTCAAATTTCAAGAATCGATTCGATTCCGATTCACAAAAGTTAGAATCGATTATCACGATCTGATCCAATTCCATCGGATTCAATCTGATTCAGCTCGATGTTGATATAGGTCAGCGCTAATAAATGTTTTTTTTAAGCTGTTATTTTAATTATATGCCTGATATTAAATGACTTAACACTGGGTAAGTAACAGTTCACCATGGAAAACTGTATTAACTCTTTCAGACACAAAACTTAAAACGGCCGTCTGGACTTTTCCTTCCTATTTCAGTTTTGAAAAAGGCAAACCATTTTAAAATATAGAATCGATTTTTGAACTTGTGAATCGATTCGTTTCGATTTCTACAAGAATGGATTCAGAATCGATTTTTCGATTATTTCAACACAGCTCTACAGATTATAACCAGGCTGTTCACCTCCACAAGTTGCACCTCCTGTTGTTCCTTCTGCTCCCTCAGAGAGCAGTAAGATGGGAGAAAACACAAGTCAGAGAACATTTCCTTCTCTTCACTGCTGTTAAAGATCTTTTCTGTCAAATGGTTACTCGGTTTAGGTCAACGAAGGATTAGCTTTAAAACCCAGCGTTACAACTTTTCAGTGTTGTGTTGTTAGCTGCTGTTAGAGAGACTTCGGAGATACATGAGGATATATGGATGCTGAACTAGCAGTGTTAATACTGGATTAGTAAGTAATAAATCTTTACTCCGAGGTTATTTGGGCATGATAATGTGATACAGAACCAAAGAATTTGTTTGATGGTTTACAAACAGATACGCCATTAGTTTAATGTTTTGTTGCTTTTGTTTGCAAGCTTTAAAACCATCAGTACACTTGTTCAGATGCGCTCCATAGAGATTTGTTTTTACAAAAGTGATGTTATGCTGCAAGCCATGAGAGGGCGACAGAGGGCAAATATCCGCAAAGTTACAGAGTGTGTCTTTAACAGTCTTAAAGGCAGTCTGATCTAACATGAACCAAAAACTAAGAACATGGTAAACTATCGTATGCTGTACTGAGTAGTAGACTACTCGCTCCTCCTACTTTATGCCTTTTTGATCTTAAAAGCCATGCTAAGACGAAATGTATTCTAAAAATGTGCTAGGCTGCCGGAGCTCCTCATGGTAACTGTTGAAAATGTGACTGTGAAAAAAAAGCACAGAATCAAAAGAACATGTCAGGAAATAGACAACAATCCTAATAATCATGTCAGAAATAAAGTAAATATGAGAAAGTCTGAGTCCTACAGTCCTAAATGGCTTTTAAAATGTAAGGGATTGTTATAAAGTAGCTCCCTGAAACAATGTGCTGCAGACACAGGGGAAAAACCCCACTCATTTCTACTTTGACCTCTGCAAAACAGCACAACTACTGTGACCAAAGACTGCAGCCGCAGCAGCTTTCAGGTAGACAGAGGGTGGCAAACCACCCTGAGGTGGATACATGATAGCTGCTGTAACTAAATACGCTGTTTATATGCATACATATTGAGCTGTGACTGAAAATGATCACATAATGTTGTAAAACACCCACAAATACATGTTTCATTTTGGTAGAGGAAGGCTTGAACAAATATGATTTATATGTTTTCATGTGAAACAGGTTCCGAAACACAGATGCACCTATTAGGTTGGTTCTACACAGGTTTGCAGCCTTTTGGCATCTGACCTTCCAGTTGTTTTATTTCCATGATTATAACACATAATAAGTTCTTTGGTCGAGGCTGTTCATCTGTTTCTTAAATGCATATTCACTTTTCTGTTTGTCTAATTCAAGAAAAAGAAGTATCACTGATAACTAGGGATGTCCGATATTATCGGCCTGAAATCATTATCGGCCGATATTGGCATTAAAATGTAAAATCGGAAATTATTGGTATCAGTTTTTATTTTTTTAATAAGATGAGTTTTTCACATCATACACATATTATATATCAAACTCTTCAGCTACTTCTTTTCTCTCTCAGAGTGTAAAAATATGACAGATTTGAGGTTTAGTTTTTGAGACATTTTTTGTTTGAGATAACTTTCATTATATCAAAAAGCTTCTTCTGGGCCAACCTTGACCGTCTATCGGGCGCACTTGGTGACGTCATCAGCCACAAAGGTATAATGTTGTTAACGTTTTCTAAACGTAGAAATTTGTCCTGAGTGGTGGGCCTTTTTTCAGTATTCTCTGTGTGAGAAAATGTTCCAGCTACTTTTGAAGACAAAATAAAAGTGGCACCTTTTTCAATTGCCTAACTAAAATCCTAGTACTTATTATATTTTCTACATTTTTGAAACTCAAGTATGCATGATACAAGATATTTCATTGTGGTTACAAGAAAACATCCCAGTTCTTCGCCTCTGCCGGACGGCAGAGAAGCGGTAAAACAAAACAAACACAAACAATGAACTGAACAGAACAACACCAATAGTTCAGATCCAGTAATATAAACTAAGAATTACACATTCACTACACACAAGCATGGATTAATGAACAATATACTAATGTTTCTGGTAAGCTCCTGGTAACAACTAACTAATGACAATAACCTCAGCTCAAGATATGTCCGTCCACACCAATGTCGCCACACCTATGTGTGTGTGCAAGCATGCAGGTCTGAATAAGGTTTCCCCATGCAAGTGATTGATAGCTGGTGTAAGGAACCGTCAATCCCTCCTACAGGAATCGACACAGACATGAAGGAGGCAGGAGACGCATGCATCCAGAGTCTACATAGCACAGGAGCCGCAGGCGTACCAGGGCTGGGTCGATCACCCACCAAGAGAGGAACAGATGGAAGCCCCAGGGGAACACCCACCAGACGCAATGCTGGGGCCTGGGAGATCGCAGGGACGAGCCCACGGGCCCTGCCGGAAACCGGCTATGCCAGGGCGGGCCCGGAACAGGACCCGGAGGCCACGGGGATCAGGGGCACCCCGCCCCCCAGCAGGGCCCCGACCAGGGACCAGCCGATAGGGGTCCCCCACCGCCGCAAGGTAGGAGGGACCCGCAGCCAACCGACAGCCGCCACACGCCGCCGCCACCCCGGACTAATACCCACCGCCAACAACCCAGCCCCCCCACACACACCCACACGCCAGGGATCCACAGTAAAAGCCGCAGCGGATGTACGCCTTCCCCAGGCTGCGCCCAGCCAGGACACGGACATTCATATTTACCATCTCCCGGGTCCAGATCCCGCCCCACACAGAGCCCCCGAGACCAGGGGTCCAGCCAATGCCGGACAACCCCCCCAAATGAACCGACCAGGCAGTAGAACTCATGGAACTGGCAGGAGCTTGGGCGCCAGACACGGTCCCCCCCGATCCACCGAACGGCACCAACCTACCTTACAACCCCGGCACCCCCATAAGAGGTGCCCCAGTCAATCCAAGGAGGGACTCGGCCCGAAATAGCGGCCACCCGACACACCGGCCCACCCAGGACCAGCAAGGCATGCACCAGGACCGAGCCGGGCCGCAACTGGGACCCTCGGTCCAAGGCATCGAGAACCATCATCGACCAGCGGGCAGGACCATCCATCACCGACCGGGAGTGACGGAGGTTAAGAAGATGCACCAGGCCAGAGGGCAGCCGAACACCCAACCTGACAAGTAGACATAGACAGACAGAAACACTACAACGTACCCTCCCTCTCATGCGTACACATTCTCACAAATACAGGACACACGTAAAAAAGGACGCCGTACACTCATTCATACGCCCCATACATACTCTACACTCCCAGGCCCAGGGACAGACGCCCCAATAGAGCACCCTGCCCCTGCACCTGGGAGACGAACCCTTTGCCCACCCGGACAGGGACAAGCAGACCGCCAAGGCCCCCACCCCGTCAAGAGTAGCCCACCAGCCCAGGTCCCCGACCAGACGGCCTGATATTCCACCCGGGCTCCAACCCCTGATGGTCCCACGAACAGGGGTGTGGAAAGACCTCCAGCCTCTCTTCCCCTGCTCAATTGTAGTGTTGTTGCGTGTTGTTCTAATGTGCACTTAAAACATAGGGGTGTGACATGGGAATACTGCCAGGCCATCTGCCCGCCCCCATCCCAGGGGGAGACCTAAATCATCCCAACATTCAGACTACTAACAAAACACAGGACATTAGACACCCAGGCTGAGTTTAGCCCACCCTCTCCCCGTACAACCTCCCCCCCGTCCCAAGCGCACCCCGTTAGGGAGAGCGCCTGTGCTAGATGGTAAACACCTCCCCAGTCAACAAGAGAGGTCCCAAGCACCGCCAGCGCACCAAGAGCCCCCGCGCTGAGGCTGGAACCCAGCACACCACCAACTCGGATACCCCGGACACGCCGCGCCGGGCCGGTGAGCAGACTGAAGCCCCAGGCGGCCGACCCCCCAGGCCGACACCCTCCAGCCTTGATACTGCCACCCAATGGCCGATGACACCCCTCTAAAAACGCTAATGACAGTCTGTTTACCTGAAAATGCATTAAAACGCTCCGTGAACAAAGTGTCAGCATTACTGAAGAGGCCATTGTCTACAGTCTCTTATATCCACTCTTGGAATTACAGCCAATCACCCCTGGATCGGCTGCTTTGCAAAAGTTGCATGTTCTTTTGAATACTTTAGATATACTTTATGAAAATTGGCAGATTTTCCATGAATAATTTTGAAAATAACTCGGAAAAAAACTTTCAGAGAAAAATCCACTAACAGGCCGGGGTCTACTGTAAACCTGGTGGACCTTTCTACAACACAGAAAATGTAGGAAATAACATACAAAATGGAGGGAAAAATGCCCAGGAGCTGGTGTCCCACAGCACCCCGATTATAAACGCTGCTGTACATACAGCAGTTTTAAGTCCTATCCTGACAACTGCTTCTGTTTTAAACATTATGGGGCTGTTTACACAAGGTTTTTCAGCAAAACTGAGATTTTTCTCTGCTTTTTGGCTTCTTGTTTACACGACAACGGGGAGACGGGGATCGCAAATGCAACGGCTTCCAGAGTGGAGAAATCTAAAAACGCTGGATGATTCGTTGTCATGTAAAGCAAGGCTGGACGATATAGATAAAGAGCATATCGTTAAAAGAATTGTCATAGTGATCAATAATTATCTTAAAAAAAAAAATCACATAATGTAAAAAATATATTTTAAGTGCCTCCCCAGTCTGTGTCTTTTAAACATTTTATCACACTTTATATATTAATGGCTGAAACCCTTGGTTTAGTTTGTCAATAAAGCTTATTCTAATTCACTTCAGCTCTTCAGCTGTAGGCTAAAGCTAAAGCTAACTAGCTACTCACCAGTGTTGATGGGCTCCATCACTGCAGCTCAGTCACTGAGAGCTGAAGACAGCAGGTCTATCCAACTGTGTTTTTTAAAACGTTTTTTCGCTTCTGAACCGAGGAGAGATTTTAACAGCCACAGATGTTAGCAACGCGACGCGACCTGGGTAAGTTTCCTGTGTCTCTCTGTAAGAGATTCATAGCGAGCTGGAGACGGGAGTCCTGCTTAAAACAGCTGATCGTAGTTTTATATTTCGTTAATTATCGCTATGTTTAGTGTTTTAGTGCGTCGAGGATTGGTTAAAAACGGGACGTAGCCTTTACTGGAGCCACTGAAACATTCAGCCTGAACAACATCCTCCGCTGCTCCCTTGTTGTGACATCTGAGTGCGGTGAAGTTATGGCGATGGTTCGCTTAGGGACTGTTAAAAATTCAGTTTCAGCTCAAATTATTTCATCCTTTTTGTGGTTTGAAAGGAGAGAGAGGGTGGCTGACAGAGCTGCGTGGGTCATTGTTAATGATTCGTTTGGAGTAAGTAATGATTGTTGTATTAAGCTTCCTGATAGGCTATAATGAAAAAATGAGGGAAAACTTTTATTTTTCTATCGCACCACACGTCTATCGATCGATATATATTGCAATCGAATTATTGTCCAGTCCTAATGTAAACGCCAACCGGAGACTTTAGAAAATTATGACATCACTACCAGCCACCTAAGGCCTTTTGGGACTTGCGCACTCCACCTTTTTTTAGAAAAAACCCCCACCAAAATGGCGGATCCAGGTATGCTCTTACTGCGGATGCAGCTTCTGAAGTTGTTTGGTCCCTGTAAGCAAAAGATAAAGATCATGGGGCTTTTATGCGTTCGCCAACAAAAACACATACAATACTTCCGTCAAATAATCAATACACCTTTCTTTAAGCGGAGGAGAACTCCAAGAAGTTTGTTGTACTCTCAGAAGCCGCCATTTTTTGTTATATTGGGAAGTTTCTTTTCCGGGTTGAGAGGGGGAAACCTTGGAACGCTACATACGCGGGTCACCCTGCAACCCAAAGGCTAGAGGTGGGTGATATGGCAAAAATAGAATATCACCATTTTTCAATTATATTATCACGATTTAGAATTCATCACAAATAAAAAAAAATTATGACGTCCAACAAAACTTAAATCACACATTAAAGAAGAGAAACATGAAATAAATAAATTCATTCCAGTTAGGGATAACCAGCACAGGGCTAAAATACTTATATGGCTATCTCACATCAGAGATGATAGAAATGCACTGAAAGTTCTGAATCAAACTAGGCTATATTTTATATATATATATATATATATATATATAGATCTTTGAACAAGTCTGTCTCTGTCAAAATATAAGTAAAGATACTGGATAGCTTAAAGCTTTATCATCTCCATTAAAAGTAACGAACTCAGTATATTCTAATGTAGCGAAGTAAGAGTATGGTTTCTTCCCCATAAATCTACTCAAGTAAAAGTAAAAAGTACTGTGATTTAAAACTACTCAGAAGTATTTATTTTTCAAAAATTTACTCAAGTAAATGTAACAGAGTAAATGTAACTCGTTCCTACCCAACTCTGCTTTGAGGTCATTTCCAATGAGGCTGTTTTGTCTGATGCCGTTTGCTTTCAGGCCGTTTTGAGGTTGTCAAACGTTTTCCTCCACCCAATCCCTTGTTATCCAAGGTCTGATTCTGAGGTCTGATAGAGGTTATGATGCCTGAGGATGTTCTAAAATGTATACCGTGCTCCCACTAGTAAATCTGGCCTAGCTGTGTGCTGAGGGACAATTTATTGTATTTAGTTTGATATCAAACCAATTTTTCTTTCATTTCCAACAGGAACCTCTCCACTATCCTGACCTCATTTACATTATACTGTGTTACTAAATACACTAACAACTGCAGCCAATCATGTTTTCAAATGTTTTTATTGATCCCAGGGGGAAATTAAGAGTTGTTTTAGCTCATTACTAATTATTTTTCAAGGAGTTGTTGTAGACTATTATGGCTGTGGGGAGAAAGTATTTCCTGTAGCGGTCTATGTTGCAGAGAAACTGAAGAAGCCTCCGACTGAAGATACTCTGTTGCAGTAGGATAGTCTCATGAAGAGGATGCTCAGCTTTGTCCATAATCTTTTTAGTTCAATGAAGAATCCCTCTTTGCATCATTATCTCCAGTTGTTCCATAGGTGTCCCCAGAACAGAACCAGCCTTCTTTAACAGGTTGTTGAGCCGTTTTAAGTCCCTGGTCTCCACCACTGACTTGTAGATTTGCAGCATCTTGCTGCAAACCTTGAAGGACCTCAGCTTCCTCAGAAAGTCCATTCTGCTCTGTCCCTTTTTGTAGACGCCGCACTGCTGATTCTCCAGTCCAGTCTGTTATCCAGGTGAACTCCGAGGTATTTATACTCCTCAACCACTTCTTCTCCCTTGATAGAAACTTCTCCCTGTTTCTTCTGAAATCTACAACCATGTCATTTGTTTTGTTCACATTCAAAGTAAGATGATTGTCTCCACACCATGCCAAAAAGCTTCTCACCAGCTCTCTGTATTCAGCTTTTTCTCAATCTCTGATACACCCAACAATTGCAGTAATTGCAATATATTGTTTGTTTTTGTTAGTTGTTTTGCATTATTAATAATGTAATCTAACATTTAACTTTTGACAAAAAAATTTCCAACATTGCATGTTTATAACTGGTGCAATAAAAATAGATATTTTACAGGACTGGATGAATGACCGTGATTAATAATCTTGATATAATCGTGATAATTTTTTGGGACATAATCTTGCAGCCCTAATCCCAATGCCAATATCAGTTCCCAGTGTTTGGAAACATGCTCTAGTAGATTTCCTCAGTTTAACTGTAGGGAGATTATTTTTAAATAGGAAATGCCCCCCTCCCCCTCCTCACATTATTTATTTACTTATTTTCCTATTTGAAACTAATAATTTTGCTATTAACTCTCAAAGTCATGTTGACCTCATAGTGTTAAGTCACAAGATGTGTTATTGAATTGTACGTATTTAAAGATCAATAGCAGCCAGCAGAGCTCACCGCAGGCTTTAACCGGCAAATCTGCCAACAATAACTGTAAAAATTGTGTTTGTGAGTACATGCAGGGGTTTTTTCTATTTAATGTTTCTCTTAACTAATTCTATCCAAGAACACCAGTCTGATCCAATATCAACCTGATCAGCAGATGTACATATGGTTAGGTTTGGAAATGAAATGGCTTCCTTTGGGGAGATCAATTGTTGTCCCTTAAAAACGGCTTGCACGATAAATTGTGTACTGATGAGACTTGTGATAAAAGAAATGTTAGTGATGATTCAATACTCAAACCATCATCTGTGCTGCTAATGCATAGTGATTTTAAACTGTCTCCTGACTGCAAATATACTTGCACTTAGTAGATAATTGTCTCCTAAAATCTTTGAAACTCAACAAATGGTGCAGAGCGACATTTCTGTAGCTTATAACCACTAAAGCTGAGTTCCCACCGGTTCACACATGCAAAGTCTGCGGTACCTCTGCAGCAAGGGGGCATCAGTGCGTCCACGCAGTTAATGCTAGGACGTGTTGACGGACCGTCTTAGCAGCTACTGTGTGAAGTTTGGAAAACTGAACTTTGGGGCAGCAAACATGGGGCGTCAACCAATCAGCAACTCTTTGTACTGATGTCAAATAAAAAATAGCGTTGAAACCGAACCTCATCCATACGCAGCTCATGGAACAAATGGTGAAACTCTCCAAACTCAGGACACGTCTGAAGAGTGGGGTGTTTCTAAACACGTCACAAATGCGCCTGGCGACGACACAGTCTGGTTCTATTAATTAAATAAAGCAAAGCCACTCCTGACATGATCCGCCATGTTGTAAATTAGCAAGAGAGAAATCCCCGCACTGATGTACTGACATGCCAACGCGGCCTACAAAGTGTGAAAGCAGCTGGGTTTTAATTTTAAAGAATCAACTTTCGTCCGTTTGAGCCATATGATGCCTGGACGCACTGACTGGTGTGACCTGCAGAGCCGGAATAACGTCAGGAAACAGAAAAGCCTAGTTAAGCTATAAAGCCTAGTTTATACTTCTCTGTCAGCACACACACATGCTGAAAGTTGTTTTCCTTTTCTACCCCTCTGTTGGTGTGTCAGTGTTGCAAAGCAATTCTCTACCAGGACAGCAGGGGGTGCTGACTTTTTCTGGCTTGCCTGCCTACTGTTGTACTAACATCTCTGGTCAAGTAGAGTTCATTTTCTTCAGCTTCTAAACTCAAATCCACTCAACGAGAAATGGACGACAAAGAAAGAGTTCTGATTGAGCTGTAAAGTTTTTTACTAGAAAAAGAAAAACATGGAAACAAACCCAGCGGTCGGTTTAGTTGTTTTCTACACCTCGCAGTGTTCAGAATCATCAAAAGACCAGATTAGATCAATTCACCAAGCAATATAAAGCACGTAGTGCCCCAACACTGCTTTGACTACTGATTACATTGACCATGAAGCACTGTTCTGGTGGAATGATTTGGGCTGACCAATCACAGGCGTGTGCTCTTTGTTGCGTTCAATGGGTTGTCGTTGCATGTCTCTGTATCTATGCAGACGGAGAAGTATAAACTAGGCTTAAGACATAAACTCTGGCTGGTGACAAATACCAGCCAGTAGTATTTCTGTATGAGACAAAATCTGGGATGTTTAGGATTACAACAATGAAACATTTCGTTGAAGAGAGCATAAAAAAATAACAAAAATAAGTAAAAACAATTTTTTTATTAATCTAAACTCAATATCCATTGTTTTTACATCTTTTGACAGATAGTCTCATTTATCAGAAAGAAATATTTTGGTTGAATTTTCCTAAATCTTAAAAAAAAAGTAAAGTGTGTCAGAGAGTTATTGTCCCCAACAGTCTTCACCTAGACGAACTGTAGCAAAACTGATAGAAACAATCCAGAAACCAGATCCAGGTGTGTGTTCCACACAAATCGTTTCCACATCTGAGTTTAACTGGAGTTTGTCAAGTTTGAATCCTTCTGATTCAAACACAGGACTTTCCCCCAAGCTTTATCTAGATGAATCCCAAAGGTTTTCCTCTTCCTTTAGACATTCACATAAAAGAATCTTCTAGTTTCTCCTGAAACTATTCTTTTTTTATTAGCTATTAAATGTCTATGTAGCATTTTAAAGGAAATTGAGTCAGTCCAGGTTATAGGGTTTCATCAAAGGTTTCTAGCAAACATTAAATAAGAAGGTTTAGGTTACTCTTACATAACATGCTTTTTAGAAATCCTTCATTTTATTTCCATAACTATGTGAGGCCTGTGGATAAGTTAGGGCAACACAGAGGCAGGAGGTCGGCTGTCATCGGAGCAGCAGCCATGGGTCAAAGGTCACCGATGGAGTTATCAGCACCTCTGTATCCCCGTGTTTAAACAGCAGCAGCGTGATTGACAGCTGCCTCAGCTGTTTCAGAGCTGACCCTGGGGTCAACGGGCGCAAAGATTAACTCATCTAATACACGCTGAGTCAGCCGGACCTCTTGTTGTCCCGTAAACACACTCCAATCAGCCAGCTATGACACACACACACACACACACCTCAGCTGGCTCGGTGGAAGCGGAGGAACCTGCGGAGCAACAAAACAAACCCCGCTGTGTGCTCTGCTAGCTAACACCGGGCTTGTGTCGTTAGCTTCTCCAGCACTTCCTCTCCTCCTGTTGTTCCACTGTAGGAGAGCAGCCCTAATGGTAGCCATGTTCAATATCTAAAGCTGGAGAGGCTGCCCGGATAGCCGCTCAGCTAACCGGGCTAACCACTGGAAGCTCACTCACCTCATACTGGATGTACTGTTTCCTCCACTCCGGTGTGATGTGAGCTGAGAGATGCTCTGTGAATTTCATTTTGGCAGCCTGCTGTTTCTCCCGGTCTGCTGCTTTCGGTCTCAGCAGAAACCAGAAAAGCTCCGCTGTGCTGCTGTACTGACGGCGGTCACACACCGACTCTCATCCGCAGATTACAGGACGAGCTGCTGCTGCTGCTGCTGGTGCTGCTGCTTCGGTCAGAGATGCCCTTTTTGTCTTCACCCTAACCCCGCTCACAACACATTTTGTTCATTTCTTTCATCTCTAAACGAAGTGTCCCCAGAGTCACACAGTGCGTTCATTTGGCTCTAGTGCCAGATTAATGGCGCTAAAACAGGACTAAGGGTCGGATAAACAGGCTCAGACTGTTTGTGTTAGCTGGGTCCTGCTACCCCCCTCCTCCACCTTCTTTCTCTGACGTTTCTTCATCCCCTGCCTCTCTCCACCTCCTCTCCCATGCTGCCTTCAGGTGCAGTGGGAAAATTAGTCGTACCCGTAATCTGCAGGCGAATATCTTCCTTAAATTCCTTTTATGTTCGAAATTAGACAGGGTAAAATAAATGCTCAGGTGTTAAACTGTATGCTAGAACATGCTCTGAACAACAATCTAATCTCCAGATTAGCAAGGTTTGACCCAAATTACTCTGATACATTTTTCTTTTCATAGTTCTATATTATTTTATTCTATTTAATTTTTGCTCCTGTTTTTACAAAATAGCAATAGTCTTTATAAGTGTTGTTAGTTCTAGGTAAATGCGTTAAAAATCAAGCAACGTTATAGATCATCTCTCCTGAAAGGAGACTTCTGATCGTCCTAAACGTGTTTTAAAAATTCCTTCCGATGTTACGCGAACCCAACAAAAGTGACGTCGCCCAGCCACCTTTGGGAGAAAATGACGTAGATGTAGATTCTTTCTTTAGTGAGGTAGAAAATTCATGTGGAAACTTTCCACTTCAAATTGGATACGCCTGCTGATGCAGCCACAAATAAAGAGCTGAACGAAACACAAACGTGAGACATTCAGCCAGTTTAATAATGCAAATTAAACGAATTATTCTCAGTGGCCTAAACTAAACATATTCGGTGCAGCAGTGCCTTTCCATTATGTTCGTATGGAATTACTAAAAGCAAAAATAATTCAGATTGATCACAGTATTACTAAATGCTGTATTAGTATTAGTAAAACAGTTTAAGTTCCATCTGAAATAATAACATGTCAAATTGAATGACTTTATTACAAGGTGATGAGGAATGGTGCCCTCTTGTGTTGGATAAGGTACATCACTGCTTCTATCTATCTGACAGATACTGTATGTCTCCTCTAAGGCTAGCTTTATATTTGATCATCTGAGTACATTTAGAAGAGAATATGATGTTTGCTTTGGTGAGATATCGAACAAAAGTTAAAACCATATATTTAGACAAACGCTGTATAAAGGAAACATTTAGCTATTCTATTTTTAATCCTCTGGGTTTAGATCATACTTCTTGTTTTAAGACAGTTTGAAAGACAATTTTTATCTATTGGTTAAATGGCAGAATAATGCTCTAAACAATTGTTTTTGTACTGTTTTACTTATTTATCTCCACTCAAGGAGGTTTATTTTATTTTAGCGCTGATAGCACTATCAGCAGCAGTAAATGGAGAAGGTGAGCGCTGAAATACATTTTATTTATACCACTATTAAATCGTCACAAAATAACTGTTTTCATATTTTTTGTCTTCATCACAGTTTCCTCTTACGTCGTTTCAATTTGTTGTACTTGACGTTGATTTTTGTTATTTTGATACATATTTTGATATCGTAGGTATCTGATATGACATTGATATGACATGAAAGTGATGAAAAGTAATATGAGGTGGAAAGAAGCCTTTTAATTATCCGTATTTTTTATGAAATATTTAGCCTAATATTTTACAGGTTTTCTATTTTGTATTGAAACTTCTTCCTAATTTTGGAAATTTGATATCAAATATAATTTTCTTTGAAAGACTTAAACAAAAACATTATGCGCATAGCTCCACAGTGATTGCTGGACGGGGCAGCGCATTTAATAATGGGGTAGATCCTGTGTCGTTCTTGTCAGCTGACGATCTCAGTCCCTGCAGAGATCTGCAACCCTTTGCTGACTGGGGCTTATTGGGGCAGTGGTGGCGTGTGGCTTCCACCTGCTCACCTGCAATGAAGTGAAAACCATTTACCCTTGCTGGTCCGCTTTTCCATAGCATGCTGCACTTTGCATTCCGGGGGTCTGTTAACGCTGCGTTGTTTTATACAGCAGCATTAAGGGGCAGGCTGCTGTTTTGCTTACCCTGAATGTGTTTGCTACATGCTCTAACAAAAGCTACTATTTCGTCATTTGTCTGGTTATATTTTAATAAAGTGTGTGTTTTATGGTCCTTGTTCTTGCCGCATCTATTTATAGCTGCTTTTGTCTATTTTAACATCTGGACTGTTGCTTGTTTTATAGAAAATTAAACCGTCAAACTATTCCCCTGGTAAATAGCCTATTTAATTACATATATGTATAGGCCTAAATATTTTTTTCAGCCACCACTTACCAGCAGTAAACACATATCCGCCAGACCCATGTCATTTAGGTCTATGTTTTAACATCTTGGAACAGGTTCCCACAACGTTGCAGGATGCTTTCATTTGCAGCAGGCAGAAAGTCTTTTACAAACTTGACATATCTAAAGGTAAGAATGCTGCGGCATCCACGCAGAAAGAAAGCATGACTATATAACAAACTGAGTTATTTAAATAAATAAAAGTCAGTTCAGATAGCCATTTCACTAGCCAGGACCACGCCACAGATTAAGTTAACAATTTGCAAGCAAGAATAATGCTACAAGTTAAGAATTAAAACAGTTTATTGAAAGCGCGGAGGATCAAAAGGTCTGGGGAGAGGTACCGTCTGAGACCCGGAGGAAGACTCGGTGTGGGGGTGCAGTCTTCAGGAAAATTGTCTTTCCGAACCTGCTCAGGACACCCCCCCCCCCCAGATGGAACCTAGAAGAGAGAGATGTTAGAAGTAGTGTCACAGAAGTGAACGAAAGCGTGGAACAGGGATGCTGCGAACGGAGGATGCTGTAAAAGATAGGGGGAGGGTTATGAGGGGCGGGTCGGCATGACCCGGAGAGAGAAAGCGGGTCGGCAGGACACAGCAAAAAGGGAGGCGGGTCAACAGGACCCAGCAAAAAGGGGAGTGGGGCGGGTCGGCGATACCCAGCATAAAAAAAGGGGGGAGGCGTGTCGGCGGGAGGCGTGGCGGCGGGAGCCAGCGAAAAAGGAGGCGGGTCGGCAGGACCCAGCGAAAAAACGAGGCGGGTCGGCAGGACCCAGCGAAAAAACGAGGCAGGTCGGCTGGACCGGGCAACCTAGAGGGTTGGGAAGGGAGGGGTGAAAAACGAACGAGACAGGCGAGAATTGAGAAGCAGACAGGGATTATATGTGCATCGCAGCGTGATTAGGAATATGAGAGAGGTTGGAGGTGCCAGGTGAGGCGAGTTTAGGGCTGGTTAGGACGTGTGAAGCGGTTATGGGGCTTGTCCTTACTCCTGAACTTAATAACTTTTTTAACTCCATTTCACTAGCCAGGACAACGCCACAGATTAAGTTAACAATTTGCAAGCAAGAATTAGCCATGAATTGATGGAGGAGTGGCCTAGGGCGGGTGAGCCGAAGCCGTGGCCAAAAGGTGCTGAGGAGATAGCTCGAGTCGGAGGATGAAGCTCCGAGGCGAGGCAGGTGAAGCGGCAGAATGAGGAGGGTGGCCCAAGCAGCCACCAGAGGTAGAGGCAAGCGGCGTGGGATCTCTAGCTGGGAGTTCTGAGGAGATGAGACCGAAGCCGGGAGAGATGGATCGGGATCCGCCTGGCTCGAAAGGAGCCGAACACGGCGAGAAGCATGGCGGACCGAGGGCTAAGGAGAAGCCCCTGCAGATATGTGGGCGGGGAGGTGACGCTCCTCGGACGGATCGACGCCCCGAGCGTGAGGACATCCATGCTGGGTACGATGAAGCGAAGACGTAGAGCGAGGTAAGCGAGCGAAACGCACGCAAAAGTCAAAACTGATCGCGAAAACGAACGAGACAGATGAGAAATGAGAAGCAGACAGGGATTATATGTGCATCGCAGCGTGATTAGGAATATGAGAGAGGCTGGAGGTGCCAGGTGAGGCGGGTTTAGGGATGATTTGTGAAGCGGTTATGGGGCGTGTCCTCACTCCTGAACTTAAGTTAACTTTGTTAACTCCATTATGTGGAAATTATGCAGGAAGCACAAGTGTTGAGCTGCTGTGGTAAGAAATTCCGCAACAGGTTTTTAAAAGTGTGGTGACAAAACCCTCAATTATGAATATTGCTAGGGACATGAAATGATGCCTATGCTGGGAGCTGTAGCCTATATCAAAAATGTAAAGCATAACCTTAACACATAGAATTGTTTTATCTATCAGCAGTGCTGTAAATACTGCTCTGCCTTCCTGGCTGCTGCTTCATCTCCCGATCTCAGAAAAGGACCTCTGCTTTTTCTGAGCACCTGCACTAACCACTTTGCTACACAATGATTCAGAAAACTATATAATAACACATATGACTTTATTTCCAATGTTAGCTAAACATTATGTTTCAGTAACACAGTTCCTTCACTTTTTCATGAAAAAAGGGAATTGACAGGTCTTAATATAATCATTTTTAGTTAACTCTGGAAATGGAGTGATATGTTTTAAGTTTTCTGTATCATTGTGTAGCAAAGTAGTTAGTGCAGGTGTTTAGAAAAAACAGAGGCCCTTTTCTGAGTTTGAGTCCCATCCCCTGCTTTTTATTTTGGAGCCTTACAGCGACCTATATGTATTAGGTTGACCCAACATATTGATTTAGTTCACTCATTCTTTGTCGCCAAATCGACCCAAATCAGTTGGGTGGAAATTTATATAATTTTATTTTCAGCCAGCAATTTTTTTTCTATTGTGTACCGACGGTGTTTTAAAGAAAACATTAAATGACTGACATCATTAACTAAATAATTGATGCTTGATAAATTACTTTATGAACTGCTTGCATTGTTATTCTTCAATTGTGTTGCCAATTCTTCAAACCACATTACCTGAACCTGTACCCAGATCAGATAGTTACTTGCAGCCTTTAAATGTTAAAATCTTGTAAGCTATTGTTATTGGCAACATATTTGCTGCACAAAAATGTTACCAAGCCATACAATTTCACCAGGCTTAGCATTTCGAATGGTTCATTTGTGATCAGCCAAAAAGTGTCTCGATTTACCTGATGTCACCGTAGATGCAACCAGAGCACAAAGAAACTTGGTACTTAGGGAAGCGACAATAACAATCCAACAAAGACAGACACAGGAAGATGTATATATACACACACTGTGGGAAGGGCAATCAAGAAATGGAGGACACCTTGGAGCAAGGGAGGAAAACTAATTGGACAATGGGTAACAGGTGACTTCAAACAAACAAACTAGGATTCAGACTGATACTTTCATGATTGTCGGTGTTTGGACTCTGAGGCAGCCACAAAAACAGAACGGACAAGGTAGGTGTTTTTGATAAAAGATTTTTATTTACAGACGGTTGTTTGTTTTCAGTCTTAAATGGAACTCCAGGAAACGGGGCCGGGACGAGGAGGAACACTGGAGCAGAAGGAGAAAGGTTAGCTGAGACAAAATGGAGATGAGTCAATAGTGAAACTCAATAGTACTCACTGGATGAAGAAGGTTAAGGGACTTTGGGGAGGAAGTAGTCAGGATCCTGTCTGGATGGTTGGTTGGGCTTGAAGGAGAAACCGACTGTGTGTGTGTGCAGGTGGAGCAGGCAGACGGATGAGGACAGACTAACCAGCGGAGGTAACGGTGCAGAGGCTGACCAGGAGGAGAGCCAAGGTAAGCGGTTTCCAGGGAACTTTCGAACGGAGCGGAGACAGAAGTAGGAAATCCAGAAGAACGAAGGAGAATGGATCTGAACCCGAGAGGAAATCCAAGTGAGTGAAAGTCCACAAATCATGAATCTTAGGGATTAACTCCTAGAGATAAGTTGGCCGTGTTACCACGCTTGCAGGGAAGACAATCTAGCGAGAGCTAGCAGTCTCCGTCCCTCTTTTGAAGCTGGAAGAAAAAAACAAACAGGGAAGAAGTACTGACGTGCACGGAGACAGATCATAACAATTTTGTTTTCCAATTTGTTCATTTGTTTTTTGAAAATTTATTTTATTAAAATAAAATCATTGGCATTCTCCCAAACTTCATTGACTCTCGTTCAGTAAATGAGGCAGTATCAGAGAGAACTGTAGAACCAAGTCTATGTCTGTACCATTTTGATTCTGTTGAACTTTGGGAATTATCACAAATATTAGATTCATCTAAACCCTCAACTTGTATGTTAGACCCAATACCAACCAAATTATTTTCCCTTTGGTTACTGGCCCTATTCTAGACATGATGAATCTTTCTTTAATAAATTGATATGTGCCGCAGGAATTTAAGGTTGTTGTAATTAAACCTTTACTTAAGAAACCCTCCCTGGATCAAGATAATTTAGCTAACTACAGACCTATACCTAACCTTCCTTTCTTATCCAAAATTCTTGAGAAAATAGTTTCTAATCAAGTATGTGAGCATCTAAACAGCAACAACCTGTTTGAGGAATTTCAGTCAGGTTTTAGAGCTCATCATAGCACTGAAACAGCACTGGTAAAAGTTACTAATGATATTCTAAAGGCCTCAGATAATGGATTTTTGACTGTTATGGGGCCTGTTTCAATAAAGAGGTTCAACCAACAAGGAGTTTAAACTTGAACCCTGAGTTGATTTACCGAGAGATTTTAAAACTCAGAGTTTTCGGTTTCAGAACAGCTGATCTGAGTTAGGTCAATCAACTCTGTGTAGACTAAATCAGAGTTAAGCGCGCACACTGCGACTATAAAAAGGCAGTGTCAATGGAGCGCAGATATAAACGATCGTCAACTCGGCAAACATATGGAAAAAAAGAATATCTGCTAGTTTTCTCAGTTTAAACTTGATGTGCTCATTCAAGACTTATAGCAAATAGAGCATATATAAAAAAAATGCAAACACCCTTCATAGCACGAAACAAGAGGACGTTAGCGGGGGAAAACGTAGCTGTCAAGATAATGCGTAAGTTACATATAAAAATATTTAAAGTATTCTCACATATTTAAATCTTATTTTACTAAAAATAAGTAATGTAATGTACTTCTCGACAATGGGGGAATAGGCTTAAATTTTTAAAGTTTAGTATTAATTGCAATGATGGTACATTGCATGATGTATTTGATTGGTAATTGCATTCAATTCATAAATAGGCCTATTACTATAGTTTCTACAAATAAATTTGACAAAACAAAGGATGCATTAACCTTAACATTTGATGTTTAGTAGAAATTTTTAATTAGAGGGGTTCCACTTTTAAACGTGGATGAGTTTAAGATAAAATTGGTAATTGAGATTTTTAGAAAGATTTTAATGCACACTTGTGTTTGCTTTTTTAATGCTCAATAGTGGTAGAGGTTGATATGAAATTTCGAATGTAAGCAGTACTAAAAAATAGTTTTTAAAAAGAGTAATAATCCAATTAATGTAGTTACAGTACATGTCCCCGTTGAAGGTCAGTGAATTTAAGCAAATTATTTTTTTTTTCAGTAATATCAAAGGTTAAAACTTAAAACTATGGTATTGAATGTAATTATAATGTTCCGATTTAGGTGCAATCTCCTGAGGTATTAAGAAATCGGCAGCAGTTGAAAATGAATGTTATACAAACATAATTTCAATCCAGGTAAGGTTTGAAGTTGTAGGAATTGAACAGTTGCATTTTTTATATATAGGGAATAAAGAAGACTAAAAATCAAAACTGTTCTATTTCTTTTCTTTTTTTGTGATGTGGTGGTGGTGATATTAATAGAGATTGACATTGTGGAATTGGCCTTGGGACACCTTCATCTGGAAAATCTGCAGGGTGGACGGGGTTTCATCTGGATCTTGTGTAGGGCCAGGATGTTGTGTTACCTTAAAATGGAATATTATAGGAGCACTAACATGACACAATGATGTCCTGTCCCTTCAGGGGTGACCTGAGCGTGCGTATGCACTGAGAAACGTGCTTTCAAGGACCCTCATAGTAACTTCCACATAACTCTAGTTTTAGTGTGCAATTATAAGTGCTTGGAGCCATGTTCCGGTTCTGGATAAGGTGTTTGCAGAGTAGGCTGGCATGGGTAAGCTTAATCCCCCTAGCAGAAAGCGTTCAAACTTCCTTGTAGAAAAAATTCCCTTGGTTTAGGCTGCATTGAAGTGAGTGTGTGTGTAGTGTGCAGTGAATACATTTTAGACTTACCTCATTTTCCAGTCTCTTGCTTAGGGTAGACTCAACGACATATATTCATGGATAGGTCATGAAAAGAGCAGGCACTAGGCTTCAACTTGTAATGTATGTGAGAATCTCACATTTGTCTTCACAGTGGGAAAGAATAAGAATACTATTGAAATATAGTATTGCTTTGTGGTGTTTCACCCTGTAAATGCATGTGACATCGGTGTACCTGGCACATTTATCTGTGGCTTGACTTTCTAATAAATAGTCTGACTCAATTAGTCGTTGGTGCAATGATATGTCATATGTGCACAATTACAATGCATACACAACCACATTGGGACATACTGAGAAGGTAATTCTAAAGCAGTAGTTAAATGTTATTCAAGAAACATATATATATATTTATCTCTATTACACTTCATATTAAATACATTTTAAAGATTTTGAACTGCTACAACTGCATTCTGTAACTTCCCCTTTGGTCCCATGGGTTTGTGGCAGGAAAAACTGTACAAAAATTGTAGAAAGGTTCAAGAGTGAGGACACTATCCATTACGTTGGCCTTACTAAGATGCTCCGACCATCCCGTATTGAAGAAGGCTTCTATTAGCAAAAGAAACCTAATGCTGCATATAGTCTCTGCTCCCGATGTAAAGACGCGGCCATGGTGGGTGGTCTTGTGATGTTAAGGACGATTAGATTATAGTGATATATGTAATGATTGACAAGTAAAACTGTTAAGTCTCAACCAAAATGTATTGGGAAAAGACAAAAAATCCACTTGGGTTAATACCTTGCATGATGTAAAATGTAATTCTTTCGAAATTATACAGCGCCTCATTATGGGCCTCCAAACAAAGGAAAGCCCTTCACATAACTTGGTTCTTTGTGGGATGAAATGTAGGCAATGAATAGTAAGGCAAGGAAATACCGCTTTGTCCTTTAGACAAGGAGGATGGAGAAAGAAATCTGGGCTTCCCAGAAGAAAAACATGCTCCCGACAGGTTTAGGTTCACAGCTAAGTTGTATGTAAAGTGACTATGAGTTATAAGTTACTTCTCTTTCAGAAACGGGCTTGACTTACTTGCTTTCTCAGTTTTAACATACCATCCATTCTGCACCGAAGTCCAGAGTTCCCCCCTCCGTGATCACCCCATTTCCAGGGTTAAATTATCTCAGAGTTTCATTAACATCCAATCCATCCATACATTATCTTAGCGTTATCCTCAATTCATGGGTTCGCGGGGCAGTGGAGCTATCAGCCGTTATACGCGTAAGGCTGGGTAACCCCTGGGACAGACGGCCAGTCTGTTTCGCCAGGGCACCAACAAAGAGGAGAGGACCACCATTTCACACTCACTCTCTTTCCTAGGGCAATTTTAGATATGATCAATTCACCTATCATGCATGTTCTTTGGACAGTGGGAGGACGCCGGCGTACCGGAGGGAACCAGCATACACAGGGGAGAACATGCAAACTCCATGCAGAAAAGACCTGGGGCTGGGCATACGAACCACGACCTTCTGCTGCAAGGCAACAGTGCTAACATGCGCAGTGCAGCCCGATTTCACATTAACTCTCTTTCTGAAAACGGGCCCCAGTTCTTGTATAGATCTCAGTGCTGTTTTTGATACCCAGTCTATACATAATATCACTTCGATAGGCTTGAACTGTATGGATCAAGGGAACAGCAATGGGCTGGGTTTAAAACTGTTGACATATCTCTGTTAGGAATAGATTCAGTTCATATCATGATAATCTTCTTCACACTCGGGTTACTAGTGAGAGTGCAAATGGTTCTGTGCTTGGACGATTCTCTTTACCATAATGATATGCTTCACATTGGTAAATTATTAGACCGCATGGAATGAAATTCCAAGTTTATGCTGTAGGATACACAGTTTATATTTTTATCCTTAACCTAATGAAAACAATCAGCTTTGAGTAGATTCAGCTGTCTGGAGACCTCAAAAACCTGGTTGACTCTGATTTATACTTTAAATTAGCAAGAACAGAAGTGTTGTCTTTGGACCAGAACCTTTAAAAAGGAAATGATAAATCAACACTTCATTGGCATGGGCATTAATTTGGCCTTGTTTAACAATGTAAAGAATCGGTTTTAATTTTTGACCAAGACATGACATTTTAAATCATGTTAAATGGTTTCTAAGATTTACTTATTTCACCACTCTGGAATATTGCTTAAATTAGAAACCATCCTGTCCAAGCGTGATGCAGAGAAATAGTCCATGATTTGTTGCTTCAAGGCTGGACTACTGTAATTTTTTATTATTAGGAAGCCACATAAATGTTTATGTTAAATCGCCCTTCAGTGATCCAAATGCGGCAGCAGAGTTTGATTGAACGATTAAAAAAAGAGTAATTCACATTTTCTTTTTTTGGTTCTCTCCATTGGCTCCCTGTTAAACTCAAGAATAGAGTTTAAGATCCTCACTTATTATAATAACGCCCTTAATAATCAAGCTCCATACATTACATCAATGATCTTATTGTTCATATGTTCGCTAATAGAGCTGTGGTTCGAATGAGGTTGACTGTTAGTTCCGAGGATTTCTAAAAGATAGAATAGGCGGCTGGATCATTTAGTTATCCAGGCTTGTCCTGTGTAACCAGTCTCAGTTTTAGTCAATGAGGCTATACTTGTATTTTTAAGTACAGGCTCAAAAATCTTTTTTTATAAACTTAGTTAAAAAAAGATTGATTTTAGCTAGTTTATGGAATGATAAAATCTGGGTAGTTATAGCATATAAGACAGAGGTGTGGGTAGTTTTTGAGAAAATGGTGGCCCTAACTGTAATGATGGACGCTGCTGATTGGTTTAGGTGGTGGGGGGGTAGCAACCGGCAGCCTATGCTGGTCGGGGGGAATTCAGTCAAGACAGACTGTTCTCTCTGGCTCTGCCTCTCTCATGTCTTAAGGGGAGCCTAAAGCTTGGTTTATGCTTGCCGCATCCGCGAGGTCCGCACGGCTCCACGCGGCCAAATTACGTCATTTTAGCAACCACGCCTCTCCGCGCGGCCTCCTCCCGCCCCAAAATTTCCACACCGTGCACCTAGGAAAATCTGTAACTACGCGGACGGTCCTGCGCTGAAGAACATGGCGGACTGGCAAGATCTCATATTGCCGGAGGTTCGTAAAAAAAGATCTTTATGATTCGGCTGATAGAGATCACTGTGATCAACTGTGTTTTAATGGAAGAGAGGACGGTCTCCTTTTTTCGTCTTTTTTCCTAATAAATAGCATAAAAGTTCTGCTTTGTTTAAGCTCACGGGTATCACCATCTTGTAAACAACAGTGATTACTACTTCTACTATGGTGTAGTGTTGTATGCATGCCGTAGAGCCCTACGCCGCCCCCTACAGTCGTCAAGAATATTGGCTCTCAGCAGGGACAAGCCACAAAAAGTATAAACGCTGCAAGAAGGCGTCTCGGCCAGATTCCGCACGTCTCGTTTCCGCGCGGAATGTTCATGCGGCAAGCATAAACCAAGCTTAAGTCTCCTCTCCTTCCTGTCAGCCCATGGGTCCCCTGGTGAAAAAAAGAAATTAATGAAAGTTAATGGAGTAATAAAAGTTATTTTCTGGTCCGGTTTGTCTTATGCCCTGAGTCACATATATGGTGTACCTCAATTTAAATAATTAATGATTTGTGTTCCCACTGTGTTTGTCCAACATCATGTAGCTAAAATTAGCTAGCACTAGCTAGTACTTAAAACTCTAACAGAGACCTTGTAGAGCTTCTCCTCCATGCAGGCTCTCACTCCACCGACTGTTGCTCTCCCAGCATAGCTGCTGCTTTCCACATGGTCAAATTTAGAAAGGTTTTCTCCATGTTTAATGCTTCTTCTTTCGTCCTGGAGGTGAAGCTGGCTAATCTCATGTCCATTTTTCTTCTTCTTCAGTTGTAGTCCACTACATGTTAGTACACAAAATCTAAACTAGCTTTTGCTGCCAGTCGAAAATCAGCACTTTATATGCATCAAAATATGTCTATGAAATTTACGGACATCATATTTTCAAACCATGGCACGTTTCAAATAGGATCAGAAAATAACTTTTATTGTTCCATTGACTCTGATTCAATTATTATTTTATTATTGTTATTGTTCGGGTCCTTCCGATGATGCTCGGCTCGGTTCATCTCCATTGACGCTCGGCTCTGTCCGTAAAAAGCGGGGAAGTTTGCTGAGTCAGATTTACAAAAATATGAACCCTACAGAGTAGCTTATTCAACATTTGATTGGCAACAGTTAACATGTTTTGTTTAAAATTTCATATCAGCATTCTTTACATATACAAACTCGCACAGAAAAAAAAATTAATTTAACAAATCTTATGTACGTCATGGCATACCGTTACTTATAAATGAAGTCCATGCGCCGCTCCTTCTGAAGAAAAGCATCAACAACTTGTTTGTAGAAGTCTCCCTTATCTTTCTTCAGTTTTAAAAGTATCGCTGTCTCAATGGAGATCATCGCCAGTGTGGAAAGCTGCCCTTGATCAGTCCTGTTCTGACCAATGGCCGCTGGCTGCTCTGCTTTGTGACCGCATACCATGGAGGCCGCCATTGCTCCTCCATTGCTGTAGTACCTCCATTTGGCCGCTAGGCCCCCATTGAAAAGCTTTGGACTTTAGACACATTAAAAACAACTTTAATGCTTGGTTTCAATTTTTTAAAAACTTTCTATGGCTACATATTCTTCCTGAGATAACGCTGGGCTTGTAAAAAACCTGGGCACCAGGCTGGTTTTCGTAAGATAATTTTTTAAAATCTTGCATAATTAATGAGGGGACCGAGCCAAGTTTAGCATCGGAGCTTAAGATGCGGGAGCAGAATGGGCGTGATTACGACCAAACTACACGCCGATACACACCCCGCGAGGGCAGAGTCTACAGTGAAGATCCCGCCCCTATGCCCTTTTAGGAACATGCTTCGTCAGAGCTGAGGAGGAGGAGTCTGTGAATCCGCCATGAATTCCCCCATGAAACTCATTCTGGTAAACGGGGAGTGAGAAGGCGCTGTCTATTCTTTTTTACAGTCTATGGTTCCGACTCTGCATTAATTATATTATTTTGCGGCCGGGGAGTCGTAAGAAGAATCCCTGGGATCACCAGCACCCCCTGCCATGAGGCAGGAGAACTGCGTGCCTCACCTAGTGCCTCTTAGCAGCAGTTTTATGATTGCTCATCACAGGAATACACACAAATACATGAGTTGTTGATAACAAAGAAAACACCGTGCGTTATATACACCAGCTAAAATATAGAAATTTAGTTCATACGGTAAAGGTGTTCGAACATTTTAATAGCGACATGCAGAGGAACAGCAATAGATCTCACTGCTAGCATCATGCCAGCACTGTTAGCATAGTTATTGCGCAATCCATAATATCGGCCTCACCGCTCGTCTTTTTTTAGTATTTGAACGGTAAATGTGAAAATTCAGCTATTTTTTTTGGATGAAAAAAAAAATCTAAAAATGGGGAAGTTAAATGGAAAAAAACTTTAAAATACAACTCATTGAGTAAATATAACAACTTGATTTATTTTTCAATTTTATATTTTCATGATGACAGGTGAGGCACGTCACTGCTCATCACAGAGCTGACACCACAAGACACAACCCGTTGCGGCAGCATGGAGGGCATCTGTCAGTATTTTTACACGCACATCTAAATGGAGCTCATTGGAGTAATCGCACTAAGGCCTTCCCCTCTGTTGAGAGCAGAGTCCCAGTTGACATGTCACTCAGAAAATAGTTATTAAATGAAGTACGTTCCACTTCCTGACGATAGATGGCGACATACGCCCCTACATGTTAGCCTTATAGCCGTTGATTTCCAGCTGTACTCAGGCAGTGGACAGAGGCTGGTGGGAGTGAAGCAGATGGAGTTAAAGTAGGATATTCACAGTCACAAACCATCATCTCTTCGTCAGTCCAAACATGCACTGATTGGCTGCTTAAGTATGTCTCAGACACCATATGCCTCTTATAACACTTCTGTTGTTGCTGGGACACATTTCCAGTTCTCAAAACTTCTCAAGGGGGTGCGCGAGTATGGGCGGGGTTGGGGGGTTTGATTGTAGAGTAGTCTGATTCCTAATCGCATTGTCTGGGTAGCTTAATCGAGCTTCTGAAACTCCAGTTTTGTTCAATTCAAGCTGGACTAAGGTGTAAATATGCAATTCAAGAGTCTGATTTCAGTCGGACTAAGGTAATCATTTGACCTTCTGGCAGTGACAGTTCACTGCAGCTTAACCATGGATGCAGAAGAAGTGCATGCTGGGGATTCCTCCCATATGAAAAGTTCACTGAAAAGTTTTGCATTTTAATCATTATTTTTTGATCTGCTTCTGCTGACTTCGCCTTTTGTAGTAACTGTGGCTCGCGGGGTAGAGCCACAGTTAGTTTGTAGGTTTGATTCCAGCTTCCACCTTTCACATTTTTATCTGCCCCTGGGCAAGGAACTTAACCCCAAGTTGTCTACCGAGCTCTGTATAAGTGTAAGAATGCGGATGGGTGTGAATGGGTGTATGAGTGTGAAAGGGTGAATGTGGTTCCAGTGTAAAGCCCTTTTATTGGTCGGTATGAATTAAAAAATGCTATATAAGTTCAGTCAACTTTCGAATGGTTTCGAAGGGGTTCAGGTCAATGGAATTCAACAGAACTTGTATTTTTTTTTTTTTTGTCATATGTGCAATTAACAGCACAGAAACTTATGATCGCGTATCTCACCCCATGTGCAGCGGACTAAGGAGTGACGTAGACCGATAATCTCTATGTAGGTAATTCTTAATCAGAACAGACAGAAATCACACATAGGCTCCCCCAGGGCTGCATTCTGCCACCCTCCTATTTAATATATATATGCTCCTTCTAACCAAGATTAGAACAACCAATAAGATTAGTTACCATTCCTATGCTTATGATTAAAATGTCACCCATCCAAATGCATTAGGCAAATCAGTGGATAAATGTGCTATAATTTTCTCCAGCTGAAAAAACAAACCAAACTGAAGTAATTATTTTTGGACCTAAAGAGTAACGATCAAGATTCAGCACACAGCTATAAACTACTGATCAGCTTTAAAATCTAGGTGTAGTAATGCAGTGGTAGTTCTCAGGGCAGAGCTATAGAAGCATTAGTCCCTCCTGAAATCTGATTTGCCCCCTGAAGTTCCCCTCCTCCCACGCATCTATCCTTTGTGCAATAATCAGGGTGTGGGGAGCCTAAGTCCCGCCATTCTACTTCTGATCCATTTGTCCTGTACTGCCAAAAAAAAGAAAAGAATGAGAGTCAATGAAGCAATAAAAGTTATTTTCTAATTTTAACTTTTTCTTTTTCAACGAGGAGTAGCCAGAGGGGAGGCGGAACGGCTTTTATAAGTTCATCAACTCTTTCTGCCAAACCTGTTTTATTTGATAATTTTACCACTTTTGAATACACTGCCTCTGTTTTTAGCACTCAGGTTTTATGTGTCACAGCTTATAGGCCTTCAAAAAGGAATGAACTTTTTATTCCAGAATTTCTAGAGTTTTTATCAATTTTACACAACTCCTATGAAAGGATCATTTTAGCTGGTGATTTTAATCTACATATAGATAACCTTTTAGATCTTTTATCAACAGATTTTTGAAATATTTAAATATTATGAATGATATATATATATATATATTTTAGCTAGCATGTAATGCAAGAGGACACACCCTGGATTTGGTTCATCACGTATGGTCTGTCCACTAGCGTCTCCTCTGTAGTTGACTTGGCTGTCTCTGACCACTGGTGTGTTTTTTTTTGTTTTTTTTTAATCATCAGTTTTATCCAATTAGAAACCTCTGTGAACTGTCAGGAAGCGTCATCTAACCCCTGAAGTGGCTGCAGGTTTTCTTAAAGTTTTTAGAAAGTTCCCTCCTTTACCTTTACCTGCCCCCTATGATTTTATTGTAAATGATTTTAACTGTAGGCTTCAATCTGCTCTCGACCTGCTGGCTCCACTTAAAATTGTAAACAAACATTCAAAACATATAACACTGTGAAAATTAAGAAGAGCTGCAGGGTGGCAGAAAGGAAATGGAGGAAAAACAAAATCACAATCAATCATCAGACATACATAGAACATCTCAAATTATACAATAAGAAATTCCAGAAATGCATACTTAGCATATCTCAGAACATAAAGATTTAAACCAATTTTATGGATCACTAAGAGACAAGGTTTTAACCATGTTGAATTGCTGCCTTCAGATGGAGGATTTTCCTGCCGCCTTTAAAGCGGCGGTAGTGAGGCCCCTGCCATAGAAGAGCAATTTAAATTTTAATGATTTAAATAACCTGTGATGGACTGGCAACCTGTCCAGGGTGTACCCCGCCTCTCGCCCGTTGACAGCTGGAGATAGGCACCAGCCCCCCCGCGACCCCTGGAGGACTAAGCGGTTCAGAAAATGGATGGATGATTTAAATAACTTCCATCCGGTATCTAACTTACCATTTTTAAGCAAAGTTTTAGAAAAACTTGTTTTAATTCAACTTAATGATTTTATTAAGGCTCATAATGTCCAAGAGAAATTTCAGTCTGGTTTTAGAATGATCCACAGCACAGAGACGGCCCTATTAAAGATTTTAAATGATTTTAGACTAAACTATGACACAATTCTTTTAACCCGTTTAAAACAGATCGGCCTCTTTGGTGTTGCTCATAAATTGTTCACATCCTACCTCAAAGACAAGACTTTTAAGCAAAGTTTAAATACCTGTTCCTCTAAGGTCCATAAGATCACATGTGGTTTGTCCCAGGGTTCAGTTTTAGGCCCAGTGCTTTTTAACCTGTATATGCTCCCTCTTGCTGATGTCATCAGTAGACATGGAGGTAACATTTACAGTTATGCTGATGATACACAGTTGTACATCTCCATGCTTCCTGATGACACACGGCCAATGGATGCACTTTTCAACTGCATTTTAGACATTAAATCCTGGATGGCAGAAAACTTTCTCCAGCTCAACCAGGACAAAAGTGAGGTGTTAGTTATCGGTCCTGAGACTCGGAGAGAGAAATTTTTACCAAAACTACGATCACTGTCTTTTAATCCTTCTTTACAAGTGAAGAACCTCAGCGTGATTTTTGACTCTGAGCTGAATTTTATCCCCCACCAAAAGAATATTGCCAGAGTCTGCCCCATTCTCTCTCAGGGCAGTACGGAGACACTAATGCATACTTTAATCACCAGTAGAATCGACTACTGTAATGCCCTGCTTTCTGGTCTTCCCAAAAACAGTATTTCAGTTTTACAGCTTTTACAAAACTCAGCAGCTCGTGTCCTGATGAAGACCAGGAGGAAGGAGCACATTACACCGGTCTTAGAATCACTGCATTAGCTCCTTGTATGTTTTAAGATCGATTTTAAGGTTCTTTTAATGGTTTTTAAGTGTCTTAATGGTCTTGGTCTTCTTATGTTTCAGAAATGCTTTTACCATATGAACCCTTGCGGTTTCTGTGCTCCTTTGGCAGCCGTCTCCTTTTCATCCCCAAAGTCAGGACACAGACTCATGGTGAGGCGTCCTTCCATTATTATGGCCCTCACCTCTGGAACAGGCTGCAGGAGGACCTCAGGGCTGCAGAACACGTTCATGCTTTTAAGAGCAGGCTCAAGATTCAACTTTTTAGCATAGCCTTTAACTGATTATTATTTATTATTATCTGTTTAATTGCTCTGCATGTTTATTAATTTAATTTTAGTTTAGTTTTTAACTGAACTGATTATTATTTATTAATTATTTATCTGCTTTGCATTTTTATCTGATCATATCTTATCATTCTCATATATTTTATCATTTGGGATGCTATTAGTCTTGTGGCAGAACCACAGTTATGGTTCTGTTGGACCTCACTGCAGCATTTGACACCGTTGGTCATAAAATGTTACTGGAACGACTTGAGAGTTGGGTCGGACTCTCTGGTACAGCACTTCACTGGTTTGAGTCAGGGCTGGGCGGTATAGCGAAAAATTACCAATAGCTATATTTAGCAAGAGTTTAAACTCATCTAGCGACTGTTTTTCAGAAAAATGCGACTAGCGACAAATAAGGTGACATTTTCTGGTGTTACTAGTAGGGATGTAACGGGACAGGGTAAAGTACCAGACCGTTCGGTATGCCATTCATGGGACAATCCGTCCTCCTGTACCGCGGGACTTCGATACTGCCATTGATTTTGTGCTGGTAATTAGTTACCGTCACCCCGACGTTACCAAACTGCGTCGCGCTCCCAGATACAGGTGCAACAACCAGCTCGCTGTTCCCCGCTCCAGCAGATGGTTGCCATAGAGACATGCACTCCTCTCCATAATGTGTGCATCACAGAGCACCGTGAGGAGCGGAAAAATGTACACGGGTCGGTTGTGCTTTTTTCGGAAATCAGCCCTGGTGTGAGGCGCTGCTCAATTTTTTAAAAATTTTTTGAGCGCTTTCTGCTCGGATGGGCTCCAGTTTTCAGGGGCGCTGGGTTGCGCTGTGATCATCTCCTCTTTGCGGTGCACACGAAGAATATTTATCCGCCACCTGTGTCAGTGTGGTCAGATGCGCTCTCGTTTAAAGAACCGGTAAAATACAGAAAACATTCTGTTACTGCGGCCCTGTGTGTGAACCATAATCCCAGATAGACGTACAGCTCGTTTATGTTGTATTCTCACGGCTTTCACCCTCCCACACCAGTAACTGTGGGCGGGTTAAGTTAACTGTGACATTCTGCTTTTGTTCCGAAAAAAATGAAATATATGTTTTGGGATTAAAAAAAGCTGTCTCTTTCTGCACAAAACATGTACCGAACTGTACCGTGGCCCAGGTACCGAGGTACAGACCGTACTGTGGGCTACCTGTACCGTTGCACCCCTAGTTATTAAACAGTTACTCTAACGTGGAGCACGTATGTTTGTTACTGCAGCAACTGAGCTGCAGAGAACTTCTAGCTCAGCAGCTCCGCCCACCCAGGTCCTGGTCACGCCGAGCAAATATTACCCTGCTGAGTTGCTGCTGTTGTTTTTGATACAGCGCTTGAAGCCACTGCGTATTCCCACCTGCTCCGTTGTAAAATATTTTCTGTCTAAAATAAACGACTGCACACGGAAAAAAATCACTTCCTCACCTCAAAACTTCCTCACCTCATTTGGTCTGTGTGATCACTTCTGAGTTTAAACTGGACTCTAAGAAACACAGAAAGCAGTGGGAATCAAACATCGAATTAAAAGACTGTTTGAAGACAGAGAGATTAAGGACCCATTATCTGTCACTTTTTAATCGAAGTTTGATGGATTAAAAGTGGGCGGGGCGATTGAAGAGGGCGGGATGGTCAAAGGTCATAGCCTGGGGCTAAACAGGTGTTTGGGGGAGGGGTAGAGGTCACTCAAAAGGTCAAATATGCTATTAGGGAGGGGTAAGGGTCAAAGGTCATCGCCTAGGGCTAAAAAGGTGGTTGAGGGGAGGGGCTAGGCCCCCTGGCAAAATACTCTCTGTCAAGTAAAGAAAGAAAACGACAATTTTCGTCCGTCTGTTTTTTCTTGTTCAAATTCACTGGTTCGTCTTTAGAAGAAACTGGAGTTGTTGAGAGAGAGGCGGCCATCTCTGCGTTAGCCTTTTTGTTGTTTAGACACTACTTTCCTCAAGATAATCTATGCATTTTCTCTATTTAAAAGTGGAAAAAACCCTGACTCCCCCTTTCCTACAAAAATCCACGCCTCAACGGCAGTTTGACGAGTGAGTTTGACAGAAAGTATTTTGCCCGCGGGGCCTAGCCCCTCCCCTCAACCACCTGTTTAGCCCCAGGCGATGACCTTTGACCCTTACCCCTCCCTAATAGCATATTTGACCTTTTGAGTGACCCCTACTCCTCCCCCAACCACCTGTTTAGCCCCAGGCGATTACCTTTGACCCTCCCTCCCTCTTTAATAGCCCCGCCGACTTTTAATCCATCAAACTTCAATTAAAAAGTGACAGATAATGAGTCCTTAATCTCTCTGAAGCCGTTCAATAGCAAGAAGCCATCATATTTTAAAGAACATTAAGCAAATTTGGCCACTGCTGGACATTTAATTCACAAATGGACGGTGTGTGTGTGTGTGTGTGTGGGGGGGGGGTCACCCTTCCTATTCAATATCTACATACTCTCACTAACCCATATTATAGCAGCCAATAAGATCAGCTATGATAACTATGCAGACAACACACAGCTATACATTACATTGTCACCAGGTGACTTTGATTCTATCCAGACCTTAAATAAATGCATTGAACAAATCAATGACTGGATGTCCCATAACTTTCTCCAGCTAAACAGAAACAAAGCGGAAGTAATTATTTTTGGACCTAAGGAGGAACGATCCAAAGTCAGCACACAGCTTCAGGTAATACAACTAAAAACAACTCAATAGGCCAGAAATCTAGGTGTAATAATGGACTCAGACCTGAACCTCCAGGGTCACATAAAGGCAATAACAAGGTCAGCTTTCTATCACCTGAAAAATATTTCTAGGATTAAAGGACTGTTGTCACAGAGGGACCTTGAAAAACTCATCCATGCGTTTATCTTTAGTCCGATTGATTACTGCAACAGCGTCCTCACAAGTCTACCTAAAAAGTCAATCAGACAGCAGCTGATCCAGAACGCTGCTGTTGGCGTTCTCACTAGAACTAGGAAAGTAGAACACCTCAACCCCAGTTCTTAAGTCCTTCCACTGGCTCCCTGTAGCTCAGAGAATAGACTTTAAAATACTCCTACTAGTTTATAAATCACTGAATGGTTTAGGGCTGTGCAGTGGTTAGCCCTGTTGCCTTGCGGGAAGAAGGTTGTGGGTTCGAATCCTGTCTCAGGTCTTTCTGAATGGAGTTTGCATGTTCTCCCCGTGCATGCGTGGGTTCCCTCCGGGTACTCCGGCTTCTTTCATCAGTCCAAAAGGTTAATTGGTCTCTCTAAATTGTCCTTAGGTGTGAGTGTGTGTGTGCATGGTTTTTTGTCCGTTGTTCTGTCTCTGTGTTGCCCTGCGATGGACTAGCGACCTTTCCAGGGTTTACCCCGCTTTTGCCCGTTGACAGCTGGAGATAGGCACCAGCCCCTCCGCGACCCCTTGAGGATTAAGTGGTTTAGAAAACGGATGGATGGATGAACGGTTTAGCGACAAAATATGTTGAAGACCTGTTGTCACTATACCAACCCAGCAGACCACTCAGGTTTTCCAACTCAAGCTTATTAAACATTCCTAGAATTAGAACTAAACTGTAGCTTCTATGCTCCACAAATCTGGAACAAACTTCCAGACGAATGCAACGATGCTGAATTGTTAGGCTCTTTTAAATGAAAGATTAAAACTATACTATTCAGATCAGCCTTTGAGTCCTAAATTGCATTTTTTTTCTCTGACCTTCTCTTGTGTTTTATCTCTTTTTAATTTACATACTTCTGCATAGATATGTTTCTTATGCCTTACCTAAATTGTTCTTTTTGTTAATGGAGTCTTATGTTTTACTTATTTTTAATTTTCATACACTTACATCAATTTTCTTTTATGCTTCAATTACCAAATGCATTTCTCTCAGTGATAATCTGTTTTAACTTTCATACTTTAATCATGTATTTGGTTTCTTTACCACTGAATCCTGTAAAGCACATTGAATTGCCTTGTGTTGAAAGTGTGCTATATAAATAAAATTGGCTTGCCTCCAATAGGAATAAAAAGCAAGTTATATTCAACTGATCTGTGTGTTTAGCACAAACTCTTCCATCTCAGTGTTAATACTGAAACTTGTTTACATATTTTGTAGTAAAGGGCGAGACTTTTTTGGATATAATTACAAAAAGTGTATGTATTCAAATATCAAAAATATGGTGCCATATAGGCCTGAGAAAAGTCTTAGAACATATCTCTGTACCAAAACCTTATAACATACACAGTGTGCTAGGTAAATGCACAGTGGAGCTCGGACTAAGTGAAATAAAGAGGTGAAGTGAAAAGAAAGGAAAGTCAAGAAAGAATGAGGTATCAGGAAGCAGTTGTAGGGGGGAATAAAATCAATGAATGGCTGCCACTTTCTGTAGAATTTGTTCAGACTGTGCTGTGTTGAATACCGTATCTTTTCAACTTTTAAAAAGGACATGACCTACATTCATCCATAGTGTGCGGGACGGGGCAGTAGTAGATTTCCACTGGAGAAGGAGATTTCGTCGCACCATCAAGGAAGTAAAAGCCGGAACCTCAAGTTGTATTGATGATAAATCAGTATACTTCTCAGGGAGGCCAAAGATTGCTATATGAGGGGATATATCGATGGTTACATGAAGTGCCTTTGACATGATATCAAAGTAAGACTGCCAAACATTCACAAGAGCCGGACAGGAATAGAACATGTGCGTGAGATTGCAGGGTGAACCAGAACATCGATCACAGATATCAACAGTGTTAGGGAAAATTTGAGCCAGTCTAGTTTTAGAATAACGGCATCTAAAAAATACTTTAAATTGTATTAGAGTAAAGGGAGAACAGATGGAGGACTTGTGAATAACATGTATTTTATTTATAATATATATATAGGTGAATTGATCACTCTAAATTGTCCCTAGGAATGAATGTGAGTGTGAATGGTTGTCTGTCTCTCTGTGTTGGCCCTGCAACAGACTGGCGTCCTGTTCAGGGTGTACCCTGCCTAACGCCTGATAATTGCTGGGATAGGCTCCAGCTGCCCCGTGACCCTGAATTGGATAAGCGGTTAAGAAGATGGATGGATGGATATATATATATATGTAATGTAGTTTTCCACCACTGATCTTCAAAGTTCAAGCCTAATTCACACTCCCAAACTACCTTTGTTTTGGTAGTTAGATAACAATTGTAAGATTTTATAATGCCATGGACCTTAGAAATTAAAGATCTTTGAGAGGGATTCAATTGTAGAAGACCTTCCCATGTTTGCTCGGGTGGGAGTCGAGGGAAATTAGGAAATAATAATTTAACACAATTCCTCACCTGAAAATACTTAAAAAGATGGGAGGACGGAAGGTTAAACTCACCCATCAAGTCAGTGAACCAACAAAAAACTCCTTTCTTATAAAAATCTTTGAAACTTATCTCCTTTCAATGCCACAATGTAAAAACAGGATCAATAAATGCGGGTTTGAAGACCTGATTCTTCAGCAATCGGGATAAAGTAGAAGGAGCAGCAAATTTAAACTGCTTTCTAAACTGAAACCATATATTTAATGTGAAGACGGCCACAGTTACTACTAAGGCCAGAGGGGTTGACAGACATGGTCCATCTTTGAAAGTAAGCCTTGATTTCAGACAAAAGAGGGGGATAAATTGCTGCATAAAGAGACTTATATGATTTAGCTACATTAATACCCAGGTATCTAAGACCAGAGGAGTTCACTTTAAAAGAAACCTCAGATTGAGAGACCGGCATTGCTTGAGCATTAATCGCATAGTATTCGCTTTTCAGATTGTTCACTTTATATCCAGAAAACGACCCAAATCTACGAAAAAAAGACAGAATCTTGAGACAGGATTTAATAGGATCTGTAATCAGAATCAGAATCAGCTTTAATGGCCAAGTATGACAAACATACAAGGGATTTGCAGTTTACAGTACGACCTGTCCAGATCCAGGTCACTGTTGGGCATGCAGCCACCGAGCGGCGATCCCATACGTATTATAATGGGTCATCCACATATAATGAAAGTTTAAATTCAATATGTGACCATACAATACCATTAAATATAGAAGACCTAAATAAACAGGGGTTCTATTGCAAGAGCAAAAAGAGGGGGGGGGGCAACAAAGAAATAGGCATATATGAAGCACATAATTCAGGGTCTTTTCCCTTCTTGAGGCGAACACTTATTAATGCTTGTCTTAACTTAGCTGGAAGAGAACCATTTGACAAAGATTCAGTATAAACTGAATGTAATGATGGAACCAGTTGATTATGGAATGCCTTATAGTCTGAAATAACTTTAGTCTGTTCAAATGGAACACGGACCATTACCACATCCCCAAACGACAGGGTACCAGTGCAGACTCCACTCGGAGTCATTAAACAAAGTCAAACTCCCAGGTGCCGACCAAAACGTTCATTCACAACGCAGCAACCAGGGCTCCTGCACAAGCTAATGAAGTTATATACTGTAAACATACAGGGTGTACAATGAACTTAAAACTAACAATAATTAACAATAATATAAAAAAATTATTTGAATAAAATGACCCTTAGAGCAGTTTTATCTAATGAAAACAGTAAAGGTGTAAATGTCTATGCTACCAACATTTCTTTTCAGATTGATATAGTTTAACTACAATTACGGTTCAAAGTGGTAGAAGTTCTCTTGTGGACAGCTAGTACTTAAATGAGATCTATGCCTCCAGCCTTTATCTACTAACGGGACTTTCCTAAAGCAGCTCCTTCTCCAGGAGAAGTAAAGGCTGTGGTTGTCCCACCATTTGTTGTGATTCGGAGGGTAGCGGAATACATGATACCATACCGGATGCCTGGAATGTCCCGAAGTTGGCGTATGGTATCATTAAAAGGTCACTCGTGCCTTCGCCGTCCGCGCTGTAAGGTCCGGAAAGATGGAGATGGTAGAGTCGCCAACCTTAATCCGCTTTGGGCTTTAGCATGTTGTAGAATATCAACACAGTCAGCATAGTAGTGCAAACAAACATTCAAAGATACTTTATTGATCCCCAAGGGGACATTCAGTTTACGGTACAACCTGTCCAAGATTATTACAAACAACAAACAAAACAAACAGATCCAGGTCACTGAAGGGCTTGCAGCCGCAAGAGCAGCGCTCCCATGTATGCAGACAGAGATACATGTCAGGGAGAGAGGGTTCCACCTTGAGGGGAAAAAGCGCTCAACTGTGTTTTGATTCCGTACTCAGACTCACAACACAGGTAATGGAAAAAACCCACACCTAAACATTGAAGCACATATTCATACATTCACAATGATACATGAGGAAGCTTAGGCGGGGTTGGGAACTCAGTCCACAAGTAAAACTTGCAGCACATGCGCACAACCCCCTGTTTCCTGGAGTGGGGAGGAGAATTTAGGAGACAGCGGGACGGTTTGTGTGTGTGTGTCTGAATTCCATGTCAGTGTGTGCGTCAATAGATGCAGGTGGATGGGGAGAAGGATACTCTGTTTACATTCCTCTCATGGGCATTTGATTGTGGACCAAGTTGAAGGTCTACATGAAGCCAAAACAATAATTATTTGGATAGCAGTGAGAGCAAAATTTGTCTCTACCCTTCAGTCTGTCAGTGGTTTCTTTTATATTCTCATTCAACCTAATTAAAGTTCAGAATACTCCATAAATTTCGCGAGGGAGTCCCAAAGTGCCAGCTAGATCGCCTCTTGCAGAGTGTAGCCTGTGCTCGAGCTCACCAAGCGTGAGGTTCTGAATTCCATCAGCACGAATCCGCGCCTTCCAATCGCTTCAAGAACTGTTTCCAATTTCGGTACTGGTTGCTCCATTTTGCATCAGATCCAGTACATGCTGTTGGGAAAATGTATATAGTTAAATGCAGGTTTTCTTACACAAAGGTTTGAACTTTAAGAAGGCATCTAAATGTCTGATGAGAACAGAATGTTTTAACCTTGAAGAAGTTATTTTTGTTTCAATGCAAGACTGTGTGAGTCATGCTCAGCTTTGTGAAACTCGCCCCACGCATGTTATCTTTGGCTCAAGGGAAAGGGAGCAATGCTGAGAACTTGTGTGAAAACTTTGTGTGAAAACTTTTCTCTCTGTACTGATGGGTGTGGTATGATCAAAATAAAAGAGGCTGCAGCGGACAAAAATTTTGAGATCTGTGAACTCTAAACTTGACTCGGTTGGTTTGTTCTGTTGGTGTTTGACTGTATCTCCCTCTGCAGAGCTTAACAAAAGATAAACTATTCCTTCTGTGCGTTTGTGGTTATCTCTAGGTGACCTGCTTATTAATAACCTAACACATGCCCATTCCAATCAGCAGGAACCCAATCCACATAAATCCAAATAGCCAGATATTTTCCATACAACCCAGATGCCCTTTTCCGGTTCTTCGTAGAGTTGAGTAGATTTTATCAATAGCATTCAGACACCAGCTGACCTTTTCCAGCTTTCACTTATTCAGTTTTGGTTCGGAGAAAAATGCAAAAAGAACGTCCAGATAGAGGCACAGGACACAGAGCAGTGGGATAAGACACAGGAGGAGGAAGGAGAGAGAGAAAAAGCGTGCATCCTCGCTGAGAGCCAGAAGAGAAAAAAAGGCATGCTATTATAGGACGTGGCCACTCTCTGGGTTTTGGTTTGGCATTTAGGGATCTGTGAGCCTGCTCAACCACCAGATCCTTGTCCAGGCTGAAAACTTTGCGGAGTAGGGCGGAGATGGAAGCTGCGGTAAACAGCCATGTTGCTCAGATAGTCCAACAATGCGAACATTATTGCGCTGAGATCTACCCTCCAGATCCTCACATTTATTCTCTAGGGCTGTAACTTTTATAGACAGATTCTCGACTTTGTTTTTAAATGACACCACATCGTCTGTTCAGATCGTTAGTGATCCCTCCATTTCAGTAACAGTCCCCCGCAGCTCAATCACATCTGCCTTTGTAGCAGCTAGGCTGGCTGTTAGAATCGTCCTCACACTTTGCAATTCTGACTTTATTTGTGCCAGGTTTTGGGTCAGGGCCGTCTGTAGTTTGGCTTTAAAAATATTCTGCCATATCTTCCCGTAGGGCTACGAGTAGTTCAGCCGTGAGTCTGCCGAAGCCGAACTCGAAACAGGAGCGGAGCTAATGTTACCATCATCCATAATAGATAGCTGAGCAGGGTCACTCTGGGTCGGGGATGCCGCAGTGGTAGCAGGCCGCTGTTGCAAAGTTGTCTGATTAGTCGCAGTTCTGACTTTTGGAGGCATATTTTATGCTTGGTAAGGTAGATAAAGATCTAGAACATCAAAAACTGCTCTCACGGCATATAGATAAAGATACAGACACAAATTAAGAGCTGAGCTTGCAGGAGCCTCTCAAGGTACTAACCCGGAAACTCACAAATATACTTTAACTGATACTGTTTGTGGCTTGAAAAAAAAATAATACAATGCTGATATGTCTTTACATTGCCTTTTTTATTTAGTACAGGTACAGTAAAAAGCACATAAAATAACATTAAAGTATTTCAACATGGTGTGGGTGGTGTAATCTATCCACCAAAACTGGGTATTGTCAAATTTTCACATTCCTAGAAGTACTGGGCAAAGAAGAGGAGTAGCAACCATCTTTCATTCAGATTTACAAATTCGCCCTATTCCAAATATTAACTACAGCTCTTTTGAACATCTAATCCTTAGTTTTCCTCATCCAAGCTGCAAAACATTAAAACCACTTTTGTTTGTGGTTTTGTATCGTCCACCAGGCCCTTACTCTTAATTCTTGCACCAGATCTCAGATATTTTTATCTGATTTAGTTTTAAACACTGACCAGGTAATTATAATAGGGAATATCAATATCACATGGACATTGAAAGTGATAGCCTAACTGCAGCCTTTAATTAGGGCCTGCCCCAATGCAAAGGAAGAAGAACAGTGCAATGCATTTGCATGGGCATGTACTTATTACTATTCACTTCTAAACTGGACCCTTTTTTTTTTTTTCCGTCTCCGTTAATGCTGGTCGTGCCGTAGCATGTACCCCCACGATATATACATCAAAATATCCAGATCGATCACGACATCCGGGCTTTTACCTATATTGGCGATTGGAGTTGCCATGGCGACGTAATAAGCCAAAAACCACGCCCAAAAAGCCCCATAGGAAATGAATGGAAAAGGGAGTCAAAAATCATGAAAATCCACTATTTTTGAGGATTTACTGCGTCACCATACAATTACCTAGCAACACCATTGGAAATCTAGATTGTAGCCACGTCCGTGCTGTGTTCAGCAGTGAAGTCCGCATGTCGATAGCTGTTACGGTTTTTTCACAATTTGACTTTGTTCTACACAAAGTTTGGCCCAAATCGTCATTTCTAGAGTGTAACTGCCATTTCATTAAAGTGTGGAGTGATACTTTTGGACGGTCCTTATCAAAATATAACTCCACGTCATGATTTTAGGATTTTTGGTTAAGACATAGAACTCCCCTTTTGTGATTCTCACGATCATTTAAAAATTTCCCTATGTCTCACGTTTTTTTCTCATCAAGCTCTAGAGCGCTCAAAGTGGAACCCAGTTTGACGCCCCTTCTCCTATTCTTTATCATTGTAACTGCTCAGGATTTTCTGAAACCGAGAGATGTTCTTAGTCATCTTTCTCTCGTACCTTCTCGGACTGTAAATAAGGTAGAGATATGTGCTTTGAGAATATCGAAGACGAAGGATAAATCTCGCTAACACTTCAAGAATTTTCCCGATAGCTTCTACGGTTTTTGAATGGGAACGGTTCGTTCAGAGCCGTTTTTCACTCTGAACCTGGAAAAGAGACAGCACATCGTATTGCTTAAAACTCACTGAAAACCCTACTGTTGTTCTGGCATAGTGGATAGGGAACAGGGTTGGCGTGCAAGAGATACTGGGTTTGAAACTCAGGAGGAAAGAATTTTTTTTTTCTTGGGTGCAAGCAGGAATCAAAATCTGTGTAGTAATACACAGTACTACGTGGCACACTGAGGTACTACACAGCACTACATGGTCAAATACAGTACTACAAAGGACTACATGGTGAAATACAGTACTATAGGGTACTACATGGTGAACTACAGTACTACGCACTACTACATGGTGAAATACAGTATTACATAGTCAAATACAATACTACAGGGTACTACATGGTCCAATACAGTACTAGAGAGTACTACATGGTTATATACAGTACTACACAGTACTACATGGTCAAGTACAGTACTACAGGGGACTGAATACAGTACTACATGGCACATTAAAGTACTACACAGCACTAAATTTGCAAATACAGTACTACACAGTGCTACATGGTACAGTGCAGGCCTACACAGTACTACATGGTCCAATACAGTACTATATGGTACTACATGGCAAAATACGGTACTACACACTACAACATGGTGAAATACAGTACTACATGGTCCAATACAGTACTATATAGTACTACATGGCAAAATACAGTACTACACACTACTACATGGTGAAATACAGTACTACATGGTCAAATACAGTACTGCAGGGTACTACGTGGTCCAATACAGTACTTCACAGTACTACATGGTACAATACAGTACTACATGGTCAATTACAGTAGTACATAGTACTACATGGTAGACTAAAGTACTACACAGTACTACATGATACAATAAAGTACTACACAGTACTACGTTGTACAGTACAGTACTACATGGTCAAATACAGTAGTACACAGTACAACATGGCGGACTAAAGTACTAAACAGTACTACATGATACAATAAAGTACTACACAGTACTACATGGTCAAATACAGTACTACTCAGTACTACATGGCAGACTAAATTACTACACAGTACTACATGGTCAAATACAGTACTACACCGTACCACATTGTAAAATACAGTACTACACAGTACGACATTGTCCAATACAGTAATACACAGTACTACATGGTACAATACAGTCCTACAGGGTATTACATAGTTCATTAAAGTACTACATAGTACTACATGGTGAAATACAGTACTACACAGTACTACATGGTCCAATACAGTACTACAGGGTACTACATGGTCCAATGCAGTACTACATAGTACTACATGGTGAAATACAGTACCACACAGTACTACATGGTCAAATACTGTACTACACAGTACTACATGGTCAAATACAGTACTACATGGTCAAGTACAGTACTACAGGGTACTACATGGTCCAATACAGTACTACACAGTAATACATGGTCAAATAAAGTACTACAGGGTACTACATGGTACAATACAGTACTACACAGTAGTACATGGCAAAATACTGTACTACATAGTACTACATGGTCAAATACAGTAGTACACAGTAGTACATGGTCCAATACAGTATTACATAGTACTACATGTCAAAATACAGTACGACACACTTCTACATGGGGAAATACAGTACTACATGGTCAAATACAGTACTACGGGGTACTACGTGGTCCAATACAGTACTGCACACTACTACATGGTACAATACAGTACTACATGGTCAAACACAGTACTACAAGGTCAAGTACAGTACTATACAGTACTCCATGGTCAAATACAGTCCTACATAGTACTACATGGTTATATACAGTTCTACATATTACTAGATGGTCAAATACAGTACTACACAGTACTACATGGTAAAATACAGTACTACACAGTACTACATGGTAAAATACAGTCCTACACAGTACGACATGGTACAGTACAGTACTACACACTGCTACATGGTGAATTACAGTACTACAGGGTACTACATGGTTCAATACAGTACTACACAGTACTTCATGGTGAAATACAGTACTACACAGTACTACATGGTCAAATACAGTACAACACACTACTTGGAGACGTGGAGCACGAATGATCCAATGGCATAATCAGTCTTGTAAAAGCCCTCCAAGAGGTTAAATAGCTGAGTTTCCACACCAGTTAGTTGAACCAGACCAGTTAGTTGGACCAGTCCCAGCCTGGTCAGCGGCGAGCATTAACTGATGAAGCCTCTTGGATAAGAGGTGAAACGTCTTCCAAGACAAATTACCAAGTCCAGTTGCAGTTCCTGAAATTTTCTAGTACTATCTTAGACTTAATTGGCTTTACTCCGAAAGTGAAGGGACCCACCCACTCTGGTCAACACACTTTAGACATTGTACTGACATACGGCATTGAGTCTGATGAACTAATAGTCCTCCCACATAACCCAGTCCTATGTGACCATTTTTTGTTTACCTTTGAATTTACTTTACCCAACGTTTCAAAATCTTGAAGAAAATTTAATTACAGTAGAACTTTATTAGACAGTGCTGTAACAAGTTTTAAAGAATCTGTTCCATTCTTGCTTCCCTATCCATCTCAGAATACCACAGTGGATGGCAGTAATTCCAACACTAACCCATCAGAAATTGATGGTCTGGTTCTAAGTATTACTTCCTCACTGCGTTTGGTACTGGACAGTTCAGACCCCTTAAAAAGAAGGTAATCAGCCATAGGAGGTTGGCTCCCTGGTTTAATGCAGAGTAGCATACTTTAAAGCAGAATACTGGGAACTGGAGAGAAAATGGCGCTCTACACACTTAAATGATTCGTTTCTAACTTGGAAAAATAGTCAACTTCTTTATAAAAACGCCCTTCGACAAACTAGAAAAGCATATTTCTCGTCATTAATAGAGGTTAATAAAAACAATCCTAGGTTTCTTTTTAGTACAGTTGCCAAACTTATACAGAGTCATAGTGTTGAGCCAACTATTCCCCCTTCTCTCAGTAGTGATGACTTTATGGGCTTCTTCATAAGTAAAATAAATTCTATAAAGAATAAAATCATTGGCATTCTCCCAAACATGACTAACTCTCTCTCAGTAAATGAGGCAGCATCAGAGAGAACTGCAGAACCATGTTTATGTCTGTACCATTTTGATTCTGTTGAACTTTCAGAATTATCACAAATATTAGCTTCATCTAAACCCTCAACTTGTATGTTAGACCCAATACCAACCAAATTATTTAAGGAAGTGTTCCCTCTGGTTACTGGCCCTATTCTAGACATGATGAATCTATCTTTAATAAATGGATATGTGCCTCAGGAATTTAAGGTTCCTGTAATTAAACCTTTACTTAAGAAACCCTCTGTGGATCAAGATAATTTAGCTAACTACAGACCTATATCTAACCTTCCTGTCTTATCCAAAATTCTTGAGAAAATAGTTGCTAATCAAGTATATGAGCATCTAAACAGTAACAACCTGTTTGAAGAATTTCAGTCAGGTTTTAGAACTCATCATAGCACTGAAACAGCTCTGGTAAAAGTAACTAATGATATTCTAATGGCCTCAGATAATAGATTTGTGACTGTTCTGGTCTTGTTAGATCTCAGTGCTGCTTTTGACACAGTCGATCATAATATTTTCTTAGGAAGGCTTAAACATGTTGTAGGGATCAAGGAAACAGCACTACGCTGGTTTAAATCATATCTGTCAGACAGATTCCAGTTTGTTCAATGATAAACCTTCTTCACACTCAAGGGTTACTTTTGGAGTATCACAGGGTTCTGTGCTTGGACCGATTCTCTTTACTATATATATGCTTCCAATTGGTAAAATAATTAGACATTAGACAACAAGCATGTCTCTAAGAAATAAAAACCTGGATGACTCTGAATTTTCTACTTTTAAATTCAGACAAGACAGAAGTTGTTGTCTTTGGACCAGAGCCTTTAAAAAGGAAACTGCTAAATCAATCACTTCATCTGGATGGCATGAATTTGGCCTCTGGTAATAATGTAAAGAACCTCGGTGTAATTTTTGACCAAGACATGATATTTAGATCCCATATTAATCAGGTTTCTAAGATTCCTTTCTTTCACCTCTGGAATATTGCTAAAATTAGAAACATCCTCTCCAGGAGTAATGCAGAGAAACTAGTCCATGCATTTGTTACTTCAAGGCTGCACTACTGTAATTCATTATTATTAGGAAGTCCACAAAATTTTTCTCTCCATAGAAGCTCCACACGGTCTGGTACCCTGCTCAACTATAAAGTCCCCTGCTGAATGGGGAACAACGGTCCAGATGATGCTCAAAGTGACCGAGCATCCTCCATGCTGTCTCTTCTCTGTCTTCTCAGACCCCCAGATGGTCGTGGCAGATGACCGCTTGTACTGAGCCAGGTTCTACGTATGTTTCTTCCTGTTGAAGGGGAGTTTTTCATCTCCACTGTCGCTTCATGCTTGCTCAGTATGAGGGATTTCTGAGGAATAGCTGTGGTTGGAGTCTGCATGATCCAGGCACAACTTCACGTCGATGACTCAGCATAATCTGCTGAGATTCCTTACATGGAAAACTTTTAACTGATTGGAATGTTTGTATAATTGTATTGAAATGACTTTTGTTGTAAAGTGGCTTGAGATGACATTTGTTGTTAATTGGCGCTATATAAATAAAAGTGAATTGAATAGTTTTAGTATTAAAATTACATCCCCTGAGCCTTAAAACATGCAAATATCTAATATCTAAAATAACATCTGCACCTCCAAAATTTAAATTGAGTTGTGAAGCAGCAGTGCACACCATCAGTAGTGCCATGTGTTTATGGCTGCTTATAGTAGATGCTGATTAATAGAAAGCTTGCTGAATCGAAAGTTTTCAAAAGTATACTGAAAGGATATTTTTCAGTTTCATAATACTTAATCCGTCATATTAAGGGAATTTTATATTGCTTGTTTCTTTTAATGGAAGGGTGCTAACAATAATTAAATCAATTCTAAGAAAATGGCTCAACGAACTGCTCAAAAATCTGTAAGAGTTTGAGAATAAAGTGGAACAAAATGCAGCAACAAAAAAACATTTCTGGGTCGTTATCTAATATATACCATGTTTTTATGATGGAATATTTCCTTAGTAAAAGAAAAGAAAAAACAACTTAGTCATAGTGCTCTTTTGATAAGGGAAAACAAAGTAGTTCTCTACCAAATTCTGATTTATTGTTTCAAACATCTGCTAAAATACATGTTAAAGGGACATTTCTTTAAAGTATTTGCATATTGTTTCAAGCTTGCATGAGTACTATTCTGGTTTTGGAGGCACAAGTCCTTTTCTCTTTTGTGAATTTGAAGAAAACTCTTTGACACTCCAATAAAATCATCTCTTTATTTTAGTTTTTGCAAAGTCATTGAACCCAAAACACAATGTGAAAACAAAATAAAAATCCATTTGTTGTGCACTGTTTCTGCCAGGCACTCAGAGAAGCCAATGGGTTGTTTCATGAACCCAAGCGCTGACTTCATACGGCTGCTACAGAACTTTGGACACTTTAACCAAAAATTGGGTCAGAAATGGCGACTGACTCTGCTGGTCATTCTTTACAGACTATAGATTTTTATGAACCTCTTCTCTAGCATAGGATAACAGAGTAATATGATGCTGTATAATAACACTTTCAGACTATCTATTTGTCACTTTTATTTAGACTTCAGATAAGATAATTCATGCCTGCTAAGTGGTTGTATATAGGTAGGCTATATTTTAACCCTTTAAAATTCAGAAGAAAACTATTTTAACCCAAACTTGACTTTTTTAGTGATCCAGATTCTTCTTTTCTTTGATAGCTTTAACATTTGACTTCAGTCATTTTAGTGAGTTTTGGATAGAAAACCTGACCTAGGGCTGTTTCAAACCATTGACCCAATCATTTTCTCTTCATTCATCCCAGTCCTGGCTCAGCCTAAGAACCCAATCAACATTTTATAGAAGCTTTTCCATCCCAGAAATGTTAACTAGCTCAGTTGCTCATTGAGATGGTTATTTTTATGTAAGGGCTCTAACTGGTGATGGATAGATGGAATGCCATCATACTTTATTTTTCTCAGTGTCATTTTACTTTTACAATAAGCTGGCATTCACTCAATAATGTGGTGTATTTCTAATACGATTTCACACTTTTGACTAAAACTGAACCAATTTGTAAGCAACATTTTAATAAGTTAGCAGAGGATATTTGTGATTGAATGTTTTAAACATGTATGCAGACATGCATCTTAAAAACAATGTCTAAGATGGTAAATAATGAATGAAAAACATGTAACAGCAGAATCATAAATGCGCCGTCGTATTCATAGGGAGCTTTTACATCTCCTTCCAGATTCCAGCGTTGCAGTTAGACTTCTCTCTTGGCATTCACCGCGTGCCTTAATTGACAGATTTTAAATCAAGGTCCACTGTGAACACTGAGAGAAAGGAGCCAAGAACAAACATGAAACAGGGAGCTAAACAGCAGTTGGAACAAAGCATCATTGGAAGGTCACAGATGTCCAAACGTTTACCAGCTTAGGCTGCTGAGGAACATACATGCTCCTGCTTTTTTTCTGCATAACAAGTCAAGGGCACATCAGGCAGGCAGCCATTACAGAGCAGACCGGGTTGAGAAACCTGACAGTCTCAACAGGACGCAAACAGGAGGAAGTAGAATAGAAATAAGGAGTCTCTCATCTTTTCTTTTCCTCGTTGTTTCCATTTATGCCACAGCCTCATTTCCTTTTCAAATGTGCACATAAAAAAGCAATACTAGTATTAGAAACGCCGCATTAGACTACATCATAAAAATTTAGTTTAAATATCAAACAGCACCTAGCAATCAAGATGGTGAATATCATATTAATGTGATACTCTATGAAATCTTTTATAGGCTAACAGTGTTTCCCCCACCAGCCATCCCAACAATGAATGGGGCAGATTAATCTGTAGGCTAGACTATGAAACATTAGCCTACATATTCCATACAGGCCCGAGCCGCCGCAATCTGCCTCATATATGCTATTTATGCGCTGAACACCATACGGGGAATTTCGAAATGTTCCCATCTTTCGTCTGATTCCGTCTCCATCGGGTTTCTGTAACACACGGAGGCAGTAAGTCTCATAATAACCGCAGCAGGAAGAGAAGAAGCGCCGGGAGCATTGATCTCTGCAGCTCACTGTCTCTGTGTCGCATAATCTCCTCCAGGATCCATCCCGAAGCCTCCACATCACCCCCACCCATCATCCTCCCATCTTCTGCTTGATGCGGGACAAAAAAATAGAGAGGAAAACTAAAGGAAGAAAGAAAAAAAGAAGTGAAGCCGCCGTGACGTCTCTTCTTTCCGCTCCATGGATGATGAAAAACCCCCAAGTTGTTTTTAATGTTCAGAACGGACCAGTTGTTTGGATTCCTCCTCCCGTACGGTGCAGAGGATTCAGGCGCAGGAGGAGGCAGGAAGACGTCACCATGCAGACAGACCCCCCCCCCCCCATCCGCTGCCCACCCCAAGAGCATCACCTCCTCCCTCTGTTTGCCCTTGAAAGCAGGCCTCAAGTACAGCTGATGCATGCTGCCGTTCGGCTCCGTTCTTTAACCTTGAATTCACCAGTGTGCAGCAGGATGCTGCGGTCAGTTTTACTGGATCAGGACGATACCATCCATCCATCCATTTTCTGAACCGCTTATTCCTCCAGGGGTCGCGGGGGGGCTGGTGCCTATCTCCAGCTGTCATCGGGCGAGAGGTGGGGTACACCGTGGACAGGTCACCAGTCCATCACAGGGCCCAGGCCGATACCAGTTTAAGATTAAACTTAATAGAAATAATGGCACTGAAAATAAAATGTGGCATTGAAAAATATAACCGTAACTAAAGATCTTCATTTTGAATCTGAAATAAATATAGAGAACATTTCTGTATTGAAAGTGAAATAAAAATTAAAAGTGAAAATGTCAGTGAAACTCAAAATACATGTATTAAAACAAATTAATCAATCAAATTTTCACACTTTCATCTTTTTATCAATGCCAATCCTGTTCTCTGCTGCTGCTTGTCAGCTTCATTCAGCTGATAATCATGGACGCGCACCAGGGGTGGGGTTTCAGTGCCGCTGGTGCTTGCTTTCAGCTGTCAGTGAATCGGCCATTTTGTACCCATTCTCTTACCCAGTAAAGGTCACTTGTGTTTCTTTTTATATCTTTAATTCCAAAATATCCACGTACAAAATGTAATGTTTATTTTGATATAACCTCTAAATGAATTGTTTGCTTCATTTTTTTGGTTTAAATAGACAGAAAGGAGCATTTAAGTTCTGATTGTTCTTGTGGCCTAGTCCAAGTCCTCATGGTTTAAATTCAAAATCCCATGTGAACTTTGTTTTTTTAATTTTTTAATTTTTGCCTTGTACACAAGTGCACTTTTATTATTTTCATAATATTTTTATACTGAGGGAAGGTTATTATACTAAATAAAGCCCACATCTGCAGAAGGTTTAAGATACTGCTGATGGAGCTCTTAAAGATAAAAGTTTTGTGCAGCCTGAAGACCATCAGCTGACTTGAGGGATGAGGACACCTGGTTGAAGAAGAATGATTAAAACGCCTGAAGGACAAACCAGACTAGTGGAGTCAAACCGATGACAATAAGACCTTTAAGATAGTTCCTTAACCACTAGACCACCTTGGCAATCAAGTTTTAACAATCCTTTGGGTCTATTTAAACCAAAAGGAACGAAGCAAAAGGTGATTAACTTGAAAGTTATATCAAAATAAACATTACATAATCTAGTGGATTTTGTTGCAATATGTGGTAATTTTAGACCTCTCCTGGGTTTAACAGTTATAAAACAGCCTGACTCACTGACAGCTGAAAGCAAGCACCAGTGGTTCTGAAGCCCCGCCCCTCGTGCTTGTGCATGAGTATCAGCTGAACGTAACTGAAAAGCAGCAGCAGTGAAAAGATTGGCATAAAAAAAAAATTGTAGTACGTATGATTGTGTCCGTGGGTTTCTGTCTACTTGTCAGGTTGGATCTTTGGCTGCCGTCTTGCCTGGCGCATCTCAAGCCCCACATCCAGTGGGGGCCTATATCCCCTCCGTCACTTCCTGCCGATGACTGAAGGCTCTACCCATTGGTGAGTTGGTGGCTCTTGTTGCCTGGGGCTGGGGACCCAGATGCAGTCTGGCTTGGCCCTGGTGCATGCCTGGCTGGTCCTTGGTGGACCATTGTGTTTGGCGGCCAATGTTTCGGGCCGAGGTCCTCCTTGGGTTGGTTGGGGCACGTCGTTTGGGGGTGCCACCTTTGAATTGTTGGGTGGTGCCGTTATGTGACTCAGCGATGGGTCTGATTTGGTGCTCGGATCCTCTGCCGGTTCTGTGGTTTCCATGCCTGGTAAGTCCATTGGGGGGGGGTTGTCTGGCCCTCGTTGTGTGCCTTGCCTCAGCACTATGCGTGGGGCAGGATCTGGACCTGGTAGATCTGGTGTGGAGGAAAACATGGTGTCTGAGAGGCCTCGGATGAGGATAAAACAAAGTGTCACCTGTCTTCGTACAAAGTTTATTTTACATGCACATGGAGAGTTCATAGGGAGCTCAGAAGCGTCAGCACAGATGCATACGTATATATAGTAATCAGCCACACCCTATTGGATCAACTTTTGACTCATTACTCAGCTCTGGGAGAACAAAAGACATCCTACAGGGTTGTAGTCATTTGATCAGTTATGGGAAGATAACGAACATTCTGTTCTATGCATCAGAAGATAATCACAAGACCAGTCACAGAACAGCATGGGATATGTCAGCAGGTAAACACAGGATCTGTCATTAGGCAATACGGGATGTGTCACATGAGATAACTAGCTTCTTGCAGTACATATATCAAACAAGAACAGCAAGATTTTATCTAGATATTGAGTAACAGAATTTAATTTATAAATGCATCAGCACAACTCAGCATGAATAAGCAATGTTCAGTTAACTGATGTTTTATCTGGGTACTGTGACTAACAAAGAAAAAAGCCTATAACTGCAATAATAATTCCTACAACACTGGGTGTCCAAGTGCTGGCTGGGAGTGGCCTGGGGATGGTGGGGTGGGGAGTCTGATGTGTCAGCGGTGTTAGTTGGCCCTGGGTGGCGGCGACGTGTGTCATCCATTGGCTGTGTAAAATGCCTTGAGCTGTACGTCTGTCGTGAATTTGGGCTTTTTAAATAAACTGAATAGAATCTGAGCTCTGTTGCCACATGAGACTGCAATAGCCAAAGTTTTGAAATCAGAGAAGATATATCTAACCCCGCCTTTCCACCGGATGCGTAAGTAGCATATCGTGGGAGCAGTATGTTTCGCTCGCATATTCTGCTGCTTAGCCTTTTCCACTGGGTGCGTATGAGGCACGTTGCAGCAGGGAAGCAGCTGTCACCAAGAGAGCACGAAATAGTACTTAATTTGGTAAATTCATTGTAGTTTAATTATTAAAACTTCAAGGCCCATTTATTTTAGTTTGCATAACTGAAAAGGGTGCATATAAAATCAGGCAAAAAAATAAAAATGAATTTTCATAAGTAGCATAAACTCACCATCTTGCCCCCAAAACGCAGATACGTCGCTCCATGCTTTATCCTCCTTGATGTTATCTTAAGGGGTAAAAGGTGTGACTGGGGTCAAATAGGATTGAGTGCTTCTCCACTTCAATGATCAACCATTCGTCGTCCATGATGAAAAACAAATGAGACCCTCCTGCGAGGTACTGACTTCTCACCGGGCCACACAGGTAATGTCGACCTTTACACGTTTCAGTAGCGTACTGCGTAGAAAATCGGACAGCTGCGTATATTTATAAAAGTACTGCAACATGATGCACCTAAGACGGGGCAGACCCGCGCTGCTTGCGCATCCGGTGGAAAGGGTTCTATTGATTGCAGTGATGGTTATAAGCTGCGTATGACATGCTGCTCCTGTAACATGCTGCGTATGCGTCTGGTGGAAAGGGGGGGCAACACTTGACTGTGACTCCTGGGTGTCTTTATGGGTGAAATGTTTTATTCTTTACATTCTCTGTGATCCATATAATTGCTAAACATTCTATAAAAATATCTACAAAACAAGATAAATCAGACATTTCATAGATAACAGTTAATTACTGTTTGCCTCATTAGTGCCACTAGTGTTTCGACTTGGAATTGCACCCACCTATAACGTGATCATCGCAAAAGGATAGATGGAAATAATGGCATGTTCGCACGCATGCGTTGTCTGTGTCGAACAATGCAGCCTGTTAAACGTATATACATTTTTAAGATGAAGCTTGCAAAGCACATGGGTGGGCCGTCGTGATTGGCTAGGCAACATTGACGTCGGGCGAAGTCACTACAGTGAGACGCTCTGGTTGGTTGGCGCACTGCGTCATGTGCATCAAGTCCGTCAAAAGTTCAGCTAACTGAACTTCTTGCGTTTGCTACATTGCCGCTTGAAACGCAAGTACCGCTTGAACAGTTGACACAGCCAACACACAAAAAGCGCCACAGAGCCTCTGATGGACCTCTGACAGACTCAACCATAGACTTTACATGTAATCTTGCCGCAGCTGATGCTAAAGTTTGGGGCAGTGTGAAGAAACCATGAGAGATAGATGAACTATATCCAACCCAGTTAACAAAAAAATATTTTTAGAATGTGTGTAACAAAACTCATGAGACAGAATGAGACATGATGTTGAGTTCATGAGAACGAGACAAGATGGGATGAGATGAGATTTCAATAATAGTTTTTTGACAGCTTCAAATTTGTGCCACAAAATGTCTTTGAACTTTCAGAATTATTACAAATATTATATTAATCTAGAACCTTCAAATTGTATATTGGTGTCAGGATGTGTGTATGAAGGTATGGACCCAAACGCAGAAGCAAGGTGCAGAGATGTTTATTGAAGGTGCAGAGTGATGGTGATGATGGTGGTCTGGATGGCAGGAACGAAGGTGTAGGACGACAGAGACTGCAGGCGCACACACACGGTGGACATCTGGATTGAACTCCTGTATTGATCCGGCGCTGACTGAAGGGAGGTGACGGGTTATAAGGACGTGAGGTGAGTGGCTGAAGATTGAAGACAGGTCCGTGTGATGATGAGGGAGTGAGAGGAGCTGAGTGTAGAATCATGACAATTGGACCCAATCCCAACCAAATGATTTAAGAAAGTGTTCCCTCTGGTTACTGGCCCTATTTTAGATATTTTGAATATGTCTTTAATAAATGGATACATAACACAGGAATTTAAGGTTGCTGCCATTATACCTTTATTTAAGCCTCTCTCAATCAAGATGACTTAGCTATCCAACTTTCCTTTCTTATCCTAAATTCTTGAGAAAATAGTTGCTAATCAAGTATGTGAGCATCTAAACAGTAACAACAGTTTGACGAATTTTAGTCAGGTTTTAGAGCTCATCATAGCACTGAAACAGCACTGGTAAAAGTTACTAATGATATTGTAATGGCCTCAGATTATGGACTTGTGACTGTTCTGGTCTTGTTAGATCTTACTGCTGCATTTGACACATCTTATCATAATATTCTCTTGGAAGGGTTTGAATATTTTGCAGCGATCAAGGGAATAGCACAAGAATGGTGTAATTCATATCTGTCAGACAGATTCCAGTTTGTTCATGTCAATGATAAATCTTCACACTCAAGGGTTACCTGTGGAGTACCACGGGGTTCTGTGCTTGGACTGATTCTCATTACTATATATATGTATATATATTAATGCGACCAATAGGTAAAATAATTAGAAAACATGGTATGAATTTCCACAGTTATGCCAAAGATACACAGCTATATTTTTCCATAAATTCAGATTAATCCAACCAGTTAGGTAGATTACAGGCATGTCGCGAAGACATAAAAACCTGGATGACAAAACTTTCTGCTTTTAAATTCAGACAAGACAGAAGTTGTTGTCTTTGGACCAGAAGCTTTTAAAAGTCAATCACTTAATTTGGATGGCCTTAAATTGGCATTCAGAAATAGTATATAACCTTGGTGTAATTTTTGACCAAGAATTTTAAATCCCATATGAAACAGGTTTCCAAGATTTCTTTCTTTCACCTTTAGAATATTGCTAAAATTAGAAACATCATGTCAAAGAGTGATGCTGACAAACTATTCCATGCATTTGTTACTTCAAGGCTGGACTACTGTAATTCCTTATTATAAGGAAGTCCACAAAATGCAGTTAAAAGCCTTCAGTTGATCCAAAAATGCTGCAGCAAGAGATCTGATGAATATTAAAAAGAGAGATCACATTTCTCCTGTTTTAGCTTCTCTCCATTGGCTCCCTATTAAATCCAGAATAGAGTTTAAGATCCTCCTCCTTACGTATAAAACCCTTAATAATCAAGCTCCATCTTACATCACAGATCTGATTGTTCCATATGTTCCTAACAGAGCACTTTGGTCTCAGAATGCAGGTCTACTGGTAGTTCCTAGGATTTCTAAAAGTAGAATAGGAGGCAGATCTTTTAGTTATCAGGCTCCTCTCCTGTGGAAGCAGCTCCCAGTTTTAGTCCGTGATGCAGATACTCTGTCTGTTTTTAAGACTAGGCTTAAAACCTTCCTTTTTGATAAAGCTTATAGTTAGGATGGCTTAGGTTATCCTGAGCTATTTTTGTAGTTATGCTGCTATAGGCTTAGACTGTTGGAGGACAGACTGACCACTTTTCTTCACTCTTCTACTTTTCTCTTCTTCTAATCGCCAGATGTATTTTCTGCTGTTATTTCACCTGTTAACCCCTTAAGCCCGCTAGCCCCCATTTTTGGCGGCACGTCTCCTAGAGAAATATTTAACTTACAACTTTCAATTATTTGTTATTACAGACACAAACAGTTTGTCTAAAGTCAATAACATTGAGTAGTCACTATTTATGTTTATTTGCTTCTTTACAATGAAAACAAGCTGCTAATGTGTATTATTTTCAGGCGGAAGTCATATTCATATTTCATATTTTCTATCTTTCAACCTCAATTACTCGTGCTCACTATGATTTTCTTGAGAATTTTCACATTCACAGTGTTCCCATGAGCTTCCAATTATATGAGAGCAATTTGAACATTTCACAAGCTTCCAGTGTAGGCATGCCAAATTCAGGAAAAACAGCCACAGGCTTTAGAGGTTAACCCTGTTTTCCCTCAGTGTTTTTCCTCTACATAGAAGCTTCACCTGTTCTGGTATCCTGCTCAGCTCCAACACCCTGTTAGATGGGGAGCATCAATTCAGATGACGCTCCCAGTAACCGAGCATCCTGCATGTCCTGTCCTCAATGATTTATTTTCTTTCATTTATAAAGCACTCTTCAGTTCCTTTTGTTTTTTGTGTCTCTTCTCTGTCTTCTCAAGCCCCCAGACGGTCATGGCAGATGACCTCTTGTACTGAGCCAGGTTCTGCTGGAGGGGAGTTTTTCCTCTCCACTGTTGCTACATGCTTACTCAGTATGAAGGATTACTAAGGGATTGCTGTAGGGGTGACTCCGAAAAGTCGAAGGTTCAATGCATTAATAGGCGGAGCCTGATTCAACCACCAATTCCAAGGTGTAATCTTCCCAGATGAAACAAGTATTATTCCATTTTGACATTATAGGGATACCCAGTGTCTAAGTGTACAAAAAATATTTTAATTATATACAGCCTTCTAATTTAACTGACTAAACTAGTAAAAATTAAATCACAGAAAACCTAGAATTTCCTGAACATTGTGACCATACCATATATCAAGTCACTGAAAAGAGATTGGTAATTGAAACACTCTTCATTTATACTACTCAACCAGTAGAAAGCAGTGTCATCATCAGCTCACATAAAAATCGGGAAGAAATGCACAGCAACATTAACTTTCAGGGCAGACACCAAATTCCCTTGCACTGCCATCTCTAAGATGGTGCATGGACAAACACTGACAACAACATAACTCAAAAAATAACTAAAGAACATGACTACATTTGGAACACAAACTATAATGTAAAATGGTGAACTTCTACAATTAGCATAAATACATTGTCCATAAGTCTTTGCTGTGTACAACCGTCCCCCGCACAGCCTGCACACATAGATCTTTCGACGATCCGTCGACTACAGAAAGATTTGACAGTTCTGATTCGAATGTGTAAATCCTTAGTTGCAATTACTGCCCACAATTTAATGATATGATATCTACAGAGAGAGTCAGAGTTATTTTCAGCAGCAATTCTGACTTCAATACCTAAGAGCCTATATGCTTTAAAGGGGCTATATCATGCAAAATCAAGTTTTGGGCATTTTCAACCATCTGGTAATTAATTTTTCTCATAAAAAAACCCCACATGAGTGGTTTTTGGCATAATTCACACATGTCTAAGTAATCCTCCTGTATTCTGATCTCTGAGCAGCTGCTCCTCCCTCTCCTAGCAATCGACTGAGTGTTCAACTAGTGACATCACTGGTTGAAAGTTGAGTGCTAGAGGTGTCAGCACCGCCCCTGCAGGCAGAGCGGCTTACCTCTGCTAGAGTTCTAAACACACCCTCCTCCTTCTCATAGCTCATGGCTGCTTCGGTTTTTGGCATCTTAAAACAATTTCATTGTTGGATTTTTTACTTTCTCTGTAATCCTGCATGGATTACAGGATTTTAATATATATTCCTAAAGAACAAGCAGCTGGATCAAAGAACAAAAACGTCTGATGGGCAGAGAAGTAAGTGGCTACATGTTAATGCTAATGTAGGTTAGCCATTTATCAAGCTGCTTATGTTATCTTATAACAGCCTAATGTGGTTAATTAATTGATCTGTAGCATCTCAGAATGTTCTGTAAACGGGTGCAAACAACACCCATGGCTTTTTTTATATACTGGGCTGGAAATATCTGCTTAGTGGAAGCAGCTGTGTTGGTTTGTGCTCCGTCTAAAGACTGGAGATTTGGTGAATGAAATAGGCTTTATTGATTTTTTTTACAAAAAAAATCAAATAAACCAAACGTCTGAGTCCTTAATATAACAGAGTTTCATTGTGGTACTCTGTACTTTTCAAATTATTTGTGAGAATACTGTTTGTGATGAAGCTTAGCACTTTTAATTAAAGTTTAATCTGCTCCCGGCTCTGCAGAGCGGCGGAGCGGAGCGTTGAGGTGTAGGAGGTGGGTTAATAGAGAAACGAGCCATTTCACTTCATGGTCTAACATTTACTATAGGATACAAGTTAAATTTCAGGATAAATTAATACTGTATAACAACAACGGTAACATTTTATCATATACATTTCTATCCCAGAAGTGGAAAGCTGTAAAATAGCATGATATAGTCCCTTTATGTAGGATGTTTTCAGATAGTTTCTAATTTAACCCAGATTTTTAAATACATTCAGTTTCAAGTCAATTCTGTTTTATATAGCGCCAATTCACAACAGATGTAATCTCAAAGGCACTTTTCAAGAAAAAGCAGTTCAGTACAATTATACAAAATTCCAATCAGTTAAAAAAGCTTTCTATTTAAAGAATCCCAGCAGATTGCGTCAAGTCATTGATATGATGTTAGGCCCCTTTGATGCAGACTTTCTAACCACAGCAACAGGGCTGGGTATGGATTCCAATCAATCGATTTGATTCCGATTCTCAAAATTTAGAAGCGATTCGATCCGATGAAATCTGATTCAGTTCGTTTTCGATATGGGTCAGTGCTATTAAAACCATTTTTTGAACTGTTATCTTAATTATATGCCTGAAATTAAATGACTTAACACTGGGTAACAGTTCACCATGGGACAATGTATTAACCCTTTCAAACAAAAAAAATTAAAATGGCCTTCTGGACTTTTCCTTCCTTTTTCAGCTGTAAAAAGGGCAAACCAGTCTAAAAAATAAAATCGATTCGAATCAGTTCAGTTCGATTTCTACAAGAATTGATTCAGAATCAATTTTTAGATTATTTCAACACAGAACTACACAAGAATACCTCATCCTGAGCAAGCATGTAGCAACAATGGAGAGGAAAAACTCCCCTTTAACAGGAAGAAACATCCAGCAGAACCAGAACCTGGCTCAGTACGAGCTGTCTTCTGCTACGAGGGGGTTGAGAAGACAGAATAGAGACACAGAGAGAGCAAAAGGACTGATGTAAGAGTACTTTCTATGTTAAAGAAGGTAAAAAGTTCACACCAGGACATGGATGCTCGGAGCATCATCTTAATGGATACATTGTAGCTGAGCAGGATACCAGACCAGGTGGAGCTTCTATGGAGAGAAAAACACTGAGAAGAAAAAAAAGTTTAACAGCCGAAATAACAGCAAAAAATAACTCTGATAAGTATAACAAAATGCTAAAAAATACTTCTGCTGTGTGTTTGTATTAGTGCTGTTTTGAAATAATTAAGAAATCGAAATGGCTTTAATAGCACCACTGATGCATATCAGTATAGAACTGGAGCAGATTGAATCGGATCGAATCAAATCTAACTCTGGAGAATTGGAATCGAATCTTCAAATTTGCATCTATACTCAGCCCTAGTTCGTATCTCTTAGGATCTTTCTCAAAACTTAAAAAGGAAATATAGACAAGCTCTTATGAACAGAGTGCAGCTGTTTTGCATTAATCATTTTCTTTTATGAACAAAAGAAACACAGAACCTTTAGTAAATGGACAAACGGTACTTATTAAAATGACTCCCCAGCAGTAGTGTTTCATTTTGACAAGATCTTTGTAACACTCATCGCTCTTCCTCTTCTGCAATGTTATAGTATTGCTGTTCTTTCCCTTCCTCCAAGAGATTTGCCAGACCATTTGAAAGCAAAGGATTTCCTGTAAGGAGACATTCCAGCATTAATAGCTCCGGGAGCATATATGGCATACAATGAGTGAGCTGCTGCAGTGCTGAGAGTCAGCTCAGGACTGCTGTAATGGAGTTTAGTTTGTTGAATATGGCTTCCTCTGACACCTGTTAAACATGGTACACTTCTTTATTTGTTACCTTTTCTTATTTGTTTTTAGAATCTGGTACAGTGGTAACTTTCTTGCCAAACTAGAGCTCATTTAATCTTCCAATCCCTTCCTGGAATCGGGAACAATTTCAAGGTTTTGGCAGGATAATATGACAGGAGCAGACGGGGAAGTGTAGTGGCACTTCAATGTGCCATCACACTTTAACAAATTACATCAATGAGCACTTGTTAAATGTGCAGACTGAGCCAGCAGTTCCTATTTCGTGACAGTCATGACAGAAAGGTCACAAAGTTAAATGTACACACAGACACCAGGCAAAAACAAATAATTGTTATGGGGATGGAAAGCAAGCCGGAAATAAGTAATCTGTAGTAACTGCATTCAAATGCAAACAGACAAAGGTGAAACTCTAAAACTCAGAATATTGTGCAAAATTCAACTTAAAAGGTGAATTAATATATGATACAGACTCATGACATGCAAAGCAAGATATTTCAAGCCTTTATTTGTAAAAATTAGGCCCAAGCAGCTAAGTGCTACGAAGGCCTATTGTTTCTGCGATGTTCCTTATTCTTCCATCAAATGAACTGCCTTTTTGGAAGCCTTCAAATATTCAAAACCTCTCGTTGCGTTAAATTTACGTACTTTATGGGTTTAAAAAAAATCGAAACAAAAATGGCTCAGTGGCGCCCCCTGGAAACTTTCTAAATGGCCTCTGCATTGACCTTGGTTCATCGTGCAGACATGCCCTTCTGCACCGTGCTAGAGCTTCCTAACACCTACCAAAAAGCCTCAAAAAGTCATGGTCCAAAATGCACAGGAATTCAGCATCTTGGTTTAAATGTGCGTTTTTGACTTTGTTTTTAATGTTTACAGCCTCAGGATTTGATCAAACTCCTACTACAGATTTTAACCGATCAGCTTTAAATCGGTCAAGATGGCCTTCGGGCATGGGGGATCAAAAGTTATCAAAGGTTTGAGTTTTTGAGCATGTTGAAAGGCAAGGCAAGGCAATTTTATTTATATAGCACACTTTCAACACAAGGCAATTCAAGGTGCTTTGCATGTTTCAGTGATAATGATACCAAATACATGATTACAGAAGCATATAGGTTTAACAGATATACACAATCAATCAATAAGAAAAGATGATGTAAGGAACAAATTTATGCAATATAGATTAAAAACAGATAAAACACAAAAGGTTAAAAATAAAATAAAAAAATAAGAATAAAACTGAAACCACGAGAATCAAATAGTGATCAGAAAGCGCAATTTAGGGCTCAAAGGCAGCTCTGAATAGCAGTTTTAATCTTTGATTTAAAAGAGCTTAACGATTCAGCATTTTTGCATTCTTCTGGAAATTTGTTCCAGATTTGTGGAGCATAGAAGCTGAAAGCTGCCTCTCCTTGTTTAGTTCTAATTTGGAGCTCGAGTTGGAGGACCTGAGTGGTCTACTGGGTAAGTATAGTGACAGCAGGTCTCCATCATACTTTGGTGCTAAACCGTTCAGTGATTTATAAACTAGTAGGAGTATTTTAAAGTCTATTCTCTGAGCTATAGGGAGCCAGTGTACGGACTTTAGAACTAGGGTGATGTGTTCTACTTTCCTAGGTCCCGTGAGAACACGCGCAGCAGCATTCTGGATCAGCTGCAGTTGTCTGATTGTTTTTTTAGGTAGACCTGTGAGGATGCTGTTGCAGTAATCAATCGGACTAAAGATAAACGCATGGATCAGGTTTTCAAGGTCCTTCTGTGACAACAGTCCTTTAATCCTAGAAATGTTCTTCATGTGATAGAAAGCTGACCTTGTTATTGCCTTTATGTGACCCTGGAGGTTCAGGTCTGAGTCCATTATTACACCTAGATTTCTGGCCTGATGAGTCGTTTTTAGTTGTATTAGCTGACCTGAGTGCTGACTCTGGATCGTTGCTCCTTAGGTCCAAAAATAATTAATTCTGTTTTGTTTCTGTTTAGCTGGAGAAAGTTACGGGACATCCAGTCGTCGATTTGTTCAATGCATTTATTTAAGGTCTGGATACAATCAAAGTCACCTGGTGACAATGTAATGTATAGCTGTGTGTTGTCTGCATAGTTATGGTAATTTATCTGATTGGCTGCTATGATCTTGGTTAGTGGGAGCATATAGATTTTGAACAGGGGGGGGCCCCGGATGGAGCCCTGGGGGACCCCACATGTGATTTCTGTTTGTTCTGATGAGGAATTTCCAATGGACACAAAGAACTTCCTATTTTTGAGGTAAGACTCAAACCATTGAAGTGCTGTACCAGTGAGTCCGATCCAGCTCTCCAAATGTTCAAGCAATATTTTGTGATCAACAGTGTCAAACGCTGCACTGAGGACCAACAGAACCAGAACTGTCGTTCTGCCGCTGTCTGTATTTATGCGGATGTCATTGAAAACTTTGACTAGGGCAGTCTCAGTGCAGTGATGGGCACGGAAACCAGATTGAAAATTATTTAAGGAGTCGTTCATTGTCAGAAATGTAGTTAGCTGTTGAGATACAGCTTTTTCAATAATCTTACTGATGAATGGGAGATTAGAGATTGGCCTATAATTCTGCATCAATGTGTTATCTAAATTGTTTTTCTTTAATAGGGGTTTGATAACTGCTGTTTTGAAGGCCTGGGGGAACACACCTGACTGGAGGGATGCGTTAACTATTTGCATCAGATTGGACTTAATGACAGGGAGAACTTTCTTTAAAAAAGGTGTGGGTAAGATATCGAGGCAGCAAGAGGAGGAGTTTAGCTGTTTAATAATCTCATCAAGATGTGATTGACTTAGTTTTTTGAAATCAAACATTTTATCTGCATTTTTTTTATTTTTACATCGGAATGAAAATGGTGGTGGGTTGGGTGCTGCTTTACAGATTGATCTTCTGATTTCTAGAATCTTTTCAGTGAAGAAGTTGGCAAATTCACTACAGGCCGTAGTTGAGTGTTGGTCAGGAGCTGCTGTCACTGGAAGATTGGTTAGTCTTTCAACTGTTGCGAATAGAGTCAGAGTGTCATTAATGTCTCTGTTAATGATTTCAGAGAAGAATGTTTCTCTTGCAGTTTTCAAAGTTTAGTTTGTTCTGCTTGTTTTTGTAGATCACATAGTGAACCTGGAGTTGAGTTGGGTGAGTTAGAGCAATAAATTTGTTTAAAGGTTTCAGCTGAGATGTCAAAAAGGGAGTGTTTTTTTACTATGGTCTTATTTTGATTAGATATTTTAGCCGGGATCATACTTTCAAAGAAGATGCAGAAGTGGTCAGATAATCCAACATCCACTACAGAGATGTTAGAGATTTTCAGTCCTTTGCTAATGATTAGGTCTAAAGTGTGACCTTGTTTGTGTGTTGGCTGATTGACATGTTGGGTTAAACCAGTGCTTCTCAAATGGTGGAGCCCAACCCCCGGGGGGGCGCGGAGGGTTGGCGTCAGATCACCCCCATCCCCACGCACCTCCTGGGAGCCGAGGCTTTTATTTATACTTTAACTGTGATTAAGCCTCCAGTCACTAGGTGGCAGCAGTGCTCAAACTTATCAACAAGCTGTCTGTTCAGCCCAGCAGAAGAAGTCTACACGGACAGATCTGAGAGACAAAGATGTTCTCTAATCCTCGCTGCGGGAAAGGGAGATGGAATCGTGGAATTTAACAACTAAAAATGGACTACACAAACACCGTTCCTGTAGTGATCTGGTGACTCCCGCTCCTGTAAGGCTGCCTGTTTGCTGTTACCAGGAGGTCAGCCCGCCTCTCCATGCAGACAGACTAAACCTACCCGCCATAGCGAGAAAACTCACAGAACCACAGACGCCCCCCCATCCCCGAAAAAATCCCCCAAACAAACAAGTTGACGCTTAGCAGAACAGAGATATTTATGAATCGGGGGAAGATCCTTCTATAAATTCTTTAAGCCCACTGTGACGACCAGTGATAGCAAGCTTTGCATTAGAAACAAGACGAAACGAGAGCTCTGTCAGGGAAAAAAACGCAAACGAAGCGCTGCAGAAACACCGTTAAACATAAAAGCACTGACATACATTGATTTCACTGGAGTCTGGGAAGGACTAGGAAATAAAAATGAACACAGGTTTAGATGAATATGGAAGCAATATGAATATTTAGACTTGATCAGGTGGTGAGAGATCTTATGTAATAGGGCCTATGGAAAAATATGAGATTATTCGTTTTGCACATAGGATGCTTTTGTTCTTTAAAAATGACAGGAAAATACTTGAACCATAACACAGTAGATTTATGAAAATAGTTGTGAATAACAGTAAATGTGGTATTTGGTTATTGATTTGGTCAATTGTTTTCAGTCACCACAATTACATATTTTTTGGTTTAATAAATATGACTAGAATGGAAATAGCAGGATTCAGAAAAATCTAAATGGAAAAAGTGGAACCTGTGAAATAAAGCATTTCTAACATAATAAATTGATTTCATAGGGTTGCAGAGCTGAAAAGAAAACAGTGATGGTGAAGAAGTTATGTAGCTTGAAAAGTGATAAACTGATGAAGCTGACAGGTTATCAATGAACACAGTTAAAAAAAGCTTTAATATTCAATATAAAAATCACATCCCATTGTATCATTTGAACTGTTTCTGTTATGAGCATCACACAGACCGAGCAGTCTGGTTTAAATGTTACCAACTGAGTTAATAAACTGAACTTGGAAATAGTGTCAAGACCTAAAAAAATTAAATGAGCTGCAACCATTTGAAGTAGTTGCATCTTATTTAATTAATCTGTTTTCATATTCACTATATAGTATATACAGTGTGCTGGTGCCGGTTTGTATCAATAAATAATTTAATATTTTTACATATCAATCTGGTTGGGGTGGGGGGATAGGGGGGGGGGGTCGCGTGAAAAAAAATCTGTTCTCTAGGGGGGGCATGGCAGAAAATAGTTGAGAAACACTGGGTTAGACCAAAGTTATGGAGTGTATCATTTAGTGTTTTAGTCCGTCTATCCTGGGGGTTGTCAGTGTGAATGTTCAGATCTCCCACAATAATTAGTTGGTCATATTCAATACATATTACAGAAAGAAGGTCATTGAGGTCATTCATGAAGTTTGAGCTAGCTTTAGGGGGTTTGTACATATTTATGACTAAGATCTTGTTCGGCTCTTTTATCTCTGTAGCAAGGTAAGGGCACTGCAAGGGTTCAAAAGTTAACTAACCGCCATAAATGTTGAAGCAGTTATAACTCCTTTTCAGAAAGTCACAAAGGGATGAAACCTTCTATGGTGGATGGGTATCACGTCCCTGACGATCCTAGATGGTCAAATCCTGATAGCACTTAAGGTCCGCCTTTTATCGTGAAAGGGCTAGAATCTACACCCTTTTTTTCTCTTCCGGCTCTCAGCGGGGACGGACGCTTTTCTCTCTCCCTCCTACTCCTGTGTCTCCTTTTCCCACAGCTCTCTGTGTCCTGTGCCTCTATTTGTAGTGTTTTTTTGCATTTTTCTCCAAACCAAACTGAACAAGGTCAAATATGGAAATGGTTAGCTGGTTTCTGAATGATATTGATAAAATCTACTCAACTCTATGAAGCACCCTTAAGGGGTGACCGGGGTGCGGAAGAAATCTGGCTATTCAGGTTTATGGTGATTGGGTTTCTTCCTATTGGAACGGGCAGTTACTGGATCTACCACAAAATGGAGCAACAAAAATGGGAAACAGGTCTGAGATTGGAGACCGTTCTGTAAGCGATTGGACGGCTGAAGGAACAGTGGAAGCGTTGATCTGTACTGACGGGACTCAGAACCAGATGCTTGGTGAGCTGGGGTGCAGGCAAGACGCTGCGAGAGGCGATCTGGCTGGGGCTCTGGGACTCACTTGCAAATTGACCTTTGGATTTGGAAAAACTGTCGGTGCAGATTGGTGCAACTGGAAATTAATGTATCCGAAACTTTAATCTGAATTTTAGTTAGGTTGAATTAGATTCAAAAAAGAAACCGCAGACAGACTGAAGGACAGAGAGGAAATTTGCTCTCCCTGCTATCCACAATGATTACTATTTTGGCTCCCATGAAGACCTTCAACTGGTCCACAATCAAATGCCGGTGAGAGGAATGTAAACAGAGTATCCTTCTCCCCATCCACCTGCATCTACTGACGCACACACTGACATGGAATTCAGACACACACATGTGTCTTGCTGTCTCCTAATGCTCTCTCCCTGCCTCGGTGGCAGCGCATTACACTGTGGACTGGAGCTCATACCCGCGCATCCCTCCTGATGTGTCATTTTTAATGTCTGAAAATATGTGCTTAAATGTTTAGGTGTGGTTTTTTCTATAACCTGTTTTTTCACTCTTGACTAAGGATCAAAACTTTTTTTCCCCTCACCTTGAGGGCTTCCCACTAGTTTAGCTAGAAGCCTAACCCGTTAAGCCTTCAATTATTAACCTTTGTGCCTCAGCACTCCACCATCTAAGGGACCTCCGTTTTTGTCTACTGCTCGCAGGAGCACTCTATGTCAAGTACAGACCTGGTGATGAACCAGCATTACTCTGACAGTGAGATTCCAGCAGCCGGATAGCTCAATTCTGTCACAGACACACAGAGTAGCTATCTGATGCTGACACTCCTCCTCACCCACTTCAGTGCAAGTACAGAGACCTGGAGGTGGCCAATCAGGCTTTAGGCCAGTGTTAGAAACGCCCCCCTTATTAGAATACACCCCAGCAAACACACCCATGTAGGGCCTACATGGGGAGTAGCAGGGCTGATAGTTGGGGCCCACTTAGGAAGCCCAACTGGGGCCCAGCTAATTTTGTCCTCAGTTCCCAAATAGGTTTGCCCGGATGGGGTAATGATGTGTTTTTGTTTGAGTGCGTTTGTGTGTGTGTCTGTCTTACCTTTTCCTCCTCAGGGGGTGCGGCTTGTTGTTTTTGTCCAGTTGATCGCACTCAGCTTAATCAAGCTGTAGCAGTTAAAAGTGGAACCTAATGTTAGAGTGGTAACAAGCCTCATTCTAGCTCTAGGACTCTTAAGGAAGTACTCACTGCTCCGCTCTGCTCCTTTCAGCAGCTGATCACCCTCCAGGATTCGTTGGATGACTTCCTGAACATCTTTTTGTTTATTTAGATGATATTCATACTTTTTATAAGGATCTCCAGCAGCATCGCCAGCACGTCTCGCAGGTCCTCCAACGGCTCCTTGAGAACTCCCTTTTTATTAAAGCTGAAAAATGTGAGTTTCATCTAACATCTGTCTCTTTCCTGGGATATGTTTTCGAGGGTGGATAGGTGAAGGTTGACCCCGGGAAAATAAAGGCGGTCAAAGACTGGCCCACTCCCACGTCCAGGAAGCAGCTGCAACGGTTCCTGGGGTTTGCAAATTTCTATAGACGCTTCATTCGGGGCTTCAGCATCATCACAACCCCTCTGACCGCCCTTACCTCCACTAAGCAGCCGTTCACCTGGGACCAGACAGCCGACCGGGCCTTCCAGGAGCTAAAGGTGAGATAACATAAGCACCCATCTTCATCTATCCTGACGTCACGTCCCAGTTTATCCTGGAGGTCGACGCCTCTGATACCAGAGTTGGGGCCATTCTCACACAGCGTTCTCCCCAGGACAAAAAACTAGATCCCTGTGCTTTCTTTTCTAAGCGTTTCACACCAGCAGAGAAGAACTACAGCATCGGCGACCAAGAGCTACTCGCCATCAAGTTGGCCCTGGAGGAGGGGCGTCATTGTTTGGAGGGTTCGGAGCTCCCGGTCGTAGTATGGACAGACCACAATAACCTGCTCGATATTCAAACAACCAAAAGGTTCAAAACTCGTCAATATTGTTGGTCTCTTTTCTTTTCCCGTTTTAATTTGAATATTACATACAAGCCAGGATCCAAAAACACCAAGCCTGATGCTCTGTCCCATCAACACTCCCCGAACGTCCAAGAAGGGATCCCCGTGTCCGTCCTTCCTCTGTCCTGCACTGTGGCATCACTCACCTGGGATATTGAATCCCTAATTAAGTGCGCCAAAGCCGACGAGCCTGACCCTGCTGGAGGTCCCCCGCATTGACAGCAACACCTAGACTCTGCAGGTACCTACGCTCGGGTCCTGTTTGTGGACTTCAGCTCTGCATTTAACACCATCGTCCCAGAGCTCCTCCACCAAAAACTGTCCCAGCTCACCGTGCCTCCCTCCACCTGTCAGTGGATTACCAGTTTCCTGACTGACAGGAGGCAGCAGGTGAAACTGGGTAACTTCATATCCAGCACCCGGTCCCTCAGCATCGGCGCCCCCCAGGGATGTGTTCTCTCCCCACTGCTTTTCTCCCTTTACACCACTGATTGCACGTCAAGAGACCCTTCTGTGAAACTCCTGAAGTTTGCAGATGACACCACCGTCATTGCACTCATCCGTGACGGCGACGAGTCTGCATACAGAAGGGAGGTGGAACAGCTGGTCCTCTGGTGCAGTCAGAACCACCTGGAGCTAAACCCGCTCAACACTGTGGAGATGACAGTGGACTTCAGGAAGAGACCCCTGCAACATCTCCTCTCATAATCACCAACAGGCCAGTCCCCACAGTAGAGTCTTTCAGGTTCCTAGGATCCACAATCACACGGGACCTGAAGTGGACCTCCCACATTGACTCTATAAGGAAGAAGGCCCAGCAAAGGCTGTACTTTCTGCGTCAGCTCAGAAAGTTCAACCTGCCTCAGGAACTGCTGACCATATTCTACACAGCAATAGTCCAGTCTGTCCTGACCTCATCCATCTCTGTCTGGTTCGGATCCGCCACCAGGCAAGACAGGGACAGACTGCAGAGAACAGTCAGGTCCTCAGAGAGGATCATATGTACTGACCTTCCCTCCATTGAGGACCTATTCCGGGCCAGGGTCAGGAAGCGGGCCAGAAAAATCACCACTGACCCCTCACACCCTGGCCACAATCTGTTTAGGCTCCTCCCCTCAGGCCGGCGTTACAGAGCGCTGTACGCCAAAACCACCCGACACAAGAACAGTTTCTTCCCCCAGGCTGTCGCTCTGATGAACTCTGAATAGTCACAGAGTGTGAGTCCATTCACATGAACAATAAACTAAAACTCTGCACTGCTGTATATACTTACTATACAATAACCCTGGTTTGGTGTATATATTATCCTTTATTTTTTAATTTTATTTATTTTTTTTTATATTTTTTTTCCATTTTTTAATTTCACTTATTTAAGTTCTGTACTGGAGAGAAAAGTTGCCTGAGTCAAATTCCTTGTATGTGTCATACTTGGCCATTAAAGCTGATTCTGATTCTGATTCTGATTGCATCTTGGTCCCATCCTCCGTCCCCTCCAGAGTCATACTATGGGGACATACATCCAGATTTTCTTGCCACCCAGGTAGCAGCCGTACCCTCGCACTCCTCCGTCACTATTTCTGGTGGCCGGGGTTCAACAGAGACGTAAAGGAGTACGTTTCGGCTTGCCCTGCATGCAACTGGAAAAGGGGCCTTCATCAATCCGGTCTTCTACAACCTCTCTCCATCCCTTCGTGGCCCTGGTCTCACATTGCTAAAATTGGCAAATCAGTCATTTTATCCATAATAACCGCTTCTCTAAGGCTTGCCACCTCATCCCTCTTACCAGGTTACCTACCGCTGCTCAGACCGCCAAGCTCCTCTGGCTCCATGTCTTCAGGCTGCATGGCATCCCCACCGAGATCCTCTCAGACAGAGGACCCCAGTTAATCTCAAGAGTGTGGAAAGATTTCTGTGCGGCTCTCGGCGTCTGAGTCCAACTGACGTCTGGCTTCCATCCCCAATCCAACGGTCAATGTGAAAGGCTTAACCAGGAGCTTGAGAGCACCCTCCACTGCGTCTGCGCAGCTAAACCTTCCACCTGGAGCTCTCATCTCCCTTTGGTCGAGTACGCCCACAATTCACATGTCTCCGCAGCCACGGTAGTCTCGCCCTTAGAGGCCTCTCTTGGATTTCAACCATCTCTCCTCCCCAGCTCCATTCCCAACTCAGCCTTACCATCAGTTCGCACACACTTCAGGACCTGCAGAAGAGTGTGGGAACAGACCAGGGCTGCCCTCCAATACTCATCTGCCCAGAACAAGCGCTACGCCTACGTACAACGCTGCCCAGCTCCTCAATATACACCCGGCCAACTAGTGTGGTTGTCCGCCCGTGACTTCCCCTTTAAAGGGCACCAGAGAAGACCGTATCTGGTCGAGGCAGTCATCAGTCCTTCAGCCCTCCGTCTGTGCACCCTATTTTTCACGTCTCCCAGGTCAAGCCGGTCTCTACCAGTCCGTCTGCCAGTATTCTCTTAAGGATGTTCTCACTGCTCCACTCTGCTCCTTCCAGCAGCTGATCGCCCTCCAGGATCTGTTGGCTGGTCGCTCTCCTCCGTCTAGCAACTGATCGTTTTCCCCGGGTTAGTTGGCTGGTTGTTCCCTCGTCCTTCCAGAGCCCTCCGCCGTCTGATCGCTGTCAACGGCGTCTGCTTCCCCGTGTGCCATCCTGCCGCTCCCTCGCTGCATTACGCTGAGCTGGATCTGACCCTCACTCTGCCTATCCGACTTTGATAATCTCTCGGAGACCTACTCACCCCGGATGAAGACCATCCTTTTACCCATTAAGGCTGAACACAACCCTCGACTCCCCCCTGGAAAAGAAAACATACAGATCTCTTCAAATAAACATCATACCATTTCTGCCTCCCCTCTGATTCACGATAACTTGCTCCCTTTTCCTCTCATCTCTAGTGGCTGCCTTCCTCCTGTTTTCGTTCAGAGGATTTTCCTCATCGAGTTCTGCGTGTTGTTTCAACGTTGTCTTCCCTGGCAAAGAACAATGAATCATTATTTTACATTCCAACCTCTGAGTTTGCTTGTGTGTCTGTACTAGAGTCCTGGTTTTGGAGTCATGACAATGGGACTTTGATTGCCTTCATGGTAAACTTATATGATGAACTCACTCAATCCCAGTTTTTTCCACAATTATTTTTTTTCACTTTTTATGAATTTCCTCAGAAATTTATAAAAGCTACCCATTCTCCAGTAAGCTATAGCTTAAAACAACTGTAGAATTTGCAAAATAGGATTATAAGTGTGTTAACCCTGCAAGACAAATATTGTTATTGCTGCCAGCAGCCATCTACAACAACAAGAGCTGATGAAATTAAAGGAGAAATGTGTAAGAATTACATCCTGTGGTCAAATTGGAGTACTGCAGTTAATGTAGAAAAAACAGATTCTGTCCACAGCCCTTCCCTGTGTTTCACACCGTATTGGGAGCCTAGGTCTCCTCCCCTTCTGTAGGGAGCCTAAGTCTCCTCCCCTTCCTGTCGGCCTATGTGTCCCCTGGCTTAAAAAAATAAATGGAAGTCAATGGCAAAGTCTCAGTTTTAGTTCTGCTGAACTTGAGCACTGCCTTTGACACTGTGGACCATGGGATCTTACTTCACATGTTAGAAAACTGGGTGGGAATCTCTGGTACTGCTCTAAACTGTTTAAAGTTCTATCTCGTGGACAGGACGTACTTTGTCGAAATTGGCAACTGTGTCTCAGACAAAATTCCCATGACCTCCGGAGTCCCCCAGGGGTCAATCTTGGGACCACTTTTATTCAACTTGTACATGCTTCCATTGGGTCAGCTAATTAACAGCAATTATGTGTCTTACCATAACTACGCAGATGACACTCAGATCTACGTGTCACTGACGGCAGGTGAACATGGGCCTATAGATACACTCTGTCACTGTATTGAACAGATCAGTTTGTGGATGCAAAACAACTTTCTCCAGTTAAACTCAGACAAAACTGAGATCATTGTTTTTGGCCCACAGACACAAAGAGAAAGTGTTATCAGTCATCTTGAGTCTCTCTGTCTTCAACCAAAAAATCAGGTTAGAAATCTAGGGGTAATCATGGACTCGGACCTGAACTTAAACAGCCACATCAAAGCAATAACATCAACAGCTTTTTACCATCTGAAAAACATTGCTAAGATCAGAGGAAACCCGACTTAGATACCCTTATCCATGCATTTGTCTCCAGCAGGTTAGACTACTGTAACGGCCTGCTCACTGGCCTCTCTAAACGAGCTGTTAGACAGCTGCAGTACATCCAGAACGCTGCTGCTCGAGTCCTGACAAGAACCAGGAAATACGACCATATTAGTCCAGTGCTCCGGTCTCTGCACTGGCTTCCTGTCGCTCAGAGAATAGAATTTAAAACAGCTCTGCTTGTGTACAAGTATTTTCATGGTTTGGCACCAAAGTACATCTCTGACATGTTAGAGACATATGAACCATCTTGGGCCCTGAGAACTTCAGGGAGGGGTCTCCTGGTGGTTTCCAGAGTCAACAATAAACACGGTGAGGCTGCATTTCAGTTTCAGGCAGCTAAAATATGTAACAGTCTTCATAAGTTAAGGGGTCCTTAACTTATGAACGAAATTCTATTCTCTGAGAGACAGGAAGCCAGTGCAGAGACCGGAGCACTGGGCTAATATGGTCGTATGTCCTGGTTCTTGTCAGGACTCGAGCAGAAGCGTTCTGGATGTACTTTCTCTCTGAACCTCCTACTCTCTCTGAACCTCCTACTCTCTCCTGCTCTCTCTGTCAGATGTTTAGTTACTCCTCCGCCTCATTTAGTGAAGTTGGTAGGTGTATTAAGTGCAGCATTTTTGTAGCCCTGGAGGCGAGGGTTTCTGAGCTAAAGGCCCGGCTCCGCGCTGTAGAACAGCCAGGCCCAGCATTAGCTAGCACGGAGTCAATTAGGACAGGACCCCTTAACCATCCTCCAACAGCTCCCGTGCAGCCGGGATCTGAGGCGAGCTGGGTGACGGTTCGTAGGAAGCCTAGCGCCAGACCCCAGCCCGCGGCCAACCTCCAGCCCCTTTCTCTGAACAATAGGTTCGCCCCGCTCAGCGACGCACCCGCCGAGCAGGAGAGGCAGATTCTTGTAATTGGCAGCTCCATAGTTAGGAACGTGGCTCCAGAGACACGTAGGACCACAGTCAAATGCCTTCCAGGGGCCAGAGCTGCGGACATTAGGTCCCATCTGAAGCTTTTGGCCAAGGACAAACGGCGGTACAGCAGGATCGTTATCCATGCTGGTGGCAATGACACCCGGCGACGGCAATCGGAGGTCACTACAATTAGCGTAGCTTTGGTGTGAAGGGCTGCCAAAAAGATGTCTGACTCTGTAATTTTTTCTGGTCCCCTGCCTGATCGTACTAGCGATGACATGTACAGCTGTGTGCTGTCGTTTCACCTTTGGTTGTCAAGGTGGTGTCCAGAAAACGATGTGGGCTACATTGATAACTGGGGGGCCTTCTGGGGAAAACCTGGACTGTTACGTAGAGACGGAATCCATCCCACCGCGGATGGAGCTTCGCTTCTTTCCAGGAACATTGATAGGGTTATCTCTAGTTCCCCATTGCCATGACAACCCAGAGTCCAGCTCAGGGATCAGGGACTGCCACCCACCCACTACCCTATAGAGAAAGTTTCCCATCCACTGCCCAAAACTAATGAATTAAAAGTTAATGCTACTAGAGCAAAGTATAAAAATCTTATAAAGATAAATACAACTCTGACTGAACAGAAAAATAAATCAATTAAATGTGGTTTACTGAACATAAGATCTCTCCCCTCAAAAAGACTCTTAGTAAATGACTTAATTTGTGAAAATAATATTGATTTGTTTTGTCTTGCAGAGACATAGTTGCAGGAAGAGGACCATGTCATAATAAATGAGTCAACTCCCCCTAGCTACTTAAACTTTAGTATCCCTCGAAGTACTGGTCGAGGAGGTGGTGTAGCCACCATCTTTCATTCAGATTTACTAATTAATCTCCAAAAAAATAATAATTACAGTTCCTTTGAGCATTTAATCTTTAGCCTTCCTCATACACATAACAAAGCAGTAAAGCCACTTTTATTCGTGGTCTTATATCGTCCACCAGGCCCTTATTCTCAATTTTTAGATCAGATAGCAGATTTTCTATCTGACTTAGTTTTAAACACTGATAAAGTCATTATAGTCCGAGACTTCAATATTCATGTTGATAGTGAAAGTGATAGTCTAAATACAGCTTTTAACATTATCTTAGACTCAATAGGCTTTACTCAAAATGTGCAGGGACCAACCCATCGCGGTCACCACACCTTAGATCTTGTGCTGACTTATGGCATTGACTGTGAAGAAATAACAGTCTTTCCACATAACCCTATCCTCTCTGATCATTTCCTCATCACTTTTAAACTTACTCTAACAGATCATCAAACTTCGTTATATCAGAACGTTATCAGACAACGCTGTAGCAAGTTTTAAAGAAGCTCTTTCAACTTTAATTTCCTCAGTACATAAAAGTACAATAGAAAACAGTGATTTAACTCGTAACCCCTCACAACTTGACGTTCTAGTTCATAGCGTTAATTCCTCCCTGCGTCTGGCAATAGACAACGTTGCCCCACTGAAAAAGAAGGTGGCCAGCCTTAGAAGATTAGCTCCCTGGTTTAATTCAGAGCTACGTACCCTGAAGAAGAACGTTAGAAAACTAGAGAGAAAATGGCGCTCCACGCATTTACAGGATTCCTATTTAGTGTGGAAAAATAGTCTATTGCTATATAAAGAGCCTTCGAACAGCTAGAACAGCATATTATTCATCTTTAATCGAGGAGAATAAAAATAATCCTAGGTTTCTTTTTAATACAGTTGCTAAACTCACACAGGATCATAGCTCTATCGAGCCAACCATTCCCCAAGCTCTTAGTAGTGATGACTTCCTGCAATTCTTTATAAATAAAATAGACTCTATAAAAAATAAAATAATTGGGAACCTTCCCAATATGCTTGCTTCCTCCCTAGTTAATGAGGCAACATCAAAAATGGTTGAACCTAATATACGCTTAAACTGCTTTAATGCAGCCGAACCTTCTGATGTACTAAAATTATTAGCTTCATCTAAACCTTCAACTTGCGTTTTAGACCCAATCCCAACTAAACTCTTTAAAGAAGTTTTCCCTCTGATCTCTGCTCCAATTTTAGATATAATGAATCTATCCTTAGTCAATGGATATGTACCACAGGAGTTTAAGATAGCTGTAATTAAACCTCTACTTAAGAAACCATCTCTTGATCAAAACGACTTAATTAACTATAGACCGAAATCTAATCTTCCCTTCTTATCTAAAATTCTTAAGAAAATAGTTGCACACCAGATATGTGAGCATTTAAACAATAATGAGCTGTTTGAGAAGTTTCAGTCAGGCTTTAGAGCTCATCACAGCACTGAAACAGCTCTGGTGAAGGTTACTAATGATATTCTCATAGCCTCAGAGAATGGACTGGTGACCATTCTGGTCCTGTTAGATCTCAGTGCTGCCTTTGACACTGTTGACCACAATATTCTCATAGAAAGGCTTCAAAGTGTCGGTATAATAGGAACAGCACTAGGTTGGTTTAAATCTTATTTGTCTAACAGATTTCAGTTTGTTCAGGTAAACAATAGATCTTCCTCAACCTCAATAGTTACTTGCGGAGTACCACAGGGTTCAGTGCTTGGGCCGATTCTTTTTACTATATATATATGCTTCCTATTGGTAAAATAATTAGGCAGCATGGGATAAAATTCCATAGTTATGCTGATGATACACAGCTATATCTATCCATAAATCCTGATGAATCCAATCAGTTAGGTAGACTACAGGCATGTCTGGACGACATAAAAACTTGGATGACTCTAAACTTCTTGCTTCGGAATTCTGATAAAACAGAAGTTGTCGTCTTTGGACCGGAATCTCTGAAAAAGAGACTACTTAGTCAACCCCTTAACCTAGACGGTATTAAATTAGCCTCCAGTAATAAAGCAAAGAACGTCGGTGTTATTTTTGATCAAGATATGTCATTTAGATCTCACATTAAAGAAGTCTCTAGGATTTCCTTTTTTCACCTTAGGAATACTGCAAAAATTAGAACCATCCTGTCCAGGAATGATGCTGAAAAACTAGTCCATGCCTTTATTACTTCAAGACTGGATTACTGTAACTCTTTATTATCAGGTAGTCCACAGAAAACAATTAAAAGTCTTCAGTTAGTCCAAAATGCTGCTGCTAGGATTCTGATGAATATTAAAAGAAGAGATCACATTTCCACTGTTTTAGCTTCTCTTCACTTGCTCCCAGTAAAATCTAGAATAGAATTCAAGATCCTCCTTCTGACATACAAAGCTCTTAATAATCTAGCTCCATCATACATAAGATACCTGATTGTTCCATAAGTTCCTAACAGGGCCCTTCGCTCTCAGACTGCAGGTTTACTGGTAGTTCCTAGGATTTCTAAAAGTAGAATGGGTGGCAGATCTTTCAGCTATCAGGCTCCCCTCCTATGGAACAGGCTCCCAGGGTTGGTTCGTGAAGCAGACAATTTGTATATCTTTAAAACTAGGCTTAAAACTTTCCTCTTTGACAAAGCTTACAGTTAGAGATGTGTTAATAGGTAGTTAGAGACAGGTTAGACAGGTAGCTAGGAAGAGATAGGTTAATGTTAGTAGCTAGGTAGAGTGTCAAAAGCTAGGAAGGGATATGAAGAGGTAGAGTAGCTAGGTAGAGATAGATTGATGTAAGCCAAGTAGAGAGTGTTAGTAGCTAGGTCTAGTAGCTAGGAGACAGGTTAATGTTAGTAGTCAGGTAGAGTGTCAAAAGCTAGGAAGAGATAGGAAGAGGTAGAGTAGCTAGGTAGAGATAGGTTAATGTAAGCCAGGTAGAAAGTGTTAGTAGCTAGGTCTCCTAGTAGCTAGGAGACAGGTTAATGTTAGTAGCTATGCTGCTTTAGGCTAGGCTGTTGGAGGATATTATTAGGGTCTGTTCCTACTTTCTCTCCAACTTCTCCCCAACTGCATGATGTGCTGTCAATTCAAGTGCTAACCTGTTTTCTCTTGGTCTCTTCCTACAGTAGGTGCTCCTGGCCCGCCCTGCTTGACGACCCTGATTAAGATGGCATTGCAGTGACGGAAAGTTCTCCACGTCCTGCAACAAACTTCTGCATCGGTTCTGTTGCTCTTTCTGTGTCTCTTCTGTTCTGTGTCTCTGTTCTGTATTCTCCAAACCACAGACGGTCTCGGCAGATGACCGCTTGTGCTGAGCCTGGTTCTGCCGGAGGTTTCTTCCTGTTAAAAGGGATTTTTTCCTTTCCACTGTCGCTTCATGCTTGCTCAGTGTGAGGGATTGCTGAGAATTACACAACGCAATCTTCTGTGGTTCTCTAATTTCTAAATTAAACATTGTATTGTAATAACTCTTCTTGTAAAGTGCCTTGAGATGACATCTGTTGTGAAACGGCGCTATATAAATAAACTGAATAAGGATGTGAGACAAACTTCAACTCTAACAATGTTTAAATCCAGGCTGAAAACAGTTATTTTACCCGTGCATATGACAATTGTAAGTATTTTATCTGCACTCTTACTTTTTTGTTGTAATTAATTATTTTTTAAGTTGATGTTTTTTTTCTGTTTATCTGTTTTCTTAATTTATGCAACTGTGAAGCACTTTGAATTGCCTTGCGTACGAATTGTGCTCTGTAAAATAAACTTGCCTTGCCAATGGAGTGATGAAAGTAATTTTCTAGTCCGCTTTGTCTTATGTCCTGAATCACACATATGTTGTACCTCAGTTTAAATGATAACTAATTTCGACTGTGTTTGTCAAATGATTTGGCATTTATTTGATTGTAAAATTTCATAATTAAAATGCCTACAAATCACAAGTCGTACATATGACGTCATTTGGCTAATGCGACCCTATTATTTCACAGTAAAATTCTTACATTTTGCTCCTCTAAAAAGAAAAATCCAGAAAAAATGTACCTCATTTGAATAATAATGTATGTTTAATTGCAAAAAAAGCTATAAAGCTATTGCACATGACCCTGTGCCTTTGCCATGTGGTTTCCTTCTCTATCCCTTCCACCAAGAAGCCACTTGGATGCTGCCTTTTTTGCCTCTTTTCTGGTAAGCATTTTTTTAAGCTCCATGTTAACCACATATTCAGCACAAAAGGTTATACTATATAGATAACTGTAGTCTAATGACACAGCTTACATTTTTATATATACTTATTTGTACTGTGATACTGCTTAAAATCTCAGCTTAATATAAAATCAAACTTTAAACAATGTAGGACAACATTAAACTGTTGCAAAAAACTAAAGCTTCAGTGAGCACCTATCACATAATCAACTCACCATATAGCACTTAAAAAGGTTTAAGCCCTGCTTTCCATGGCGTCCAACGAAGTTGTAGTCTTGGGAAAGAGCATTGTCCATAATGAAGGCCACCATCCTTCTGGTGGTTGTAGGACAAACAAGGACATTCATTTTAGTGACAGTATAGTAAGTAATATATATATTAATTAGTATAGTAAGTTATGGCATGCTGTTCAGGAAAAATATTATATATTTATATTGATATGTTTGAATATATTGATTGAACCTTGAATATATTGAATCAACCTTGAATATATTTAATGAGAGTCTGAATATATGGAATGAAAGTCTGAATATATGGAATGAACCTTGAATATATGGAATTAAAGTCTGAAAATATATGGAATGAACCTTGAATATAAGGAATGAAAGTCAGAAAAAATGGAATTATATGAATTAAGGTATTTTTTATAATGTCTTTGTCACATCATACATTTATGTTGCTATTCATTTCACAAGGTTTTATTTATTTATTTTTAAGCATTTTAGTGTTCAAAACATTACAGCAGACATGTCTGCAACATATGATAAAGAAAGAACAAATGAGCTCTATGAGTTATACAATATACACATATTTGATGTTTGTTTTTGTTTTTTTGATCAAAATACTTTTAAAACCCCGAGAATGTTTCGGTCATGGCTTCAGTCTCACTGAAAGTTTATTTCTGTACACCTAGAGACTTTGAAAATATTTAGAAAAGACTCTAAAAGATTATCAGCTCATATCTAAATACTTGGGTTAACAGTTTTTAAGTATCAGACTAAAGATTTAATGAACACTGAATCTTGTAGTGACACTATTAACAAGACTACTCCTAGACTATTTTGGCTAGGTGGCTACAAAACTGTCATTTTACTAATATGACACCTATGTTTATAGCCTACTTTCTCGCAGGAACAAAAAAAATGATTTGATGTGTGGCAAGTTGCAAAACAATTTAATAAGCAAGAGTTAAACCATTCACCCCTGTGGTGGTAATCCTACACATATTACCACTGTTCTATAGCAGCAAATTATAACTTCTTCCAGCAAAGGGTACGTTATGAAGCGGGCTACCCCCTAACACGGTCACACGGTTTAATAAACTAAGGGAACAGATTCTTACCCCTCAAAAATTATTTTTGCACCTTACCCCTGCTGGGCTCTGTAGCTTCATGCTCCGCCTGTGTGAGAACGGCTTTATTTGTTATTGGTTGTTTTAGGTCACTACGACTACACAAGGACTTGAGATGATATCAAACAAAAAGAATGGCATAAATCGCATTATATTTAACGATCAAGATGACTGGACCGCGCACAGACTCCAGCAGGATTTCTAACGACTGCCAGTCTTTAGTCTGAGACTGTGAAAATCCTTTGGTGTGTGCCCAGCATAAGCTTCTTCCCTTGGTTTTTGTGTTAGTGTCTGAATCGACAGCATTTGAATAAAAAAAACACCTCATCAGTTATCTGGAATAAACCGAATTACACTGATTGTACAAGAATATAAAGCACACACAGAGATGTTAGCACGCCAAACTACTATAGGTCGCAAAGCACGGCTAAATGCGACCTGTTGCTAACTGCAGTTTACATTTTTTTTATTTGTTTACAGTCACATATAAGGGTATACAAAAGCTACGTCCACACTATTCTGGATAAGGTTATACGGGGAGTTAGACGCCTATCGTTATCCACTCAACACGAGCATTTACTCCCCGTTTAAGGTCTGTATAAGGTCCCATGATTGCGCAATCCAATGCCGACCTATGCATGTACTGGGCATGCGCGGGAAAAAACAAAAACAACACAGATTGACGCGTATAATCTATGTCGCTGTCGGCGCCTCCTGGATCGCCTCCTGTGTCGCCTCCTGTGTCGCCTTTTCATCCGCAAGTAGGTTAAGGTTAACTTTGCAAAGGTCTGAATTTGCAAAAGAAGCAGTAGCATAGCGAGACTCGTCTCCATCTTTGCTGTTGTCATTATCTGGTGTCGTGTTGTTGTCGTCGTCAACTTAAGACGCAGCATTTGATTGACGTCGCTGCTCTGATTTAGCCGGGGACCGAATAAGTTGCGTCCAGACGTGCTCATTTAGCAGTTGAGATAACAGTTAGACGGCTCACTTACCCAGCTAATACTTATCCGGCCACAGAAGCTGCCTTAGTGTGGACGATAGGGGGTGTAGACTAAATACTTATACGTTTAAGGCGTTATCTGGCTTATTGTAGATGTGGCCTAAATCTACATTTGTCATCATATAAATATATAAACTCACCCCTTTCAGCTGTCGGTCTCCAGGTGAGCATCCAGAGCTTCTTCTTTCAGCTGTTTTGTCGAGTGATTACATGGTTCCTCCAGCACGAAGCTGAAGTTGGCTTCTGATTCTACCCTCTGGTTCGAGAAACGGCCAAAGGGCGATTCCACCTAATTTCTCATTGATCCAGCCATCTTTAAACTGCTCTTGTCTAAAAACTACAAAACAGACACTTTAAACAGTGAAAAATCAGTTGGAGTAACCATTTGGCCATTTTCATAATTATAAATGGAAGCCAACTTCAGCATTCAGACAACCATAATAATTTACTACATTACCCATAATCCTTGAGGCCAAACTTTGATTCCATATATTCAAGGTTGATTCAATATATTCAGACATTCATTCCATTTATTCAAGGTTTATTAAATATATTCAGACTTTTATTCAATATATTAAAGGTTTATTCTATATATTCAAGGTTGATTCAATATATTCAGACGTTCATTATGTGACAGTGTGGAGGTCCTGTCACTATGGCTCCGTTTGATCATGTGCCCTGGCTGCTTGGCCACAGAGATATCCCTTTGGCTCAGTGATTAGCGTACATGACTCTCACCCGGGAGTCGTGGGCCCTCAAAGCTTGGGCCCTCTACCAGAGGCCTGGGAGCTTGAGGGTCCTCCTCAGTACTTTTGCTGTTCCAAGTACTACACTTTTCTAGACTGAGGTGTCTGAGGTTCTTCCAGGGATCTGCTGAAGCCATTCCTCTATTTGGGGGTCACTGCCCAAAGTGCTCCGATTACCACGGGTACTACTGTCACCTTCACCTTCCAAGCCTTCTCTTGCTCCTCTTTGAGCCCTTGGTGTTTCTCAAGTTTCTCATGTTCCTTCTTCTTGATGTTACCATCACTTGGCATTGCCACATCCACCACAACGGCTTTCCTCTGCTCTTTATCCACCACCACAATGTTGGTTTGCTATTACCATCCTGTCTGTCAGGATCTGGAAGTCCCACAGGATCTTTGCTTGGTCATTCTCCACTACCTTTGGAGGTGTTTCCAGTGCATAAATAGCAACTGGATAGCTCCGTTGGTTAAGACATCGGGCTGGCAATCAGGTTTGATTCCCATCTGGGGCAAAGGAGCTATGAACAGCATCCAGTGTGTCACCTTGGGCAAGACACTTCAACCTAGGGCTGAGCTAAAATGAATTAACAGTATATTGAGCATTTCACCTCGATAACTATAAGTGAACAATAATAAGGACCACATAACCCCCCGCCATCCTTTTCTGTAGTCAATGTCCAAATTTACATAATGTTCTTTAAAATGTGCAAACTGTGTGTGGCTTCTTGCTGTTGTCCGGCTTCAAATAGCCTTTTAATTCAGTGTTTGATTCTCACTCCTTTCTGTATTTCTTAAAAGTCCGGCTTAAACTCAGAAGTGATCACATAGACCAGATGAGGAGACGAAGTGACGGGGGCCTAGTGAAATAGGTGGTTTTAGTGTGCAGTCGTTTATTTCAGACAGAAAATATTTTATCGGAGCACAGGTGGGAATACGCAGTGGCTTCAAGCAACAACTCAGCGGGGTTAATATCTGCTCCGCCTGTGCAGGACTGTGAAGACCTGGGCGGGCGAACTTGTTGAGCAGCACCCACAGGTAATACTACAGAAACTGGTCCATCACGTTGTTTGAGAAGAGACTGTAGCATTCAACTGTGAACCCTCTGAGTATCCTTAATGTCTTCCAAGAAGGTTAGAACACGTATAAACATGCCATTGGTGTCTTGTACAAGACGTCTTGCTGTTGGTTGAGTAACTACAGGCGAAGGTGTTGAAGGCTGTGGTGGCTGAACAAATGCATGGGTGATATTCAGGTTCAGAGTTTCCATTAAATATCTTCCTTCAGTGCTGACAGGGGTGAGAGTTCCTGCTGTTTTTCAGCATCATCCTAGTCCTCATCCGAGCTTGATAGGATCACAGGCCTTAAAATGAATTAAAAAAATATATATTAAAAATACATGATCTATGTACAGCATGACCTTATGGCCTGAACATGTTCATATACAGCCCAGCATCAATGAGTCAGAACCAGGTTTTAAAACGTTAAAAACTCACATGCTATTTTAACATCATAATAATAATGAATTACATTTATGTAGCGCTTTTCAAAGCGCTGTACAATTCCATTATTCATTCACTGGAGGAGGAAAGCTTGTAGCTAAGGCTTTCCTGGGGCAGACTTACAGAAGTGAAGCTGCTATTTTCTGTCATTGGCCACTTTATCCAACCCTAGTAGGCCCACAGCCACAACAACACATAACAGGTGGAAGCTGGAATTGAACCCACAGACTCTGTGACACAGGTCAGACAATTTGAATTTAGGACCTGAGCTACGGCTGCCCCCAAAACTCTCAACATTCTGCTAAATACATCTTCAGTTTCTTTTTGTTTCTTTCAAAAACCATACTATATCATTTAGGGATGGAAGAAAATGTCGATATTCCTAAATGAGCTGAAGCCAGCAGGTCTATCCAACCCTGCTGAGCTGAATATCATATATCATATAGTGTGATTAGTGTATCTCTACAGCCCTAATATTGTTGCTTTTAGGTTACCTCTTTTTCCGCTTCCCTTTTCCCAATCTGCTTCCAGAATCGGACTCAGTCTCCAAATCAGATGTGTCTTCAAACCTATACAGTTTCACTCTGGCATTTTCATAGTTTTCTATAAATATTTGACATACACACATGAACAAAATGTTAGTGGAATTACAATTAATTTTATTTTTTCTGTCCTTAATGTTATAAATTTGATTAGCAATAAACAATTGTACTTCTTACCTGCTTTCCCCAGATGCGAACTCTGTACAGTGGCCAGTTTTTTACATCTGGAGTTGCTCCATCTTTTACAGTGTAGTAGAAGTTTTAATATTATGATTCATTTTTTAGTATTATTAACACTGAGAGCAGAGGGTGTGAAACACAGGAGATGCAGATGGGCCAGAAAGCAGGTGTTGAGTTCACATGGGAACCCAGGTTACAGAAAACCTCACTGCCTGAGAAAATTGATTCTTCTTGTATATTTAGTTTTGAGAGTTTATCTTATTGTGTTACAATTTAACCCAAGCTATTGCCATTGTTTTGTATTTTGACAAGATTCACTTACTCCCAGCTAAAGAGTCAGGTGCCTTCATCCTGAGAAATTCCCACCCTGAGAGAATAGTTTTTTCTTCAGAAAAGATAGATGCAAGGTTGCTGATCTTAATAAATACTTATTTTCATTTGAGCTGGGACGAGGCAGCATTCAGCATTCACTGTGATCTGTTCCGTCCTCCTGTATGATCAATTGAAATATAATTAAACCTCCAAGATAAAATGAAGGAATCTCTCTCACCTGTTTATTTAAAATGCCTTTTACCCACTACATTTTGGCGCCCAACGCTTTAGGATTCCAGCGCGTGGACCGGACTGACAAGAGGGACCAAATGCGTCAGGCCAGACCCGGGGGAGCAGCTTCTGGCCGGGACCTCCTTTAGCAAGTTTGAGCAGCGGGCAATTGGTTCTCTGGTCAGCCCGACTGCCGCCTTAAATATGGCCTTTAAAATTCCAACAAAAAATGGTCCTTCAAGCCCACCGGTGCGGAGATCTTCCAGATTCTGAGACGCAAACTCAAAGCTGCCAACGCTGTGAAGCTGAAAGACAGCTTGCCTGCTGCAGGCCTGCGTGCGAGGCTTGTGTCTGCCGATGATGATGAGGAAGCAGAGGTAAGCACTGACGAGCAGTGTCCACTCAACCTGCTGGTCATCCGGCTCCACAGAGACCTTTTGAACATCTGATGATGGACATCATTGAACTTGAACCTGCTGAAGGTAAAAAATATTGTTTGGTGATTGTTGACATGTTTTCCAAATGGACAGAAGCGTTCCCTTCAAAACATGCTGACACTGCTGCAGTGGTGAAAGCTTTATTGGGAGGCGTTTTTCCGAGATGGGGAATTCCTGACCAGAGTTCCAGTGACAATGGCAGACATTTTGTGGGCAAGGCTCTTGAAGAGATTGGTGAGTTATTGGGTGTGAAATTATCCACTCACTGTGCATACCACCCGCAGTCGGGCGGGACGGTAGAACAAGAAAATGGCACGCTGAAATCTAAGCTTGCTAAGTGTTGTGAGGAAACGGGACTGTCTTGGGTCAAAGCTTTGCCTTTGGCTTTGTTTTACATGATGATAAGAAAAAGAGCCAAAAATAACCTGAGTGTAGCTGCCATCACAGGCAGGGTATTTATTGGGTTTATTTATGTTTAAAGTTGTTTATGCTTGTAATTTATTTTCGTACTGGGGAAAGTATTTTATTTTGTTCCGCCCGACGCGTTGTTCCGGTCGGTGGAGTTTTGCAGAAACACATTCTCGAAGTAAGCGTGACAAGCACAAGGTTCTGCTCCGCGGTAACAAAGACTTTTATCCCCTTTGAGGAAAGGAGGCCAATGAGGTGTGTTTTCTGTGTTTTGTCATTTTGCTTATTTACTATGTATGTTTGTGACATTTGTATGTCTATTTTTAGTTCTGACGGCGTTTGGCATGCGGCAGTAAGGTGGCTTTCCAAATAAACGTCTGTTGATCCAGAAGAACTGTTGAGTCTTTTCTCTCGGGCCTCGAAGGGAGTAACAGTCAGAACTCAACCTGCTCCGCGCTAGAGGACATCGGGACCGAAGCGGAGCCGACAACGAGCGCTCGTTAAGCTACGACGCTGTTCTCAAGTAACAAAGTAACGCTGACTACATTCAGGTGAAACAGATTAGCTGTTAAACTCCATGGACAATGTCGCCATCTAGTGGATGATTCCAGTGGGCGCAACAATCGCTGGTTGGTGTCAGAATATTTTCATGTTTCATTTAAATTATTTTCTGGTTATTTTCTACAGTAAATAACGTACGAATTTAAATATACATAAAGTGAAGATTTCTTGGTTTTGCAGAAGGAAATAAATCGTTACAATAAAAATAAAAATAAAAGAAAAATAAAAACTAGTTAAATGTGAAGAAGTTTAGCTTTGTCCATTGTAAAGGGACTCTATTGCCTTTTAACTGGTTTAGTATAAGTTTAAGTACAAGTTAAGTGTGATTTAAAAAAAAATAAAACAAAAAAACATATGTGCGCTTATTTAGAAGTTCGTTATAATACCTTTTAAGTGAAAATAATTTGATTTAACTTAGGTTGGTATTTGCTATTTTGTTTCACAAGTAATAATTTTATTAATGTATTTGGGGTTTATAACATATTTAAGTTCTGTGTAAAGGCAGTGAAGGAGTGGTACACACTACGCTTATATACACACTGTTAACATAGAGACACAATTTAGAGTTAGTTTAGCAAACATTTAGGTATATAACTCACGACAGTAGTGACATGGCTGAGCAAAAAACCCAAGAGGAAGAAATCATGGAGATTCAACGACAAGGTTGCTCAGAAGAACAATCTGCAGACACAACCTTGCTCCAAGAAGTGAGTGAAAGTCGAGCCACTGAAGAAGATAGTGTGAGGAAAAGTCAAAGACAAAGGAAGCTCACTGAAAAGGGCCAAGCACTACATGAAGAAAAGGTACGCAGACTTCATACACGTTTTAATGTTAGTTACGACAAATGGAAGGTTGTCGCTAAACGAGCTAAACGAGCACTTGACTCATCAGCAAATGAGAGTCTAAATGATTTAGTTAAGCAAACTGATCAAGCTTCTTCAGAAGTAAAGCAAGTTTACGAAGAGCTACGCAGTCATGAAACCCCTGATGGAGACACTCTTCGCAGAGTGGACACATGTCATGCTGTTTCTAGAATGATCGGGGAACACGTCCAAGCAGCCCTGGCGAGAGAAGAAGGACAAGACCCAAAAAGGACGTCAGCTCAATGGAGTGAAGCTGGATCGATCTTCACAACAGCTTCGTTGAAGTCCAAGCACACAGGCAGTGTATACACACGTTCAAGCCTTTCCAGTAGACTGTCCACAAAGAGACAAGAAGCGGCAGCAGAACTGGCTGCAACAGAAGCCAGCTTGAAGGTTATGGAGGAAATGGAACGCCACAAACGGGAGCTGGAAGCGCTTGAAAGAGAAAACGCTGAAAAACAGAGGGCATTAGAACAAAAGCGAAGAGAGATAGAAAGACTTGAAACTGTAAAGAAGATGAATGCTGCAAAGGCTCGTCTGAAAGTATATGATCAAGAAAAGGATTCAGATGAAGAATTAGCTGACTTTATGCCAAGCCAAGCTAGACAAACAAGAACCACCCCAACAGTGGTAAGTCAGTCTGAACCTTACCGTGCACCTTCACCAATCATCACAAACCCACCTGCTATTCCCCAAGTAACCACAAGATGGCAACCTACAAGCAACCCCACACAGGAAGATGGCACGGTAGCACTTGCAAGAGCCCTAGCAGAGTCCATTAACATAAGTCGTCTACCAGTGCCAGAGCCAGCTATTTTCAATGGTGACCCTCTCAAGTATAGAGACTGGAAGATGTCTTTTCAGACTCTGATAGACAGGAAGAATATCCCAGTGAATGAAAAACTTTACTATCTTCGAAAGTACGTTGGTGGACCCGCAAGGAAGGCTGTCGAAAGTTATTTCCTGCTGGGAACAGATGCTGCCTACCATGCAGCATGGGATACCTTGGAGGAAAGATATGGAAGTTCGTTCATAATCGCTAAAGCGTTCAGAGATAAGCTGATGTCATGGCCGAAGATTGGAACAAGAGATAGCACTGAACTGCGAGAGTTCTCAGACTTCCTCAGAGGTTGTGAAGCAGCAATGCTCCAAATTAAGAGTCTCGAGATTCTGAACGATTGCAGCGAAAACCAGAAAATGCTCTGCAAGCTTCCTGATTGGCTAGCAGCTGGATGGAATAGGAAAGTTGTGGAAATCGAAGAACAAACTGGTTTGTTTCCAACGTTTAGCAAGTTCGTTGATTTTGTCACAAGGGAATCTAAGATTGCGTGTAACCCAGTAACATCGCTCCATGCACTGAAATCAAGTGATTCAGAGAAAGCAAAGATCCACAAGCTTCGCACAGTTGGTGTAAATGTGTTAGCAATTAGCACAGAAGAGAAGCAAGACAAGAAGTGTGTCTTCTGTGAAAGAGCTAACCATACCATTCACACGTGTCGAAAGTTTATGGGCGGATCTATCTCTGAACGTCTAAAGTTTGTACAAAGACAAGGTTTGTGCTTTGGATGTCTCACTCCAGGACATAATTCAAGAAGATGTGAAAAGAGGAGTGTTTGTGAAAAGTGCAAGGGTAAGCATCCAACGTGCTTACACGAAGAACATGACAAAGACTTCAAGAAGGAAGAAGATAAAGAAAGAAAGGAAACCAAAGTGTCAAAGGAGGCAAGAGATTTCAAACAAATTGTAGAGACGGCAAGTAAGACTACATCAAACCATGTGGTGCAAAGGGATCATGGTGACCTCACATCTACGATAATTCCAGTTTGGCTATCTACGACCAGCGATCCAGAGCATGAAATTCTCTTGTACGCTCTATTAGACAACCAGAGTGACACCACGTTTATTCTGCAAGAGAAGGCAGATGTTCTCGACACGCTGAAGAAAGAAGTGCAGTTGAGACTTTCTACCATGTCATCTAAAGATACAGTGATTTCAAGCCAAAGGCTAACAGAACTGCAAGTTAGGGGCTTCTACTCATCAAACAGGATATCTCTACCTGCGACATATACAAGAGAGTTTATTCCTGCTAATGTAAGTCACATCTCAACACCGAAGACGGCAAGAGCATGGCCTCACTTAGACCATCTAGCAGGAGAGATCGCACCTCTGATTGATTGTGATGTTGGCCTATTCATAGGCTACAACTGCTCACAAGCACTGTTACCAAGAGAAGTAGTGTCAGGAAAGGACAATGAGCCGTTTGCGCAAAGGACAGACCTTGGATGGACAATAGTCGGTAGAGCTGACGTCCATCTGGACTACGGCGACGCTATTGGAACCAGCCACAGGGTGATCGTCAAGGAAGTGACACCTATCCAATTAACGAATCAGTTGTCAAAGGAAGTACACTACATCTGCCGTACACAAGTCAAAGAACTACTCAACCCACCAAATGTGATTAGAGTTCTTGAATCAGATTTCAATGAAAGAAAGGTTGAAGATTCTCACTTCTCCCAGGAAGACCTGCGCTTCATTTCCATCATGGAAGAAGGAGTAAAAATGACGGCAGACGGTCATTGTGAGTTACCATTGCCATTCAAAAGGAACAGACCGAGTCTGCCAAACAATAAGAAGTGTGCAGAACATCGACTCAAGTGTCTGAAGAAAAGGTTTGAAAAGGACAAACAATACCACAACGACTACACAATTTTCATGAAAGAAACGTTAGCACGTGGAGACACTGAAAAGGTTCCACTTGAAGAAGTAGACAGAAATCCTTCCTGGTACATCCCACACCATGGAGTGTACCACCCCCAGAAGCCGGGAAAGATAAGAGTCGTGTTCGATTGCTCAGCGAAATATGAAGGAGTGTCACTGAATGATCATCTGCTCGTGGGACCAGAGCTAACCAATACTCTGTTGGGTGTTCTGTGCAGGTTTAGAAAGGGTGCAGTGGCAGTGATGTGTGACATAGAACGTATGTTCCATCAGTTCAGAGTTCGAGCCGAAGATCAAGACTATTTCCGGTTTCTGTGGTGGGACGAGGGAGACTTCTGTTCAACTCCATCAATCTTCCGAATGAAGGTACACCTGTTCGGAGCTGCGTCATCACCGGCCTGTGCGAACTTTGGCCTGAAGTACATCGCAGCACAAGGTCAAGGACATTTCAGTGAATCAACAATCCGTTTCATTGAGAGAAACTTTTACGTGGACGATGGCCTGATAAGTTTCCACACTGAAGAGGAAGCAATCGTCTTGGTACACGAAGCAAGGCAGCTTTGTAGTGCTGGAGGTTTGCGACTTCACAAGTTCATATCCAACAGCCAGCAAGTACTTGATTCCCTACCAAAAGAAGACTGCGCAGAGAGTGTGAGAAACCAGGACCTTGCTCTTGGTGAGCCTCAAGTTGAAAGAGCACTAGGCGTCAAGTGGTGTGTTGACTCAGATCGTTTCCAGTTTCGAGTGGAAGTGAACGAGCGTCCACTTTCCAGAAGAGGAGTGTTGTCAACAGTTGCATCTGTTTACGATCCAATGGGCTTCGTGGCACCCTTTATTCTACCTGGGAAGCGAATACTGCAGCAAATGTGTCGTGAAAAGACCAGCTGGGATGAACCTCTCTCTTGCGAGATCAAGCCACGGTGGGAGTCCTGGGTTTTGGATTTGAAGAACCTAGCAGACGTTAAGATTAACCGATGTTATTTACCTGAAGGCTTCCAAGAAGTGCAGAGATATGAACTCCATCATTTTTCTGACGCAAGTGTCACAGGGTATGGAGTTTGCACCTACCTGAGAGCCATCAGCAAATCAGGACAGATTCATTGCTCTCTAATTATCGCTAAGTCTAGAGTAGCTCCTACGAAAGTAACGACTGTGCCAAGACTAGAGCTGTCTGCAGCAGTTGTTGCGGTGAGAGTTAGTGACATGCTCAAAGGCGAACTAGAGCTTCAAGGTGCCGAAGAAACCTTTTGGACAGATTCGAAGGTTGTCTTGGGATACATCAACAACGATGCAAGACGCTTTCATGTGTTTGTGGCAAACCGCGTTCAGCGCATTAAGGAAAGCACAAAGCCAACGCAATGGAGGTATGTAGCATGAGAGGACAATCCTGCCGACCACGCGTCACGAGGACTTGCGGCTAAAGAGCTCAGTGCTTCCAACTGGTTTAAAGGTCCAAGCTTTCTCTGGCAAGATGAGTTACCAAGCGGAGAGATCAAGGTAGAAGAACTCAATGCAGAAGATCTAGAAGTTCGCAGAGTCCTTGTTCGTCAAACTTCGATCACAGTGGATTCGCTTGGAGAACGCTTCCAGAAGTTTTCTAGTTGGACAAGGTTGGTTAAAGCTATTTCAAGACTCATCAGGTTCATCAAGGAGTCTAAAGGCTCAAGAGAAAGAACCAATGAAGCTACAAGTCTTGAAGAAAGACAAGAAGCTGAGATGACAATCATAGCTGTTGCACAAAGATCAGTCTTCTTCAAAGAGATTAAGGAACTTCAGTCACAAAAGGAGTTGACTGCCAAAAACAAGACAAGCCGACTGTATCGACTCAATCCCTTCCTGGATCACAAGAGCATTCTCAGAGTGGGAGGTCGATTGGAGCATGCAGCCTTACATCCTCACATCAAGCATCCAGCTATTTTACCGAAGACCAGCCACATCACAAGGTTACTAATCGATCACTACCATCAACGGGTGTCACATCAAGGACGTGGCATGACCATGAGCGAGTTGAGGTCAAATGGCATATGGATTCTTGGATGTAGTCATGCAGTGTCATCATTTATCCACCACTGCGTCAAGTGCAGAAAGTTTAGACGCCAAACAGAAGTTCAACGGATGGCAGACCTGCCTCGTGAAAGAATGGAAACAACCCCACCTTTCACATATTGTGGGATGGATTGTTTCGGACAGTTCTACATTAAGGAAGGAAGGAAGAAAGGAGCTAAAACGCTATGGACTGCTGTTCACGTGTTTGTGCTCTAGAGCAGTGCACATAGAATTGCTCAATGATCTTTCAACCGACTCGTTACTGAACTCACTTCGTGCTTTTATTGCTCTCCGTGGGAATGTTCGCCAACTACAGTCAGATCAAGGCACCAACTTTGTTGGGGCAAAGCGTGAACTCCTGGAAGCATTAAAAGAGATGGATCAAGAATCCCTGAAACAACTGGGCTGTGAGTTTGTTCGGAACCCTCCCTCTGCCAGCCATATGGGTGGAGCCTGGGAAAGGCAAATCCGGACAATCAGAAGTGTGTTGACTTCGATCTTGGACAAGTCTGCTCGGACACTCGACTGTTCATCCATACGTACTTACCTGTATGAAGTGATGGCAATCGTGAACAGCAGACCCCTAACGGCGCAATTGCTGAACGACCCAACTGGGCCTCAACCACTGACGCCCAATCTTCTTTTGACGATGAAGTCTTTTCTTTTGTTTTTTTTTATTTATTTTTTTTGACGATGAAGTCGTCAGTCATTCTGCCTCCGCCAGGAGAGTTTGTGAAGGAGGATCTTTACCTTTGCAAGAGATGGCGTAGAGTACAATTCCTGGCCAATGACTTTTGGCACAGATGGAAAAAGGAATACCTTCTAGGCGTACAACAGCGTCACAAGTGGCATAAGGCAAAGAGAAATGTGAAGGTCAATGACATAGTGATCATCCAAAACGATACAGCACCCAGAAGCGAATGGAAGCTGGCTAAAGTCATCGCCTGTTATCCAGGTGAAGATGGATTTGTGCGCAAAGTGCAATTATTGATCATTGACTCGGCATTAGATGACTATGGGAAGAGACTCAACAAACGAGTGGTTTTGGAGAGGCCCATACACAAGACAGTCACATTACTTGAAGCTGACTAGTTTAGTCTCCACCTCACATTAGGAAATCACAAGCGATTTGGTGGGAGTGTAGCTGCCATCACAGGCAGGGTATTTATTGGGTTTATTTATGTTTAAAGTTGTTTATGCTTGTAATTTATTTTCGTACTGGGGAAAGTATTTTATTTTGTCCAGCCCGACGCATTGTTCCGGTCGGTGGAGTTTTGCAGAAACACATTCTCGAAGTAAGCGTGACAAGCACAAGGTTCTGCTCCGCAGTAACAAAGACTTTTATCCCCTTTGAGGAAAGGAGGCCAATGAGGTGTGTTTTCTGTGTTTTGTCATTTTGCTTGTTTACTATGTATGTTTGTGACATTTGTATGTCTATTTTTAGTTCTGACGGCGTTTGGCATGCGGCAGTAAGGTGGCTTTCCAAATAAACGTCTGTTGATCCAGAAGAACTGTTGAGTCTTTTCTCTCGGGCCTCGAAGGGAGTAACACTGAGTCCTTTTGACGTTCTTTTTTGTAGACCTCCTGCAGTAGGGTTAAACCCACCTGCAAAGCCGCATCTCTCTACAGACCTCTGTGAGGATGCAATGATTTCTTATTGTCCAAATCTCTCTAAGATTCTTGCACAGGTGCACCAGCAGGTGAAGGACGCCCTGCCAAAAGCAGCTGTGGGACCCCTTCATCCAATCAGACCTGGGGACGGGGTTTTGATTAAAGGGCTGAGGAGATGACATTGGAGACAGCGAAGATGGCAAGGGCCTTTGAAGTGTTGCTTGTGACCTATACTGCTGTGAAAGTCGCTGAGAGAACAACTTGGGTGCACGCCAGTCATTTCAAGAGAGTGACAGGACCGTTTCTGGACAAGCCTACTACATCTGAAGCAGAAAAACTGAGGAGTAGACTCTGAAACAAACACTTGAATTTTATAGCTGTGCTTTTTAACATTCATCTAATCATCACACGTGAAGAAATGAAGAAAACACATTCTTCAAAGCTCTGGGGCTCCAGAACAAAAAAGACAGAGACATTTATATTGTTTGTGTTTTGTTTCTTGTTAGGGGGCGTCGTTTGGACTCTGCAACAGGGCCGAGAGACTGTCTGGGCTGGACTTCATCTGAGATTGGTCACACGTAATGTCTTACAAGAGAGCTGGGTTTGAGGAAATTTTTGGTACCAGTTTGCTAATTATTCTGCCAGATCAGTTAGTAATAGGTCTTGTTATTGGCATGGGTACAGCACTTCCCAAGTATTATATTACTATACCATTCAAGGAGCAGTTAGATCAATGTGTGAGTTACTGTGAGACCCCAGGTAGTTTTCCTGATCAGTGGGACACAGTACAGGTTCCCAGAATTAATTTCACCCTTAAAGGTAGAAAGTGCAGTATTTGTGCCTCTCATTGTATTTTAGCGGTAACAGCAGGTTTGGATAAGACCTAGCTGGAACATTGTAGTTTGGAAAAATCTGTTGAGGCCTATGCGGGTGCTGTACCGGTCTGTCGTGGTGAAGAGAGAGCTGAGCCGAAAGGCAAAGCTCTCAATTTACCGGTCGATCTACGTTCCTACCCTCATCTATGGTTGCGAACGCTGGGTGGTTACCGAAAGAACGAGATCGCGGATACAGGCGGCTGAAATGAGTTTCCTCCGTAGGGTGGCTGGGCTCTCCCTTAGAGATAGGGTTAAGAAGCTCGGTCATCCGGAGGGGGCTCAGAGTAGAGCCCCCCACATCGAGAGGAGCCAGTTGAGGTGGCTCGGGCATCTGGTCAGGATGCCTCCTGGACGCCTCCCTGGTGAGGTGTTCTGGGCATGTCCCACCGGGAGGAGACCCAAGGGAAGACCCAGGACCCGCTGGAGGGATTATGTCTCCCAGCTGGCCTGGGAACGCCTCGGGATTCCTCCTGAGGAGCTGGCCCAAGTAGCCGGGGAGAGAGAAGTCTGGATGGATGTCAATGGATGGATGGATGGATGGGCTTCTGGGTTAATTGACCTCTTACAAGCAGCATCAGATGCATCTTATGCTTGATTTAAGGTGACAAGATCAGGGCAGCAGGTTGACATGGGTGAGTTTGCAGGAAAGTGTTAAAAAATATTTCATCTTAATGACAGGAGGATTATTTTTCTGAGTGTTGGAAGTCTGACAAGCTTAGGGATGATACAAAACTTGATTACTGGACTTGCTCTCCTAGAATTCACCTGCATAGGTGGATTTTAAATCAGGAACAGGCAGGCCCAGACGTTTATTGGGTGTGTGGTGACAGCAAGCTGACATCCAAACTACACCGGAACTTGAGAGGTATGTGTGCTCATGTGATGTTAGCTCATGATGTCTCTATCGCAGTTGATCTATTCAGAAAGGATGGAGCTTTCCAGCATCACATGTCCAGGAGAATAGTAACAGTTCCAGGTAGTTTTGATGAGCATGTTTACATCGATGCAATTGGTGTGCCGCGTGGGGTTCCAGATGAGTTTAAAGCTAGAAATCAAATTGCAGCAGTATTTGAGTCAATTTTTTGTGGCTTACTACCAATAAAAATGTGGATTGGATTAATTATCTGTTTTACAACCAGCAGAGACTAGACAACTACACACACGATACTTTACAAGATGTGGCTGAGCAGCTACATGCCACTTCCCTCGTAGCATGGGAGAACCGGATGGCTATTGACATGTTAGCTGCAGCGCATGGAGGAGTTTGTGCTATGTTGGGGGGAAAATGTTGTACTTACATCCCAAGGAACACAGCCTCTAATGGTAGAATTACCAGTCTTGGAAGGCCTGAGAGTTATGAAAGAGAACCTTGCTAGAAAATGCTGGAGTTAACACTGATCTGACTGGTTGGTTAGCATCTGTTTTTGGTAAATGGAATCTCTAGCTATTTCCATTTTTGGGACTTCGGTTACTGCCTTAGCAGTTTTGCAGTGTGTGGTTGTTGTGACTTAGGTTGTTTGATGTTTTTTTTTTTTCCTGTGACAGATGTACTCTATTTTTCTATGGGAGTTCAGCGATTTCATCCCGTTGATGACAGAGAAAAGAGGGTTTTGTTTTGATTTTTCATTCCATTTCTTAATTATTATTTATTTTATTTCTCCTTTCATTATTCTTAATTTAATCATTTTCTTAAAATTTTTTAAACATTTTTATTATTCCATATCATTTAGTCAGATCAATTCATTTACATAAATTTGTGAGTTTTTGTCCTTTATTCAGTTAATTCTTGATATTTGTTTTGTTGTTTAGATTTTCATACTTAGTTGTTAGTTAAGAATGAAGAAGGGGTATGATAGATTTTTAGATTTCTTTACAAAAAAGTTTTTTTTTGGTTTTTGTTTGATTACAGAATTTTAGATTGCTAGATTTTTAGTTTCTTGATTTATGAGAAATTCACACCCTGAGAGAATAATTTTGTCTTCAGAAGAGATAGAGGCAAGGTTGCTGATCTTCATAAATACTTATTTTGATTTGAGGGTACCTACGCTCGGGTCCTGTTTGTGGACTTCAGCTCTGCATTTAGAGCTGGGAAGAGGCAGCTTTCAGCATTCACTGTGATCTGTACTGTCCTCCTGTATGATCAATTGAAATATAATTAAACCTCAAGGATAAAATTAAGGAATCTCTCTCACCTCTTTATTTAAAATGCCTTTTTCCCAAAACAGCCTTATTGATGTTTCCTCTCCCTGGTGGCCAGAAACAACAATCTTCTGCTGGTCCTGTAAACCACTTGCAAGTAGTTACTGATACACCTCCACCATCCAGAAACTCAACAACTGCAAATGGTAGCTGTGGAGGGAAAAACCAAGTAAGACAACTAGTACAGTAGTGAAAATGCCACATATCCAGACATTTAAACAGTTGTCTCCTGCTGAGCAAGAAATATATTTCTGTTCGTCAGTATATTTTCTGAACTGCTTAAAAATTCCAAGATTACTTGGCATTGGTCCGGAGTTATGGCATTGTTTAAGAGGAGAAGGAACAAACAGAGTCTCGTTCCTTTTGTTCCGCAAACTTTGCCCCGCATAGATGCGATTGACAATTTGCTCAACAGGTTTCTGAGGACTCCGAAGAATCTTTTTCAGTTTTCCAAGGAAGGTTTTAAATGGAAAGCAGGATATGCTGTCTAAAGATGCAAATCTGTGTGCATCTTGAGCAAGGTGTATTGAAGAATGTACATTGTAGCCAAAAAATTCAACACCATAACGCAAACCAACATTTTTCACAAACAGCTTTAAAACATCATCTGCATAATCAGAGTTATCAATACGCAAATCAGGAAAGAACCGTATAGAAACAGACAATAGTATAAAGTGTCTATACATTTGGCTGGGTATATTATTTAGTAGAACAACTGGGCCTGTGTAAAGCAAAAAATTGTCTCAATTCAGTTGGTTTCCACATACTAATTTCAAGGAAAGACCTTGGTTTCCTTGCAAAACTTTTAGGCAAATATTGCCTGATAGAAATCAGGGATGCTGAAATCATCATTTGCATAGACTGTCTGCATTTTTAGGACCATTTAACCACAGATAGATAAACTTACGCGTTACCCCCCGACATACAAGGTGCATATAGTCCACCACAAAACCTGAGACCAACCCTACACCAAGCTCATTTAGAGGTGACACCCCAACCTGTTGCTCTTTGTAGTCCTATCTATTTCTCGGTGATAAATCTGTACGTAAATGCATGAACCCAATGGTTAAACCATTTATAACAAGTATTTAAAAAGTGATCCCTGTTGTGGTCTCCAACATCTGGATCCACAGCATCCAGCACGTCTCCAGCGTGAAGCCCCAACTTGATGTTTTCAACTATCCAGGTTGGGTTGGAACTGAAGAGGAAAGCATGGGGGTCCAGATGGTATCAGCTCTAGGGTTGTTAAAATCTGTGGGAATCAACTGTGTGGGGTGATGGCACACATTGTTAACCTCAGCCTGAAGCTAGACAAGGTGCCACAGCTATGGAAACCATCATGTGTGGTACCTGTGCCAAAGAAGCCACATCCAAAGGACTTCTACAGCTACAGGCCAGTGGCTCTGACATCCTACCTGATGAAGACCCTGGAGCAGCTAGTCCCACCTTAAAATCACAGGAAACAACGTTATATGCAAGCGTCTATCTATCTATCTATCTATCTATCTATCTATCTATCTATCTATCTATCTATCTATCTATCTATCTATCTATCTATCTATCTATCTATCATCTATCTATCTATCTATCTATCTATCTATCTATCTATCTATCTATCCATCCTTGCATTCCACCTTGCACTCATGGGACAGGTGTCCTCAACTATCCCCAGCACATTCCTTCCCTTCCTGGTTGTAATCTTATGTCTAATTGGCTAAGTGGAGCAGATAAAGCTAAGGGATACATCCCATTGACCAACATCTATTTTTGACTACAGGTGTTAGACTTTAGCATCAAACACAGTGCTGGTCAGAACTGGACAAAAAATTCAGATTTATTTTGTGGATTTTATGATGTAGTTTAGTTTCTTTTTTCAGTGTCAGAGTGCTCAAAATGTACAATTATGACTTTTGATCTTATCACACAACTACTAGTTCATGTATATGGGCAATGTTAAAAATTAAAAGATCATTTTAAAGGTGAAAATTGGAGGTTGTCTTTCTTAATCATTATGCCATTCACAGAACACCTTTATGCTTGACTGTTGGTGCAGTTTATAAAAGCCTCACTTTGTAATAATGATACTAATAAAATAATAATAATGTATATTAACACTTCAGTCTTGTTTTTAATTGGGCAGAAAACCTGTCTCTAGCAGCCATTATGTTACAGTTTTTCTCAGTCGCTTCGGTGCTTTTCTCATATCACTATTAACATTTGCACAATAGTGCATTTCTCAGAACAATTAGTACAAACTGCAAAACCTAGTGGATAACCTGAAAAAGTGCGTCACTTGCTTAAAATGAATAGTTGATTCCTCAAAAGCAAGTATTCATGTCAATCAAACTGTCTTTGTGATCAAAATAATAAGTACTGACAACATTGTTTATGAAGAAGACAGTCAACTGGCTTTGTCATGTTTTCATTGTGACAGTCTAATCTTTCTGTGTTTTCCAATGCATAAAAGTCAGATCTTGGTGACACTACCTGGACATGCACTATACACCTGTACAGCCATTTGAAAACTACTTTAAAGTTTCACATTACTGTATTTAGTGAAGTAACTGAGTACAAGACACATATGTTTGTTTCACATATTTACTGCATATGCTCTTTGCAATTCTTCAGCATTGTGCAAAAAAATATGTCACTTTTTTAGAACAAACATCATCATGGTAGAACAGTGCACTGTAAAGTAAACATATATTATTCCTGGGCATTATAAAGTTGTTTCATGTGCATTTCATTCCACCTAAACACCCAGTCAATTGTTGTGATTGAAACAGATTCAATAGTGCCAAAGATATTGTCATCATCTATAACAGCGCTTTGAATCCATCTCAGTCTTATTGCATTGTTTGCAATCACCATTGCACAAATGGCTTCCTCTTGTTGTGGAGTAAAAACAGGCCTATGTGTTGCAGAGTAAAATTATACTTAATTTGCGAAAACAACTGGAACATTATCACACAAGAGAACTGCACTGCAATATTTGGTAAAATATCATATCATGCATTCACCCTCTAGACACATATGATATAGAGTATTTAGTCAGATGGATGCACACACCTGCTGTATATATGAGGAGGTTGCTATTGAGCATGGAAGTGATGAGAATGGAAAAAGTCTGGAAATTCTGGGTCAGTCTAAAAGAAAGCAGTGAAAGAAGTTTTACCGCAACATGGAGGAAGAGTTTAACACCAAGGAACAAGCATGGCTAAAATTTCCACCTGCAAACATGGATTACAGTTTTTTTCAGTCGCTTTGGTTCCTTTCTCCGATCAGAATAATCACAACTATTAGTTTCAACCTCCACAACATTGAGTCACTTGTCCACATCATCATAGCAGTTTCTCATTCCTTTGAACAAATTGCAACTGCTATTGGACATGTTTCAGTTACTTTCATACAATTCTCTGCTGTCTTATAAGATTATCATTTGCTTATGTCATGTAAGTCAAAATAAAACATACTTATGAATGCTGAATAGTCATTCCCTATAAAACCAATAGTCATCATTTAATTGCTTTAGTCATTTCATACAAAATTCTTGAACTAGTTTTCAAAATCAGTCAAGCTAATTTCATACATCCCTTTATCTTTTTTTTCTTGAAAATGTCTCCTAAATTGAACAATTGCTCTCAGGTGAACTTCAGTTTTCATTCATAAGGAGGTGTGTGAAGCCTTACTGTAGTTGTAACCATTGACAAGCTACTTGTCCACAGTCACTCAGGGCTGAATCCCACAAACCCTTACTTGGCAAGCATATATGAACCAAGCAGGAAATAGTTTCTACCGTTTCTACAACTGTGTAACACAAAAATGTAACGTCAGCGTCGTGGAGGAGGGGTGAGAATCCGCAGAGGAATGGGAAGGGGAAAAAACCGGGTCAGGGGAAGAAAAGGTGAAGTACATAGGTAAATTCCTGATGAAATTAGGGCTACACTTGTACACCATGTTGTGAATCACAGCCTCACTATGGCTGAGGCTGCTGCAACCAAATGTAGGGAGAACCGTTGGGAATATTCATATTTACTGTACATTACACACTTCTAGAATCTGATTTAGGACTACAGAGAAATTGGTTTAATTTGAAAACACGCTATTTACTAGTTTATATTAAAATGTAGTTTTCCCTGTTTGTTTTTTTCATTTGTGGATTATGGTGAGATTATCATTGTGTATACAGTATGTAATGACTTCACATGGGTAGAAGGCAGGTATTGCATGTCTTCTGCAGCCAAGAGGCCAATGATAACCCAGGAGGAGCTGCAGAGATCCACAGTTCAGGTTGGAGAATCTGTCAGCAGGACAACTAGAATGCATGAGCTGCACGAATGCTCCAGTCATATGAGAGCACTTTGGTAACTATCCTGTCACTAAGAAGTGCCAAGTAGTGGCAGCGTTATACTGTGATAGTTCTCTTCTTCAACAGAGATAGAGGGAAAATTGGTCAAAGTTAATGGAAGAGTGATTAAATTAAATTCAGTTTATTTTCATGTGACTAGTTTTGCTTACAACAAATCTTTAAGGCACTTCAAAAGTAAAAAAAGATCTATTCAGAAATATATAGTCAAATTGATTCAGTCGTATTGACGGATTGTTATTGAGGTATCACATTTACGTTTGATACTAGTTATGATCCAATGTAACCAAGTTCTGTTTATTATTTCGGTCGGTGTAAAACATCTATTTAGTGTCACTGACTAGCAGCATTAGATGGAGGGGGAAGGGCTAAAAACTCTGTTTTAACCAAAAGAAATGTTCAACTTTAACTTAAGCTGAATTGCATCTGGTGGAGTTCAGCCATTTGTTTCAGCTGTGTTGGAGCAGTGACGGTAGCTCCCAATGGTTAAAGTTGTCACCCCTATTTTATCTCAAAGTCTGTTATAAAGGTCCAGTTAAAGTCCAGGCCTGAATTAAATTTAGGATAAATTGCAGGATTTAGGATTGATGTTTACAGATACCCTCTATCCAAACTCAGACTTAAAGCTATTCTGCAAGGGAGAAGGGTCAAAATGTCAGACTGTAGATGTCCAAGTTGGTAAAGATAAACCCTGAGAGATGTGGAGTAAAACTGTTCAGGAGAAGTAAATACTTCTTCCATGCACTGTAGGAGCATTTTGTACTGAATAACTCGGACAGACTGAATGCACCAGCAGACTCACCAGAAACAAGTTTGTCGCCCCAAACGAGAGCTGGACTCTGTAATGTTTAGTTGGATAACCAAGCAAAAATACACAGTAATCACTATCTGAGACACTCATGACTGTGATGTAAGTGCAGACTTAGCTTCACCCCATGTGAAGCTCACAGATCAGCCGGGCAGTTATGGAGCCAAGAGATTTGGCACCCAGGTCTTTGCCAGCAACCTCAGGTGACAGAACGAAACATTTCAGGCCAGCTGACCCGATCTGTGACTGTCAGCTAGCAGGTTACTGTGATGATTCTCCACACTCTACATGCTATGGAACAGTTGATTTATCTTCTTGAATTCCATTGTAAGGTAAATTCTTACTTTAAAGTTGGTTTTGACTGCAGGTCCCACTCACAAATCTGAAAACAGTCATGTTATGAAAGAATATAATCTATTACATAACGCAAAAGGGATAAAAGAAAAGTGTGCATATAGTGCTGTTCAGTGTGTGTGTGTGTGTGTGTGTGAGTGTGTGCGTGTGTGTGTGACCAAGCAGTGCAGATCAGGAGGGAGATTAGCACTCTCTCTATGTGTGGACAGCTTGATGAGTCTGCTTTCTGGAACATTCTGGAAAGCTTTTTAACTGTGGGAAACCGGAGAGTAGAGAGAAGACTGAAGTTCCGTCAGACTTTGAGGATTTTATTGGAGCTGAACAGTTGGAACTGGACTAAATTCCAATATCAGGAGTTAATATTGTCAGTATAGTTAAGCCTTGGATTCCAGTAGTGACACTGCAGAAAGATAATGGATCATGCTCCTCCCATATGAACTCACAGGTTTCTGGCAACATAAGTATTGTCATATCAGCTAAATCAGACCAAGAGATAATTCATTAAGCTCAGGCAGAGTCCACTAAAAGCAACACTTTCTGATGACTCAAATGGCAGAGGAATATGAACAGGCAGAATTTGTCAAAGGTAAGTTCAGCAAGACTATTCATTTGGTTTCAGACAATATTTTCTCCATGTACAAACCTCAAACGCATCACATTTTAACAATAATAATCCTACCTGTATTTGTATGTGGTTTACTAAGATGCGCAGTGAGTCTATTTAAAGACCTTTTGATTTCCTTTAAGAATTCGCCGTCAATGGAACTTTCCTGAAAGAAAGTTTTCTACCATGACATTTATCCTGGACCTTTGTCACTTAGGAATATGGCATATGATAATAAACACTACTTTTTGTGACAGTGTGGGGTCCTGTCACTGTCCCGCCGACAGATCGGGACAGTGATCCTGCTACTTGGTCACCAGGATATCCCTTTGGCTGACTGGTTAATGTGCATTACCTACCTGGGAGTCTGAGAATGGAATCCTACCTGGGCTCTCGTTGTGCACCTTGCCATACTTACTTACTATTTTTTAATCAACTATATACAGTAATTATTAGATATATTCTACAGCGGAGAAATCAGTAAAAATAAGTAGGTGCAATAGAATCAGAGTCAATCATGCCATTGGTGACTACTTTTTATTTTCTGTAATTCCTTTGACTTCAGCTTCGAGAAGTTTGGATGTTTGATTATGCTGCTGTCATTTTTACAGAAGGTGAGTTATTGGACTTGGAGTGGCTTAAAAACAATTCAATACAGTATTATTCTCTTTACAAGAGAAGTGATTTGTATATCATTAGCATAACTGTGGAAATTCATTCCATTTTTTCTAATTATTTTACCAATTGGAAGCATATATATATAGTAAAGAGAATTGGTCCAAGCACAGAACCCTGCGGTACTCCAAAAGTAACCCTTGAGTGTGAAGAAGATTTATCATTGACATGAACAAACTGGAATCGGTTGGACAGATATGATGCAAACCAGTCTAGTGCTGTTCCCTTTATCTCTACTACATGTTCGAGCCTTTCTAAGAGAATATTATGATCAACTGTGTCAAAAGCAGCACTGAGATCTAGCAAGACCAGAACAGTCACAAATCCATTATCTGAGGCCATTAGAATATCATTAGTTACTTTTACCAGAGCTGTTTCAGTGCTATGATGAGGTCTAAAACCTGACTGAAATTCCTCAAACAGGTTGTTGCTGTTCAGATGCTCACATACTTGATTACCAACTATTTTCTTAATGATTTTGGATAAGAAAGAAATGTTTGATTAAAGTCTGTAATTAAATAAGTTATCTTGATTGGGGGAGGGTTTCTTAAGTTCCTGTGGGGCATATCCATTTAATAAGGATATATTTTTCATATCTCGATTGTGGGCCAGTAACTAGAGGGAACCCTTCAAATATTTTTTGCTGGGATTAGGTTCAACATGAAAATTTGAAGTTTGCATTAAGCTAATGCTTGTGATAATTCTGAAAGCCTGACTGACTCAAAACAATCCAAACACAAATTAGGTTCTACATTTCCCTCATATGCAGCCTCAATTACTCAGAGAGAAGTAATGATGTTGGAGAGAATGCCAATGATTTTATTTTTAATAGAATTCCTTTTAAAATGGTCACTACTGGCAGTGACTCTGTGAAAGTTTGACAACCACTAAAAAGAAACCTAGAATTGTTCTTATTAGCCTCTATTAATAAGGAGTTGAAGGGTCTTTTTACAGCATTAGTCTATTTTTTGAGGTGAAATAAGTATCTTTTTGGCTGTGATGTCTCTGCATTTGGGCCAACTAGGGCTTAGCCTCACCAGATGTCGCTGTGGAGCTCAATACATAACACGCTTAAATTAATTAGTAGAACAGTATCCTTTTTTATAGAGTAATATCATATAAAGACTGATTCTGTTACCAAGAAGATTATGTTATAAACAGTTGTGTACAAATATCTAAGTCTTTGCCAAAATACTGACATGCTTATGAACATCTGAGATCACAGTTCACATGCCCAACATGAACTCAGTAGAAAGCCATGGGGCACAAATGCCACAGCCCCAAGCTGAGATCCTCCTACCTTCCTCTATACAGTGCAGTCTGTTGGAAATTTATTAGAAGAAGAAAAAGAAGAATTAATACTGTTATCAAACCACAGCAGGAAGTGATGTTCCTAGTTTTGCAAAGTGCAAAAGTTTTTTGTGGAGCATAACTCGAACTAAAATATCAAAATAGCCTCGTCACATTCACGCTGTGTCAAATAGAAATATATTTTTTGATGAAATCTAAATTTATGACATTGCTTCTTCAACAAAAATGAGAGATATAAGATGTGGAATGTCACCAGCCAGTGGATTTTAACATTGTTCAAGGAATTTGAAAGATTATTTTAGATTTGAAGGGGGTTATTTGAAAGATTATACAGTTAATTTCCCATTAACCCAAGGAACCAACCTCTTACAGTATGGCTGATTACTTTCTTTGGAAGGGGGCTACACTGCGTTATCCCAGATGCAATGAGGAAGTAATGCTATGAACCCAACCATAAATTTCTAAAGGGTTAGAGATAGAATTGATGCGCTTCAACGTGTTACTCTGAGACACTTAGTAAAGTAAGAATGGAACAGATTCTTTAAAATTTGTTACAGCATTGTTTGATAAGCTTCTACTACAATTACATTTTCTTTCAGGTTCGGTATAGCCTGCTAAAATAAATTCAGACGTTATCAAGAAATGGTCAGACAGGACAGGGTTATGTGGAAGGACTGTTATTTCCTCACACTGTATGTTGGTGCAAGGTCCAAAGTGTGTTGACCTGAGTGGGTGGTGTTGTATCTTATTTTTTGGGGCTAATATCTTTAGTAAGAAGTCAGAGGTAAAAGTCTGTTTTTACCAATATTTTAATTGGGCACTTTTTGAGGAGCAGCAGAGGCCGTGGATAATGGGGAGTATGTGTGACCTTTGAGGATCTCTGAGACAAAGAGTTTTATTGCAGGCTGTAAAACAGGATGTTTATAGATAGGATGGAGGTCATAAAGCTGGGAGTTTGCTTGGGGGGACATAGGCTAAAAACCATAAAATTCAGGATGGACTCACATGCCAGACCTCGGATCTTTTGATGTAGGAGCAGGACAATGGTCAATACACTAACCAGCTTTTGTTTAGGACTGTGTCAATAAAGCCTGGGAGAATGAACTTTTGACTTGGATCCAGGAGAAAAGACACGTCCCTTTGACTGCATGATTTTGGGACGGACCAATCATTGTTAAGACACTGTTTAAAACGTTCTGATTGGAGCAGATTAATCCTGGGAGGTTTTGGACGTTTATAAAAGTTATGACACGAAAACCATTCTTTGTCAGAAATCTTTGTCTGGCCCAGAGAAATTAGGGCATGTTTTCTCTGTAAACTGCAATTTGTTAATCTGTTTAGAATAAAAGTGAGAACTGGAAATTGGCTCCATTTTGTCTCTGCTTGTACATGCACTGAATTATCTTTTTTATAAATTTTAATTCTACAGTGGGTCTCTGTATTTTTTGAGTAAAACCAATGGGGAGCCTAAGTCATGCCCTTCTACTTCCAATCCATGGGTCCCCGACTCCCAAAAAAAATTAACAAGAGTCAATAGGGAGATAAAAGTTATTTTCTGATCCAGTTTGAAATGCGCCATGGATCGAACATATGATGTCCGTGAATTTTAAAAACAAATTATGATGGAGAGAAAACGCCAATTTTCGACCGGAGGCAAAAGTTACTTTAGGTTTTGTGTGAAAACCTTTAGTGGACTACAACTGGAGAAGAAGGAGAGCGAGGGTGGTAGCCTCCAGGACGAAGAAAGGAGCATTAAAAACGGAGAAAACCTCTATAAACCTGACCATGTGGAAAGTAGGAGCTATGTCGGGGGTAAAGCAGTCGTTGGAGTGAGAGCCAGCATGGAGGAGAGGCTCTACAAGCTCTAGGTGAAGGTTTTATGGCTACAGCTAGTGCAAGTTCCCGTTAGCCAAATGGCGTCATATATGCAATTTCTGACTACTGATTTGTAGGCATTTTAAATGCGAATTTTTCCAATCAAATAAATCCCAAATCACAGTTTTTTTTCGGTTTGGGGACCCACTGGCAGACCGGAAGGGGAGGAGACTTAGGCTCCCCATTTAGTCTAAAAAAGCATTAAATGTTGTATTTGGGCTCACTTTCAGTGTCCATGTAAATATTTAAATCCCCTACTATAATGACCTTATCAATATTTAATACTAAATCAGATTTTAAAAAATGTGAGTTCTGATCCAAGATCACTCCAAGGATATAAAATTACAAACAAAAGTGGTGGATCTGTAGCTATTAATTGGTCTGGAATTAATTCATAAATCTGAATGAAAAAGGATTACAAATTAATAGACAAAGAAATGTTGCATAATATAATATGTATAATATGTTGTAAAATATTTCTATATAAATGAAGCACATAAGACTTGGACCCCTCGTTGGCCAGCCAGGCTAAGTGTAGGGTCCATTAGGCTTATAGGGTTGGTAGGGTCACTGATTATTTAAAAGACACATATTTAAAAGTCATAAATTAGTTATTACACAAAAGAATAGCTGCCTACTTATAATACATTTGATTGTGTATAAAACACATTAATATATAAAGATATTTAAATATGAATAATGTAAATGTTTTGGAATCACAAACCAAAATCCTGCTTTTCTGAAAACTTGATTTCCAATATTTTTTTATGAAAACGATTATTCTTCTGCAGTTATATTCCAGTTTTCAGGGTTTGATTTGCGAATGTATCATAGTTATTATTTTTAACATAATATAATTCGTCCTTGGACTGAGTCCACTGATGTCAAGTTAGATCAGTGTTTTTCAATTAATGTAGGTTTCCACACACAGCTTGCTTCTTTTGCTTATTTCTAATGTGAGCCTTCACTGGCAGTGGTCGTCACCGTGATACGACAGAACTAATAGAGGGCTTCTTCTTCCAAGTCATAAACATCCCTGACTCTCACAATGAGTTTAGAATCGTTGTTTTTTTTTTTGTTTTTTTTGTTTTTTTTTTGTTTATGGAGGACGTCTGTGTTCCAGTGAGTTTTTCCGCCTTGGGTGGCAAGTTTAGTGTGTCTGCATGGAGAACAGGGCCGACCCTGGGTAACAGCAGGTAGCCTTAAAGGAGCTGCAGTTGACAGATCACTACAGAAACAATGCTTCATGTGTATTCCATTCACTTTTCTCACACTGTAGACTACTTGGGAACCACTCCCTGAGACAGCTCTGTCTGTGTAGACTGCTCCTTCTCCTGAGCCGAACAGGTATCCTGTTGATAAGTTTGAGAACTGCTGCCACCTACTGACTGGAGGCTTGATCATAAATAAAAGCCCCACTAATTTAGAGGCTTGGTTAAAGTATGCATGTTAAGGCGAGAAGCTTTGAAGACATGCTGCCATGTTAGTTAATCAGTGGAAGAAGCTGTAAATAGGACTTATCTAACCAGTCAAAATCATAACCGCCTTCAGTCAATGTAAAATAAAGCAGGAATTCAGTATGGTTTGTCTGAAGGTGATATCCGGCTTCATGGCCCAGACACACACACCTACAGAAGAGGATTCTGTGTGTGTTCAATGTAAAAGACTTGGAGCCAGAACTATCTTATAGCTGAGCCCACCACACCTGTCAGTAATGAAGTGCTGTCTGTCTGCTTGTGTGTGTGTCCTCCACACTACAGATCGGCTGTACTTTGCGACTCTCCGTGTCAAACCAAAGAACACTGCAAACACACACTTCTTCAGCACAGATGAAGAGTTTATCTACGAGAGGTGAGTACTGCCCCCTGCTTTGTTCTCTGTCCCAGTCTCCACACTCACTTTTTTACACAACCTGTTTTCTGTTCTTACAAGTACATTCAGATCAGCTATAACTATGACCGTCAGACTGTGTGGTGTTAACAGCCTGCAAAGACAGCTTGTCAAGTGCAATTTTTTTTCACAATGTTAAAAAGTCAGTAATAGTCTCAGACTTTGTTGGGTTTATAGAGCAGCTATAACAGTGAAATGGAGAGAGATGGAATACAACCAGAGAAAAAGAACAACTTGTGTTTTGAAGGTATTTTCAGTTGCATCAAGAAGATTTGCTTTTTTTGTAAATTTAGCAGATTTTGATGCAGTTGGTTGAACTATCCTTCCTTGTATGGGAATAAACCAATATATTTGCATATCAAACATAATGGAGCAATCATTTAACAGTTAGATGTGATATGTAAGGAGGAGGAATCCAGATTAGTTCATGCGTTTGTAAGGGAACCGATTTGTTCATGATCATGTACATATTTAGCCAATGCTTATGATCCAGGTGTAAGATGTAGGCCAAGATGAGATAAGTGCACTGCCTGCTGCACCCATGATACAAAGGGAATTAGAACAAAGCCTCTCCATGATGCCATTAAGACCAGACACTTAATCATGTATGCAGACGCCATTAGGCTTCTTATCTTTCAGTTTGTTAAATTGTCATCATCAACAGGCATCAAAGTGGAAATAATAATATAAAGATCAAATTACCATTATTCTAGTAATAAAAACCACATTTATAGTAATCAATACTTCACTTCAAATCACAACTAATATTATGATATTACATAAGTAAATAAATAAGAAAAATATAAAGTTTATAAAAATGTTAATTACAGTGGTCAAATTGAAGGTGCTACTCATACAATTAAGTAATAGTATTAAATATTAAAGTATTAAGTAAAATAATTTGCTGAAAACCAAACGATGGATGTTAGGCAAGGCAAGTTTATTTGTATAGCACACTTTCAACAACAACGTTGAGGGATGCTGTCAAGGTGAAGAAGGAGTCCTATCGGACCTTTTTGGCCTGTGGGAATCCGGAAGCAGCTGATAGTCACCAGCAGGCCAAGTGGAGTGCAGCTCGGATGGTCGCTGAGGCAAAAACTCGGGTGTCGGAGGAGTTTGGATAGACCATGGAGAATTACTTCTTTATGTCTTTGAAACGATTCTGGTCCACCATCCAGTGTCTCGGGGGGGAAGCGGTCCGCCACCAACACTGTTTACAGTAGGGGTGGTGTGCTGCTGACCTCAACATGGTACGTCTTGGGTCAGGTGGGTGGAATACTCCAATCTCTGGTGCTGAGGTCACTGAGGTTGTTAAAAAGCTCCTTGGTGGCAGGGCTCCGGGGGTGGATGAGATTTGTCCGGAGTTCCTCAAGGCTGGATGTTTTAGGGCTGTGTTGGTTAACGCGGCTTTGCGATATTGTGTGGAAATCGGGGGCCGTTCCCTTGGATTGGCAGATTGGTGGTGGTCCCCCTATTTTAAAAGGGGGACCACAGGGTTTGTCCCAACTACAGGGGGATCACACTCTTGAGCCTCCCTGCTAAGATCTATTCAGGGGTTCTGGAGAGGAGGGTCTGACGGATAATCAAGCCTTAGATCCAGGAGGAACAATGTGGTTTTTGTCCTGGCCGTGGAACACTGGACCAGCTCTATACCCTCAGCAGGTCTACATGTGTTTTGTGGACTTGAAGAAGGCGTTCGACTGTGTCCCTCGGGGAATCCTGTGGGGGGAACTCTGGGAGTATGGGGCACCAGGCCCTTTGATAAGGGCTGTTAGGTCACTGTCTGACCGGTGTCAGAGTTTGTCACCGATCCTGTTCATACCATTCACTAGCAAGGACCATGCCACAGATTGAGAATTTAATAGTTTATTGAAGGCGTGGAGAATTGAATGGTCTGAGGAGGGGCATCGTCGGAGACGCAGGGGAAGACTCAGTGTGGGGGTGCAGTCTTGGAGAAATCGTCTTTCCGAGCCTGCTCAGGACCCGCCTCAGACAAAGCCTATACGATGTACATGGCGCCGAGAAAGTCAAGGTCCTTTACGACAAAAGTCAATGCAATCCAATCAGTTAAAAGTTTGTCTAAGTAATCCCAGCAGATTGCTGAGTTGTCAACATGGGGTTGAGCAATTCCTCAGCAATCCCTCGTACTGAGCAAGCATGTAGCGACAGCGGCAAGGAAAAACTCCCTTTCACAGGAAGAAACCTCCAGTAGAACCTGGCTCAGAACAAGCAGTCATCTGCCACGACCGTCTGGGGGTCTGAGAAGACAGAAGAGACAGCATGGAGGATGCTCGGTCACCCGGAGAATTTGGACCGATCCCCCCCTCACATAGCAGGGGGCATTGTAGGTGAGCAGGATACCAGACCGGATGGAGCTTCGTTATCCAACAGTCCGAGCCCACGACGGAACATCTGCGGGAACGGCTCGGAACCTAAAAGAGAGGTTAGAAGAGGTGGTACAGGAGTGAACAGCGGCCAAAACGTGGAGGCTGTGTCCGATGGACGCTGCTAAGAAAGGGGGAAGGGTTGAAGGGGCGACTCGGCAGGTACCCGGAAGACAAAAAGCGGGTCGGCAGGTACCCGGAAGAAAAGAAGCGGGTCGGCAGGTACCTGGAAGAGGAAAAGCGGGTCGGCAGGTACCCGGAAGTGAAGAAGCGGGTCGGCAGGTGCCCGGAAGAGAGAAGCGGGTCGGCAAGACCCCGCAAAGAGCGGCGAAGGGTCGCAAGGTACCCGGAAAAGAGAAAAGCAGGTCAGCAGGAACCCGGAACCTAGAGGGAGGGGAAGGGAAGGGCAAAACGAACGAGGCAAACGAGGGATGAAGGTCAAGCAGAGTTTATAAGTGTATTGTGATTAGAGATGTAGAGCAGGTGAGGGGTACCGGATGAATTGGATTAAGGCTAACTAGAATGTACGAAGCACGTGGTCCCCGCTCCCGAACCTAAGTCAACATGTTGACTCCATTTTATGGACAGGATTTCTAGGCGGAGCCAAGGTGCGGAGGGGATCCGTTTTGGTGGCCTCAGGATCAGACCTCTGCTTTCCGCAGATAATGTGGTCCTGTTGGCTTCATCGGAAAATGATTTACAGCTTTCGCTGGAGCGGTTCGCAGCCGAGTGTGAAGCGGCTGGAATGATGATCAGTACCTCCAAATCCGGAAAAATACAGAAAAATGGAGCGAGAGATTGATAGACGGATTGGTAAGGCATCTGCAGTTATGCGTGCGCTGTATCGGTCTGTCGTGGTGAAGAGAGAGCTGAGCCGAAATGCAAAACTCTGGATTTACTGGTCGATCTACGTTCCTACCCTCATCTATGATCACGAACTTTGGGTGCTGACCGAAAGAACGAGATCACGGATACAGCTGCTGAAATGAGTTTCCTCCGGAGGGTGGCTGGGTTCTCCCTTAGAGAAAGGGTGAGAGGCTCGGTCATCCGGAGGGGGCTCAGAGTAGAGCCGCTGCTCCTCCACATCGAGTGGAGCCAGTTGAGGTGGCTCAGGCATCTGGTCGGATGCCTCCCGGACGCCTCCCTGGTGAGGTGTTCCAGGTACATCCCACCGGGAGGAGGCCCAGAGGAAGACTCAGGACTCGCTGGAGGGACTATGTCTCCTGGCTGGCCCAAGTGGCTGGGGAAAGGGAAGTCTGGGTCTCTCTGCTTAAGCTACTGTCCCCGCAAACCAACCCTGGATAAGCGGAAGAAGATGGATGGATGGACTTTCAACAAAAGAGCAATGCAAGCGACTAAAAGCTAAACATTAACATTAGAAATACAATAACATTAGACATAAATATTAACATTGGAAATACAAAACATATGACATCTCAGCTATCATTAATAGCTTACTCAAAGGCAAACTACCACTGCATTGCTAGCTTGGCAGTATCATGCTGCTTTCCTTAAGCAAAAACAGGGAAAGTGGTCAGAGTTGATGGGAAAAGAGCTAAATAAAGCACATTTCTGGGGGGAAAAAACTTTTAGAGGCCCCACACAACTTCAGACTAGGGTGGAGATTCAGCTTCTAGCAGGACAAGGCAAGGCAACTTTATTTGTATAGCATACTGTCAACAACAAAGAAGTTTAAGGTGCTTTGATCAGGGGATCAAATAAAATAAAAGTAGCCATAAAAGCAAGAAACACAACAACATTAGAGACACATAACATGACCCATCAAAACATGTGACATTCCAGCTATTATTAATCGCTTACTCATAGGCAGCTCTAAACAGATACATTTTTAGCTTTAATTCAAAGGAACTCATTGTTTCAGCAGCTTTGCAGTCATCAGGAAGTTTGTTACAGATAAGGGGAGCAGAGAAACTGAAAGCTGATTCTCCATGTTTGGTTCTGATTCTGGGGAGGATTAGTAGACTAGAGTTGGAGGACCTGATTGGTCTGGGAGCTCACTACAACAGATCTTCATCATACTTTGGTGCTAAAACATTCAGTGATTTATAAACTAGTAGGAGTATTTAGAAGTCTATTCTCTGAGCTACAGGGAGCCAGTGGAAGGACTTTAGAACTGGGGTGATGTGTTCTACTTTCCTGGTTCTAGTGAGAACGCCAGCAGCGTTCTGGACCAGCACTGCTGTCTAGTTGACTTTTTAGGTCACCTGTGAGGACGCTGTTGCAGTAATCAATCCGACTAAAGATAAACGCATGGATGAGTTTTTCAAGATCCTTTTGGGATATAGTCCTTTACTCCTTGAAATGTTCTTCATGTGATAGAATGCTGACTTTTTTATTGTCTTTATGTGATCCTGTAGGTTCAGGTATGAGTCCATTATTACACCTAAACTATGCACCTAATCAGTGGTTTCTACCTGGATTATCTGAAGCTGTGTGCTGACTCTTGATCGTTCCTCTTTAGGTCTAAAAAATAAGTACTTCAGTTTTGGTTTTGTTCAGATGGAGAAAATTTTAGATCATCCATCCAGTGATGTGATCAATGCATAAACATAGGGTTTGGATAGGTTAATAGCCAGCTGGTGACATTATAATGTAAATTAGTCACTTCAGTTGTAACAATAATAGTAAAATAAATCAGATACTGCAAATATTCCCATGCTTCAAGTTTCACTGAAAACATGCATGACCAGCAGGTACCCACATGTATGGTCTGCAGTGAGATTTTCCCATCAGATCATATTCCATTCACAAGAGCAGATGACTTACTCATTTACTAAATGTCCATTTCAGCATTCACATGGTTGCCTGCCAGAGGAGGAGTCAGTAGACAAAGTTTGGTCCAAGCAAAGGAAAAGTCTGGCTCCTAAGATTGTGAAACGGTTTAACCTAATCAACACACTTGAGTCCAACATAACAGATTTTTTATCGGAGTTGACTAATGAGAAATCTAAAACTGGTTTAGTTACATTAATAACGAAAGTTTGTAAATCAGGCAAAACAAAAAACACCCAAACACAAAGTCCCTTTGATGATCCCTAAATTATTTATGTCACAACATCCAACATGTTTGGGGCTGAGTGCATGAGTTGTGCTGAAGAGGTCAGCCTGCTGCTAATTTAAAAAGAAGACATGTTTATTTATGTTCAGGAACTAGCCTTCAAATTTCAAGCTAAACTATTTAACAGACTGTATTCAAGTGCACTCTTGACCCAGTTTTTTTCTTTTGTTACATTGGAAGATATTCCAAAACCCGCACAGCAACATATAGCAGAGATGTAGTTTAAAGAAAATCAACAGTTGGGACTAGACTACACAGAAAAGGCTGGATTCTTCAGACACTTTTTTGCTCCAGATTATTTATTTAGCTGAAAGAGTGTTTTTCGGCAGTCAAAAGACTACATCTGGGATTTCCCACTATCAGAACTTTGCGGTAAGTTTACTGTGACTTTATGGTATGCGCATGTCTCCACTACACTGGGCCGGGCCGACAGGGCCTTTTCAGGCTGTGGTTAAAACATGCTGATTGGTTGTAATTCAGAGGAAAATGAGCAGATGGCACCAAAAACCTGGCTTTATAAAATAGAAAGAGTTGCTGGTTTATAACAACATGGCAAACAGAAATGCAGAAATCATTGCTGCTTCTTCCATGTCCGTATCCTTTGTCATGTCTGTGTCCTTTTGTCATCGTGTCCTTTGTGGTTTTGGGTGCCTTTTAGCACTGATAAGTGATGCTGCTCACTGTTGACAGTAGTGATAATTCCTTAAAGGGCCACTTTTTTATGGAGACACGAGGGCTGAGACTAGATAGTCCCGCCAGATAAAAGATTCTGTAAAATTACTCTGAAGTTCGAATAGCATTTTACACAGAGACTCATTTACATATGCCGTTGTTCCTGTATTTTGTTCCACTCTTCTTTTTGGAGTTTGTATTTCTTCCTTTTTGTCTGTTAATTTTCCCTCAGTAATCCAATTTAAACCAGATTAATTTGAGTGTGTGAATGACAGTGTGTCCTGTCTGTCTCTGGGTTGCCCTGTGGTTAACTGGTGCTGTCTTCAGCGTGTGGCCAACTATAAATCAGTGACTAATGGAGAAGCCATGAGATCTTGGAGGATTATTAGGTAAAGAAAATGGATGGTACAAAAAAAAAATTAGCATGCGTTCTGACCACGCCCCATTGCCCTCTAAAATTTGGGTCTGGGATTGACATACACAGTCTCACTATGGCATCTCAGAAAACTACTGGAGTTTGCTTGTGCGCAACCATGTTAGATTTTAAATTATCAAAAACCTAACTTTTACATAAATTATAGAGAGATTATTGTTTTATCTATACAGTGCATACACATACAACCTGGGTGCAGAAATAGACACCAGCCCTTTACATAGCTCTGGTTCCAATTGCTATTATTTGTGATTATCTTGCATTTACAGTGTTGGTTCGCTTGTTTGTTAGCCAAGGCCAGGGGTTCCATTAAACAAATATGTTTCCTTGACAGTGTCTTTTAGAAGGTAATTGAAAAATCTGATGGTCATATGTCATGTTGACATTTTGCACATGCCAACCCTGACCACTTGCTGCAGACGCACAGACATTTTTAACTTTATACACAATTCATTTAACTAGTCAATCAATCAATAAAAATAAAATATTTCTCATGATGAGCACATCTGAGCATCATCTCAGACACGGATACCAAACCCAAGACATCTTTACATCTTACTATCTTGGTGTTAACAACACATTGAAGAGTTATGGAGGTTTGGAATCCATCTGTGACAGCACCAGACACAAAGCAGTGGCGGCAGATGGCAGCAGCTTAAGCACTGATGCAGAAGGAGCGCATGTGGGGATTCCCTCCTGCTGAAGGAATGAGAAAAGATGTTAATCTTGATCATATCAGTTAGAGAAATTTTACCTGATTTAAAAGCTTTGGCTATTGCAGTCCCATGGTGCAACCAAACTCAGATTCTATTCAGTTTATATATAAAGCACCAATTCATAACAGATGTCATCTCAAGGTACTTTACGCGTGAAGTCATTTTAATACAATTACACAAGCATTCATATCAGTAAAAACTTTTCTATTTAAGGAATCCAAGGAGATTGCACATACTCGTTGATGTGAGGTTGTGCCCCGAACATGCAGACTCCAACCACAGCAATCCCTAATACTAAGCAAGCATGTAGCGATAGTGGAGAGAAAAAAAAACCCCTTAACAGGAAGATACCTCCAGCAGAACCAGAACCAGAACCTGGCTCAGTTCGAGTATCTACTACGACCGTCTGGGAGTTTGAGAAGACAGAGAAAAAACACAAAGGAACTGATGTAAAAGTACTTTCTATATTAAAGATTCAGCTGCTAGAGTGGGAGTGGAGTTCAGCTTCATGCCAAACGTTCGGGCCACAGCATGTGAAATGTTCATAATTAATGTAGTTTTTTTAATCTGCTCAATGTGGATGGTACGGTGTAAATTCCTGTTCAGTTTGTTCAGAATTAATATTAATTAAAATGAATGATGGTTAAACACTACACTGTAAAAAAATTTACGTAAAACTGAAAGTAAATGAGTAAAATATCTAATAAATTGAAAAAAGGAAATGATTGTAATACATACATATGCTATGGGGATTTTTAGTTTTTCTTTTGATGGTACTAATATGCTCCCATCAATTCAATTTCAATTCAATTCAGCTTATTTATATAACGCCGTTTCACAACAGATGTCATCTCAAGGCACTTTACAAGAAGAGTTATTACAATACAATGCTTAATCTAGGAATTAGAGAACCATAGAAGATTGCGTCGGGACTTCTCAGCAATCCCTCACACTGAGCAAGCACGAAGCGACAGTGGAAAGGAAAAACTCCCTTTTAACAGGAAGAAACCTCAGACAGAAACAGGCTTAGCACAAGCGGTCATTTGCTGAGACCGTCTGTGGTTTGGAGAATACAGAACAGAGACACAGAACAGAGACACAGAAAGAACACAACTGATGCAGAAGTTTGTTGCAGGACGTGGAGAACGTTCCTCCACTGGAATTCCATCTTAGTCAGGGTCGTCAAGCAGGGCGGGTCAGGAGCACCTACTGTAGGAAGAGACTAAGAGAAAACAGGTCAGCGCTTGAATTGACAGCACATCATGCAGTTGGAGAGAAGTAGGAGAGAAAGTAGGAACAGACCCTAATAATGTCCTCCAACAGCCTAAAGCAGCATAGCTACTAACATTAACCTGTCTCCTAGCTACTAGGAGACCTAGCTACTAACACTCTACCTGGCTTACATTAACCTATCTAATCAGGAGCACTGGGACATTTCCCAGTGGCCTGGTTACCCAATTGGCCCGCTTAGCCAAGTGCAGACGATCAGGTCGGGTGGTGCTTGATTTTTAATAAACAATCAAACCTTTGGCTCATTAGGGCTTCGACCCTGCTGAACATTGGCCTAACAGAAGCAGGGTACATGTGGGACGTTTGCCCCACACTTTCCATGTAAGTGTCTGTCCCCTGCACTTTTTTAAATCTGTTTAAAGCGTTAGTATACGGTAACATATTTTTTTCAAGCTGACTTTAAAAGCACCTTATCCTAAAGTGGCAGCACTGAAACACAAAACGATCCTGCTGAGGAGAGTAGCATTGTCTGCTACTGATCTAGAGCCAGCGAAAGGCAAAAAATATTTTACATTTCAAAAGTTACATCCTGGTAATGGAGGGGTGGGGGTGTACCACTCCTGGAAGTTCTGCTGGACAACAGACTAGACTGGAAATACAACACAGAAGCATCTGGAAGAAAGGACTCTACTTCAGGAGGAAGCTGCGATCCTCCAATGCCTGCAGCAAGATGTTGCATATCTTCTGTAAGTCTGCTGTAAAAACTGCCATCTGCTTTGCAGTCATTTTCTAGGACAGCAGCACCAGAACCAGAGACTTAAAGAAACTGTACACAGAGTAGTTCTATAGATCCTGGAGATGATTGTCTAAACAATGCTGTTAAAGCAGTTGAGCTTCCGGCTCTTCAGATCCTCAGCAAAACACAATGAGGTTCCCAACTGAATGTGTTCATAGTCTTCCGTGGTCTGCTGTAAAACAAAGTTTCGGGATATAATTCCAGTCATTAGCCATCACCTTCTGGAACATCCCATTAACTGCTTGTTAATAATAAAAAAACACCCTGCTACAAAACTGAAATCGTCTTCTGAGATTAAGCCTAGTTTATACTTCTTCAACAGCAACTTCGCACCCAGACGAAGACATATTGACAGAGGCGTTTTTTTTTTCTTTTACAGTTCTGTGTTTCTTTCTCTCCATTCTACATTGATTTTTCTGTTGCAAAGCAATTACCGACCAGGACAGCAGGGGGTGCTAACTTTTAATGGCGGGTCTGCCTACCATTGCAATGCAGTTTCTGGTAAATTAGAGTTTCTTTCTTCAGCTTGTGAACGCATTGCCCCACAAGGAGCAATGGACAACAGAAAGTAAGTTTTGATTAAGCTGTAAAGCTTTTACTAGAAGTGCAGCTCATAGAATAAGTAATCCCTCATACTGAGCAAGCAGACAGTGTCAGTGGAGAGGAAAAACTCTCCTTTAACAGGAAGAAACCTCCAACAGAACCAGGACCTGGCTCAGTACAACAACCAACTGGGGGTTCGAGAAGAAAGAACAGACATGCAAAAAAAAGATGTAAGAGTACTTTCTATGTTAAAGAAAGTAAGAAGTTGATAAAAGGACACAAAACATCTAGCTGCAGTGATCTGCCACCACTAGTCTGTGTCATAACATCAAACCGAATCGAATAAGTGGGGGATGCAGAAGTTCTTTTATTTTTCCTTTCCCCAAGGCATAGGGTTAGGGTAAACAAAAATAACTAGAGCTCATAAAAGAGGTCAAATGAACAACAATGGAACTCAAACAAATGGTTACCTTAAAATCAACTGACTGAAAAACATAACTGACCTCACAGATAAAGACACACAAGGGTATATATGCTGGCTGATCAGACCATGTGGGACAAAATGGGATCACTAGATCACTACTAAATGTGTGTACTTACAGTTAGCGATGGGAAAAATGAAGCTCTGTGAATCAACCAGCCCGTCCAAAACATTGCTTCACTAAATGGCTAGCTACTGGAGGCCTCACATAAATGGTTAGAAACACTGCCATCTGCTGTATGATTAAATGTATTACAGGCTATGTCATATACTATAGCCCCTTATGTGAATAACTTAAAGGCACAGTGTGTAATTTTCGGGTAGTAGAGGGCAGTCCATACCTATATTATCAGAAGCATGCGGTATCTGTGTCTTCGAGTAAGAAACTCAACAACGGAGGTCCAACTAGTGCTGTTTTCAAACGCTCAATTGACTGATAATGATCTATTTGCAGCAACATGACGAGCACATCAGTTTCTCTTTCATCGCTTGGAACTAGCAAAGAGGTAAAAATGTATTTATGGTGAAACTTTTTTGCATTTTGAGGAGAAATCAATGTTTTAATAGCAGGCGTGTTCCGTGCGCTTTGTCCGTCCGGGCTCTTGTAGAAGTAAAGACGTCATCTAATATGGTTTTCCTCTGAAAAGAGGACCCGCGCCTATGTATTTTAAAACTGATTTTTAAAGTCATATTTTACAATATCGAGAATATTTTGTAATTAATGTGCATTACGTAATTATTATTATTATATAATATTTTAATGGCTATTTTCAAAGATGTACTGCAAAAACTACACACTGTCACTTTAAGCCTTTGGTCAAAAAGTGACCACACCAAACAGGAGTGCATCATTCACAGTAAACACATACAAACACCCGGACTTTTAACCAACTCCCAAGTGTAAAAGAAAATATAGCCTAGAGCTCACCTTAGAAGTCTATTATTAAGATGTTCATTTAACTGACTGACCAGCTCAATAACTCACCACCAACGCAGACAACACAGTGTACTGCAAGATTCAACGCGTTTATGAGGAAGCAACACGCTGAATAAAACAATGACTCTGCAACAGTCGGCCTCATAACTGAAGGAGATGACAAGGAGTAAAGAGAACTGACCCAGGATTTTGTGGACTGCTGCAAGCGGAACTACCCCCATATCAACACCAAAGACCAAAGAACTGGTGGTGGATTTTCAAAGCCACAAACATCCTCCACTGAACATCCAAGGTATGGACATTGAGGTCTTGGAGGACTACAAGAACCTTGGTGTTCATCTGAATTATAAAGTGGATTGGACTCATAATAAAAAGGCACTTTACAATAAAGGGGCAGAGCTGGTTGTACATGCTGTGGAGGCTAAGATCCTTTGGAGTGCAAGGTCCACTCCTAAGGATTTTCACTCTGTAATGGCTTCAGATATTTTAGTTGGTGTTTATTCTTGAATTGTATAGTACATATTATATGCACTGTGCTAGTGCCAGTGGTTTGTATCGATAAATTATTAAATATTTTCAGATATCAATCCAAGGGGTGGGGGGCTCGCACATGGGCCCTACATGGGTCCTTTGTAACATGCAATGCTGGGCCCTACTTCAAACCCACTTCTTGCCCACCTGCAGTCTACATGGGACTGCGGAGAAACCCACTTGGGACACATATCTTCAGCCCATTTAAAATCGTCATGGGGCCCACATTGATTTGCTGGCTGTGAACACGTGGTAATTTATAAACTAGTAGAAGTATTTAGAAGTCTATTCTCTGAGCTACAGGGAGCCAGTGTAAAGACTTTAGAACTGGGGTGATGTGCTCTACTTTCCTGGTTCTAGTGAGGACACCAGCAGCAGCGTTCTGGATCAGCTGCAGCTGTCTAATTGACTTTTTAGGTAGACTTGTGAAGACGCTATGGACCAATAATCCTATAATTTACAACATATTTTGTTACATATTTTTATCGTCTAATAACTAAAATCAATCAAATGGGTTTCCATAAAATGTTTAACTGTTTGTTCCAGCTTCTATGCAGACTTTGGGCCCCTTAACCTTTCAATGCTCTACAAATACTGCTGCAAACTCAACAAGAAGCTAAAGGTAACACTGAAACTTTTAACCATTTCTAATTCTGCTCCTTCGTGTTGTTTATGATTTAGCTGTTACTGATTTTTGTTTGTTGGATGGTTTTTGTCTGGCTAGTCCTTCACAATGTCTAGAAAGAAACTGGTTCACTACACCAGCTTTGACCAGAAGAAGAGAGCCAATGCTGCTTTTCTCATCGGTGCTTACTCTGTAAGTATCATTTCATTTACCCCCCTCATTCATCACTGTATTAGGGCTGCCACAAACGACTAATTTCATTTCGATTTATCTACCGACTAATCGACTAGTCTAAACGATTAATTTGTTTAAGAAGAAAAAACTATTTAATTCCCTTCATTTTATTTTCAGTTAACATTACCATTCAATTCACAAAACAAATGAATGTAAGCACAATGTTCCAAATAAAAATGGCATCTTGGAATAAAGTGCTAAATCCACCACAGAAAATATGCATGCATTTATGCTAACAAACCTATCAAAGGCAACTCATTTTCCAGCTTTTGTAAACAAAGATACGGCTTGGAAATTAATAAAACATTGAGGTAGTTAATTTGTACTAAACCATGTATAGTATTTTTTTTTCTTATCAAACTAGTACAAAAGGTTTCCTTGATGTAACATCAGCTATTCAGTTTCAAAGTAACTTCTTTCAGAAGCATAAAACCAAATACAAAAATAAATCCAATATGAGAACAACACAAAGAGATCCATTTATAACTCATTATTGAACTTTTAGAATGTTTTTTATGAAACATTAAAAGGTAGGTGGAATGTGAATGGATTTTTTTTGCTTTTGTTTTTTTACAGTTCAAGAAAAGAGTTCATCTTATGGTCAATAAGGTTAAGCTTCAGTGTTGTAGTGCAAAAATGTTAACATGTCTACATGTTCCACACTCAGACTGGCTCTTTTCTTGGAGACAATGTTTCCAGCTGAAGAAAAGAGACGTTCAGAAGGAGTTGAAGTGGCAGGTACACACAAAGAGGAGATGGAAACCTTGTTGCATTTGATTTCCACCACAGCAGAGGATTTGTGCTTTTTGGTGAAGCTTGTTCTTCAAAATACCTGAGTAGTTCTTCTCTCACTAAACGAGTGTCATCTGCCTCATCCCCATCGTCATTCAGGCTGGATGTGTCAGAGTCAGAATCAAGTAACTTGTCCAGTAAAGAGACCGGTTCATTTCTCCTCACAATCGTGGATGTTTGGACCTCCAAGGTGTGCTGCTGCTGTGACTTCTCCACCTCTTTCCAGTTCTCTCTGAGTGTAAGATCTTGGATTTTAGCTTGCAAGTCTCACATTTTTATCAGTAGACAAGAATTTAAATTTGCGAAATCTGGGATCCAGAGAAGCTGCTATTGCGCTTGTTTTTGCAGCCTTATCCTTGTAGGCCACCTCAGTGTCCCACCTTTTGTGGATTTCTTGGGCTGCAGCTGCCTGAAATGCCTGCACAACAGTGTTGTTAAAGGCTTTTCCCATTTGTTTTTGTTTTGTTTTGAGACTTGTGCTGGCAGCCTCACTCTTCCTGAAATGTTCCACCAAAGATCTTGCTGCCCCGATTGCTTTTGTCATTTGTGGATGCTTCAGAGCATTGTTCACTTCCAGTTGTATTGTGTGGCCAGCGCAGCGGACCAATGATATTCCATGCTTTTATTCTAAAAGCTTGAGGGCTGCGAACACATTAGCTGCATTGTCATGTACGACGGCCTTTATTTTAGTTGAAGGCATTCCAAATTTTTTGAGTGCAGTTTCATTCCAGGATGCAATGTTCTCTGCAGTGTGTCTGTCTTCTAGTGGCATTGTCGTCAAACGGTAGCTTATGAGCTCCTATTTTTCACACTTGTCCCGACATCTGCTTTTAAGCTTATCATGGAAACGCAAGAGGAGAGGTTTTTTTTACTTTTTGTAGTTCTTCATTATATTTCGTTTCCATCGTATTGGTGAAGCATGTCCTTTTAGGGAGTACAGTTGTGGCCAAAAGTTTTGAGAATGACAGAAATATTAGTTTTCACTAAGTTTGCTGCAAAACTGCTTTGAGATCTTTGTTTGAGTTGTTTCTGTGACGTACTGAAATATAATTACAAGCACTTCATACATTTCAAAGGCTTTTATCGACAATTACATGACATTTATGCAAAGAGTCAGTATTTGCAGTGTTGGCCCTTCTTTTTCAGGACCTCTGCAATTCCACTGGACATGCTCTCAATCAGCTTCTGGGCCAAATCCTGACTGATAGCGACCCATTCTTTCATAATCACTTCTTGGAGTTTGTCAGAATTAGTGGGTTTTTGTTTGTCCACCCGCCCCTTGAGGATTGACCACAAGTTCTCAATGGGATTAAGATCTGGGGAGTTTCCAGGCCATGGACCCAAAATTTCAACGTTTTGGTCCCTGAGCCACTTAGTTATCACTTTTGCCTTATGGCACGGTGCTCCATGGTGCTGGAAAATGCATTGTTCTTCACCAAACTGTTGTTGGATTGTTGGAAGAAGTTGCTGTTGGAGGGTGTTTTGGTACCATTCTTTATTCATGGCTGTGTTTTTGGGCAAAATTGTAAGTGAGCCCACTCCCTTGGATTAGAAGCAACCCCACACATGAATGGTCTCAGGTTGCTTTATTGTTGGCATGACACAGGACTAATGGTAGCGCTCACCTTTTCTTCTCTGGACAAGCCTTTTTCCAGATACCCCAAACAATCGTAAAGAGGCTTCATGGGAGAATCTGACTTTGCCCCAGTCCTCAGCAGTCCTTTCACCATACTTTCTGGAGAAGATCAATCTGTGTCATTCCAATTAAATGCTGTCAGACTGTGCCCTCTCTACCTACTAGCAGGTTATCTACCATTCTCATCGCTGATAACAGCCAACTTTCTGCACGTGTCAAAAACACATCGTCAGAGTAGCATATCCTAACTGGAGTTATCTAACCAATTCTAACGAACCCACAAGTTTTATCTCCTAACCTTAAGGCCACAGAAGGACAATTATACTATATTTTAAATGCCTAAACCTAAACCTAATTTGAAGAGGTTTTAAACACCAAACGGAAAAGTATGTTTCAGTAGGTAGAGAGGGCACAGTCTGACGGCATTTAATAGGAGTGATAACCGCTAATAACGGCCATTTAATGGGCTGATCACATTCGAAACGGGTGGGAATTCTGTGACTTGGCTTTGGCGATGGTTAAGAAAAAAAGATAAGGACTGCTTATGACTGCTAAAGATGAATAATTCATGGAAAATTATTATTTTTTGGGGCACCGCCTTTATCAGTAACTATTTTAATAGCAAAATGTCTATGTCAGTCTCATAATCTGAAGCAATTAATTATTTACCGTTTATTGACCATAAACTTTGCAATGTGTGTTGAACAAGAAATGGCAACTGTTACTTTCCAAACACAAGATTTATTTACTGAAGAGAAAAACATTTTAATCATCACAATAGAAAAAGAACACACTACTGATTAAGATAAATGAACAGTTAAAATAAAAGAACACAAAAAGATTAATAATATAATAAAATGAGAAACCATAGATTCTGATTTATGCTGGAAGGAAAGCCGGATTAGTTTCACTAATTTTAATCAGTTTAAAAAATTTAGCACCATTGATTTATATGTAAATCAATAAAACCGAATTTAACTTTCTTTGGATCAAGAAATGTTAGTTTAAGAATTCTCTGGCATCTGGGGCTGCAGCTGCCTGAAATGCCTGCACAGCAGTGTTGTTAAAATCAACATTTGGAAAATTACTTCATTAATGAACTGGTCATCAAATTAAACTATTTAATTCCAGTATTTGATATAAAATGTGGCAAGTTCAAACACAGTTGATAAGATTAGTTTCTGTTCTTAAACAATCTATTTTAAACCGAGTTCTTTTGAACCGTTAATAGCGATCTTTGTTTATGAAACGCCGGCTTAAACCGACATGTGTTCTTCTTTAGCTTTAGCTCTCTGCGACGCACATGAGGCGCTTAGAGTGGCTCAAATACATTTATTAAACATTAAACAAAAAGGGAAAAACTCCTGTCTGATTGAGTAGCACAAATTACAGGATTTGAAAAGACTCTTTGTTGGGAGAAAGCTTTTAAAAACACTGCTTAAAGCTTCAGTCCAAAGCCTGGTTTTTCCAAAGATAGCAGATGAAACTTAAAAAGTTAAAAAAAATTAAAAAAGAGGAAAAACCTTTAAAATTTGTTATCCTAACTAATTTGCCTCTGCCCAAACAGACCTTGTGAACGTTTAAAGTGCTCCGAGTTGCAGCACGTTGATCAGGAAAGGGGATCTCCAGCAAGTGTTAGCTAGCAGGCTAACAAAGGGTTGCTAATCTGGCTAGCAGTGGTGGGAAGCTCTGGCTTCTTCTGGTTGGCTGCCTGGCGATTGGGATCCACCTTTTTAATAGTACCTTTTTGAAGTTCTCGAGTTCGGCATTCACCTCTTCTCGGCTTGGTGGCTATATGCGGATTCTGGTTGGTTCGGCTCTCGGTACACATGGCTCACAGCTCCTGTTTCTCAGCAGTCAGCAGCCTGAAACTCAGAGGGGTTTTCAATTCAATTCAATTCAGTTTATTTATATAGCGCCATTTCACTACAGATGTCATCTCAAGGCACTTTACAAGAAGAGTTATTACAATACAATGTTTGATGTAGAAATTAGAGAACCACAGAAGATTGCGTCGTGTAATTCTCAGCAATCCCTCACACTGAGCAAGCATGAAGCGACAGTGGAAAGGAAAAACTCACTTTTAACAGGAAGAAACCTCAGGCAGAACCCATTCTACTTTCAGAAATTCTAGGAACTACCAGTAAACCTGCAGTCTGAGAGCGAAGTGCTCTGTTAGGAACATATGGAACAATCAGGTCTCTTATGTATGATGGAGCTAGATTATTAAGAGCTTTATATGTCAGAAGGAGCATCTTGAATTCTATTCTAGATCTCACTGGGAGCCAGTGAAGAGAAGCTAAAACAGGGGAAATGTGATCTCTTCTTTTAATATTCATCAGAATCCTAGCAGCAGCATTTTGAACTAACTGAAGACTTTTAATTGTCTTATGTGGACTACCTGATAATAAAGAGTTACAGTAATCCAGCCTTGAAGTAACAAAGGCATGGACTAGTTTTTTAGCATCACTCCTGGCAGGATGGTTCTAATTTTTGCAATATTCCTAAAGTGAAAAAAGGAAATCCTAGAGACTTCTTTAATTTGAAATCTAAATGACATATCTTGGTCAAAAATAACACCGAGGTTCTTTGCTTTATTACTGGAGGCTAATTTAATGCCGTCCAGGTGAAGAGGTTGACTAAGTAGTTTCTTTTTCAGAGCTTCTGGTCCAAAGACGACAACTTCTGTTTTATCAGAATTCAGAAGCAAGAAGTTTAGAGTTATCCAAGTTTTTATGTCTTCCAGACATGCCTGTAGTCTACCTAACTGATTGGATTCATCAGGATTTATGGATAGATATAGCTGTGTATCATCTGCATAACTATGGAAATTTATCCCATGCTGCCTAATTATTTTACCAATAGGAAGCATATATATAGTAAAAAGAATCGCCAAGCACTGAACCCTGTGGTACTCCGCAAGTAACTATTGAGGTTGAGGAAGATTTATCATTTACCTGAACAAACTGAAATCTGTTAGACAAATAAGATTTAAACCAACCTAGTGCTGTTCCTATTATACCAACACTTTGAAGCCTTTCTATGAGAATATTGTGATCGACAGTGTCAAAGGCAGCACTGAGATCTAAAAGGACCAGAATGGTCACCAGTTCATTGTCTGAGGCTATGAGAATATCATTAGTAACCTTCACCAGAGCTGTTTCAGTGCTGTGATGAGCTCTAAAGCCTGACTGAAACTTCTCAAACAGCTCATTATTGTTTAAATGCTCACATATCTGGTGTGCAACTATTTTCTCAAGAATTTTAGATAAGAAGGGAAGATTAGATATCGGTCTATAGTTAATTAAGTCGTTTTGATCAAGAGATGGTTTCTTAAGTAGAGGTTTAATTACAGCTATCTTAAACTCCTGTGGTACATATCCATTGACTAAGGATAGATTCATTATATTTAAAATTGGAGCAGCGATCAGAGGGAAAACTTCTTTTAAGAGTTTAGTTGGGATTGGGTCTAAAACGTAAGTTGAAGGTTTAGATGAAGTTAAGAATTTTAGTACATCAGAAAGTTCGGCTGCATTAAAGCAGTTTAAGCATATATTAGGTTCAACCATTTTTGATGCTGCCTCATTAACTAAGGAGGAAGCAAGCATATTGGGAAGGTTCCCAATTATCTTATTTTTTATAGAGTCTATTTTATTTATAAAAAATTGCATTAAGTCGTCACTATTAAGAGCTTGGGGAATGGTTGGCTCGATAGAGCTATGATCCTGTGTGAGTTTGGCAACTGTATTAAAAAGAAACCTAGGATTATTTTTATTCTCCTCGATTAAAGATGAATAATATGCTGTTCTAGCTGTTCGAAGGCTCTTTTTATATAGCAATAGACTATTTTTCCACACTAAATAGGAATCCTGTAAATGCGTGGAGCGCCATTTTCTCTCTAGTTTTCTAACGTTCTTCTTCAGGGTACGTAGCTCTGAATTAAACCAGGGAGCTAATCTTCTAAGGCTGGCCACCTTCTTTTTCAGTGGGGCAACTTTGTCTATTGCCAGACGCAGGGAGGAATTAACGCTATGAACTAAAATGTCAAGTTGTGAGGGGTTACGAGTTAAATCACTGTTTTCTATTGTACTTTTATGTACTGAGGAAATTAGAGTTGGAAGAGCTTCTTTAAAATTTGCTACAGCGTTGTCTGATAACGTTCTGGTATAATGAAGTTTTCTTTCAGGTTTGATATGATCCGTTAGAGTAAATTTAAAAGTGTTTAGAAAATAACCAGACAGGATAGGGTTATGTGGAAACACTGTTATTTCTTCACAGTCAATGCCATAAGTCAGCACAAGATCTAAGGTGTGGTGACCACGATGGGTTGGTCCCTGACCAACCAATTTGATTTTCACCTTAACACCTGAGGCAGAAAAATTACCAAAAATAAGGCCACACAGTGAGCTATCTGCTGAACAAACTACCTCGAATGACTTTAAGCTCAACAGATTGTTGTCGTGTGTGGCAGGCTTTACCAGAGTTGCTGAAAAAAAGAAATATCTATGTCCCCTACATAGAAGTAAAAAAAATAGTAAACAAAATGTCACTAACTTAATATTCAAGTAGTCAAATTAAAAAAAATTTTTTTTTTTGTGAAAAGTGTTGTAAGAAGGCATATATATATATTTTTTTAAAGTACTTGGTTTTGATTTTTCTGATGGCTCTTGGATTGCTCCTGTATGGCGCCTTTTCAGATGTTCGGTCATTGATGTGGTGCTGCTGTGGTAGGCCAAAGAAGCCTCGCAGAGGGTACATACTACTCCTTTATTTTCGGTTAGCCTAAAATATTCCCACATTTTAGATGCTTTTGTTCTAAAACATTCACTGCCATTTTTTTGCTGTGGTCGGGGAGGAAGTCCACCATCTGAGTTGAGTTAAGTGTGTGACTAAAGCATGCAGCACCATCTTGTGGCTTGGGAGTAATGTTTTTTTGATCCTGTCACTAGCCGATCTGTAGTGACAGGTCCTTGGAAACTTTAAATTCGACTGCAAAAACTGAAGTCGACCATTTTTATTACGCGACATCATCGGTCAGGTCGACTATTCGCGGGAGCACTACACTGTATACCTCTTTGTCTGCCTTCTCACAATTGCTAACACAGTTTAACCTTTACTCTCCAGGTAATCTATTTGAAAAGGACTCCATATGAGGCCTACACGGCTCTGATATCAAGAAACAATACAACCTATCTGCCATTCAGGTACAAACACTCAAGCATGTATCAGTTAGCTCCCTTGGCAGTTTTCTCTTAGTTGACTGGCTCAGCTAAACTAGGAGTGTAATAACAGAGCCAGCTCATGAGACTACATGATAATACAATAATTGCTTCCAAGAATGAGATAAAATCATTTGAATGGAGATAAAAGTACAAATCATTGATTTTTGCAAAGAAATATAGTGTCATGTATTAGCAACAGGGCTCCATGGCTGCAAACTTGTTACCTCTGCTGTAAAAGCAAAAAGGCCCTAGGTTCAGTCATAGCCTGCTAAGTGTTTGCATTCCCCCACCACCAACCCAGTGCATGCGAGTACTGGCTTCCTCCTGGAGACTGAACAAATAATATATTGGTTACTCTGTATGGTCCCTACGTGTGAATGTGTAAATGTAGGGCTGTGCTGATGTAGATTCTCAGTCATCAAGGACATGATAGTCTTGAGAGTTTAAATGAAGGCAACTGGAATGTTCTTGTTTTGGAAACGTTTCATCTCTCATCCAAGAGGCCTCTTCAGTTCTGAAAGGACTTAATTGGGAGTAGCGGATATATAAGAATCTGTAATCGTACTGAGCCTGGTCCTGCTGGAGTTAACTTCCTGTTAAAGGAGAGTTTTTCCTCTCCAATGTTGCAACATGTTTGCCCAGTATAAGGATTCCTGTGGTCCGAAAGTCATCATCAACAGGGCCAGGGTTATGATAACAGGGGCCCCTGGCCACAGAGTATTAAAAGAGCCCCCAATTGGCAAAAAGTAGTATAATTTAAACTAGATTTCTTTATTTTTTTTAAAACCCATTCTTATTAAAATGATGTAACTCCCTTGCCTATGTAAAGACATCCTGGTTGAGCTCACCTTCACCTGGCCAGGACTACAGTTCCGATTTTTCTATAACTTGATCACAAAAATTCATTAATAGCTGTTAATTTTTCTTTCCTGTCTCACTCCTCCTCACTTGTCTCTCAACGTTCTTTCAGTTCTTTTGCTTTGCAGTTCTCCAATGCTGGCCTTCTATGTCTTAGCCTGTCTTCCTCATATTTTCTTCTTCTTTTTTGTGTAAAAATGTGCAATCAGCTTAAGTAAACTTGACTATTACTTTAAATGTTTGATCATAAATTGAAAATAATTGCAAAATTAAAAACTTTTTCATTTTACATATTTACTAAATCTATATCAGCCCCTCAGAGCTCCTGTTTCTCTCCTCCTTTCTCTTTCTCATAACTAGAACCATGAAAACATGGATTTTGTCAAAGAATGCACAACATACTGGCACTATCATCGGTATCGTCCGATGTTAGTCATTTTTAACATCTGTATCAATCTGATAAATAAAACTGAGCCAATATTTATACTGTTTATTTCCATCTTTGTAAGAGAATTAAGAAATATTTATAACATTGTAAATATTGATTATTGACCATAACAGCAATAATATATCAAATATCTGAAATAGCGCAAATTTTCATTTCCACCATTAGCTGTATACGTAGAATGGGAGAGTTTCGTGCAGGATAAATTCCGGTTGTAAAAAGGTTTAATTTGCACAAAGCACAGTCATTTTACCATGTTTATATTCCGCTTGGACATACGTACGCCCCCAAAGTGCTTCTTGATACTCTTCTGGGCCTTTTCATAAGTAATTTGGAGGAGGATTTAGCAGAGCACATGACTCACCCCGGCTGTGTGATCAACTGTAAGGCATGCTGGGGGCTTGATAAAACTTTTTTTTGCTAAACGAAAAAGATTGCATGTGATAAGGAGATTAAACCTGGATGCTTAAAAGAATTAGGAATTATGGTGCTTATACACCGAACCGATAATTAAAATCTCAGTTTTGTCCTGGTTGAGCTGGAGAAAGTTTTCTGCCACCCAGGATTTAATGTCTAAAATGCAGTTAAAAAGTGCATCCATTGGCCGTGTGTCATCAGGAGACATGGATATGTATAACTGTGTATCATCAGCATAACAAAGTTAACTCAGTGTCTTCTGATAACACTGCCAAGAGGGAGCATGTACAGGTTAAAAAGCACTGGGCCTAAAATGCAACCCTCGGGCCCACCAACTGTGATCTTATGGACCTTAGAGGAACAGGTATCTAAACTTACCGTAACAGTCCTGTCTTTGAGATATAATGTGAACCATGTATGAACAGCACCAGAGAGGCTGATCTGTTTTAAATGAGTTAAAAGAATAGTGTGGTCTACTGTATCAAAGGCAGCGCTTAGATCCAGGAGAACCAACACTGTCACCTTTTTATCATAGTTTAGTCTAATATCATTTAAAATGTTTAAAAGAGCCGTCTCTGTGCTGTGGTTCATCCTAAAACCAGACTGAAATTTCTCTAGGACATTATGAGCATTAATAAAATCATTAAGTTGAAAAAAAACAAGTTTTTCTAAAACTTTGCTTAAAAATGGTAAGTTAGATACCGGTCGGTAATTGTTTAAATAACTAAAATCTAAATTGCTCTTCTTCAGCAGGGGCCTAACTACCGCCGCTTTAAAGGCAGCAGGAAAAAACCTCCGTCTGAAGGGAGCAATTCATAAAGTTTAAAATCTAATCTTTAAAAGAACCATAAAAAACCGGGTGGGAATCGGGTCCAAAGCACTTGTGGTGGGCCTCACTGAGGAGAAAACTTTATCAAGGGTCCCAGCTTCTACCAGGACAAAACTGTCCAAAGTTTTCGTCTGGTTAAGGCAGACACTCAGATTAGTCTAAAACCATGTTTGTTTGAGAGAATAAAATATTACAACTAAAGTGGTCTGCAAACTCCTCACAGAGTGTGTTTGAGGAGGTTTTCCTGAAAGGTATTAGAGGTATGATTAAGAATATTGTCAATGGTGGAAAACAGAATTTTGGGGTTATTTTTATGTAAGTATATATTTGTGGAATGTCTTAGAGCGTTATTGTATAATTGGAGATGGGGGGATGAGGGGAAACACTGTCTGACCATCCTTTCAGGATCTGTTCCAATTTCGGGTAGTGATGAGGCAGGTGCCATGTTGCAACAAGCTCACTTCTCAAAGCTTGTCTCACTAGCAGGTCTGCATGCATGCGGGCGGAGTCAGAGGCTCTGCGTTCGACAATGCAGCCTAGGCGGAGTATTTGTATGCAGTTCTAATTAACTCTCAACACAGAGCGCATTGTGAGAACACAAGTTGATAAAATAAATTAAAAGCTCTGTGTTGCTCCAAATATATGCTTATTCAACCTAAAGAACTATATTGAACAGTTCAATACAGATACATGTATTGTTGGACCCTTAATATATATTTATAAATTGTATTTTTGAAACTGTGCTAAACTAATCTGAACCTCATTGTAACATAATTCAGTGTTGAGCGTATTGACCTCCCAACATCTATGTGTTGCACAGGGATGCAGGATCGGGAGAGTGCACTTTCAACCTCACTGTCCTAGACTGTTTACAGGGATTACACAAGGTATGTACTGTTCATAGCCATGCCCATGGAACTATCCTCATTAAATAAAGTAACAACCCGTTTTTATCTCCTTGCTTCTTGGAGGGAAAATTAGGTTCCCTGATTTTAGTGAAGCTTCTCATCATGTTTCTCTTCTTCAGGCATTACAGCACAGCTTCCTTGATTTTGAATCTTTCATTTCTGAGGAATATGAATATTACGAGGTAACAGTGACTATCTCTAGTACCCTTTAAGGTTGTTTTAGGCTTTTCTTGCATGAAGGTTATTTAAAGTAAAAGAAAAAAGGATTTTCATATCTGATGTTGATTAGTTGATGCACGTTATTCAGTAAGTTCCACTGCAAACGTTTGCTTCTTCACCCTGTCCGATTTCAGCGAGTTGAAAATGGAGACATGAACTGGATTATCCCAGGAAAAATTCTGGCATTCAGCAGCCCTCATGCGCGAAACAAGGTAGAGAATGGTGAGTCAATGAATTCTCATAACCAATGAGAATTTAAAGAGAGAATAGAACTGTTGCAGAAACTGACATATTCCCTGATTTTACTGTTTAACTGAGGGAACCATCAGTCCAAATGTTTGGGGTATTTTTGTCTCTGCATTTTCAGGTTATCCCTATCATGCACCTGAGGCGTACTTTGAATACTTCCACCAAAAAAATGTGACTGCTGTGGTTCGCCTGAACAAGAAGCTGTATGAGAGCAGACGGTTCGAGGATGCAGGATTCGAGCACCATGATTTCTTCTTCATGGATGGCTCAACACCCTCTGACCTGATCATTAGACGCTTTCTGCATGTGTGTGAAAGCACAGAAGGAGCTGTAGCTGTGCACTGTAAAGGTGCAGTAGGATGTGTATTTTTTTTTCTTGTATTCTAAAAGTCGTACTTATGGCTAACGATCGCTTATGATCATTTTCTAATCTTAGCTGGCTTGGGCCGTACAGGCACCCTGATCGCCTGCTATCTGATGAAGCACTTTCGGTTCACAGCAGCTGAGGCTATTGCTTGGATCAGAATCTGCCGACCTGGGTCAATCATCGGGCCTCAGCAGAACTTCTTAGTAGAGTAAGTTGAAGGCTTTAAGACTGAACAAAAAAAGGTTATTAAAATTTTTCTTTAGACAATCCTGTTCCTGGAAAACAATCCCATATTTTAGGTCTGTATATACGTACTTAATTGAAATAGCAAAAAAAAAAGCTTCATTAATTCCAGAGGGACACTCACTGAAGTCTTTAGATTTCATGAGTGGATTATTTGGAGTGTATAAACAGGTATACCCCACAAAAACGTATATATGGTGAAAGGTTAAAGATTTGCTGTCAATCATTTCAAAAGTAAATTCTCTTATGTTACACAAAACTTAATTATAAACGCAACAGTTTTGTTATTGCCCAAATTTTTCATGAGCTGAATTCAAAGATCTGAAACATTTTTTTATACACAAAAGACCCATTACTTTCAAATATTGTCCACAAACCTTTCCAAATCTGTGTTCCTTTGCTAAGATAATCCATCCCACTACACTGGTGTGGCATATCAAGCTGCTGATTAGATGGAAGGAATATTTCACAGGTTTTCTTTAGAGTGATTACAATAAAAGGGCTCTCTGAAATGTGCAGTTTGATCATAGCACAATGCCACAGATGTTGCAAGTCTTGAGGCAGTGTGCAGTTCTCACGCTGTGTGCATGAATGTGTAAGAACCATCGTCAATCTACACCTGTGTCTCTAACCTGTCTCACCGGATCCTCACTTCCTCATGGTGTATTTAAACTCCATCCTCTCTTTCCCTTCTGGATCATGGTGATGTTTCTCCGTGGTGTGCCTTTGCTTCGCTGTTCTCCCTCCAGCTCCTCTGTGTCCTATCTTTGTCCTCCTCATCGTCAGTTACAATCATTGCATCTTTTAAACCAGCATCCTGCGTGTGGTTCCATGCTCCACTTTGACTCAGTGGCTATGTTTGCATGGACACAAGTAATCGGATTAAAAGCCTGATCGGAATAAAAATGCTTCATGTAAACACACCATTCAGATTACTCTGACCCGATCAAACTCATTCGGATCAAAATGTCATTCCAATTGCGAGAGGTGGTTTATTCAGATAGTTAATCCGATCGTGGTGCATGTGAACTCCTATTCCGAATTCAGGTAATTCCTGCGCATGTCTGTTAAGTCATGTGTAGACTTCTAATACGTCGTCTTAATTAAATAAAGGGATTTGCTTTTTAATTTGAAGAAAAAGGCTTGAGGATGTAAAACCTTGACCAGAAAAAAGAAATATCGTAGTCCTCCATTTCAAATTGATGCATGCATGTTTGTTTACCACCGAAGTCTATTTCTTCTTCTACGACCGTGTCCCGTGTTTTAGATAGTTCTGCGCATGTCAAAATGATTTATACTGTTCAGACATGTAGCGCATGTAAACGCCTTTTTTAATCTGATAGATGTGAAATTCTAATCCGACCTATGATCGGATTAAAAATATTTTGCTCATCCAAACATCGCTACTGTTCCTGACAGAATGATCCAAGCAAGATGAATTCAGCAGACATCTAGAAAGTTGTCAGCCTGATGTACTCCCGTCACATACTCCCAGCTCTCACCACTCTCTCTTCAGCTCATTCCACCCCCTCAACAGTCCCTGCTCCTGTCAGTCCCTTATTTTACCTACTTTTCAGCCGAAGCCCTGCTTCTGTCCTCTCCGTCCCCGTCACATCTCTGATCATGGGACCAGCTCCAGTGCTCAGCCCATATGCTGTTGTAGGGTTTATAATAAAAAATATAACTATTGGGCTATTAATAGTCAAAGGACTGCTTATGGCAGTCAATACAATTAATAATTTATGGAAAATTATAATTATTTGGGGCACCACGTTAATCAGGAACTATTTTAATAGCAAAATGTCTATGTCAATCTCATAATCTGAAGGAATGAATTCTTTACCGTTTATTGACCATAAACCTTGCAATGTGTATGTGTTGAACAAGAAATGACAACCGTTACTTTCCAAACACAAGATTTATTTAAATAAAACAAAGAAAAACATTTTAATCACTACAATTGAAAAGAACACACTACTGATTAAAATAAATAAATACTTAAAATAAAACATACAATATGAATAATGCAATAAAATGAGAAAAACATAGATTCTGATTTATTCTGGAAGGAAAGCTGAATTAATGTCACTAATTTTAATTTCCCATATTTTGATCAAATAAGGAGTGTTCAAACATTGCGAATGAGATTGGTTTATGGTCTTAAACAATCTATTTTTAAACCTGTTTGAACCATTAATAGCGATCCTTGTTTAGGAAATGCTGGCTTAAACCAACACGTGGGCATGTTTAGCTTTAGCTCTCTGCTACGCACATGGGGCGTTTAGATGGCTCAAACACATTTATTAAACACAAAACTCCTGTCAGCTTCCCTCCTTTCTGGGTTCACCTGTGTGACAGATGGCCCTGACACTCAAGAACAATCTCTGTGGGATTTTCCGACCTGGCCACTTTTATCGGTCCTGTGTCGGCGACTCTGCCACGAAGGGATGGGGTCTCTGTCCGGTTCAGGCATGTGGTTCAGGCATGCGGTTCAGGCATGCGGTTCGGGCATGCGGTTCGGACTGCGTTAGTTCCTCACCTTTGATGGCTCTGTTTCTCAGTGGTCGGCAGCCTGAAACTCAGAGGGGTTTCGTCTGACTCTGGAGATAAACAGGGATTTATCAATTAATCAATATGTAGGATTCACCTGGTGTCGGTAGTCTTTGGGTTCCTTAAAGCAAGTTTCTCCAGAAACTCGTTCTTTCTTCTGCTGGCCAAGGAATAGGATTGGAGGTTCTGTTTCTCTTCTGTTGCCCACCGTGGCCAGCAGCAGCATACGGGACGGTCTGCAGAGTTCAGGAAGAACAACAGAGTTTGTTTATCAATGTTTTTCAGCCACCTGATCAATCCTCCGTCGGTGTTGCTTGAACGAGTTCCTCCTCGAACTCAGACGTGTCTCCTTCGCCCGCGAAGGAAGGTTCTTTGAGTCTTTGACCTTGCCTTGGTATCCCCGACCGGGGATACCAATGTAAGAATGTAAGAACGGGCAGCTGGGGGGGCAGTCCTATTTATAGGTTTCCCCTGGTTTCCACTTCCTGTGGGGCTACAGCAGAGTAGCGTTACCTGATGGCTGTGTGTGTGACCCAATGCTATCGCAGCTTCCGCTTCAGTTAGACAGGTCAGTTTGTTAGTCTCTTGTTCATGTTTCAGTCAGTCCAGACTCCGACCCTCTTCCGATCAATTCATACCCAGTATCCACTCCAGTCAGCCTCTCCCAAATGCCACCTCATCGGCCAACCTACCAGCTCCACCCTGTCTGCTAGCCTCAGCTCTGGCCCTCACCCCAAATGCAATCGTAGCTTTGATCGCTAGGTCAGCCGCCATCATGGCTGCTGGTCCCAAGAACCTGGGTGTTTTTAAATACAAAGGAACCTCGCCTTAATGCCTTGGTCCCGCCCCAGTTGTCTAGGAGAGGACATCTAGGAGAGGACATCAGGGACCGCCAAGGCAATGTCCATTTGCTAACTGACCAAGGATACATCAGAGGTGCCTTGATGCCTTTTCTGGGTCAAAAGTTTCTCAGAATACGGCGCGGTAGGAGCCGACAGCAACTACTTCGGGGATACATTTCTAGTTTAAATTTAATTCAACTAATTTTAGCTATCGGTCTTATATCTAAAAAAAATTGTTTTGTTTTTTTTAATATTATTTTTTAGATCTAAAGCAGTTATATATGGTTGGTTAGTTGCTTAGTAGTTGCAGCTTCGGTGGCTAACAGGTACTAATTCACTTTCACATGTCATTTGACCGACATATAAACAGTAAAAAAAAAAAAAAGAAAATAAAACGGTCGTTATACTACTATGCTATTACGATGGGCAGGACGTAAACAGAGTGCGTAACAGCCAGCAGCCGCGATCAGATGAGGTACGTCTGTTCAATTTAACTGTTTTCTTTGACCAACAAAGGATAGTGTCCGGTCACCTTGCGTAATCCTCATTATGGTCTGGACCTGACTGTAGTTTATTGTCTTAACCAACTTGTGTGGGCAAATATTCACATTAAATGATGTCTGGCTCTGTGAGGGATTGCAGACGTTCACCACATCATCCCAGGTGGAAGACTAAGACAGAGGTGTCACTCTGCCCCAAATTATTCAAATGGTCCAACTTTCTCCTCAGGAAGGTTCTGCGGAACCTTGCAGAACCTTGAACGTTCTGCCGAGGTTCTGCTAACGAGTTATCATTTGACTCTTGTGTGTTGAAGCAGGGAAATAACTAAAACATGAAGGATAATGGCCTTTGAGGCCTGGATTTGGAGACCCATGTTCTATACTGTTGGAATTATTAATTAATGATTACAAATTGGTACTTCATGTTCATCTGCAGTGTTCAAATGAGCCAAAGCTTTTCCTCATGTGACATTTTCTGACCATTTTCTGTTTTAAAAAAAATAAGCCAGGTGGCCATTTTGAGGCTTATTTTTTTATCATTGCCCTGTTTTGCACAAGTAAAAGATAAGGAAAATATTATTTGGAAATATGTTATATACTATTAAAATTGTTAATTTGTGATGAAAAATCTGTACATCATGTTCATCTGCAGTGTTTTCACTAAAACTCTAAAATCAAATTCTGATTTGTTTTTTTTTTCTGCACAGTTCAGATGCATTCAGAGTGTCTTTACTGTACTAATACTATACTTATGTTTATCACCACTTTAATAAAGTTAAAAAGGGTTCATTAAGAAATTACAACAAATCTGCTGTCTATGTTGAGCCTTTATTCTAGTGTAATCAGTCATTTAAAGTACTCTTTACTTTTTCTTAATTTCCCCTAGATCTGAAGAAATACAGAGTTAGTGGTTTTGAACCATAATGGTTCAAATGGCTCTGTGCTGTAAATACATATGGTTATTGAACAATGTGTCCTTTGTTGAGCAATTATAACTTCGAAATCACGGTATAGGCCACTAACAGAAATTCATTTGGGCCGACTGAAAAACAAAAAAAATAATGTGGGATCTCAAGTCAACCAGTGGGTACCACCACTGAGCTTTTTTGACCTAGAAAAAATCCTGTCTCACCACAGCTGTTTGTGGCTGCAAAAGCGGAGGGTTTTTTGTTGGTAAAGTCTCATTCAACTGGAATGTGAAAGACCAGAAGTCTTTTCATTCAGGATGGCAGGGAATAAAAAAATAACACAGCTGTTTTCTTCAAACAACAATGTCTGAACTGATCAAGAAGTCCCACAAACAGCATGTTCATGCTGTAGTCTAGGGCTTTGACAACACACTAACATGTCTTAATGATTGTCAGCAAGAGCAAAAGTATATCAAGTAGCATTGTGTCCCGGTGTGTTATCAGAATCAGAATCAGAATAGGTTTTATTGCCATTGTTTGAGAACAAGTTCACAAACTAGGAATTTTTCTCGGTACAATCGTGCAACATAAAACATTTAACATAAATAAAAATAAAATAAATAAAAATAAAAAGAATGAGCTATAAGGCTAAAGTCTTTATAAATATTATAATCTATATGTATATAAAAGAACTATGAAGAGATAAACATCCTTTTAACATGAGAACAGCAGCAGGGTTCCATTCACAGATGTGCAGGTGAATGACAGCAGCAGATCTAAGTGTGGTCAGACCACACAGTGCAGTAAAATAAAGTTACGTAGTGCAGATGGTTCTATCCTACATGGGTCTTTAACTGAACTATCGGGTCTTGTTATTGTTCATGAGTCTGATGGCGGAGGGGAAGAAACTGTTCAGGTGGCGGGAGGTGTGGGTCTGGATGGACCGTAGCCTCCTGCCTGAGGGGAGGAGGGAGAATAGTCGGTGTCCAGGGTGAGAAGAGTCAGCTTTGATCCGACCCACATGCCTCCGGGTCTTGGAGGAGAACAGGTCCCGGAGGGATGGGAGCCTGCAGCCAATCACCTTCTCAGCAGCACGCACGATGCGCTGCAGTCGGTGTTTGTCCCGGTCTGCGGCGCCGGGGAACCACACGGTGATGGAGGAGGTGAGGATGGACTCGATGATGGCCGTGTAGAACTGCACCAGCATCTCGGTCGGCACCTTGAGTTTCCTCAGCTGCCGCAGGAAGTACATCCTCTGCTGGGCCTTCTTGTTGAGGGAGCTGATGGTTGGCTCCCACTTGAGGTCCTGGGTGATGGTGGTGCCTAGGAAACGGAAGGAGTCCACGATGGAGATGGGGGTGGGAGAGTCCATCAGGGTGAGGGGATACGGTGGGGCTGTGACTTTCCTGAAGTCCATGATAATCTCCACTGTCTTCTGGGCGTTCAGCTCCAGGTTGTTGTGACTGCACCAGGAAGCCAGCCGGTCCACCACTCTCCTGCAGGCGGACTCATCACCGTCTGAGATAAGGCCGATGAGGGTGGTGTCGTCCGCAAACTTGATCAGCTTTACGGACTGGTGACTTGAGGTGCAGCAATTTGTATACAGCGAGAAGAGCCAGGGGGAGAGTACACAGCCCTGAGGAGTTCCAGTGTTTGTAGTCCGATTGTCCGAGACAATCTTCCCCAACCGCACGTGCTGTCTCCGGTCCGACAGGAAGTCAGTGATCCACCTGCAGAGGGAGTCGGGCACGCTGAGCTGGTAGAGCTTGTCTCGTAGCAGTCCAGGGAGGATGGTGTTGAAGGCAGAGCTGAAGTCCACAAACAGGATCCTGGCGTAGGTTCCTGGGGAGTCCAGATGCTCCAGGATGAAATGGAGGGCCAGGTTCACTGCATCATCCACAGACCTGTTGGCTCTGTAGGCGAACTGCAGTGGGTCCAGGAGGGGGGCGGTGATGTCCTTGAGGTGGGGCAGAACCAAGCGCTCAAATGACTTCATGACCACAGACGTCAGCGCCACCGGCCTGTAGTCATTAAGTCCTGTGATCCGTGGCTTTTTGGGGACAGGGACGATGGTGGAGGTTTTGAAGCAGGACGGCACGCGACAGAGCGCCAGGGAGGTGATGAAAATGTCCGTGAACACGGGGGCCAGCTGATCCGCGCAGTGTCTCAGGGTGGAGGGGGAGACACCGTCCGGCCCGGGGGCCTTCCTCCTGTTCAGTCTCAAGAACTGTCGGCGCACATCCTCCTCCTGGATGGAGAGGGCAAAGCTGCATTTTTTTAAAAATAAATATTTGAGAAAAAGACAAATGTACAAATTTCCTTCAAATAATTTGGAGTAATATTCCACAGAAAATTTTTTCAAATACTGAACACCGAATAGGTGGGATTCCACTGTACTCTATCTCAGGTTAGCAAGAGAAGCAAATCAGTAGCCAACACATATCCGGATATAAAGTGAGTACGAAAAGTATTCAGACCCCTTTACATTTTTTACACTTTGTTTCATTGCAGCCATTTGCTGAAATCAAAATTTTTCATTTTCATTTTCTCTCTCATAATGTGTCTGTGTGTGTGTGTGCAGGAAACAGCACAGCTTGTGGGTGCAGGGGGATGTCCATCGCTCCAAACAGAAACTTGCCCAGCAGAGGTTCAATCGGCAGCAGCAACTGCAGCATCAACTGCAGTACCAGTATCCATTTGGTTCTGACTCAGCAGCACTGGGAAACCAGGAAGCAATGTCACATCTGGTCTCAAGCATGGATGATCTGTCAATCAAAACCACTCTGTGCAAATCCCACAGTTTGGATGAAGTGAGGCTTTGGAGGCATCTATAATTCCACATTTTTTTAAACAATGTACAAGAATTCTAAGAGTAACACAGCCTTTGCTTTTTATGTAAGCAGAGTAACGGTAAGGAAAGCAGTCTGACCCAAGGAGACAATCTGAGAGCCTTGAAGGGAAAGCGGACACCAAGATCAATGTCTTCCTCCTACAGGTACAGTCTCGTCATGCATTAGCTAATTATGCATAGGAGAATTAAAAGAGACTGTTAAGCTACGAGTTGATCTCACTTGTGCCAAGGACTTTGGTTCAGATGGAACTTCGCCAACCTGAGCAGTAGTATATTATATTCCAAAAGGTGGATTTCTTTTTTCAGGCTTTTCAGGCTCTGAGTAAATTTACTGGAACATCAACTATTGGAAGGATCTGTCTTAAATGTTTTCTATTTGTTGATATTTCGCCTTTTGATAGAATTATGGACTTCATATTGTTTAAATAAACCATTATAAGAACTCTGAAAAAATCTGGGGGAAAAAAAGTAAATCGAATAAAAAAAAATAAAATCAGAGATTTTATTTTTAGGCCATATCGCCTTGAAAATTTGCATTTAAAATATGTTTTCATTCAACCAACATTTTTTTATGATAGAAAGTGAGGCAGGCATCTCTTAAAAGATGATAAAATTACATAAAAGAAGCATCGATTTTGAATTCCGAACAAGGAGTGGAAAAATCATCTTTCTTGCAGCAATCAAATCTTTCAATCATAAACAGCTTTTTGCAAGGTTCCACTGGTAATTTCATTATTTATCTTTGTTTACTAATGCTTTAAGGTTGGAGGACCTCCTTGTCATCAACTTAGTGTTTTGCTCCCTGCATGCATGCAAACACAAACATCTGATCACTTTGTGTTTTTCTTTCAGATTAAATCCGGCATCTCACTGTTCCATCCTTCCTCCCCCTAAGTCCCCTAAAATCACCCTTTCCCTCCCACCGTCTCATTCAAAGCTCATAAGAAGCTCTTCCACTGTCACAGAGATCAAGGGGTGGGTGATGATTTTCATGTTAAGTAAACAGACACTATTTTTTCTTCTTCTGTCTTTCCTTTCTGTCTTACTCTTTGTCTTTTGTTTTCTATGCCTCTCTCTCAGCCCCTTCAGCCTCAATCTATTCAGCAGCAGGCCTTCACTGATTCACTGACCTCTACTTGGAGAGCAAGGTTACAGATCTAATGGAGAACAGACCCACAATCACATCAACAGAATCTTTGGAAGGCCTTAAACATCATCATCATAAAGTTGATGTGCATTTAACAGATTTGAACTGTGAGAAGATTGGATTACCAGTTCAGATGATGACAACTATGTTCTCCAACGGAGCATTTTCCATCCATTACCCATGAACTTCCATCAGTCGTTGTCCAGTGAGATTGTCAGAACATTAAGCTATCAGCAACTTGTTTTCTCTCATTTTTTAACGGTTGATGTTGACAATAATTCTTTTAACGGTGACCAAGTAGAGGTTTTCACAAGTAGCAAAAAGAAAATCTTTACACTGCGAGTGTTGACCTAGTGACATTTTTCTGATAAAAAACCTCATTGTGGCTTTAGAATGAGTCACTTCCCTTTGCCAAGGGGCAGGGCTATACTGTTGAAATCTAGACATGTAGATGTGGTCAAAATGAAACTGGATTGAAACATGTTAAGTCTGGTTAAGATTGGATGCTGTATGTAACCCGGGCTTTCCACCGGACGCGTAAGCAGAATGTTGCAGGAGCAGCATGTTTCTCTTGTGTATTCCGCTTCTTGGCCCTTTCCACCAGAGGTGTTTGACACACGTAGCAGCATGGAAGCAACTGTCACCAATAGAGCACAAAATCATGCGATTTGAATGGGATACAAAAAAAATTCACGTTAATAAGTAACATAAACTCACCATCTTGCCCTAAAACAACAGATAAGTCACTCCAAGCTTTATCCTCCTTGATGTTGTCTTTATAAAAAGTGTGACTGGGGTAAACAGGATTGAGTGCTTCTCCCCTTCAATGATCAACCATTCGTTATCCGGGATGAAATACGAATGAGACCCTCCCGTGAGGTACTGACTTCTCACCACAGGCAGTGACCTTTTTTTAAGTAAAGCCACCGGGTGTTTTTTTTATTTAGAAAATGTCCAGATACTGCACCGTCTGATTTCCTGTCTTCCTCCATCCAAAATGTTGAAATTTACACGTTTCAGAGGTGTACCGCACAGAAAATAGGACTGCCATGTATATTTCGAAAAGTGCTGCGACATGACGCTCCTGTGACGGGGCAAACTCGTGCTGCTTACGCCTCCGATGGAAAGGATTCTATTGACTACCGCGATGGCTATCAGCTGCGTATGACATGCTGCTCCTGTAATGTGCTGCTTTCATGTCCGCTGGAAAGGAGGGGTAAGAATTAATGAAAATTGTGCTTGATAGCAAGACATTAAATCTGAGGTCCCGTCCACACTATATGATATCAACTATTACAATAATTTGCACAACTTTAAATCACCCATGCCTTCTGAAACCACCGACCAATGTTGATGGCAGTGCGTTAAAATCTCTAGTACAAGTTTGTTCAAATGGGATGCAAAGAATATGGAAATAATGACCTAAAATATCGCAGTCTTGACAAAATGCCTAACTTACTATTGGAAATAGCCAATAGACCCAAGAGAATATTTTGTGGGTCCAGACATCTCCTAAATAGATCCCAAATGTCACGAATGTCAGTCAATGTAGTGGGCAGAGTAAATCAATTGAATCATTCTGGAAGTGTTGGGGCTATAGAGCCAAATCTCCCTTCATGACATGTCATCAACCATGCCAGGTTTGGTGGAGATCAAGAATTTTATGCGTCAGTTAAAGGGAGCAGGGCTGTACAGTGTAATATACATGTCGCATGTGCAATGAAAAATGCTGTATGTGCGATAAACTTTTTTCAATTTGTGGCACCAGTGCAACAGCTTTGGCATCATACTAATACATTTTGGGACAGATAATTTGTTTACTGTGGGAGTCAATTTCATGTTTGGCAAGACATCAAACTTTGAGGTCCTGCCACCACTAATTCGCTCAGCAATTAATCACACATGCCTTATGAACACTTATCCAAAAAAAAATTCTGTACATTGAAATCTGTAGGAGGAGTTTGTTTGAATGTGATGTGAGTAAAACAGCAAAATGTTGACTTTAGCCTAAAATGGCTGACTTCCTGTTGGCTTTGGAACATTGCTCCAAGAGTCTTTTTCATCCATCTGATCACGTAGAGCAGGGGTCCCCGAATCCAGGCCTCAAGGGCCAGTTTTAGATGTCTCTCTGATCTAACACAGCTAATCCAAGTTGTCCAGCTTCCTCCTCAGCATGACAAAGTTCTACAGAGGCCTGCTAACAACGAAGCATTTGATTCTGGTGTGTTGAACCAAGGAGAGAACTAAAACCTTTAGGATACTGGCCCTTGAGGCCTGGCTTTGGGGATCCCTGATGTAGAGTATGTGCGCTAAATTTCAAAAAGATCACTGACATGCAGTGGTGGGGCACCAAAAATATGTGGTGCTCTTGCACAGCTCTGTCCGACCAATATTTCAGATTTGTGTTGCGGGGGGTACGCAAAATATGGTGACTTTTAGGGCATGTTGAGACCCCCAAAAATGCGATCCTCTGGGCAGCAGAAAAATAATAAAATGGAGCTAAGAAGCTGGGAAGGAACATAAATACAAGATCTCTCATAGCAAATACACTTTATATTTGAGTATTTACATATCAAAACAATTTAGATCAGAATAGAACAAGTGAATTAACACCACATATTAAATAAAAGAGATAACACTCTTAATGAGAGGAAAAGAATCAACACTTTAAATGATCATTTAAAAACTTGGGGGAATATTTTTCTGTTCATAATCTTGATGGATGAAAGACTTTAAATCTTTGTAAGTTTCTCCATTCTGTAAAAATGTACTTTTATTTTCTTGCAACTTTTCTTGCTATGCAGATGACATTTTTATTTCAGAGCTGTAATTACATTGGTGAGTTTGGTCAGAGGTCATTGTTGACTTTATTGGATAGTGTTTACAGAATGAATTATTTATCACTTAAATGTTCTTGATGTACAGTTTGTTACTCTAATTAGAGTTGCAAAGTTTTTAACCTCAGATAAAGGATGACATATAATGGGAGAATGTGTTTATTGTGATACCATTTATTAAAAAGCTTTGCTCGGCTCATACTAACATCTCATCATGTCTACTGGCTGTAACCTGCAGAAATATTATTTTCTAGTTATCTTGTTTACAAAACGAGTGCCCTGAGGAGATGTCACCATTAAAATGACAGTATAAGTGTCAGAACAATACAAGTCATACCACTAATACTAATACAACTCAACTGTAAGTACTGATTCATGTCTATGGAGTCGACAACTAAGCGTCAGCTGGCCCATAGGCCCAAAGTTTACCTGTCTCTATGTTTACAGCCGCAAAGCTTGGTTGGCAACTAAGTATAAGCTAAAGACTTCACACGTTTAGGCTACACACGTTACAGTTGATGGGACTTTGCATAACAACAAGCAAAATAGTTCAACTCTCTGAAAGAGGCTTCCCTTCATTCTGCCTTCTTTCTTTTTCTTCCCTCTCTTTCTTCTTTTGATCGCCTGATTTGTTCTTTTTGGGGAACATGATGATTATTCTAACGTTGCTGGTCTGGGTTCCAGTGTTACCAACTGTCTCTGACAGAAAGTAGCTGAATTTGACCCAGAAAGTCGCTAGATGTCGCCAGATCAGGTCATGTGCTAATGCGCATATTAATTTCAATTCAGTTTATTTATATAGCGCCGTTTCACAACAGATGTCATCTCAAGGCACTTTACAAGAAGAGTTATTACAATACAATGTTTAATTTAGAAATTAGAGAACCACAGAAGATTGCGTCGTGTAATTCTCAGCAATCCCTCACACTGAGCAAGCACGAAGCGACAGTGGAAAGGCAAAAACTCCCTTTTAACAGGAAGAAACCTCCGGCAGAACCAGGCTCAGCACAAGCTGCCGAGACCGGTACTGGTGTTTTGGGAGAATACAGAGCAGAGACACAGAACACAGACAGCAGAAGAACTTATGACAGCTGATGCAGAATTTTGTTAAAGGACGTCTTCCGTCACTGCAATCCCATCTTAGTCAGGGTCGTCAAGCAGGGCGGGTCAGGAGCACCTACTATAAGAGAAAACAGGTTAGCGCTTGAATTGACAGCACATCATGCAGTTGGGGAGAAGTAGGAGAGAAAGTAGGAACAGACCCTAATAATTTCCTCCAACAGCCTAGCCTAAAGCAGCATAGCTACTAACATTAACCTGTCTCCTAGCTACTAGGAGACCTAGCTACTAACACTTTCTACCTGGCTTACATTAATCTATCTCTACCTAGCTACTCTACCTCTTCCTATCTCTTCCTAGCTTTTGATACTCTACCTGACTACTAACATTAACCTGTCTCCTGGGAATCCGGGAAACTGTCTCTATAGGGTAGTGGTTTGGTGGCAGTCCCTGATCGCTGAGCTGGACTCTGGGTTGTCACGGCAATGGGGAACTAGAGATAACCCTATCAATGTTCCTGGAAAGAAGCAAAGCTCCGTCCGCGGTGGGATGGATTCCGTCTCTACGTAACAGTCCAGGTTTTCCCCAGAAGGCCCCCCAGTTATCAATGTAGCCCACATCGTTTTCTGGACACCACCTTGACAACCAAAGGTGAAACGACAGCACACGGCTGTACATGTCATTGCTAGTACGATCAGGCAGGGCACCAGAAAAAATGACAGAGTCAGACATCTTTTTGGCAGCCCTACACACCGAAGCTACGCTAATTTTAGTGACCTCCGATTGCCGTCGCCGGCATCATTGTGTCGCACTGATGTGAAACATAAAGATAAAACAAATTTGATTGTGACTGGTTGAAATCAGCAGCCTCTCTCTGTATGAAATGAGCTGAATACACATCCGCAGATCATTCCCTTACTGCAGGACAGAGCAAGTCGAGTTCATGTTTCTCATGGTCTGTGGTTGTTGCCTAACTCAGAGTCTCTGCCATTCATCAAGACACCAACTGATAACTGAACATGATTCCATTTAATTTAGTCTAATCATCATCATCGTCATCCTTTATTTATAAAGCACGTTTAAACAGCGACAATGCCAACCAAAGTGTTGTACAACACAATAAATCCCCAAACAAATAAAATCCAGCAGCGTAAAACAGATAAAACAAGTAGAAACTAAAAACAAACCACAAGGGTTACACTGCCACAGCCAAAATGCTTGGGAATAAAAATATGTCTTTAAACGAACTTTAAAAGTGGGGAGGGAAGGGGCGAGTCGGACTGTCAGGGGGAGTTGGTTCCAAAGCTTAGGAGCACAAACTGAAAAAGCCCGTTCCCCACGGGGCTTGTAGCGAGCAGGAGGAACAAGCAGAAGGTGCTGTTCACATGACCTCAGGTTTCTCGCCAGAACACAAGGGCTTAGAAGCTGTGCCAAATAAGAGGGGGCCATTCCATGTATTGATCTATAAACCAACAGAAGAATTTTAAACTTTATCCAAAAACGAACCGGAAGCCAGTGTAAACTTGCCAATACAGGGGTAATGTGCTGGCGCCGGTCTTTGCCAGAAACCTTGCGGCAGCCTTCTGCAACAACTGCAGCCGCACCACTGAAGAGGATGGAACACCATATAAGAGCGAATTGGCATAGTCCAGACGTGACGTCACAAAGGCATGGACAACTGACTGAAGATCTTTCTTATTTAGGACAGATCTTACCTTGGTCAGCCGGCGAAGATTAAAAAATCAAGACCTGACTATCCGGTTAATCTGTGCATCCATTTTGAAAAGTACGTCCACAGTGACGCCCAAATTTTTAATTGTAGGCTTCACCAAAACAGACAAGGAAGGGGGCAGAGATGGCTCCACAGCAGAGGGGGAGCAGGGGGCAAAGAAAATAGCCTCCAGTTTGTGGATATTCAGGTGGAGGAAATTAGCTGAGAGCCAGGACTTGATTTCGCTCAGGCAATCAGTCAGTGGTTGCACAGGGTCAGATGATTTTAGGGCCGCATAAAGCTGACAAGCATAAAGGTGATAATTCACATGGAATTTTTTTTAAATGGCTGCCAAGGGTAAAATATATAAATTAAAAAGAAGTGGACCTAAAATAGACCTCTGGGGAACTCCACAAAAAAGATGGGCCACTCTAGAGGCACAATTCCCCAGGGCAACATTAAAACACCTGCCATCAAAATAGGAGTGGAACCACTTTAGAGCTGTTATACGGATGCCAATGAACTGCTCCAGTCACTGTAGTAACATTGCGTGGTCTACAGTGTCAAAAGCAGCAGATAGATCTAAAAGCAACATGGGAGCCAGCATCAGAGGCTAGCAAAATATCGTTAAAGACCCTAATAAGAGCAGTCTCAGTGCTGTGGTGAGGACGAAAACCAGACATAAAAATCTCTAAAGCAGTGTTAGATTTAAGAAAATTAAAATCTGGATAAAAACCATCTTCTCCAACAATTTGGAGAGGAAAGAAAGCTTTGATATAGGGCGGAAATTGTTCAGGTCATTAGAGTCCAAACCTTGCTTTTTTAAAACAGGCTGGACCACGCATGCTTAAACTCCTGGGGAGCAATCCCCGTCCTCAGACTTGCATTCAGGATCTCCAGGTTCGGTTGAGCAATCCCTTGGAAGACTTCCTTCAGAAAACGAGGGGGCATAAAATCACAGGGAGAGCCAGAGGGCTTCATAGCAGCAACTGTTGTCCGGAGGAAGGAAGAAGAGATAGGGGAAAAATGCTCAAAATAATATACTGGGGAACAAGGAAGGGCTATTGGATGAGAGTGAGGGAGAATCTGAGCCCTAATTGTGGCAACTTTAGAATAAAATAAATGCAAAAATTGAGTGCACCTTTCCTCCGAGGTGTTGGACAATGGGACGTTAGGTGAAAGGACCGTATTTACAGTGGAGTAGAGACCTCGCTGATTACCCGAATGTTGGGTGATAATAGCAGCAAAAAAATTAAACCGGGCCTTCCGAGCGACACGCTGGTAATTCCTCCAGGCCACACAGAGAAGCTGGAAGGAAGCTTGAGATTTAACCTTTTTCCACCGCTGCTCACATCGCCTGCATACCCGTCTGGCAGTACGGGTATGAAGGTTAAGCCAAGGATCAGAGCGACAGCGGGAGCGCCGGGATCTTAGAGGGGCAATCTGATCAAGCACAGATATGTAAGAGGCAGAAAGGAGGGTTAGGTGGATCTCCGGATCAGAGGAATCCTCAAAATAAAACAAAGAATCAGAAAATAAGGCTGAAAACTCAATGACTGAGGAAGGGGTAATGCGGCGAGCCCAGAAAATCCCTGCCTGCCTAGGAGAGATTGGCCAGGCCACATCCACAGAAAACAGAACAGGAACATGATCAGACAAAGAAAAAACATCAGGGCGGACCTCTGTTACATTGACACCTAAAGAAAGAACCAGATCCAATATGTGAGACCCCCGTGAGTGGGGAAGTCAACCAACTGAGTCAGTCCGCAAGAGTCCATTAAGTTACAAAAATCAGCCACCAGAAACTTCTCAGGACAGCAGACATGAATATTAAAATCTCCAAGTATAAGTAGATGATCATACTTAAGGAGGACATCAGCAAGGAGGTCCGAGAATTGGGAGAAGAAGGCAGAATTAGCCTTAGGAAGCCGATATACTAAAACACAAAGGGTCGGAGGCGACAATCCATATTCAAAAGTGGACAGTTCGAAAGAGTCACAATTACCCTGGTAGGAGGTAGACCGACAGGGAATATTAGCCTTGAAAATAGTCAACAGCCCCCCGCCATGGCCCGTTGGCCTGGGAAGATTCAGGTAGGCACACCCAGCAGGTAATAGTTCGGCGATAGGAGCCAACTCACCTGGCACGGTCCAAGACTCCGAGATATAAAGGACGTCCAATTCCCGATCGATGAAGAAATCCTTCAGGATGAACGTTTTATTCCGGATCGAACGGGCGTTGATCAAAACAAACCGCAACGGCGCCGCCGGTCGGATGACAGGACCTCCAGAGGTGTGGCAGTTGTTAACACGTCAGAGGTTAGATGCCGTCACTCCACGCCGGCATCTGTCACAGGTCCAGGAGATGGGAAGCACAGACGATGGAGCGACATCGAGGCCCAGATATCAGACGGAGTTGCTGCGCTCTGACAGCGCTATCCAGAGTCGATCGAAGTCGAACCCGGCGGCCACTACGTCAGTCACGCCGGCGGCGGCGTTTCGGGAGCTTCCCCTGATGATGTATCCTCCATAGAGTGACAGAAACACAGGGAAACTGCTGTTGGAGCGTTTCCCGAAGGTTACTGCTGCCACACAGGGGAAAACGCATAGAAGAGCGAAGATCCAGAAGGGTAAGTCTGTCATAGGTCATGAGAGTTGATCCCAGGGAGAGAATATAACATAGAAGGATAAAAAAATAGAAAGAGTCCAGGGAGGGATAGACGGCCTGCCGAACACGCTGGCGCCATCTAGTCTAATACAATTTACTTACATAGAAGCAGTTCACAACAAATATCTAATTGGACTTTACAAATCTAGTTATGTTTGTATTCATAATTTTTTAATCAATACATATATTTCAGTCAAAATTTATTTTATAACAGATTAATTCAGGCCACACATTTAACAAAATATTTGTGCTGAGTTGATGCCAGTTTTTTAAAGTTGTCTATCAGAAAACCAACAGATTGCTCTGAATCTTCCCTTCCTCTTCCTGAGGGGAAACACGGGGCGGCGGTGGAAAAAAACATCAAACAGAAACAGGTGTGGGATTCTCTGCTTTATATTCCTTTTTCATTACAAAAATCTCAATTATATGATTAGGCAAACCAAATCAGAGTTACTAGCATGTTTTTCGCTCAAGCCAATATTAGTTTAAAATGGAAACTTTAACAACTAGATATGCCAATTACTCAGAGGCTTGAATCTACCAGACAGCTCTGATTCAGGATCAGCAGTTTAAATACTTTGAAATACTATAATTATCATAATTGTAATGAAATGATTTATAATACATTTAACTTTGAACAAACAGATTGCTGTTGCAGCATGAGAGCCTGAGTTCGCCAGAAGGTTTCCATGCTCGCCACATGCATCTGTGGTTTCTCTCTGGGTACTCCAGACTGCTAGGTTTCCTTCCATTGTCCTTATGTATGCGTGCATTCATGACTGTTTGTTGCTGTGTTCTATGTTCTCGTTTGATGGACCTGTCCAGAGTTTACTCTGCCTCTTGCTAGATGACCTCCGGAGACAGACACCAGATTGATGGACGGATGGATGGATGGGTTTACCTTCTGGCTGAAGAACAGTAGAGGAATTTACACCCCAGATGTAGTATGGTGGTTCAGTTCCAATGCTTCATTACTTCTGTAAAGATGCGGAGCAAAGGTCCTCCAGAACATCTCCCTGAAAGATCAGGTTCCAAATCACATTCTGATTATGTGTTAAACATTGAGTCTGTGTGGATGATGGCTTAACTATGAATCTACAGGCACTTTACTCTTTGATTATGATCCAGAAGGGTACTGTGCAATCATAAATTGATTTTTGACGATACATAACACGTCCACCACACCAAGACACAAACAACCATTCTCCAAGATTCAATATCTTTGACAAAAAAAAGTAACTACAGAATCCATTAAATCATTCCATATCACCAGGTCAGGGGAGAATGGTTATCTACCTCTGCACATTCCAAAATAAAAGTACCTGACCTTATCCCTCACTTTATCTCTAATAAAGCTAAATCCATTTTAGAAATCTGCCATTTCTCTGCTACATTCCCCTAGATCCCATTTCTAGTAAGTCCTCATTTACAAAACACATCACACCAGCTACCATGCATCAGACGATGTACCGTAAAAGGCCAACATAAAATTTGGTAGCCATTCTTCAGGAAAAAACCCTGTTTGCAAGGATAATAAATCCAAAGACCCCTCAAATATCAAATGGGTGCAGATCATATGTTTTCAACGTGTTCGAGTGCCGCACTTACACACTTCAGATTTAGTTAATCAAAGAACATTAAGATAACCGAGTTATAAAGATTGCTAATCAAAGCACCATTTCCTTTTCAGCATCTTGGTACATTGAAAGATACCCTTTGACAATCGCTGACAGAAAAATCAAAAATGGCCCCTAATTTTCCAGCTATTCAAACATTTGTCCGATCTGTTTGTGTGTTATACCTGGCTGTTCTCTCCAACACAGAGGTTCTGCAGCTGGTACACCGTCACCTGGCCACAACTGTCTCCTACCACAACACAGTCTGAGAGCGACGCAAACATAAGGCATGTCATCTTCAATCCAGGAGCAGCAGGCTGCACGATCACTGGGTCTAAACTGTAAAATACAAGGATATAGTGTTAGGGAATCTGATTCACTTTCTCTCCTGGTTTTCCCCTTCCCTTTCACATGTTGACATGTTACAGCTGTGCTCTCCATGCTGATGAAAAGAGCAAATAAAGCAAGTTAATTTGTCTGACTTACAAGCTGGAGTTTAGGTCCCAGATCTCAAGTTGCTTATTGTTAACAGCAGCGAATACTGTGGCCTGCTTTGGAGACCACCTGACCTCACACACCGCCCCGTGGTTGGAGGCAAAGCTCAACAAGGGGCTCAGGCAGTCCTGCCTCCAGAGCTGGATGGTGGCATCAGAAGAGCAGCTCAGGAACACATCAGGATGGAGAGGAGACCATGTGACGCAGTTCACAGGACACTGACAGGGAACAAAATGAAGACAAAAGGTGACTGAAAGCTGTTGTTTATCTTAAAATGTATTGCTTCTCATTGGCAGGCTTCAAATGAATCCTATGTAGATTATTGGGAAGCCACTGTTCCATTCCAGCACCCGAGGTCAGCTCCAAGTTTTTAAAAGACGTATCATTTACTTTGGTAGGGAGGGAAATGACTTGCACATCTGCTTGTGAAAAAGCCTATAGCTGGGGTTTATGAAACCTACTATGCTCTCCAACTTGTACAGATCCCTTTAAATGTGCAACATATCCTGTGGACATGACTGGTACTACATAGGCTAAGCATGTAAAATCTACAGCCAGAAAATATCTCAGGTGGAATGAGACATCCTGATGAGGAAAGAGGGGGAAAAGTTTCAATTGGATTGAATTCAGTTTATTTCTATAAGCGAATCTTTGTCAACATCTTTGTGTGCATGCGCGAGTGGTTGGGTGGCAAAAAAACATAAATGACGGGCTGTAAAGGCCTGATGAAAATGTCAGCAAAATCTCCAATATACAAGTACTTTAACATCTGAAGACAGGAAGAGGTTGAGAAAGGACCTCTATTGTGGACAAAATCTAAGTTATTCAAAGCCCATATGAGAGCTGCGAAAAACATTGGACAATTAGCTGGTGTCCTGGCCCATATCCTATTTAATAGAAAGCCCTGGACCCTTCACTCAAACAAATTTGAAGTTTAAAAAGTTTGAATGTCTAAGTTTATTTTGTATCAAGGTAGGTTGGGCCAATCTCTGCAAAACAGAAAGCCATGCTTGTGCTAATTTTAGAGGCCAGACCTGGTAAGGTCACAGCATGATTTGCATTACCTTTGGGTGATTGTCAAAGAGAACGGAGTGATTGCTGCAACTGCAAAACTGCTGAAAGGTATAGCGGAGGACTTTTCTGAGTATAAGGAAAGAACCGCACTCTCCACTTTTAGAAGAAAAAAAAAGCGCAGTCACAACACCAAATCTTCCAACGAAAGTTACCATATAGACATAGATAACAAGTAATCTGAAATGCAATTCTACAAATAACATGCCAAACTGACCACGGTGAAGTTACTTGGATATTCGACACACATTTGTTTCATTAAAGCAGAGACTTCCTCCAACGTCTCATCGAGAGCTGCGCTCATGGAGCGGATACAATGCCGCATAAGGCTTGCTCCTGAAGGCTCGCTCCTAAAGTCGGTGGTTTCGGTTAAGGACAGTCGCTAAGTTTCCACACATCACAGATAGGAAATCAATACCTGTGTGAAACCCTAACTAAGTAACCTCAACAGGGTTTTTCCTGGCTCAAACTGAGGCAGAGGTGGTACCATCCTGACCATGCACCAACACATGCATGAATTCTGTGCATTCAACTAACTCACGTTTTTTAAACGCAACATATTTTTTTGTTAAGTGTTCAAATAAGAATATGAGAATTATCATCTTAAAGAATTCTTTTATTACAACAATATACATACAAATATAAGGAGCCAACTTTAAACTGAAAGTGCATAAAGATGTAGGGATTTATCCACACATCTGGCAGCCTGACATTAACTGTTATTATTAACTTTAATAATTAACTACTCATAGCCTATTATTATTCTGTTTCACGTTTCATCACAATAAGCACTGAAGGTATAAACAGGTGTTGAAAATCGCATCTTTATTCAATTAATAACAGTTTAAAGCCAAAGGATTACATGTTGTTTCTGGATGGCAGACATTAAAAATCCACATATTGCACAAAGATGGCAGATTTATACGTATTCACCCCAGAAGAATATGTTCAACAATAAAATGCGTTACCTTTGCCACCTTTGCTGTTTTTGTCCGTTCTGTGCAGAGAAACTTCTACTTTAATTTACAGATCAGAGTCCTGCAATAGAACAGGTTTCTTCAGCTAATCTGCTGTTTCAGGCGGACAAATCAAATCTCTCTCTGGGAGCGCTGGATGCTGAGATAGTGAGAATAATCTGCATTTAGTGCAAAGTTGGAGAGACTCTCTCCACACAATGGAAAGTGGGAGTCAACCAAAAATATTATATTAATATTTTTCACCCATCCACAGTAAAATCAAAAACTTCTGTCACACCCATGACATTTAGACTATGTATTTTTCCATCTTTAAACGGTACCTGCAACATTGCAGAACGTTTTTGGAGCAGAAAGGAGTCTGTAAAAAATCTTGAAAGTAGCATCTGTGCAGAAAGAAAACATGACAGTGTGTGTTGGTAGTAGAGAGGAGTATTTACTGTTGAAATACATATTTGTTTATCTACTCTTCACATTTAATAAATATTTTTCTCTTCCTGTTCCCTAGTGAATTAGACAGGAGGAAAGCTCTCTATATTATCTCTATAATCTGTTAGATCGATAAATATGATCACATTTGTAATCTGCAGTACTTTATTTAGAAGAATTGCCTTTAGTTTCACAAATGACTGGATCGTTTGCGGCTCATGTAAAAAGTAGGTCAGACACAGAAACGATCACTTCACGGCGCTCCGCGGCTGTTATGAACCAGGCTTCAGGTTTGGTGGAGACAAACTGGTCATAAAAAGTGTCCTGTCCTGCATTCTGACCATGATTCTGACCCTCGCCAGTCCCTGCCGGCAATTTTCACATCTTGTCCCAACTATGATTACCTTTTAACTGCTTGTTACACTAATTTGTCTGCTCTGTTTCACCTGGATTCCTGACTATCCTTGTGAGGTTGTTTTTTAAAGTAGTGGCTGATTTTGCCAGGTCATATCTGTAACGCTAAAAACAATGAACGTCACTCTGAGACGGAGGATGTTTTAAAAAAATAAACATGACATGCTTGGATGCAAAAAAACAAAATTATTTACCTGGTTGAAGAGCCGGTGGAAAATCAGGACACCAATAGCACCAACTAGTCGGAAAACCCAATTTTTACACTCTATACAAAACAATTTAATCTTCTTTTTTGTGCTTCCCCCGGCACACCACTGCTGATACAGCGCCTCCATAGTGGTGCAACGCTGCAACTGCAGTTAAAATAACATCAATATAGTTGGGAGCAGAGCAAAATCAGGCTGGGACGACAAGCAAATTAGATGGAGGCTGCCGCCACGCAAATTTGAACGCAGGAAAAACCCTGCTCAAACTTTAGCCTAGCTGCCGATTAGAAATTTGGCAATGGAGGAACCAGCGGGGAGCCCGACCTGTGCTGTCAGCACACACCACCCTTGGAAATAATCTCCTAAAAACATTCTGGTCTTTTTTTTCTCTTCTGAGCCCTTTCTCCTTTTCTCATACGCCTCAAAGACAATTTTTTTCAAGCGACTCCATAATCAGAAAATCCGGGGAGAGGTGTGAGGCAGAATGAATGGATAATGGCTTAGCACTACAGATAATCATATGAGAGTGTGCATGCACATGCAGACTCTAAGGATGATTCACAATTAGTAGGACCAATAGTGTAGATGATCCACCCGTAAGAAAAAAATCATCAACAATACCTTTAAGATTTCATTAATCAGTGTCCTTCTTTAGATGTTAAAAAATAAAGGGAACACTAAAATAACACATCCTAGATCTGAATTAATAAAATATTATCATTAAATACTTTGTCCTTTACATAGTTGAATGTGCTGACAACAAAATCACACAAAAACTATCAATGAAAATTGAATTTACCAACCCAGGGAGGTCTAGATTTGGAGTCACAGTCAGACTGTTACCCTACAGACTGATCCAACTTTGATATAATGTCTTTAAAACAAGTCAAACTTGTTTTTTGCTCAGTAGTGTGTGTAGCCTTCATGTGCCTGTATAACCTCTCTATAATGCCTGGGCATGCTCCTGATGAGGTGGTGGATGGTCTCCTGAGAGATCTCCTCTGAGAGCTGGACTAAGGGATCCACCAACTCCTGTAGAACATGGTGTTGATGGACGGAGCGAGCCTTGATGTCCCAGATATGTTCAATTGGATTCAAATTATTATCATCAAACAAGTCTTAATATTTTTCTCATGCCCTCTGCCAGCCAAGAATTCCAGAGAATAACTTTCTTCTCCACTTTTATTGCCGGGTTATTCCAAATCTCTGAATATGTCTGTTTATAATGGGATATCTTTAAACATTTATGAAGTTTAATCCAAATATTTTTAGATTGTTGTAGAATTGGATTAGTGGATTAGAATTGAATTTGGATGTGGGAGCCCTTTGCATTGGAGGCAGAGGTCGGCTGTGGCTTCCTGGGTGCTCTCCAGATAGTGCCTGGGTGGAGGTGGGGGTACCAGCCCTCCCTCCTCTGAGCGCCCTGGGTCAGTGCCTTGGCTGCTGCTGCTGATCTGCTGCTGCCGATGCAGATGACTCCCATGATGGCATTTCCTGGCTCATTGGTACTCAGCCCCTTGTTGCTTTTGTTTACTGTTGCTTTTATGTGTGTGTGTGTGTGTGTGTGTGTGCGTGAGATGGGTTGGATTGGGGTGGGGGGAGGTTGGGGGCTGTAGTTGTGATGATGATTTTATTTTGGGTTTGGGAAGGGTGGGGTTTGTGGGGTCATTTTAAGCTGTAAAGCACTTTGAGAAGCTTTTGTAGTTGGAAAAGCGCTTTATAAATAAAGTTTGATTGATTGATAGTCTCTTAATCGCCTGATTTATTTGCAAGCGAGGTCCTTTGTGACAGAACCTCCACTGGAATGAAGGGGGCAATAAATTCCTGTTCTATAACTAATCATCCAGAATAATGATGCTCTTTCGTTCTGTATTTTGCCAGTTTAGCCATCTCAAAGGCCATGTTGTACAGCTCCACATTTGGTAAGGCTAAGCCACCATCCCTTCTTGTTACATAAAGTTTGTGTAGGCTTATCCTTGTTTTTTTCCCATTCCAAAGAAAATCCTTTACGATTTTATTATATTGAGAAAAATATTCTCCAGTTATTGATATTGGAATCATCATTGATAAATAATTGAATTGTGGTACAATCATCATTTTAATAGTAGTAAGATTAAGATTTTTGCGTTTCTCCAAGCTATGCTTTATCTTAATAAGAAGAGGAGCCATATTAATGTGCATTATATCTGATACATTGGCAGAACATTTAACCCCTAAATACTTCATTCCAGACGAAAGCCACCTAAAATGGCCAGCACTGACCATCGTGGGATGACATAGTTTAGATACTGCCATGGCCTCCCATTTATACCAGTTAACTTTATAACCGGAAATTTGAGAGAAAAAGTCCCCCTGTTTAGTACCCCATAACAGATTAAAAAAAGGGGAAACAAGACCATTTGTTACAACAGCTGCACTTGTTTTTACATATATAGGTTTAACCCATTTAAAGAATCCATTCCCATTTTCCTAGCGTGTTTAATAAGAATCTACCCGGTCAAATGCCTTCTCAGCGTCCAGTGAGAAGGCATTAACCCTATCACGGCTTTTCCACATCAGGTGAAGCATTCTCCAAAGATTATCTGAGGAGGCCCTCCCTTTCATAAAGCCCACCTGATCTGGATGAATTAACAAAGGGAGAACTCTTTCTAGCCTCATAGATACAATTTTTGTGAGGATTTTACAATCGACGTTCACTAAACTAACTGGTCAAAAGCTACCTGGATCCAGTGGGTCTTTGTTCTTTTTGTAGAATTACTGAAATAAGGGCTTCATGAAACGTTTCAGGAAGGCACCCTAATGAACATGCCTCACTGTAAAGCTCAGTTAAAATAGGTGCTAAAAGATCTACATTATATGCATAATATTCAATAGGGAGTCCATCAATTCCTGGGGATTTCCCCATCTTCAAAGACTAAATTGCAGCTCGAACTTCCGCCTCCGTAATTGATGCCTCTATAGCCTCTGCTTGAAAAAAGATAATTGAGGAAGTTCAAGCTCCGAAAATAACTCCTCCATTTTACCTACGTCTATCTGTGCATCACGTTTCTGACTATTAAAAGACCTGGGCTACCCACATACTCTTAAGTTTAGCCACTTCTTTGTCCAACAAATGTACTTCCTGAAGAAGTGCTATATCTACCTTTTGGAATTTAAGATAGTTCAGACATTTCTTTCTTTTTATCGGATTTGATAAGCCATTCACATTCTATGTAATCATCTTTACAGTTTTAGCCATCCTATTCCCTTAATGATTACCAGCAGTAACTGTAGAGCTTGGAGACATAAATCAATATAACTGATCATTTAAAAAAAAGAGAGGAAAAAAATAAAACATACAAACATAATCCAGTACTGTAGAGCAATAGTTGTGTGCTGTTGTAAAACCCAGATCTGTGCTGAACATTAAAGCAAAAAATATACCCAGCCTAAATTATTAAATAATTTATTGATACAAACCACTGGCACTAGCACAATACATATAATATATACTGATTACCCAAAAAAATTAATTAAATAAGATACAAATATTTCAGATGGTTGCAGCTCATTTTATCATTTTAGGTCCTAACACTATTTCCAAAATCTGCTTATTAGCTCAGCTGGTAACATTTAATCCCGAACGCTCAGTCTGTGTGATGCTCTGAACCGAAACAGATCAAATTAGTCACTGGGATGTGCATTTTTAAATTAAACTGTAATATTCAACAAGCTTTTTTCAAACTATGAACATTGATAACCTGTCAGCTTAATCTGTTTATTGCTTTTCTAAAAGGGAAGCTACGTAACGCCTTCTGTCACCTTCAATGTTTTTCTTTTCAACTCTCCAACCCTATGAAATCTGTTTAATTATTTTAGAAATGCTTTATTTTAAAAGTTCCACTTTTTCCATTTAGATTTTTCTGAATACTTTTTCCAATTATGACAAAATTTGACTGAAATAATTTACCAAATCAATAACCAAATAGATCCACAATTACTGTTAATTATAACTATTTTCACAAATCAGATGTTTGGGCGGCATAGTTCAAGCATTTCCCTGTCATTTTTAAAGAACTAAAACATTCTATGTGCAAAACGAATAATCTCTCACCACCAAATCCAGTCTCATAAAGAGACCGGAAAACAGTAAAAATACATATTACTTCCATATTGATCAAGATTTTAGTTCATGTTTATTTCCTACTCCCTTCCGATCCCAGTGAAATAAATGTCAGTGTTTTTTGTGTTTACTCTTCCTGGAGCGCTTCATTTGCATTTTTTCCCTGACAGAGCTTTTTTCTTCTTGATTCTAAAGTGACCCTTTACTATAACTGGTCGACACCGTGAACTTACAACCTATAGAAAGATTGTTCTTCTGATTCATAAACATCTCTGACCCTCAAGCTAACGGTGCGTACACATCAAACGTGATTGACGCGACCAGAGAGTCGGTTTACATGTAAAGTCAATTGCGGAGCGCAGAAGCGCGACTGGGTACCTGTGACATGTCAGAAGCAGATTTGCGTTGCGAAAAAGCTTTTCAGCCTGATTTGCGTGACCAAATAGTGCGGCTGATGCATTTCAGGCGCAACTAAAAATATACGCAGCATTTTATGTCTGCTGCAGAAGTCAGAGAAATCTAAACTACAGCTTCAAGTTGCGCCGCCACAACCAATCAGCTGACGGGTGTCAGTGATGCTGGGACTGAGTGAATGGAGTCACAGCATCAGCAGGACATGTAAACTGATAAACACTGTGGCTGATTACCCCAAACTACATGACACCAGCTGTTTTCTATACAGAGACAGGAATAAAAAAAAGAAACATTTTAAAGAGGTTAAACTAGACAGACTAAACTAAACTAAAAGAGCCGTTGTGGCCGCAAAACAGCTTCCTCATCCGGACACCCAGACGTGGTAAGGTCTCTACCAAAGCACGTCCTGCGCCGCTCACATATAAACTTTTACTAACAGCAGACAGATGGACAGCCGCTCAGCTTAGTAGTTTGTGTGTCGGTGGGCAAAGCAAGGACCTTCGCGGCACAAACTGGGCGAGTAGCCAGGGTGTTTATTGATCCTTCTGCCGCTGCTCGACTGGGTCTACCCCCGCAGCAGCGGTCCCAACATTTAACGTGGTCAGCTCATAGATCAGAGTCCACTGGGAGCTCCCGGAGGGTCAGGAGAAGGAGGGAGGAAGGAGGAGGCCAGCGCCACCAGTTTGCTTTGGACACGCTTCAATATGCGAATGTATAAGCGACCAGCTAGGGGCGTGTCACGCTTTTTGGTCGCGTCTATCACGTTCGGTGTGTAAGCACCATTAGTATCAAGCTGTTTTGTTTTTTTCTGCGCTGTCTATGTTTTTGTGAGTTTTCTCTCTATAGCTGGCAGGTTTACACTGCCTGCATGGAGTTGAGGGCTGAAAGCCCCTTTAAAAACAGGCGGGCCGAACATTTGAGAAGCACTGCACCAGGCCCTTAGAGGCTAATTGGGAGCACCCGACATTTCCCGGTGGACCGGTCTGATATCTGTGCGCCAATGGCTTTGAAAAATGTTCAACTAGTCAAAAAGTAGTTGCTATAAACACTGTTTATGCACTAGTTTGGCAAAAGTTTAAAGTTGTAAGGGAAAATGTTTAACTAGTCCCATTTAGTTGCATACTATTTAGCATAGAAAACAATGGATGTAAGGATATATAGTTTTCACCAAAACAGCTTGGAATAAAGGGCCACTTCACACTTGCCAGCTGGCTGCTTTCATTTTTTTTCTCTCCGCGCACCTCAACATTAAACATCAGAGCAATCAGTCAGTAGTGTTTGAAAGGTAAAATAGGATGGCGCAGAAAGGACTACTATTATACAGAGGAAAGCTCAAACAGACAGCCAAACCAAAACAGCTAACGAGGACAATTGAACAGTTAAGACAACATGTTGAACGTCCCTGCAAACCACCATTCAAGTTAATTTATCTAGTCAATGGTGTGATGTTGTGGCAGCAAACATAACATGTCATTTTAATAAAATTTATGACGCAACACCACATAACAGGGAAACTTTGTCTCATAGCTCCTAAGAGTTTTGTGTTCCAATCCAGGATGAAGCAAAATGAGCTAAAAAATCCAAAGTGGGCAGGCTTATCTATTGGGTTAATATTATAAATGAGTACTAATATAATGAAGAGCATGGAGTAGACCTGCTATAAAAAGCACCCTGCAATGCTAGATGATTCAGCACTACAATAATAAAACTGAAGTGAACTAATCAAAGGCTTTGTAAAAGTTGGAGACTTGTGCTGAGAATTACATTATTTTTAAAGAGAATCAGTGTCTGAACCAGTCAGAAGTGGTGAGAGGATTTCTTTTGTCAGTATAAAATAAATATGTGCTGACATGCATCCATTAATTCCAATAAAGCACTTTCTATGCCCCAATGATAATTTGACCTGTTATATTTTTCTTTAAAAGTAGGACAATAAATACACAAGGTCAATACTTGAAGGAGAATAGAATGAAAGTCATATAAATTAAGCCTGATGTTTTGTCAATGAAAATATCTAAATTGGTTAAGTCATGTGTTTTTCATATTAAATGCACTAAAGCTTTACAAAATTTGATGTTTTTCTTGTGCCAGGTGCAGCAAATGAGATTATGGAAAGTAGAGGAAGTGTGAACATGAAAACAGTCTACTTGGGGACTGATTACAGTGCTAGCAGCTCAGAATATTTATTCTGATATTGTTAATGTATGTGTTGTAAAGAATAATATAGATGTGAACACATGCTGAAATAACTCCACCTAGTGAAGCAGTTAACCCTTATTTAAAGTGAGTTGGACATTTTATAGAAAATAATACTCTAAATTACAAGTCTTTAAAAGAAAAGTGTGCTGTTGTAGCTTTACAATATAAGGTTAGAATTACATGACTTTAATTAAGGACGCAATGATACAATTTTTTGTTCAAAACGATACAACAATACTTGGATCTGATTACTTGCCAATACAGAGTAGGCTTACCAATGCTGATACTTCTACCACACAAAACAATGCAATAAATTAGAAAACAGGTTTTATTTTCTTCACTGCTTGTTAAAACAGGTGATGGGAAATTCAATATAATTATATTCATATTCATATATATTATATTCAATATAATATAGAATAACAAAAATTGACCACAAAACTAAAATTTTAAGTGAAAAAAAAAACACTTTCTGTGAAATTGTTATAGAGTTTCCACATTTTAAGTATGTGTTCCTTTTAACCTATAGGTTAACTTTGAATACTATACTGTACAATAGAACGGTATCCAGGGCTGAAAATGAGTCCTGCACTGCACTACAGTGACCTAAAAATTGCTCTGCATTGTCATACTACAAATTTGTTTATTTATTGGTTCAGTCAGTAACCAAAATGTATTCACATTTAAAAGAGGTTTTTTTTCCAATCGTGATTAATTGTTTTTAACAATTACACGAGTTGTAAATAATTAGGTACATTTCCTAATCAAATTCATCACCAATTGTATCACCATGTTTGTAAATGTAAAACATCCAACGTAAGAAAGTAACAGTGGAATTTAGCTTCTGAAGATTTCATTGTAGTAGAAGAAATAAAGTCTCAGGAAGATGTGTTGAACTTACAAAATGTTTCCTGTAAGTTTCCATAAACTGGAGACTGTTGGAGGAGGAACACTTGTGGATGTTACCTTCCCAGGTACCAGTCAGATAGATGCTGGAGTCCTGCAGGAACATTATTTTAAAAATGCTATGAGCCTTGGTAGTAGAGCTACGGTCAGCACATAATCAGCAGGGGTCTCATTTATAAAACTTTGTGTAGAATCCTTACTAAAACCATACTTCAGCTAAGCTTGGAGTACACACAGCGTCATGCAAGCTCTGCTTTATAAATCAGACTTTCCATAGAAATGTGCTCAGGTGTTTTTGGATCATATGCCGCCTCCTACACAACCACTTTCTGCCATAAACGGTCAATGCAAAGTGTCTATTCAATATTCTGCATCAACTTAAACCAGCTGATATGGGGCTTTCACATGTAACCATGGCAACCGAGAGGCAAATAAAGTCAAAATCCAAAGCAGACTTAAGCAGGCACATGTAGTCGGGAAAACCGTTTTTACTTCAATCAATCAATATCTACGGTGGCCCAGAAGGGTCGACACAACACAACACAAAAAACACACATAAAAGGCAAATAAGTCACAACACAACACAAAAGAAAACGCCAAAACACAACAAAAAAGAAAAAGCCACAACACAAAAGAAAAAAGCCACAACACAACACAAAAGAAAAAAAAGCCACAACACAACACAAAAGAAAAAAAAGCCACAACACAACACAAAAGAAAAAAGCCACAACACAACACAAAAGAAAAAAGCCACAACACAACACAAAAGAAAAAGCCACAACAAAACACAAAAGAAAAAGCCACAACACCAACCAACACATTAATAAGCCAACAAACAACCAAGGACAAAAAAGCCACAACAAAAACAAAAGAAAAAAGGAGCCACAACACAACACACAAAAGAAAAAGTCCACAAAAAAACACAAAAGAAAAAAGCCACAACAAAACACAAAAGAAAAAAAGCCACAACACAACACAAAAGGAAAAAAGCCACAACAAAACACAACAAAAAGCCACAACACAACACAAAAGAAAAAAGCCACAACACAAAAGAAAAAGCCACAACACAACACAAAAGAAAAAGCCACAACAAAACACAAAAGAAAAAGCCACAACAAAACACAAAAGAAAAAGCCACAACGGAAGTAAATCGCAACGCAAGTCAGATTAAAATTGAAGTTCTGATTAAACGGCCAGCTGATGGCGGTAATGCGCTACAACCATACAGTCTATGGCTACAAGATGAAGATGCAGAGGAAGTAGAAGGAGGAGGAAGAGTTTGCCAACCGCCCAAAAAAAATCATACAAAGACGTAGAAGGAGGAGGAAGAGAGCTAGCAGAGAATCGGGAGTTTCATTCTATTGGAAAAGTAAGTAAAACATTGTAGTTTAGTTAATGTTGATATGTGCTGTTTTAAATGTGAATGATTTTACTGTACTGAGTTATAAGGGTTACATAGAGATAAATGTGGGGCCCCGATATCAAACTGTAGGGCATTTTTAGGGCAGTAAGGTAGATAATAGACAGAGCTCATGTTATATTTGAATGATAAATCAATAATCCAAAGGTTTTAAACGACAGAAACAATTTTCCCCAATGTGATACATTGTAGAACAGCACTACATGTACAGATGTGAGGAGTGAAAGAGAAACACTAACATGATACTGGACAACATAGCTAAAAAGTAATAAAATGTGATAGGTAAAAAAACAAACAAACGTCATTTCATTGTTGCAGTTTAGTTTACAGCTGTAAACTAAAGAAGTTTAGAGAAAATAGTCCTCTTATCATTTCATACTAGTCTTCACCTAATTTGTTTACCTAAAATTACAATTTCTGATCTATTTTGATGAAAATTAAATGACCAAGATGTGAAATTCTAAATTCAACCTTCTGTCAGAATCAGAATCCCTATAGTGTTAGCCTTTGTTACTATGGTGAATTAAATGTGATTGCAGAGATTCTACTGGATCTTAACATATCTACTCAACTTCCAATTTATTAATTTTTTTTGCAGTACAGGCCCCTAAGAACATATGTTGTAGTAGCTGCAGGCACTTTAACACTCTTAAGGTTAAAAAAATTTTTAATTTTGATAAAGTTATTCCAATTCTAGCTTAGTAGAACACATTAAACAAAGTATCTACATTTTTTTTTAAAGTTCACTTTATAAAGATACAGACTAAATTATTCCCCGTTGTTCCTTTTTCAGAATATGTTTTGCCCATTTTGTGGGACAATGCTTCAGACGCTTCTGTCTTTCTGCGGCTCCTGTGGCAGGAATATTGAGTTTTTAAGAAGTCACCAAGCAGACGGTATGTTTCATTAATGTTGTGGTTTTGAACACCAAGTGACTAAAAGGAAACTAAATAAATCACTAACAATTAATTTTTTCCTGCTTAATTTAACTGTTGATGATTGTATATAACATGCCACCAAGTGTTCATGTATGTTGTCTAATATTGTTTTTTTATTTGTGTTCTCAGGGTCTGAAGCAACTGAGGTGGAAGGAATTATCCATAAATATTTTACAGACGGTCATAATTTAGAAATAATTATAGATCTACTGGCTACTAAGCACAACATTTCAATAAGTCTCAGCTCTTTAAAAAGAAAACTACGGGATGCAGAACTAACTCGGAGGACTAACTACACTCCAACTGCTACTGTTCGAGTAGCTATAGCTGAAGAACTTCGGGGATCTGGAAAACTTTTAGGCTACAGAGCAATGTGGCAGGTTCTGAAACAAAAATACTCTTTGACAGTCAGAAGAAAGGATGTTATGCTCCTCATGAGGGAAATTGATCCTTCTGGGATAGAAAATCGTTTAAGGAGGAGGTTTGCCAGAAGAACATACCATTGGATGGGACCAAATGAAGTCTGGCATGTTGATGGGTATGATAAACTAAAACCGTTTGGAATTGGAATAAGTGGCTGTATAGATGGTTTCTCAAGAAAGATCATGTGGCTCACTTGTGGAAAATCCAACAAGGATCCCAATGTGATTGCTCAAAATTATATAAACTGTGTTGCTGAGTTTGGTCTCTTTCCATCACGACTTCGCACTGACTGTAATTTTCTGTGAAATTATAGCACAGTTTCCATCGGTTAACTCAAACCGATACAGCAGTATTGGTAAGTAGACCTGTGAAGATATTGTTACAGTAATCAAAACGACTAAAGATGAGTGCATGGATGAGTTTTTAAATGTCCTGTTGTGATATCATTCCTTTAATCCTAAAAATATTCTTCAGGTGATAGAAAGCTGACCTTGTTATTGCCTTTATGTCACTCTGGAGGTTCAAGTCTGAGGCCATTATTACACCTATATATATTAGGCCTGATCAGTAGTTTCTACTTGTATCAACTGAAGCTATCAGCTGACTCTTGATCATCCCTCTATAGGTCCAAAGATAGTTCTTTTAGTTTTGTTTATGACACATTTAAAGAGTTATTTACTAAATGCATTCACTTAGGGTTTAGATGGGTTCATAGTCACCTAAACTAAAGTCAAGCAAAAAAGCTAATAAAAATTTACTGACACAATGTACAGTGGATACACAAATGTGTACAGTTGAACGGTAAAAATAATTGAGATACAAACCTTTGCTTGCGAAAGTAGGACCACCAGCTTTCAATGCGTTGGTTAGATGTTGATGTACCATACATATGACTCCTGGCTCCAGTAAATTCATCAGTTTGCTCTGATCTCAAGGAACAATGAAGTGCTGCCATAAGAACATTTTCTGTACTACAGTCAGTGCGAAGTCGTGATGGAAAGAGACCAAACTCAGCAACACAGTTTATATAATTTTGAGCAATCACATTGGGATCCTTGTTGGATTTTCCACAAGTGAGCCACATGATCTTTCTTGAGAAACCATCTATACAGCCACTTATTCCAATTCCAAACGGTTTTAGTTTATCATACCCATCAACATGCCAGACTTCATTTGGTCCCATCGAATGGTATGTTCTTCTGGCAAACCTCCTCCTTAAACGATTTTCTATCCCAGAAGGATCAATTTCCCTCATGAGGAGCATAACATCCTTTCTTCTGACTGTCAAAGAGTATTTTTGTTTCAGAACCTGCCACATTGCTCTGTAGCCTAAAAGTTTTCCAGATCCCCGAAGTTCTTCAGCTATAGCTACTCGAACAGTAGCAGTTGGAGTGTAGTTAGTCCTCCGAGTTAGTTCTGCATCCCGTAGTTTTCTTTTTAAAGAGCTGAGACTTATTGAAATGTTGTGCTTAGTAGCCAGTAGATCTATAATTATTTCTAAATTATGACCGTCTGTAAAATATTTATGGATAATTCCTTCCACCTCAGTTGCTTCAGACCCTGAGAACACAAATAAAAAAACAATATTAGACAACATACATGAACACTTGGTGGCATGTTATATACAATCATCAACAGTTAAATTAAGCAGGAAAAAATTAATTGTTAGTGATTTATTTAGTTTCCTTTTAGTCACTTGGTGTTCAAAACCACAACATTAATGAAACATACCGTCTGCTTGGTGACTTCTTAAAAACTCAATATTCCTGCCACAGGAGCCGCAGAAAGACAGAAGCGTCTGAAGCATTGTCCCACAAAATGGGCAAAACATATTCTGAAAAAGGGACAACGGGGAATAATTTAGTCTGTATCTTTATAAAGTGAACTTTAAAAAAAAAAAGTAGATACTTTGTTTAATGTGTTCTACTAAGCTAGAATTGGAATAACTTTATCAAAATTAAAACTTTTTTTAACCTTAAGAGTGTTAAAGTGCCTGCAGCTACTACAACATATGTTCTTAGGGGCCTGTACTGCAAAAAAAATAAATAAATTGGAAGTTGAGTAGATATGTTAAGATCCAGTAGAATCTCTGCAATCACATTTAATTCACCATAGTAACAAAGGCTAACACTATAGGGATTCTGATTCTGACAGAAGGTTGAATTTAGAATTTCACATCTTGGTCATATTTAATTTTCATCAAAATAGATCAGAAATTGTAATTTTAGGTAAACAAATTAGGTGAAGACTAGTATGAAATGATAAGAGGACTATTTTCTCTAAACTTCTTTAGTTTACAGCTGTAAACTAAACTGCAACAATGAAATGACGTTTGTTTGTTTTTTTACCTATCACATTTTATTACTTTTTAGCTATGTTGTCCAGTATCATGTTAGTGTTTCTCTTTCACTCCTCACATCTGTACATGTAGTGCTGTTCTACAATGTATCACATTGGGGAAAATTGTTTCTGTCGTTTAAAACCTTTGGATTATTGATTTATCATTCAAATATAACATGAGCTCTGTCTATTATCTACCTTACTGCCCTAAAAATGCCCTACAGTTTGATATCGGGGCCCCACATTTATCTCTATGTAACCCTTATAACTCAGTACAGTAAAATCATTCACATTTAAAACAGCACATATCAACATTAACTAAACTACAATGTTTTACTTACTTTTCCAATAGAATGAAACTCCCGATTCTCTGCTAGCTCTCTTCCTCCTCCTTCTACGTCTTTGTATGATTTTTTTGGGCGGTTGGCAAACTCTTCCTTCTCCTTCTACTTCCTCTGCATCTTTATCTTGTAGCCATAGACTGTATGGTTGTAGCGCATTACCGCCATCAGCTGGCCGTTTAATCAGAACTTCAATTTTAATCTCACTTCTGTTGCGATTTACTTCCGTTGTGGCTTTTTCTTTTGTGTTGTGTTGTGGCTTTTTCTTTTGTGTTGTGTTGTGGCTTTTTCTTTTGTGTTGTGTTGTGGCTTTTTTCTTTTGTGTTTTGTTGTGGCTTTTTTCTTTTGTGTTGTGTTGTGGCTTTTTTCTTTTGTGTTTTGTTGTGGCTTTTTTCTTTTGTGTTGTGTTGTGGCTTTTTTCTTTTGTGTTTTGTTGTGGCTTTTTTCTTTTGTGTTGTGTTGTGGCTTTTTTCGTTTGTGTTGTGTTGTGGCTTTTTTTTCTTTTGTGTTGTGTTGTGGCTTTTTTCTTTTGTGTTGTGGCTTTTTTTTCTTTTGTGTTGTGTTGTGGCTTTTTTCTTTTGTGTTGTGTTGTGTTGTGGCTTTTTTTTCTTTTGTGTTGTGGCTTTTTCTTTTTTGTTGTGTTTTAGCGTTTTCTTTTGTGTTGTGTTGTGTCGACCCTTCTGGGCCACCGTAAATATCAATCTAAAAAGAGCTTAACTCAGCCAAAAAGGTGACCTAAGTGCTTCACAATAGACAAAAATATAGTCTGCAATAAGAAAATGTGCAACAAGACAAGAGCAAAAATATTAAAAGAAAAGCAGGACAAGTGATAAAACAAATATACCCAAATATAATACTAAATATAAAGTTTGAATTATTATATATGATTACTTCTTGTAGCAACAATAAGATTGGAATAAAATACAGTTAAAACTAAATTAGATCAAATTGCTGCATGGAGTTTGCATGTTCTCCCCGTGCATGCGTGGGTTCCCTCCGGGTACTCCGGCTTCCTCCCACAGTCCAAAAACATGACTGTCAGGTTAATTGATCTCTCCAAAATTGTCCTTAGGCGTGTGTGCATGGTTGTTTGTCCTGTCTGTCTCTATGTGGCCCTGTGATGGACTGGCGACCTGTCCAGGGTGTACCCTGCCTCTCACCTGTTTACAGCACCAGCCCCCCCGCGACCCATTAAGGATTAAGCGGTTAAGAAAATGGATGGATGGATGGGCAGAATGTAATAAGTTTCAACCCTCATAGATACTTAAAATTTGACAGAAAAGTTGGATTTTAAGTCTAAAAGTATAATCTGCGCAAATTATTAATCAGAGGTCACAAATCACATCTGCTCACCCCTCCAGATGCTGCCAGTGGCTGATCTTCAATGAGTGCCCGCATCCATTATGCGGCATTATGCAGGAGTGTCACTGCAGTATATGTTAAATTTGTAATTTGTAACACACACAATTAATGCACCAAGTGTATTGCTCTGAAGACATACATACATATATATATGAAGTATACATTGCGCATACATATTTTAATTCTCAGAGATGAATGTAGGCTGACTATTAGCCGTGTGTTCGTGTGTTTGTGAAGTCTGAAAATGTGGCTTAAATTCACTATTTTACCATCTCACCACTGCACTGTCAGTGACCGTCTATGCGTGAGCAAGGTCCTTAGAGTTCTTGAAGGTTTTTTCTATAAATCCCAAACCTGGCATATAAAAGTGGCTTACACAGTTTTCAGAAACCTTTTTGTGCATAAGCAAGCTTTATAAATGAGACCCCAGGTAAGTTCCAGAAATTCTGAAGCAACTTACATTTGGATGAAAGTCAAAGCACAGACCAGACGTGAGTGCAGACAGAACACCTGCGGCTGTCTTCTCTGCCTGGTTCTGTTCAGCCTTTCTCTGGGTGTTATTCATCCTCTTGAGCTTCATCAGGTCTATGAAACAGCAAAATACATATGAAAAAAATTGAATGATCCATTAAATATTCAGTTCTTAACATTGCTTTTATTTATCACTGAAAAAAAGAGATTTAATTCTGCTTTTAACAAAAAAAAATACCCTTATATCTAGCTTGTCTCCCCTGCTTTCGCTGAATACACTTTAGTGAGATGCTTCTTGTAGACATCTAATAGTCTCTGCAATTGGTCTGAGAAAGTTCGCTTCACTCCTGACCTTTAACCCCAAGATGTCTGGGTCATTTCTTGCATGTTCAGCTAGTTTTAATTCCCCCCACAGCAACTTAGTAAGATCAGTTCAGTTCATTATGGTGATTGGGTCCTGCTGTAGAGGAATGTACCTATTCCATAAAACTATCGGCTCTGTGCTTTACAGCTAGTATTTGGATTAGGTCAAATGTGTTTTCTGTTCTCGTTTCCAAATAAAAGAACTGTAGGTTCATCTCTCCATATGTTATTTCAGAAGCTTTGGTCTTTGTCTATGTCTCGCTGACATTAAGCCAGGCCTTCCATTTTTTTTTCTTCTCTCAGAAACCAAAAGTTTCTTCCCTGCACACCTTTAATCATGCAGTTTATTTCTCATTATATAAAAATACCCTTTCAAATCAACTACTCCAGGACCCATGATAGTATTTCAGGGTATATGGAGACTTTGTTGAAGCAAATTTAACTATTTAAGTGGGAATAATTTAGGGACTGTCCCTCTTCAAGAAGAGCATGATTTAATATTTTCTTCATGTCATGTAATGGGGAATGGTCCTAAATGCAGTTTGGTGTTTAGCGCGAGGCATGCTCATATTTATTAATAAATCCAAAAATAGCACAGCACGAGGACATGACTAGCGAACACGACGTAAACAGACTTTGACTGACAAACATCTGATGACAAACCAACGAAGACATGAGGACGGGGCGGAACATATATAGTGGGAGAGTGATTGGGAGATGATGGACAGTTGGGGACAAGGAATGACAAAGACCACAGCTGACTTCAATAACACAAACAGGGAGACAGGGAGTGATGCAGACAGGAAGACAACCCTTTTCTACACTCAAACAAACAACAAAAAAACAATTTCCACCCAACTGAATTGGATTGATTTGGCAAAAATGAATTTTGTTGAATTAACTAAATGTAAACATGTTGGGTCAACCTAATACATTCAGGTTACTGTAAGGCACTTCATTTCCAGTGTTAACTAAGCATGATTACAATGAGCCTGTGAATATTCTCATTCATCCAGGTCATGGTTATCTCAAGGAAATTTCAATCGAACGCAACTGGACTTGGTAATTTGTCTTGGAAGACGTTTCACCTCTTATCCAAGAGGCTTCATCAGTTCATGCTCGACGCTGACCTAACCTCCCCAAATAGGCGACACGCCAACGACCGTCATTAAGACGTGGAGCACAAAGGATCCAATGACATAATCAGTCTTGTAAAAGCCCCAAAGAGGTTAAATAGCTGAGTCTCCACACCAGTTAGTTGGACCAGACCAGTTAGTTGGACCAGTCCCAGCCTGGTCAGCGGCGAGCATGGACTGATGAAACATGATTACAATGGTTTCAGTAATACGATTCCTTCTATTTTTTCACGAAAAAACTGAATTGGCAGGTATTTATAATATATACATTTTATGATAACACTGCAAATGAAGTCATATACATGTATTATTATATACAACAGTTTTAAGTTATTTTGTACTGTAGCAAAGTGGTTAGTGCAGGTGCTCAGAAGACAGAGACCCTTTTCTGAGTTTGAGTCCATCCCCTGCTGTTTATTTTTGTGCCTTATAACAACCTAAATATATTACGTTGACCCAACAGGTTTACATTTAGTTCACTCAACAAAATTCATTGTTAAATCAACCCAAATTACAGGTTTGGTTACTGGACTCAATAACAGCACCACCAACAGACCAAGAAGATTTTTACTGAGTTTATTTTTAAAAGGAAGGATTTGAGGTCGTCTCGGGAAAACCAAGATGGAAGCACCATGAAACGGGGAACCCGGAGCTGGAGGGAGGTAATTGGAGAATTAGTTTGGCGGTTGAGAGTAGATGTTTTAAAAGTAAAAATGATGCTTACTGTCTGAGAGGGGATCACTGAGTTTGGAGGAGAGGTAAGTAGGATTCTGTTGGCTAGGAGTAGTAGTGAGTGAATACTGACTGTTCTTGGCTTGGATTGCAGGTGAGAGGCTGGCGGCGGACCAGGAGGGAATCCAGAAGGAGGTGAGCATGAAGAGCAACGTAACCAGTTCGTTATTAGCAGATAGAATGTCTTTGTTAAGAATTATTCGCGGTAGTCATGTTATTTAAGTATACTTTTATTTTTTAGCGGGTGTTTTATGTTGAAGACGGTTTATGGAGTTCCGCTTCCTGTCTCACGTTCGCTGACTAACATGCTGTTTACAGTGGTACAGCAGTCACTGACGATGTAAGTAGCACCCGTGGTAAAGGGAAATTAATGTGTACATGTGACTCACACTTACCGATGTTAATGAGCCGCCTTTGGTGCATTTTAGCTCCTTAAAACGGCCGTTTTGGCGAGTTAGTGTTACCGCGAATTAGGGCTGGGCAAAACGATTATTTTTGTAATCGATTAATCTAGCGATTATTTTTTTCGATGCATTGATTAATCTAATGATTATTTTTTTTAATTCGATTCAATTTTGTTTCGATTCGATTATCGATTATTTACCAATTATTTGATATTTATAGCAGTTTGACATTAATTAATTTATGTATTTCAATGAAATAAACAAATTTCTTCATCTAAACACATTTTAATAAAAATAAGATCCAAAATAAAATTGTAGTCATATAAAATTATGTTAGAGGTAGCATTGAACTGGAAATTAAATGTTGTGCAAACAAATCATATGAGTTCAGGAAAAGTTATTAAAAAAAATAAAACAAACAGCAGCAAAGTTCTCATTGACCAAAAAAATTATAAAATTCACTTCCTGAAATAAAGTGCTCTTGATTCACAAAACATCCATTTTGCTGCATTTTCTTTGTGTGTGTGTTCATGAACCATGTTGATCACATTAAGTAGTTATGCATTAGAGTTTTAACTAAAACATTTCCAAAATAAAGTTACATCCAAACAATATTTTGTTAGAGGTAGCATTGAACTGGAAATTAAATGTTGTGCAAACAAATCATATAAGTTGAGGAAAAGTTATAAAAATAAAAAATAAACAGCAGCAAAGTTCTCTTTGAACAAACAAAACGTAAAATTCACTTCCTGAAATAAAGTGCTCTTCATTCACAAAACAACATCCATTTTGCTGTATTTTCTCCTGTGTGTGTGTGTGTTCATGAACCATGTTGATCACATTAAGTACTTATGCATTGGAGTGGAGGAATGTCAGCATTTCTATATGCTCAGAAGTCAGGCTTGTCCTTTTTTCGGTGACAATGTTTCCAGCAACTGAAAAAAGCCTTTCAGATGGTGTTGATCTGGCAGGTACAGCCAGATATGATTTGGCTAAAACAGCCAGTGTGGGGAATCTTGTTGCATTATTCTTCCCCCATGTAAGGGGGTCATTATCCCTTGGAATAGGGGCTTCTCCAAAATACAACAGTACTTCTTTCCTCACTGTCTCATTTTCTCCATCCCCACCCTGATCAATGTTTTCATTACAGTCTTCCTCCTCAGAATCTGTACCCAACAAAGTGTCCAACACAGACCTGTTCTTTGTTCGGGGGGCTTGTTGAGGCTTCCTGCAACGGAGCTGCCTGCTGTAGCTGTGATCTCTGTTCCCTTTTGAGATAAAGTGCATCCCTCTGTACTTTTACTTGCAGTTTCAGAGCGTCCTCTGGAGAAAGGAATTTCCGTTTACAAAAACGTGGATCGAGGGCAGCAGCAATGAGTGACACGTTTTTCTCACATCTTCTTGAAATGCAGATACCTCTGGCTGCCAACTTGACAATATTTCCTTTTCTGCACTGTTTTGGAAAAACTTCACTGCAGCAGAATCAAATGATTTGTTTTGAGTGGATTTCAGGAGACCTTTCAGCAGGGGGGGAGAACAGAGGCTGTGACATAAGATTGTCCACTAAGAACATTAGTGGCTTGCTCATAAGGCTTAAGAACCTCCTTTAATTCACCCAGAAGGATCCATTGATCATTTTTCAGATCCAAGTACTGTTTCCCACGCTGTGTGACTTCTGGATCTGACAGTGTTGCAACCACTGGCCATCTCTGTTCTAACAGACGTTCAATCATGTAGTATGAACTGTTCCATCCTATGGCTACATCCTGGATTAGTTTATGCTCTGCTGTACCCATCTGTTTCATTCTAGCTGGCTCACTTTTCCTGATGTGCTTCACGAGGCCCCGTGCAGCTGAGAGTGCCTTGTCAATCTTGGGGTCTTTCAGTGCATGGTTTACAACCAGTTGCAGTGAATGCCCAGCACCTTGAAAGGATACCACACCAAACTTCTCTTCCACGATGTGGCGAGCTGCAACTATGTCACTTGAATTTTCATGCACAATGGCAAGGACATTGTGCTAGGAAATGTGACATTTTTCTGCCATCTTTTCCACCCAGGAGGCAAGGTTTTCTGCAGTGTGGCGCTCTTCAATTGGGAGTGTTGCTAAATTGAAGGAGAGAAGATCCCAATTTGCATTGATGAAATGACAAGTTACTCCTAATAAGACTCTGAGACCAGACTTGTCCAAACATCAGTGGTAAGGGAGATTTTGGATGTGGCCTTTTTTAGTTCGTTCCTTAGTTTCTCCACTGAAGTTTCATACTTTCTCTCCATCATGCTTCTGAAATGGCGCCTAGATGGCAGAGTATAACCTGGTTGAACAGTGGTCAGCATTTCTTTGAATCCCTCGCCCTCAACTACAGCAAGTGACCTCATGTCTTTCAAAATCCTAGATACTAAATCTCCGTAAGTACAGCCGCCTCTTCGGGGGTGCAGGGGGTTCTTTTTTTCTGACAGTAGTCCTCCAGAGTGCTCTGCTTGCTCCTGGAAACATCAATCACACACACAGCTGAATAACAAAATAAAGAACTATATACAGCATAATTACATAGAGTACATAACTTTGTAAGGATATAAATAATGTAATTATTGTATCTATTCCGATCAATTTAATCCGGAAGCAATCAAAAACTATGCATGTGCTTTTGTTGCCATCCCATAATAGTGGAAGATATTAATGTTAATCACCAATGTTCCACAAGCGATTGCATTGAAAGCATTATTTTATGACAAAAAAGCAACTCAGTACAGGACTAATTAACCACAAAACAAAGCACTCAGACAAAAATAACCAAAAACAGAAATGTGACCTACAATGGCAAAATTAGTAGCAATGAGGACATTTTCAAAATTGAGTTATTGTTAGTTTTTTTTTCTTTTTAAAACCTTCAAAATGAAGTATCGTTTGTTGCTTAAATAACTTTTGCTAGAGGTTGAGAATTAACTTCTGTATATGAGTGTGTGTTTCCCCTCGTGGATATGAATATCTGCCTTCTATGTGGGGGTGTTTGGGTGATTTTTGCTGTAAAAATATATAGCGTTAGTAAAAAAGTGGAAAACCTACGGTGTTTTGTCATCTGCTGAAACTGCTCCTGGATGCCGTTGTTTGAGGTGCTGGTGATAGCCGTCCTGCTTTTATTTTAAGCCATTTCCATCTTGCAAAGCCGGCAGACGACAAAATCGCTCCCTTTTTTGCTAAAATAACTCCATACCTTTGAACTGCGAGTTCGGATAGAGGTATTTAAGTCAACTGACTTCATGCTGATGACTCGTCGACGCACATTTTTTGCGTCAACGTATTTTGCGTGTCGACGTAATTGATTACGTTGACGCGTCGTCCCAGCCGTACCGCGAATTAGCATCATTGAGCTAACAGTGGGAGGGAGTGTTACTATGGCAAGCAGCCTTCATATTACTTTGCGTTTATGACTGTTTGCTATTTAAGTGCCGGCTATGCAGCATTTAGGAACATTATTTCAGTCACCCTGATACATATGTAATTTGCCTACTGGAAATTGTTTATTTACAGTATTTGAGTTATGGGTTTAATGATAATACAGTCCTTTTATTGTTCGATATATTTTCAGAAACTGCATCGTACCGGAACGTTGTACAGATCTTCAGTAAACGTCACAGACTCCACTGATGTCTCATGTGCTTTCTGATCGAAGCCCTGCAGCGGTTAATTAGGTGAACGAATCAAAATCAGAAATTGTAATATCCAACAGTCGTACTTGAGGTGATGGATTGACAGGAGGACAGGCAGGCGAGCAACAGACACCCATGAAGTATGGAGATGTTACCAGTAGGGAGGCGGAGCAGAGGCTGATCAGAGAAAGAACCGGGAGAGAGGAGAATATCCAGCCTTGAGGATTTCAGGAGTCCAGGAGCGAAGCTAAGTGAAGTCTGCGAGGAGACAGGTCAGGTAAAGATCCAGAAAATCAAGAGGGAAGAAATCTTATTTAGTTTCTCACTAGGAGTTGGCTCAGTACCACGCTGAGAGCGAGAACCATCTGGCATCAGCTTGCTGGAGGAGCTACCTTATAAAGCTGGTGGTAACGAGGGTGGATGAGGAACACCTGATGCTGCTGCCTGCCACGCCCTATAGAGACTGTAAGAGAACAAGAAAAGAACACAAAAACACTCACAAGCCAAAGAATCCTGAAAGTACCACCCTCTAACGGACAGCTCCTGGCGGCCGACCAGAAGTAGATGCACTGGATGCCTCAAAGTCCGAGATCAGTTGACTGTCTAAAATAAAAGATCTTGGCACCCTCATGTGTTCCTCTGGACCGTAACGCTCCCAATCAACTAAGCATTGGTGGCCACTGCCCCGGGGACGCACATCAAGGATGCGGCGAACTCTATAGGCAGGATGGCCGTCAATGGTCCGGGCGGGCAAAAGGAAGTGGAGGAGACGGGTTTGATCTTGGAGACGTTGAACACAGGGTGAACACGGAGATGAGAAGGTAACGTTAGTTTGACTGCAGAGAGGCTGATAACTGTTTCAATGGGAAATGGTCCTAGGAATCATGCAGACAGTTTCCTTGATTGAGTCTTGAAAGGAAAGTCTTTGGAAGACAGCCAAACCTGTTGGCCACGGGAGTAGATGGGTGCTGGTCATCTCTTATTGTCGGCTATTCTTTTTGGGCGGAGGTTCTGTTGAGGGCTGAATGAGTCTGGTTCCAGATGCGTCTAATGGATTGGAGTCGAGCATGGACCGAGGGATAAATGGATCGACGAAAGAAACTGGGAGAAGAGATAGTTGGTACCCTAGAGAAATTTCAAACGGTGAAAGACCAGTGGCAGACAAGATGTGAATATTGTGAGAATACTCTACCCAGGGCAAGTGGATAATCCAGGTGGTTGGATTCTGGCTGCAGAGGCATCTGAGAGTGTCTTTGACTTCCTGGTTGAGTCGTTCACATTGACCACTGGACTGAGGGTGAAAACCGGAGTTGAGGCAGGGTTTGGCTCCTAGAGATGAACAAAATTGTTTCCAAACTGCTGAGATGAATTGTGGTCCTCGATCTGATGTTATTTTGGTTGGAATGCCATGGAGACGGAAGACATGGTAGGTGAGAAGTCTGGCTGTTACAGCTGGGATGAAAGGCTTTGAAAAGGCAACAAGATGGAAGGGTTTGGAGAATCTGTCTATTATTGAGAGTATAACATTTTTAACCCTTTAGAGGTTGTGGGTCCGGTGATGAAGTCCGAGGCAATATAGGACCAAGGATTGGCAGGAATGGAGAGTAGTTGGAGTAGACCTGAGGATGACTGATGAGATGATTTGTTACGATTGCAAATGGAAGAGGAAGAAACATACTCTATGACATCTTTATTCAGGGATGGCCACTAGAAGTATCTACGGAGGAATGCTATAGTTGGACTGATTCCGGGATGGCAGGAAAACTTTGAAGAGTGTGCCCAGTGAATGGTCCTTTCTCGAAGGGAGGAAGGTACGTACAGGCGTCTGGGAGGTCCCCCACCTGGGTCTGGCTCGGAGAGCTGGGCTTCCTTGAGGGTTTTTTTCAATGTCTCAGGTGAGAGACGCCACAAAAAATGAGGATTGTGGTGTCTTCAGGTGATGCGTCATCAGAGTGGTGAATTCTGGAGAATATATCAGGCTTTTTATTCTTGGAAACGGGACGGTAGGAGATGTTGACATTGAATCTGGAAAAGAAGAGAGACCAGTGGAACTGTCTAGGGTTTAGTCTTTTTTGCATTTTGAATGTAGGATAGGTTTTTATGGTCAGTCCAAACTAAAACCGGGAGTTCCGAGCCAACCGATGTCTCCATTCCTCAAGAGCCAATTTGATGGCTAGGAGTTCTCGGGCACCGATGTAGTAACATCGTTCAGCAGGGCAAAATCTTTTATAGAAGTAAGCACAGGGGTGCAGCTTTTGGTCCTGAGGTGATCTTTGCGAAAGGATGGCCCCAATAGCTGAATCTGAAGCGTCAACTTCTAAGATAAACTGTCTAGTTGGGTCTAGATGATGAAGGATTGGCATCTGAGTGAATAGTTCCTTTGAATGGTTGAATGCCTGGTCAGCCTCTGGGGTCCAATGAAAACTTTTCTTGGTGGACGTGAGAGCAGTTAGTTGGATGGCAATCTTGCTAAAGTCCTTGATAAATCGACAGTAGAAATTTGCGAAACCTAGGAATCTCTGGAGTTGTTTTCTCATTTCAGAAACAGGCCAGTCCTTTATCGTCTGGGTCTTTGTGGGGTCTGCACTCACCGGTCCCCCCTCTAAAATGAAGGCCAGGAATGTAATGGATGGAACGTGGAACTCGCACTTCTCTGCTTTCACATACAGGTGATTTTCCATGAGAAGTTAAAGAACAGAACGAACATGTCTGTGCTTTACTGTCTTCTAGGTTCTGTGAAAAAATCAGAATGTCATCCAGGTAGACAAGCATAAACTTGTGAAGGAAATCTCAGAGGATATCATTGACCAGCTTCTGAAAGACAGCAGGGGCGTTGCATAAGCCAAATGGCATGACTAAATACTCAAAATGGCCGATATGGGTCTTGAAAGCTCCTTTTCCATTCATTGCCCTCTCTTATACGAACCAGGTGGTACGCGTTTTGGAGATCTAGCTTAGAGAAGTGGAAGAGTACATATTTTTAATAGTGATCTGGTTGAGTCTGCGGTAATCAATACAAGGATGAAGAGTACCATCTTTCTTAGAAACAAAGCGGAAACCTGCGCCGAGGGGTGAAGATGAGGGTCTAATAATTCCAGCGTCTAATGCTTCTTGAATGTATTTTTCCATGGCCTCTCGTTCCTTGACAGAAAGGTTGTAAAGACATCCTCATGGAAGTGGAGCACCGGGTAAAAGATCTATGGCACAATTGTAGGGTCTATGGGGTGGCAAATGTGAGGCCAGGTCCTTCCTGAATACTTTGCCTGGGTCGTGGTAATCGGGAGGAACCTTGGAAAGGTCGGGATCAGGTTCTGTGTCTTCATCTGTTTGTTTTTTTCTCAGGAAGGGCAGATTGCAAACAGTTTTTGAGGCACAGAGTGCTGCAGATGTCTATTCTACAGGTTCTACGAATCGGAATCTTGGAACATGAGTAAACGGTAGCAGGGATCGTTAATTTATTTTTATTTAAACGACCTGCCAGGACCCCGATTTTAACTGGCGGGTGCTCTCGGACAGGGCAAACAGCAATGTAGTGTTGAGGTGAACCACAGTATAAGCAATATCCTGAAAACATGCGTCTCTGTTGCTCTTGTGGAGTTAACTTAGCTCTTCCTATTTGCATTGGCTCTGGCGAGGATCTCTGGGGACCTGGGAGGACTTTGTGAAATTATCATTAGGTTCGGATGATTCAACAGGTCTTACGGGTCTGTTATGTCTTCTTTAACTTAGCCGTTGATCCAATCTTACAGCTAAGGCGATAAATCCAAGCGTCAGCTTGCTGAGGGGGCTCCCCTTATAAAGATGGTGGCAACTAGGGTGGATGAGGAACATCTGGTGCTGCTGCCTGCCACGCCCCAGAGAGTAGGTAAGGGAACAAGAAAAACACATACAAACACTCACAAGCCACAGAATCCTAACACCAAATCAGTTATGTGGAAAATAAATTTTTTGAGTGTAATATTAAGTATCAATAAGATATCCAAAAATATTGTATTTGAACACATGTATATATCCATAGATGTTTTTTTACATGACTGTAATATAAGTTTAATATCCGTCTTAAAGTACTTATGGTGCATTCACACTGCCCCAAACATTAGCGTCAAGAGCGGCAAGATTACATGTTAAGTCGGTTGAGGCCGTCAGGGGAGCGTCGGAGGAGCGTCGGAGGAGCGTCGGAGTCTCTGCGGCACTTTGTTCAGCTAGTTGAGCTTTTGACGTTCTTAACGCCGTGTATATGCGTTGAACTAGTTGCTTTGTCAGCTTTGCTTGACGCTGACAACACGTGTGGTGTGAGCGAACAATTACAGATTCATTTTGTTTCCTTTTGTGAACTTAAAATTCAGTAGGCAGATTATGTTGCTTTTTTTCTGTACCTGTACAGTCAAGGCCACCATTAATGACAAACCACTTGCAGATCCTGCCATCTGCACCCACAGAAAACAGAGATTCAAGCTTCTCCTCTCCAGTGAAGCTCAGTTCTTGCTGGTTCCACCTGAGCTGCCACACCGGCCCAAAGTGTCTTCTGGTACATTCACTGCATGAACACAGAGCAAGAAAGGGCAACAACTAAGGAAAGCCCCTCAGGGATTAATGTGATATTAGGATTAGGTAAGGCAAAGCAATTTTACTTTATAGCACGCTTTCAACACAATGCAATTCAAGGTGCTTTACATGATTAAAGAAATGTGAAAATTAAAACATAGAATCAATAAGAGAAAGTATAAATGGAAATTTATAAAACAAACAATAGTATTTGATTAAAAACAATAATTTAGGATAAAACATTTAATAATAGTATTGGCAATAATAGTTTCAGTTACACAAGCAAGTCTAAATAGGTATGTTTTTATTTTAGATTGAAAAGAGTTCAGTGTCTCTGCAGTTTTGCATTTGTCCAGCAGTTTCTTCCAGATTTGGGGAGCATAGAAACTAAAAGCTGCTTCTCCATGCCTGGTTCTGGTTCTAGGGACGATCAGTAGATTAGAGCTGGAGGAACTGAGTGATCTGGATGGTTTGTACCGTAATAGCAGATCTCTAATGTACTCTGGTGCTAACCCATTCAAAGATTTATAAACTAATAAAAGCACTTTGAAGTCTATTCTCTGAGCTACAGGGAGCCAGTGGAAGGACTTTAGAACTGGAGTGAAGTGCTCTACTGTCTTAGTTCTAGTGAGAACATTAGCATTAGGTATTAGTATTAATATTGTGTTTCTAATTCCTTCTTGAACCAATAGTCAGTGTCTTTAAGGAGTGGGTTGCTAATGCGTTATTTGTTTGGTCATTGCACAGAGCCCGAAATCCAGCACAGAATTGTGGAGTGTTTAACTGAAGCATAGATGCAATGTCAGCAGTGTTTGTTTGTTTTTTCACGGTTGTGAATAGAAAGAAATATGAAATAACTGTACATAGCACTTATCAAGCATTACAGCAAAACTGATATTGGGTATTGACATTTAGCTGCAGAGGGGCCCAGTTGGTAGCACCGTTCCTAGTACCTACTACATTCAATCATTCACATACCGGTGATGGTGAGCTGCATTGTAGCCAAAGCTGGGCTCGGGCACAATGATAGAAGTAGGGCTGACAAAAACTGTGATCACCAACAGTAGGCAGAGAAGGTTAAATGTCTCCCCCAAGGCCCTCAGATCGGGAGGGAACGAGCTGGAGTTTGAACCAGTAACCTTCCGGTTACAAGACAAGGTCCTACCCCCTGATCAATTTGATCAGATTTCAATCAGTAAGTGTTTTAAAAGAGGGGTATTATATAAAATTAAAATGTAATCTTATAGCACCGATTCGCAGCAAATGTCATCTCAAGGTGCGTTACAAGAACAGTTCTTAAAAGCTTTACTCAGCTAAAATAATAATGAAGTTCAGAGGTCGTGCTACAACTGTTGGTTGTTGGTCAGAAGAATCTGTTTAAAATCTATTTTTAGCCATCAATTTTTAAAGTGATACCCTAACTGAACAAACTGAACAGAGAATCTACAGCGTGTCATCACACATCAAGTAGATTAATAAAATACATATATAAATTATGAACATATCACCTGTTCTGGAAAGAAGCTCTGCATGGAACTTGGAAAGTTTTGAAATCATGGAGCATTTCTCTAACTGAAGTGATCGGAATTTGACAAGAAGACCCCTTGAACAACAGCTTTTCTAATTTCTTTAATGGCAGGAAATAATACAGCATGCCATTTTTTTCCAGCAGTGGTTAATCTGCAGCGATCTGTCACCCCTGGTCTGTGTTACATTCGTGCTCCAATGCCTCAGTGACTCTTCAACACTAAGTCAGCCCCCAGATAGCCAGATGCATTGAGTACGGTGACCAGGTTAAAGATGATGCTCAGATGCTCTAAAGGGAATGATTTTTTGATTGATCAGTTATCTGAACTTTGTGCATAAAGTTGAAAATCTCTGATTTCCTGGACCAAGTAGTCAGGAGTGGGAATTGCTGCTGTTATTTGGCTTCATACCCCTCAGAAAGTAGGTAGTTGCACCCCTGTGTCTCTATGTTACAAGAATTAACACTCGCCAAATGCCAGCAAATTTTTAGTTTAGCGAATAAAATTTGGAAAGCCTACCTGCCACAGGTCGAGTAAATGTTTGCACCAAATTGCTTATGTATATAAATCCTCATTTGTAAGGATTTATGTGATGCTCCTCTGCTGTCTGCATGCGATGTACCCAAGCGTATGTGAAACTTGAACGTCACCACACGTAATTTCCCATTATCCATGGTTTACTTGCCAACCCTCCCAATTTTCCCGGGAGAGTCCCGAATTTCCTTGCCCTACCTCAAAATGTCACAGAGCCACCATTCTCCTAAATTTCTCCCGATATCTGACGGCGTCGCATATCATGTACACTCCCTGTTTCTTATGTGAGAGGAATCGAGAACAAAACATGTTACATTTGCATTTTGTCAAGGAAGGTTCTATGGGGTAAAGTTTCCTCATTCTGGACATGAAAATCCATCACCTGGCGAAATTCAGCGTTTGAATCCAAAATAGGTCACCTACATGATTCGTGTGTCCGATGAGTAAAACAATCAGCTGTAATTAGTGACGCACGCCACAACAGTGAGCAGCAAGTTTTCACAACAGTCTGACTGAAGAAGCTGTAGTTTCAATTACTTTTTAAATTCTCAGTTACTCAGGATTAAAAACTGTTTCAACTGACCTCAAGTCTAGTTTCCTTTTATTTCGGCTGTGTGATGGTAACTCCAGCAGCGGATCAAGGCTTTTGTTCCCACTTCTTTGAGCCTGAGAGCGCAGCTGGTCGTACTTTTGGCCAAAGTTACAGCTTCCAAACCAACAGACTTTTAATGCTGTGACCAAAGTGAAAAAAAAATCCTTTCTCACTCTCTCCTGACACAGAGACTCCTGCGAATTTTTAGACTAATGAGCGACTATTCCTATGAGTGTTGCTGAGCAGGGGCGTATCTAGGAGATTAATAAGAGGGGCTAAAAGGGCTCAGGGTGGGTCTTGAACAGTAGCACTAAAATAAAAGCAAAAATTTTTGTTTAGTGGGGACCCAATCTGAGCTGGTCACATTTTACTGTTTTCATCTGTTAAAATGACATTTAAGGTCATTTTTATTTTGCTAAGGTTTATGTGACATCCATCCATCCATCCATTTTCTTAACCGCTTAATCCTTAATGGGTCGCGGGGGTGCTGGTGCCTATCTCCAACTTTCAACGGGCGAGAGGCGGGGTACACCCTGGACAGGTCGCCAGTCCATCAGGTTTATGTGACAATGTAACATAAAAGAGAATCACAAATAAAAACATTGCACTTTTTTCACAAAAGCTTTTTCTGCTTTTTTTGATAGCGTATGTTATTGCTATGGACTGTTATTATGTCAAATAAAATTCAAATATTTAATTTTTCTTTAAAAAAAAACTATTTCTAAAATAGCTCTTAAAAAATTAGAACTTACCAAAATGTTGCTTTTTCTAATAACTATTTTTGAAGTTCTCCCTCCTTTCTGTTTGGCTACAACATAATATCATATAATTGAATAATGTGTATTTGGCGTATCTGTGTATAAATCATTTAAAATTTCGGCCGGTAAAAAATAAGCCTGGCCGGTGAATATTTTTCATCTAACGGCCAACTAGGCTGGTGACTCAAAATTTTAATTTCGGACCCTGGTTGTATAGACAACAAAATGATGGATATAGACATTAACTCAAATATTCATTAGTTTCTTTCCTAATCAAATTCATCCTCAAACAATGATATAGCAGCTGCATCATCCACCGACACTCATTCCTCACCGGCTGGTAATGAAGGGTAACTTGTTATCTGTGCTCTGCACATTGTAGATAGCGATGCTGCCGTCACACATTCCCACAGCTAGCTGACCAGGGCTGTTGGCTGAGAAATCCAAAGAAGTAACAGCACTATCACAGGTAATGATTCGCTCAGGCCACTGCAGGAAGAGAAGAAGAATTACAGCTGAAGCTTCTACATACTGTCGATAACCGACCAGTGTCTGGAAGGACAAGCAGAGATGAGTAAAAATGGCAACACATCTAAAGACGAGAAAGAACAAATGTAGATGAAGTCATGAATCCTAAGGCCAATGAAAACGTTATATGTCGACAACTACTTGTTCTCAGTAAAGCAGAAAACCGGTTTATATCTTGTTAGATAAAAATTGTGTTGGTGGCATACATAAATGAACACACTGCTGAGGTATTAGCCAGTTCTAACTCCATTTTGCTTGGACTAGACCAGAGGTTAGCAACTTATCTCCTTGCATGTCGATATCCTGCATGGTGTATATGTTCCACTTTTTAAACACAATTGACTTGAATGATCTTATAATTGACTGAATCATGCAGAATCTAATGATCTAGATCAGGTTTTGGACAGGAACACAACTAATACCTGCAGGACCTGGCACTTTGATGACCACGCTTACTCATTCTATGTTTGAGGTTGTCCAAAAATGATCAACTACTGTTTCTCAAGGGAAATATTAAAGTATTAAAGACAGAGCATAACCTGTTATGAAGTAATATGAACAGAGAAGTATATAGTGTAGAGAAGGATTGTTCAACTCTCCCCAGTGCCTGACAACTATGGTCCTCATTTTGTTCTAGATAATTCCACTGTTCTGTCATCACCAATGACCAGTCAATAGCTCTTCTCATCTCTGTCTCTCATATCAACAGTACAGTCAGAACAAGTCCTCTGCTCCAATAGCAGTGTTTGTTCTACATGTCTTACAGAGTTATTAGTAAAACTACACAAATATCTGTATGCTGAGGAGACATGTGCTGAAATCCTTCATACCATGGGGTTTTTAATTGACCAGCAGCACACCAGACCTGGTTTCTGGTTTCTGAAGTCAGTCTCACCATAACCCACAGCCAGAAGGTCCTAATACAAAAAAGCACAGGTGAAGGAGAGAAGTGGCTCAGTTAAAAAGTGATCAGTTCCAACAACTGTGTCTGTAAGACCAAGTTGTGCTCTTATGTTAAACAGATAGTTCAGGATTTTTAATGTGAAGTCTTGGTTCATGACTAGAAGCAGTTAAAGGGGAACTATCATGAAAATTCTTTTTTAGCCCTTAAATGCTGTGTGTTGTGTATTTAGTGTCTAGGGATTCACAATAGCATAAATTACTCACCTCAGGTGTTGTGAAGATATTTCGGTAAACTGCTTTGGTTATATTTTCAGGCCATTCAGTTTTCTCAATTATGTATTGCATTTTATTAAATAGTATGTCACAGTACTTGCACAGGAACTGCTAAACAAGGATGTGGACTTCCAGATAAACATTAAGTGAATCTGCCATCTTTATTTCTCGCTGCAGGTGTGTAGTCCTAGTTCAGGAATTCCAAACGTACAAGTGGAACAGTTCAGAGGCTCAGTTATTGGATTATGAACCCACACAATTCTTTACGGCCTGATTAAGTTTTATTTTACATTGTAAATTACCCGCATCTATGGGGAAAGTACTTTTTGTTTGTGGGAAGGACCAGAGCTTCAGTAGTAACCTTCACCACTATCAAGAAGAATTATGGTGCGTCACACCGCCCCAAACGGCAGCAAGATTACATGTAAAGTCAATGGTCGAGTACGTCAGATTCTGTGCGGTGTGGTGTGTGCGTTGGCTCCGTCAACTTTTCAAGCGTTGCTTGAGTTCAAGCGGCAACGTAGCAAAAGCAAGCAATGCAGAAGTTCAGCTAGTTGAACTTTTGACTGACTTCACGCACTTGACGCAGTGTGTCAACCAATCAGAGCGTCTCACTGTAATGACGTCACTACACGTATCTTGAATTAAGCAGGAGGAGTAAAAAAAAATTCAATAGAAGACAAGCTGATGAGCACTTCCTTCTCTCTCTGCTTCCTCTCCTGAAAAACGTTCCACCCCACACCAAAGAGATGATAAAATTTGAAATGTATAAATTATTATACGAAAGCAGCTATGCTCTGTTAAATTTGGAACCATTGGAGCCTACAGAGTAGTTTTACTCAGTGACGGCGGCATTTTTTTCCGGGGAGGAATCAGACTCCTTTCTGTGTCCCTCTCTCTCTTCCACCGCACTTCATGCAACCAAGTTCCTTCAGATTCCTGTTGTATGTTTTTTTTTTTACATATTAATTTTATCTATTAAATATATTTTGTAATAAAAATGAATTATCTGCTTTGGTCTTCAATATTATACCTGCTGGTTCGAGAGTAAAGTTTCTGTAATTATTACCTTTACAAAAACTTTCTTAATTAATTTAGGATTTAAAAAATACATCAGAGAAAAAAAGAAAATAAGTGAATAAATTTTGCTCTCATGTTATTTTTGGGTGGCTTTTAAAAGAGCCGTTGTGGGTCAGTAGTCGTGTATGGATCTGACTATTTCTGTCAGATCCATACACGCTGTCTTTTAATAGTACTATCACAGAAACAATATTGGATTATTTTGTAATGTTTTGTCTTGAAGAACACATAATCCTAACACATTCAATGATGTTAGCCTGATGCTAGCAGTAGCACACTAACAACCTCGGGGTCTAGTGTGGAACATCTGTTGTGAATCAGCATATGTTCCTGTAAATTACTATCGTTTTTCTTTATTTCTCATGAAGTCTGCTTGCTTAAACACAGCATTTTCATTTAGTATAATCTTTTTCTTTATAATTTCAGAAATGCCTCTATTTTTATAGCTTTTAAGCTGGGCAGTATTGTTGTGTTAGTGATGGTGTGTCAGATGCGTTGCTGAACATAGCCATTACTATATTTCTAATGAGGTTTTGGGCCATTAAACAGTCGTCTTGTATATAGTTAGTGGGTATGTTAGGCAAATATTTGTAGCTGGATGAAAAACTCTTCTGACATCTTGTGAATATAAAGTTTCTGCTTTTCTACAATTAAGTATCTTTATCGAACTACAAACATGTCTGACCGGAGGTAGTGGAAGGTTTTGCGACCTGGAGGGTGGCAGGGTATGTAGCGCCCCCAACTGGATATACAGATTGTACTAAAACGATTTATTAGTAGACTCTTCAGAACAGGGGTGGGAGAGGAGGCTGTAGTTTAGAGCTACAATAATGAGGAATTCAGACCAAAGAATTGCAGTTCCATTCTATATAGACCGCAGCTGAATGATTTAGATGTAAAAAGGAATAATTTAAAAGCGTGATATGTCCACTTTAATAGTCTGTAGGAATGCAAAAAAAGTAGTTTTGTACTGAACTGTTACGTCCAAGTACTTGCACTGGAGATGCTAAACAACGTCATAGAATTATTTCTCACTGCGGGTTTTGTAGTCCTAATGCAGGAATGCAAAAGATACAGGTGGAACAGTTAAAATCTTCGGTTGCTGGATTATTAACCTACATGAAGCTTTACTGTCCTCCAGCACCAGAACCTCTGTGAAGTGCCTGGTTAAGTTGTATTTTTCATGGTAGTTTACCCCCATCTGTGGGGAGAGTACTTTTTGTTTGTGGGAAGGATTAGAGCTTTAGTAACCTCTGCCAGCATCAAGAAGGATTTCCTAAAGGACTTAATTTATTGAGCGGTCAGGTCCTTCTGACCATAAATGATGAACACAGCAAAGTGCTAAGCTTCAAATAACACTAGAATGATGACAAACTTTATTTTAAACATTAATTTATTGCCTCTTGGCTATTGTTTTATTTTTCAGGTTTTAGTCTTGGACAACACATGATCCTAATGATAATCACGTTAGCTTTACGCTAACAGTAGCACACTAACAATTATTAATTGTTATTAATTATTGATTAATTAATAAGCCCAATCTTCAAAACATTGGTGTTTTTATGATCCTTTAAAATTTACAAAAGAATGATAACCTTACTCTGCAAATTGGATTATCATAAGATTTAGAGTTTTCCAAACTCAGGAGAATCCATCTTGTAGCACTCCAATCTAAACCGTCCGACCTCTGACCCATATTTGACCGGGCCAATCATTTGCCAGTGTGGTGGAGAAATTTAGTGTTATGATTCATCTGTGCTTTGTAATCAACTGTGACGCATGTTTACTTAATGTTGTATTATCAGTTTGAATGATTAGTCTTATTGAGTGACGCCTTTACCCAAGTCATGGTCAGAGAGTTTTGATAATGATAGTCCACATCCTGTGTTACCATGGAGATGGCCCTTCGACTGGGCATCCTTAAAGGTCTACAAAGTTCACAGCTTTCTAATCAAACGAGAAAGGCGCCTTCAAGTCTCTGATTTTCATCCTGAGAGTCGTACTTTATCGAGTAGAATAGATAGACCAAGGTCGCTAGAAATAATATAAGCTTGTTGTTGTAAGATTGAGACAGGTCAGTATTCTGCATTCTACTGTGATGGTTACTGACATTAATGTCATTAATCATATTAAAATCTCCAAATGTTTAAAGGAATCTCTCTCATTTTATTAAGAGTCAAAAATCCGACTACAGCCAGCATTGTGCTTTGGGGCGGGAGTTCAGTCGTGACAGTACTATCAAGTGCCCAGCTATGTGAAACAAACATGGCAACGCCGGTTGACACTTGCATAGAAGCCAGTACCAGCTGGGCGCTACCTTGCAGGTCCTCCAATCAGCTCAAAATATTCTACCAGATGGCTCTCCCTCTTTTAGACGCCAGGTTGCAAGGATGATGATAATTATTTACAAATGTGATGAAAATATTTGTGAAACGTAACATTACAACGAACATGTAGAGTTTGTGTGGTCATAAAAACCTAAGGCAGTGCAGAATTTCATAAAAAATAGTCTGACAAACCATCAAATACAATTAGTTCCCTTGTGTTCGTGATCCACAGGAAGATCTCCATTTCTTATATAAACGATCATCATCCTGGCTCTAACTACCTCCCCAATGAAAACATTTTGGTTGTTTAAAGGCTCATGAAATAGTGTTTGCTGTTATTACATTTTTAAGACTGGAGATATTTTAACACAGCAGAAGTCAGCCTTGGTCCTTGGCCCCCTTTCCATCAAGCTGCGCAAACAAAGCTTGATTCATAATTAATAAAGAAATGATGAGAGGGGAACTGGTATTTCCAATGATGTCCTCTTGAAGAATTTAGGAGAGTTTCTTGGACCTCAAAGCATGTATCTTTAACTTTACTCTCTAAGCATTTGCTAGGTCTTACCGGATTCTTTTTATTCCAGGCCATGCTGGTGACACTGCACCCTCTGCTGAGCTCACAACTGAAAACCCAAAGACGTCCAAGTGCAGGAGAGCTAGAGATCTCTGTGCGACATTCACTCTGTTCCACCTCTTTAGGTTTCACCACTCTATCAGGGTCTGGAGAAAATCATTAAAAACACTTTTTGACCTTTTTCTTCAAATTTTACATTGTGTTCATGTATCCTTGTATAAAAAGGCTAAGATTACCTTCCAGACGTGGCAGCTTTCTATATAAAGACAGCTGGCTTTGGAAGATATTCCGCAGTATGCTCCTCTCAATTAGAAGTAAAGAGTACTGGAATTTCTCAGACATCCTGATGAACTCCAAGTCTAGCTGTATGTTTAAACTGGTCCCAACTGGTTCCGCATCTTTCAGGGAGCAGGAGGATATGACTGAAAAGGAATATGTTTGAGTCAAACAGCACATTTGTATTAAAGTAACAAAACTGAAGCCGATCATCACTTTCATTAAAGTCCTTTTACCTGTACTAGCTGAGCTGATCAGGGACAGACTCCTCTCTGCACTTCTGCTAGACTCCACAACAGTCTCAGAGTATTTCGTCTGTCTCATTTCAGGTCTGTCCTCCATCAATTCCTGCTCTGGGTGTTCGTACATATCGAAGGTGGACACAGTCGTGGCTGCGGACAAGAACGCAGTTCTTTTAAAAACTACTTCCACAATCTGAAGGGTTATTTTTGTTATACGAAACTAAAGATAAAATCATAAATTCTACATTCTACATATTCCATAAATGGCAGCTCTGTAGAATCAGTGGAAAGAACCAAGTTCCTAGGGGTGCATATCACTGATGACCTGTCTTTGATTACCCACACCACCTCCCTGGTCAAGAAAGCTCAGCAACGCCTCCACTTCTATAGAGGTGCCATTGAGAGCATCCTCACCAGCAGTCTCTCAGTTTGGTATGGTAGCTGCTCTGTTGCTGACCGGAAACCTCTATAGAGGGTGGTGAGGTCAGCTGAGAAGATCACCAGATCAGCCCAACCATCTATCCAGGACATATACCCATCCCGCTGGGTATATGTCCTGTCAAGGCCAAGAACAGCAAGATTACATGTAAAGTCTATGGTTGAGGCCGTCAGAGTTTCCGCGGTGCGGTGTGTTTTGGCCGCGGCAATTTTCGTCCATTTTTAAATTCTATGCAGGCGGAGGCAAGTGCCTGTCTCTAGTCCGGATAGTATTTATCTTGTATTTATTTTAAATAGTATTCAATACAAACAAGTGGAACAGAGAACTACTTATCAAAGTAAAATTAAATAGTTACACTTAGAATCCACCTGCTGCAGTTCCACAGGGATCTGTGCTTGGGCCGATTGTCTTTACTATATATATATGCTTCCAATTGGTAAAATAATTAGACAACATGGAATGAATTTACACAGTTATGCTGATGATACACACTTATATTTATCCATAAAACCTGCAGAAACCAATCAGTTAGGTAGATTACAAGCATGTCTGGAAGACATAACAACCTGGATGACTCTGAATTTTCTACTTTTAAATTCAGACAAGACAGAAGTTGTTGTCTTTGGACAAGAACCTTTAAAAAGGACACTGCTAAATCAATCACTTCATCTGGATGACATTAATTTGGCCTCTGGTAATAATTTAAAGAACCTTGGTGCAATTCTTGACCAAGACATGACATTTAATTCCCATATTAATCAGGTTTGTAAGATAGCTTTCTTTCACCTCCAGAATATTGCTAAATTTAGAAACATCCTGTCCAGGAGTGATGCAGAGAAACTAGTCCATGCATTTGTTACTTCAAGGCTGGACTACTGTAATTCATTATTATCAGGAAGTCCAAAAAATGCAATTTAAAGCCTTCAGTTTGTCCAAAATGCTGCAGCAAGAGTTCTGATGAGTATTAAAAAGAGAGATCACATTTATCCTGTTTTGGTTTCTCTCCATTGGCTCCCTGGTATATCCAGAATATAGTTTAAGATCCTCCTCCTTACATATAAAGCCCTTAATAATCAAGCTCCATCGCACATCAGTGATCTGATTGTTCCATATGTCCCTAACAGAGCACTTAGTTCTCAGAATGCAGGTCTACTGGTAGTTCCTAGGATTTCTAAAAGTAGAATGGGAGGCAGATCTTTTACTTATCAGTCTCCTCTCCTGTGGCACCAGCTCCCAGTTTTAGTCCACGAGGCAGATACTCTGTCTACTTTTAAGACTAGGCTTAAAACCTTCATTGATAAACCTTATAGTTTGAATGGCTTAGGTTATTCTGAGTTATTTTTTGTAGATATGCTGCTATAGGTTTAGACTGTTGGAGGACAGACTGACCACTTTTCTTCACTCTTCTACTTTCCTCTTCTACTAATTGTCAGATGTATTTTTTGCTGTTATTTCGGTTTTCAACCTTTTTTTCTCTCAGTGTTATTCTCTCCATAGAAGTTACACCTGATCTGGTATCCTGCTGGATGGGGAGCAACAATTCGGATGATGCTCCCAGTGACCGAACATCATCCATGTCCTGTTGTCAACTTTTCACTTTATATACAACATATGAAGTAATCTTACATCAGTAAATTTGTTCTTTTTGTGTCTCTTCTCTGTCTTCTCAATATATAAATAAACTGAACTGAATTGAAATTGAATTAAAGTTTCAAAGGTAACCTAGCAGTCATGGTGGTCATTCTGGACCAACATGTAGCAACAGCAGACAGTCGCCTTCCCTCATACTGAGCATGTCACGCTGGTGCTGCATGGAGGACGAAGGACCCAGGCGCAGAAACAGAGTTCAGGTGAGGTTTTATTGAGTGCAGCAACATAAGGTGAGACGATACACAACAAATGTACGACAATGATCCAGCGAGGACTGAAGCTCTTAAATAGGGGGAGACAAGGAGGAACAGGTGAAGACAATAGGAAGTGAACACAGGTGCAAACAATGGGAGGTTCAGACAGGACAACACAGGTGGAGATGAGGGAGTGTAGAATCCTGACAGGAACCCCCCTTTAAAGGCGGATTCCGGGCCAGAGTCCGGATGGCGTCCCCTTGTGGGAGCTGAGTCGGGTGGGCGACCCGGATGGCGCACTGTGGCTGGACGGGAGACGGGCGGGCGGCCCATGGCGGGACGAGTGTCAGGTGGGCGACCCGGATGGGTCCCCTGGCTGTACGAAGGACTGACAGACGTCCCCTTACGGGACGTATGTCGGGCGGATGGTCCGAATGGCGTCCTATGGCTGGAAGAAGGACTGACGGACGTCCCCTTATGGGACGTAGGTCGGGCGGACGGCCCGAATGGCGTCCTCTGGCTGGACGAAGGGCTGGCGGATGTCCTCCCAGTCCGACCAGTCCGAGGGAGGATACACCGGCGCAGCTTTGCGGCATCTGGAGCTGGATCCCCTCTGAAGCAGAGGTAGTTGAACTTGTCCCTGTGAAAAAACTCGAACAGTTCGTCCTCGCTGACGAGTAGAGGACCCCGTCTTGGGCTGGCAGAAGAAGCCTGCGTTGTAGGCGCAGCTGGACGTCTGGCTGAAACATGGGGAGCCTTTGATGAAGCGGTTGGGAAAGGAGCGAAAACAGCCGGAGAGAGGATCGGTGGCGCGTGGAGCATGGATGCTAAGCCGACGTTGGTGGAAGCGGATCTCCTTCCAAAAAAGGACAACTCCTCCTCCGCTGTCTGAAAGAGGACATCCGCTGTGTCCTCTACGTGCAGCGCGTCGTGAGAAGTGAGGCTGGAGAAGTACCGAGGAAGAGTCTCCATGATAAAGTCCTCGGCTGCGGTTTGACGAGCTGAAGCTTCCAAGCCGCATATGTCATCCAGGCTGGCCCAGAGGTCTTGCAGGAGATCAGGATCCGAGGCTTCTGCTGGGTCTATCTTTTTGGGCTGGATCGTTCTGTCACGCTGGTGCTGCATGGAGGACGAAGGACCCAGGCGCAGAAGCAGAGTTCAGGTGAGGTTTTATTGAGTGCAGCAACATAAGGTGAGACAATACACAACAAATGTACGACAATGATCCAGCGAGGACTGAAGCGCTCGCTGGACTTTAAATAGGGGGAGACAAGGAGGAACAGGTGAAGACAATAGGAAGTGAACACAGGTGCAAACAATAGGAGGTTCAGACAGGACAACACAGGTGGAGATGAGGGAGTGTAGAATCCTGACAGAGCAAGCATGTTGTGTGAGTTGAGAGGGAATTATATTTGATATATGTACACTAAAAATGATGAGAGTGGTCTAGGATAAATCTAGGATATCACAGTGTATTATCTTTGAAGAATGTATTTGTATAATGGTGCTGAAATATTTGGCACCACAAAGAAGCAAGAATTCTGGCCCCCACAGACCTGTTATTACTTCTTTAAGAAGCTAATATATCCTCCACTCATTACCTGTATTAATGGCACCTGGTTGAACTTTTCTGTAAAAAAGATACCTGTCAACACGTTCAAGCAGTCAAACTCCAACCTCGACCATGGCTAAGACCAGAGAGCTGTCTAAGGACACCAGGGAAAAGATTGTACACCTGCACAAAGCTGGGATTAGCCTATGTAAAATAGACAAGCAGCTTGGTGATAAGAAATCAACTATAGGAGCAATTATTAGAAAATGGAATAAATACAAGATCACTGACAATCTCTCTCAACCTGGGGCTCCATACAAAATCTCACCTCATGGGATACATATGACCTTCAGAAAGGGGAGGAAAGAGCCCAGAACTATGTGGAGGTAACTAGTCAATGACCTGAAGAGAGCTGGGACCACAGTAATAAAGGTGACTATAAGTAACACACTACATCGACATGGATTCAAAACCTGCAGTGCTTGAAAGGTCCCCCTGCTTATGCCAGTACATCTCCAGGCCCGTCTAAAGTTTGCAAGAGACCCTCTAGATCAGTATTTCTCAAACTTTTTACAGTGTGTACCACCTGAGAAAATGTTGAGCTCTCCAACTACCACTATCATGACCAACATAAACATACAGTAGAGAAGGCTTACCCTTTTAAACTATAGGCAATTAACAAAGAAATATTATTTAGTCCTAATAAGGATTATTTATTGGTAATTGTTGCCAGCCACAGCCAGACTGTGTGTGAATGGTACATTTTTGAATTTATTTTATTTTCAAAAAACATTTAGAATTTTCCTCCAAGTACCACTAGCTAGAGCTTGCGTACCACAGATTGAGAATCATGGCTCTAGATGATCCAGAGGAGAATTGGGAGAATATCATGTGGACTGATTAGACCAAAACAGAACTCTTTGGTATAAACTCCACTCACTGTGTTCGGAGGGGAAGAATACTGAGTTGCATCCCAAGAGCACCAAACCCACTGTGAAGCATGGGGGTGGAAACATTATACTTTTAGCTGCTTTTCTGGGAAGGGGACAGGAGGCCCAATCTGTATGAAGGAAAGGGTGAATGGACCTTGATGCTGGTGTTCCAGGTATTTATTTTTTTTGTTTGTTGTTGTTTTTTTGTAAGATTGGGGATGTTGGTTCCTGACCATCCAAATAAATTTGATTCATCTGAGGGGGAGATTTTTAATAATCCTAGTCTTTACAAATTTGTATAAATCTTCATTTCTCCTTGTTAGATCATCATTGATGTCCTTGCCTAATCCCTTATTCTGAGGATTGGTAAGTCCAACTGGTGCCGTCAAACTAAAGTTTTTTATTTTGTAACAAGAAAAAATCTACTGCAAACACTCCTAATTATCAAAAAGTTTAAGGCCCTTTTAGAGCATGGAGCACCACTTATAGCACTTTTATATTTGAGTCTGTGTTTCATTTTGAACAAGTGTAGGTTATAGGTTATCCACAATAAATTGATCAATAAGTTGTGCACCCACTTGAGATATAACAGTTCAAACAAATCACTACTGCCAAGAATTAGGGAAGCACTGATACCATGAACCAATACTTAAAATGTGGAAACTTTGCAAATATTTCCTAGAGCATGTTTAGGTCATTTTTCATAAATATCTTATTTTTGTCTAATTCACCACTTTTTGCTGTAACAAACAGAAGAAAATAAAACCTGTCTTCCAAAAGTATCACCATTGGTACTTGATATCGGTATAATATTGTAACATCCCTTACAAAAATGTAAAATACTTTCGAGCCCCTGATAATTGTTGGTAATCTTCTGACCAGGCTTGCTTTTCAACTTGAAGCATTTAGTGAAAAATTTGATTAAGAAAAAACTTTAAGTAAACTTAAGTAAAAGTAAACTTTAAATAAAAACTATCTAAACCAACATCACCCTATGTGAGAATATAAAATTATGACTAACTGTGATTGACCACTAAGGCTGGGTTCAATTTTACAAGATGCACTTGGCCCTGAATAATGCCAGACCCATATAATCAGTGTATCACTTAAATAGAACCTATAGTTTCCTTTTTACAAAATATCCAAGGAGTAAAAAGAACACAAAGGCCTAAAGTACATTTGTCAAAATATACCTAAAATATCCTAAAGACATTAGGAAAAATATTCTCTAACAACATTTCAGAAAATAATTTAGTGGATATGAAAACATGGTGGTGGTAGTGTGATGGTATGGGCCTTCTTGCCAGCTTCTGGGCCTTGATGACTTGTCCTAACTGATGGACCATCAATTCTGCTCTGCGGGAGCAAATCCTGACAAAAAAAAAATGTTAGGATTGGGACCTTGAGTATTAGTGGACTTACAGACCAGCAGAACCCAAAAATGGCTCAAAAACAGATTTCAGGGTTTAAACTAAAACATTTAAGTGTGTCCTTCCATAAAGGGGAAGTTGGATTTGTCCATCATCTGACCCACACTTCTGGTCTCACATGTGTTTTAAAACTTTTAAGATAACTAAAAATCCCATTTTACAATGAATACACTACAAAATCGTTATTATAAACGTAGCAATAATGAACGAAATATAAAACTACGATCAGCTGTTTTAAGCAGGACTCCCGTCTCCAGCTCGCTATGAATCTCTTACAGAGACACAGGAAACTTACACAGGTTGCGTCGCGTTGCTAACATCTGTGGCTGTTAAAATCTCTCCTCGGTTCTGCTCCCAGTCCTCAGAAGGGAAAAAACGTTTTAAAAAGCAGCAGGGGTTGGATAGACCTGCTGTCTTCAGCTCTCAGTGACTGAGCTGCAGTGATGGAGCCCATCAACACTGGTGAGTAGCTAGTTAGCTTTAGCTTTAGCCTACAGCTGAAGAGCTGAAGTGAATTTGAATAAGCTTTATTGACAAACTAAACCAAAGGTTTTAGCCATTAATATTATAAAGTGTCATAAAATTTTTAAAAGATCAAAAAGCATAAAAATAAGCCTTTAATTTAAATTACTAACATGATAAAAAACATATATATAATATAATGGTTAATAATATTACTTTTCTTTGTATTTACTCAGGTCTCTTTGTTTGTTTCTGTCTTACAAAACTTACTTATAATAAAAAGAAGTGTTTGAAAATTTCCTTAATTTAATTCTTAGTTAAGGGTCAGCCCTACATTGGTCCGCCTGGGGTCCCTAGGCTCTGGGGTTCTCTGGACATATTTTGCTCTGATCTCATTCATGTCTATGTCAATTCCTGGCAGACATATTGATGGCTACTCAAACATTCGCATTGAGAAACCTTACATACACCAGCATGGTTTCTCTCTCTCTCTCTCACTTGCACACACACCCACACATGCACAAACACACACACACACTCACACACACACACACGCACACACACACACACACACACACACACACACAGCTGTGGGGATTCTTCATAACATTAAAAAGATTATGCACAACCCTGAGCATCCTCTTCATCAGACTATCCTACAGCAACAGAGTATCTTCAGTCAGAGGCTTCTTCAGTTTCGCTGCAACACAGACCGCTACAGGAAAACCTTTCACCCCACAGCCATCATAGTCTACAACAGCTCCTTGAAAAAAGAATTAGTAATGACCTAAAACCACATTGAATTTCCCTCTGGGATTGTTAAAGTATTTTTTAATACAATTGACTCCAGTGTTTAGAGATATATTCTTTGGCCATTAGCTTTACAGGGACATTGTTTATGTATTTATGTATCCATATTTGTGTGTTGTGGTTGTTTAGTTCTTGGTTCACATTGTTTGTTTTGTTTTGTCAATATCTCTTTTTATGTTGTTGTTTTTTCCCCTCTTTGCTGTCATACGGGTGTGGAGGCAGACTGGGAGGTTTTCTTTGTTCCCCTTCCTCTCTGAGTATCGTCAACTCACACTCTCTCTCTTAACTTTTTGTTTTCTACCTCTCTTCTTAATCTTCTTTCTTTATTCCCCCTTATTTTCAGTTATATGTATATAACAGCAGAAAATAAAACCCACAGCAATCTCAAATAAAGATTTTTCACACATATATATCTAGTGGAGAACTATAGCAAATGCTGTAATGCTCCACTTGAGAAAGTAAATCTGTTGGGCTTCCACTCAGACACCAATTCTGAGTGCCTCACTATCAGACAGGACACATAAAAAAGTTTTGGCATTAAAACAACAAATAGAAGACATCAGTGAGGCGGTAAAAACTTTTTCACAGCACTGTAATATACTTTTTTAACTATTGAATGTATTCTCTTGAATCAAACCTGCATCCACAGTGAGCAGGAGGTTGTTCTGTGCATGTTTGTTTTTAGTTGCTCCATTCAGTGTCTGCATGGCTCGGTCCACATACTTCTCATTGTTCACTCTGTTGCTGCAAACTTCAACATACTCCTTATTTCTTTCTCTGCAATATGAAACAAAGTGAAGTTAACACCAATTTGTGCCAGTCATAAAAAAAAGAATAAGATCTAAATATTGGCAAAAGATCAAGAAGATTTTTACTCACCTTACGATGTTTGCATCATCAGCATCCACTGACACTAAGGCAGGGGGCAAGTCCAGCAGAGTAACGGTGTCTGTCTCTGTGATTAAAATGTCTTTAATAACTTTCAGAAGAGCTTGTGCCCCATGTTCTTTCACTGAGTCTTTCTTCCACTTTTCATCTGGCAACAGAGATTTCACAAAAAGGAACAATGTTCAAGCTAGTTGTGTCTTTTCCAGTGCAGAACATCATTAACTAGCAGAATGAAATTCAAGTAGGGATGCACCAAGGAATCAGCTATAAACAGGTGATTTCCAGCTTGATCTGCCCGGACTGGAAACCAGGTGGTTGGAAACTCAAAAGTCCAATCTTTTACCAAGTGTGGAAGGCGCCAAACATAATATCAACAAGCTGCTTGGTAAAACAATGAAGTGGATGTTGTAACTGAGAGAAGAACTTAAAGTTTGCTATCAGCTAGGTGTTCAAAATGAAGCCAGATAAAGTATAAAGAAGTGGAGACATGCCAGAATGCAAGAGAGTAAAAAGAGAGGATTTCAGGAGAAGGTTGAATGAAATGAAAACAAAATATATCTGACTTATTCTTTGAGCTTTCAGCTCCTGTCTGTCAAGAAAAACTTTGCATTAGGAGATATCAGCAGCCTTTAGCAAAGTCTGAGGCTTATTGTATGGATCAGCGTTCTCAAAACATACAGAGAGAGCAGTCAAAGCTTGTCAAAAACCAGAGCTAGCAAAATTGTTCCATATATTCCAGTTGGTGCATCTACTTGTATATAATATGGTGATGAACCTGGAAAGTTGAAGGGCAGGTCACATCTGGAAAATGTTTCCTCCATTTCCTCGTTCACAGACTCTATGGTTGACTGGCTGGATATTCTGCTGCTACCCAATACTGACCTGAAAAAGAATCATATCTTAAATAGTCATTGTGAGGGCGCTGGAAAGCATCTCCCTAACTGAGCTGAAGCACGTACAAACACTGATTGACAGGAAGTTTGTGGAACTAGTGTTATGATTTTATTTTGGAGAGCACTAACCTCTCTGTCTTTGAGGCCAACTTCCTGAAGGCAGATTCATTGGGTGCACACATCACAACAGCCTAATGAATTTCTTTAACATCCAACTTATTTGAGGGAGACCACGAGACTAAAGACAGAGGTGGAGTTGGACGAGAGTTTTACTTGATTTAATTTGACTCAGTTTGTTCTGCTCATTATTTAATCTCTATTAGTTAGTAGTCTTGCGATGGACTGGTGACCTGTCCAGGGTGTACCCCGCCTAATAACAGAGATAAGCGCCAGCTGCCCCACGACCCATCAAGAGTACGTGGAATAGATAATGGATGGATAGTTAGTAGTCAGATGTATTTTGTGAATGTAAAAAAAATCTATTTTAGTGGTCAATTGTACATCTTAATATGTTTGTAAATACATTTGTGATATTTTCCTTCCTCTATTAAAGCAACACAGTATTTAAAGAGCGGAGTAAGGTGGTTTTAAGTTCAAGCTGTAATACTTCTAGTGATGCTGTGACCTTGGTTCCTTAACTTGCTACTTGTGAAAGCCATTGAAGACCTCTTGGACACTGAAAAACATTTAAAACAGCTGTGGTCTGCTGTTGTTTTTTCATCATACAGTGCTCTTCATTAGTGCTGGCTTTTCATTCTGTTTGATGGTGAAACAACACTGGTTTTTGCAAATAACATACTTTAGCACAGACCTGAAGGAACAAAATCTCAATAGCTTGTGTCCAGGATGACATGTGTGTGGTTTCTATGCTGACCCCACACATATAATACACCACAGCTCTCTCTGTAAAACCACAGTATGGCAATTTCCTGACCCGAGACCTGTCCTGTCCTTGCTGACCCAAACCACATATTGATGGGTGTGGACGGGACAATCCACAAAAGTGATATTTTCCATGGCTTCCACTTGGGGAAAGGTTTAGCTGGGGATCCACTTGTTGGGAGAAGTAAAAAGAGCTGATGAATATCATTGTGCATCAGAATGACTATTCTGGAAGGAATCGTCGCTGAAAATACAGCATCTACCCAAATGCTGTCAGAAGTTTAGCTATTCTAATTACAGTGTTTTGCTTCAAGTGGTCCTTTCCCATGGGAACAAATAGGAAAAAATTACAAGCAGACCAATCTCACTAAAGACTGCTCTTCAATCACTAGGCAGGGTGCTGGTCTGTTAGGTTTCAAAGCACTTGATTTCCTGACCTTCTCCTTCTGGTTGGATAGATCATGTACATTTTCAGCTTCTTAGCTCTCCTTCCAGGTAGAGGTTTTGCTATCATTAGTTCAAGTTCGATTTTTGTCTGCCTGGACCTTATTTATAGCATCCATTCCGTTTATTTACGCACCTGTAAAAGTTTGGAGCGACTTTGAGTCCTTTGGGAAAAGTTTATATCCATTGGAGATCAGCTTTGTTGTCTTCTGGGATGTGTTACAAGCTTTTAATCCAACCAATTTCAATTTACACTAAAAAGCAATTCACTGCGTCATAGACATCTGCCATTATGGACTATGGTGACCTCATTTGTACGAATGCCCCAACTCAAGTATTAAAATTGCTTAACTCTGTCTACCATGCAATTTGTAAGCCTCAAACACATCATTGTGAACTTTATACACGTGTGGGTTGGCCAGCACTAGGAACTCGTAGACTCACTCACTGGTTTATGTTCATTTAAAAAGGTATTCTGTGTTGCTCCCACCATATCTCTGTGAACTTATTCAAAAAAGAGTGACTGGACAATATACTTTACGTTCCCAAGAATCATTGCTTTTGCCTGTACCAAGTGTTTGCAAAAAATCTGCTATGGTGGCATTTCAGTATTCTGCCCCCACACCATGGAACAATTTACAAAAAGACTGGAAATTAAAGGAACTGGTTCTAAGAGGACAATTTAAACTATTGCTCAAAGGTTTGGAAATTAGGGCCATTTGTAAATGTTTATAAATAGCTTTATGAAATTTTGCTCGAAATCTGTTTTATATTTTTAAATAGTCTTGAACTGTGCCACTGTCTTGGCCAGGCCTCCCTTGGAAAAGAGATTGGTAATCTCGACAGGACCTTCCTGTTTAAATAAAGGTTAAATAACAATAAAATAAAAAAACAGCTTTAGTCTAAGCAGGTTGCAAAAAGGGAGCCTGTGGAAGCTGTCCACTTGGTCATTTTGGTTGTGCAATTTGGAAACACGCAAACGTGAAACATGTTGATGTCTGCAGTAGCAAGTTCTGTATAACTGACCACCATAGAGCACAGAGTGAAAGTCCCGTTTAGACTACAACTGGGATGGGGCAAGGCAGTAACACCAACAAAACCACCTCTTTGTCTAGTGGGATTATAAGGCCCCCCACCCCATTATAAACACCCCAGAAGACAACAATGCACCACCTCTAAGATGCTCCAAACTTACAAGGGAATAGTGCTAGTGATTCATAGCAAAACAGTGATGAAATGAATTCGTTTTGTGGCAGATAATGCCTTATTTTGAGGCTGCACGTTGGGTGCCACCAGACTTTTGTTTTATAGATATACTCTGATCACAAACACATCCAGATATGTCACTAACGACTTTAAGGAACACCAAACTTGCCTGGGTGAGTAAATGAATGTACATGCATGCTATAAATAAGGTCCAGGTTGAAAAAAAACCTTCCCTTTTAATTTTGGGGCACCAGTTTGCTAAGCATTGTTGTCTGGGTTAGATGCTCTGAATGTAACGTCATTACTACATTCTTAGCTGCCTTGGGCTTACATTTTCTCTATGGTGGCCAACTGTGGCTCAGGAGTTTGGAGTTTTCCTTGTAAGATGTAGATGCTAAATAGCAATATCTAGAAAACGTCAGAGGGTTGTCGGTTCGAAACCCAGATCCATCTGTCTCAGTCGTTGTGTCCTTGGGCAAGACACTTCACCTACTGGTGTTGGCCAGAGGGGTGTGATATGCCTCGCCATTGTCAGTCTGCCCCAGGACAGCTGTGGCTACAATCCAATCCACCAGTATGTGAGTTGAATAAATAATGTTATATGTAAAGCATGTGCTGTGGCTTTTTCCTTTCTGCCCTACTATTATTTGCCTTTTTATTTCTTTACTTTAAAAAAATTTATGTAGTGACTTTGTACACACTACTCAATACCAGTCGGATACCGGATGGATCCTCCACCCCCCTTTTTTGGACTATGTTGTAAAGAACTGAGGATTACAAAAGGGCTCTCTGCTCTTATGAAGCTTTTCGGGATCTACTACAAAGAATGCATGACATGGAAACTAAATCCAACACCTTGAGGAGAACGCAAGAAACAATACAAATCTGCCGGTGGCATACGACAATCAACAGCCGGGAAGGTCGATGCCAACAATACAGAGTAAGATCCCTCCAAACAGACGGGGTCCATTGCAAAAAATTCCCCACTCATCAGAGCTGTGGCCCTCCCTCAGATGTCAAGGCAAGGCAAGGCAATTTTATTTGTATAGCACACTTTCAACACAAAGCAATTCAAGGTGCTTTACATGATTCAGTGATAATGAAACCACATGATTACAAACAAAACATATAAGTTTAACAGTAATAAATCAGTAAGAAAAGATAATGTAAGGAACAAATTTATGTAATTAATACACAATCACTTAAAAAAGAAATAAAAAAGTAAGAATAGAAATTAAAGCACAACAATAAAAAATAATTTAAGGAACAAATTTATGCAATTAAAACAGCATACTTTCAACATACTTTGGTGCTAAACTGTTCAATGATTTATAAACAAGTAGAAGTATTTTAAAGTCTATTCTCTGAGCTACAGGGAGCCAGTGTACGGACTTTAGAACTGGGGTGATGTGTTCTACTTTCCTAGTTCTAGTGAGAACACGAGCAGCAGTGTTCTAGATCAGCTGCAGTTGTCTGATTGATTTTTTAGGTAGACCTGTGAGGGTGCTGTTGCAGTAATCGATCCGACTAAAGATAAACGCATGGATCAGTTTCCACGGTCCTTCTGTGACATAAGTCCTTTAATCCTAGAAATGTTCTTCAGGTGATAGAAAGCTGACCATGTTATTGCCTTTATGTGACCCTGGAGGTTCAGGTCTGAGTCCATTATTACACCTAGATTACGGGCCTGATCTGTAGTTTTTAGTTGTATTAGCTGAAGCTGTGTGCTGACTTTGGATCGTTCCTCCTTAGGTCAAAAAATAAATACTTCTGTTTTGTTTCTGTTTAGCTGGAGAAAGTTATGGGACATCCAGTCGTTGATTTGTTCAATGCATTTATTTAAGTTCTGGATAGAATCAAAGTCACCTGGTGACAACGTAATGTATAGCTGTGTATCGTCTGCATAGGTATGGTAGCTAATCTGATTGGCTGCTATAATCTTGGTTACTGAGAGCATGTAAATATTGAACAGGAGGGGCCCCAGGATGGAGCCCTGGGGGACCCCACATGTGATTTCTGTTTGTTCTGATGAGAACTTTCCGATGGACACAAAGAACTTCCTATTTTTGAGGTAAGATTCGAACCATTGAAGAGCTGTACCAGTGAGTCCGACCCAGCTCTCTAATCGTTCCAGTAATTTTGTATGATCAACAGTGTCAAATGCTGCACTGAGGTCCAACAGAACCAACACTGTAGTGTCAAACACGACAAGCGTTAGACAACCAAGAAGAGAAACGAACATTGAAAGAAGCCTCACTAAGAAACAACTCCAATTATCCCCTTAAAAAACAGATTTGCATCTCTCAGCTCCTCACCGCCAGCTGCAGTGCGAGGTCACCAAAATAAAAATAAAGATAAAGCAAACCACACTAGGAAAAAGGAAAAGTCCTGAGAGAAAATGCTTGTTATTCATGATGGATCGATCAAAGGTAATGAACAATTATGCATCAACACAAGGGTTTTTATTTGTCCACAGATGACAGTGAAGGAAATCTCTGAGAGGATTCCATCGATCATTGAGAACAATGCAGAGCTGGGGAAAGTTGATGTTCATGCTGGAACTGCTGATATTTCTCTGAAACAATCTGAAATTCTAAAGAAAGACTTATTGGATTTACTCCAAATATTTTAACAACCACAAGTTAGAGCTTGTCATTTCTGGCCCCATTGACCTTTTGCCAGCCCCGCCCCCTAAACGACCATTGTCCAATCACAGCAACCATTACTATGTGAGCAGGTCCGACAAACATTGACTCTAAGCAAGATGGTGAAGCTCTGCGCCCACGGTGTTTGTAAATGGACACCAGATACCCCCGAGAGATTGTCTGGAGGAGGGGTGTTTTTCATGTGTTTTGTCCACTTTAATGAAATGAATGTCTGCCTAAAATCCAACTTAAAACTAAGTTCACAACAAAGTTTCTTACAGCATGCAGACAGCAGGAGTACTCAGAGAATCTTCCCACTCACCAAATCATCATATTTGCTGTGCTGCGCTGTGCTACATTCAGCAACATTATATTAATGCCACTTTACATCCCCATTAACAGTAACGGCGTTGTAACGCTAGTCGTGTTTGACCATTTGTTTGTTGGACGTAGCAACAGTAACTAAGGAGGGTGGGGCTTGGCCAAAGGTCAATTCCTGCTACATGATCAGATGAGTAGTTCAGTAGAACAAGATAATTTAACAGGTTTGTTAAAAATGTATGTGCTGGATGCTCAATTATATTTATAAAAAACGTTAACGTTTGCTGTGGTCCTGGGTTCAATTCCTGCCGGGGACGGTGTGGGTGCTGAGGGTGTGTTTGTTCCTCCAGCTGGAACACACAAAGATAAACAATACATCACCCTGAACAAGCTGCTCCCTCCAGAGATAAATCAGCTGGTGCAGACGAAAGCAGGTATGAACCAGCTGAGTCACACATCGAAAAACAGAGACATAACCCCTCCAAAATCTCATCGTCATCACCGATTGTCTCGCCATATAAGTCACCCATCATCTCGCCATATACTGTAAGTCTTTCTCCGATGCCCTCCAAACTCAAATAACGAAAGGGATTCTTCTAACGCCGAGAAATGGAGTATGCCCAGGCACTAGCCATAAACAATGTGGCTCTCCCATACACCGGACTGTGTCTGATATCTGATATCGACCAGACACAACTTCTAGACTGCACATTACTCACAAATCCCGGTAATTTTTAGCAATAGATCCTTACACATTAAAATTACATATAACCGAACAGCACAGAATCTAATAATAATATCTTGCAAAAATAATCTCTCAATCACAGAAAGAAATATTAAGGCAGCAACATAAATATTTGGTCTCTATCAGGAAAGTCTCTCCTAATCACTGATTTCATCATCACACAAGATATACATGCTCTGTTTCTTTCAGTAACTTGGTTAGATGAAAACAGAAAAACTATACTAATAGACACTTGTCCAGCAAATTATTATTTCATTAGTGAGAGCAGAAAAAACAGAAGAGCTTGAGACCTGGCTGTAATAATCCGTTACTCTCTAAATCTGAAAAACTTATTAATAAGTAATGTCAGTTCCTTTGAATGCATGGCTGCTGAGACAAATGAGCCAAACAAAGTCCTATTTCTAAACATATATAGACCACCAAAACCTAACAAAAACTTTTTTTAATGACTTCAACAATCTTTGCTCTGCAATTTGTATAAACTATGACCAGATAATAATTGTGGGAGATTTCAACATCTGTACTTACAAACAACAAGATAGAGTAACAAAAGCACACTCTGGACCTACTTATTAGCAAAGACTTAAGTATATCAAACATCGCTGTAACTGATATTGCATTATCTGACCATTTCTGCAGCTCATTTGAAAGCACCATCTTAGCTAAAATTTCTAATCACAATCAGACCATTATTAAAAAAAGCCTTCTTAAAGAAAACTCAGCTGAAAACTTTAAACTGATGTACACTCCAACCTTTTCTAAATCACCAACATCCACCAACACAGACTCAGTGAATAAAATGACAGATGATTTCCTATCCAAAATCCAAATGATGGATAAGATTGCACCACTTAAGGTTAAAGCTGTCTCTAGTAAAAAGAAGTCTCAATGGAGAAACGATCCACTGGTATGTAATGAAAAAAGGGAGTGCCGGCACGCTGAGAGGAAATGGCGGAAAACTCGACTCCAGGTTCATTACGGGATATAAAAAGAGAAACTGAACAAGTATCAAGTAACCTTAAAGGGTTCAAGGGAATCATTCTTTTCTGAGATTATTCACAGAAACAACAATAATGGTAGGACATAATTTGATTTATTGGAGAGACTAACTACTCTTCCAGTGACAGTACCCCCTGAACTAAACTACACAAGGGCCTTTAATGAATTTGCCAGCTTCTTTACTGAAAAGATCTTGAACATCAGAAGGCCAATCAGTACATCAGCTCCAACCCCAATACATATGAGCCCAATTAACACCCATGCAGAGAAAATGACTAATTTCCAAATAATAAATCAATCAAGCTGTGATGAAATTATTGACAAACTTAGCCCTGCCACCTGCTGCTTAGATATCTTACCAACAAGTTTTTTTAAAAAGGTCCTCCAATCAAAATAATTAACACATCTCTCCAATCAGGTGTCTTCTCCAAAGCATTAAAAAAAGCAGTTATCAAACCAATACTAAAGAAGAAGAACCTAGACAGCACGTTGATGCAAAACTACAGACCAATCTCTAATCTCCCATTTATCTGTAAAATTATTGAAAAAGATGTGTTCCAACAATTAAGTAGCTTCCTAGCAGGGAACAACTGCTTTGATATTTATCAGTCTGGTTTCCGTAGGCATTACAGCACCGAGACAGCCCTCTTCAAAGTCTTCAATGACATCCATACAAATTCTGACCGTGGTAAAACCACAGTACTGGTACTATTAGACCTCAGTGCAGCGTTCGACACTGTTGATCAGGATATATTACTGGAATGTCTAGAGGGCTGGGTCGGACTCTCTGGTACAGTACTCAACTGGTTCAAATCCTACCTCAAGAACAGGAATTTATTTGTGTCAATTAGCCAATTATCATCACAAAACACAGAAATTACATGTGGGGTCCCCCAGGGCTCCTTCCTAGGGCCCCTCCTATTTAGCATCTACACGCTCTTACAAAGCAAGATTATAACCACCAATAATGTTAACTACCAGAACTATGCTGACAAAACTCAGCTTTATATCTCAATGTCACCAACTGATGTTGAACCCATCCAAATCCTAAATAAATGCATTGAGCAACTTAACAACTGGATGTCCCATAATTTCTTCCAATTGAACAAAAACAAAACTGAATTGAAATATCGACTACATATCAGCAATCTGCTTAAACAGGTCCAACTAGAAACTACCAACCAGGTCAGTAATCTAGGTGTAATAATGAACTCAGACCTGAACCTCCAGGGTCACATAAAGGTAATAACAAGGTCAGCTTTCTATCACCTGAGGAAAATTTCTAGGATTAAATGACTGATGATACAAGGAGACCTAGAAAAACTCATCCATGCATTTATCTCTAGCCGCCTTGATTACTGTAACAGTACCTTCACAGGTCTACCTAAAAAATCAATCAGACAGCTGCAGTTGATCTGGAATTCTGCTGCTCGTGTTTTCACTAGAACCAGAAAAGAAGAACACATCAACCCAGTTCTAAAGTCCTTACTCTGGCTCCCTGTAGCTCAGAGAATAGACTTCAAAGTGCTTTTATTCTTCCACAAATCATTGAATGGTTTAGCACCAGAGTACATTAGAGATCTGCTATCATGGTACAAACCATCCAGATCAGTCAGGTCCTCCAGCTCTAGTTTACTGATCATCCCCAGAACCAGAACCAAACAAGGAGTACCTATTTAGACTTGCTTATGAGTAACTGTTTTTATTTGCTTGTTTTTAATTTTCACACGAATTATAGTCTTGATTACTATAAATGCTTTCTTGTGGGGTTTTTTTTATTAAGAACTCTGAGCTTTTTCAGCAAGATCAGTTAGCGGAAGGAAGAACTGTAAGTTTTTCAGCGAGATCATTTATGGAATAAAAACTGTGTTTTTACCTGCTTGTCCTTACATTGATGTATTGTCTTGACTATTGTCTTATTGTAATTGCTTTCTTGTATTTTGATCATCAAATCGATTTATAGTGTTTTCCAATTTTAATCATGTAAAACACCTTGAATTGCCTTGTGTTGAAAGTGTGCTATACAAATAAAATTGTCATCCTTGCTTAGCCTAAGCTTCAGTTGGTCCAAATAGAAACTACCAACCTGGCCAGAAATCTAGGTGTAATAATAGGCAATAACAGGGTCTCTCTTTCTCTGTATCTCAAGCCGCCTTGATTACTGTAACAGTATCTGTAACAGCTCTACCAAAAAAAAATCAGTCAGACAGTTGCAGCTTATCAAGAACGCTGCTGATCTGGTTCTCAACAGAAATGGGAAAGTTGAACACATCAACAAAAATCAATACAATTCACTTTTATTTATAATGTGCTAATTCGCAACAAATGAAATCTCAAGTCACAATAAAAGTAGTTTCAATACAATTATACAAACAGTCCAATCAGTTAAAAGTTTTCTATGTAAGGAATCCCAGCAAATTGCGATGAGTCATCGACATGAGGTTGTGCCTGGATCATGCAGACTCCAACCACAGCAATTCCTCAGCAAACCCTCATACTGAGCAAGCATGTAGCAACAGTGGAGAGGAAAAACTCCCCTTTAACAGGAAGAAACCTCCGGCAGAACCTGCCTCAGTACAAGCGGTCATCTACCACGACCGTCTGGGGGTCTGAGAAGACAGAGAAGAGACATCATGGAGGATGCTCGGTGACTTTGAGCATCATCTGGACCGATGTTCCCCATCCAGCAGGGGGCATCATAGTTGAGCAGGGTCAGGGTCCAGTTCTAAAGTCCTTAATCTGGCTCCCTGTAGCTCAGAGAATAGAATTCAATGTGCTTTTATTAGTTTATAAATCATTGAATGGGCTAGCACTAGAGGATCAACATTAGAGATCTGCTATCACGGTACAAACCAATCCAGATCACCCAGGTCCTGTTGATCGTCCCTAGAACCAGAACTAAATGTTGAGAAGCAACTTTTAGTTTCTGTGCTCCCCACATTTGGAACAAACTGCCAGATGAATGCAAAGCTGCAGAGTCTCTAAACTCTTTTAAATTAAAAACAAAAACTTGTCTATTTAGACTAGCTTACGAGTAAATTACATGAATTTTATTTGCTGTATCAATTGCTAAACATTTTTGTTTCTGTTTGTGATTCTACTGTTACTGCTAAATGTAATATTTATTATTTTTGTGTTCATTCTTTTTAATTACTGTTATTGCTTTTGTCTGTGCTTACCTTTCAACATTTTAATACTGTTGTTGCTAATTGTTTTTATTGATTCCTGTGTTCATTTTTACATTTCTGTTATCATGTGAAGCACCTTGAATTGCCTTGTGTTAAAAGAGTGCTATATAAATAAAATTGCCTTGCATTGCCTTGCCATCTTTGAGTGTCCAAAAAAGTGATATATAAGTTTGATGCATTATTATTATCATTATACTATTTTACATTATTCTCAGTTTTGGACGTGGAATTGAATAGGATTATCAGCAACTTCAATGCTGAATACAACTTTTGTTGAAAAGTGCCTTGAGCTGGCATCTGTTGTGAATTGGAGCTATATAAATAAAAGTGAATTGAAATGAACTGAAAAGAAACTGAAAAAAATGCAATAAACATCCTTCAAACTGAAGTGCTGTTTGTACAGCTCCTCACAAGGCCAACCTACCTCCAGCTGGTATACAGAAATGTGCTGTGTTACCTTGAAAAAGGCATAACGAAGCTCCCAGTGAACGTTGTCTGGTCTGATGTTGATCCAGCAGAGAGTTCCTCCACCAAGAACCTGCCGACCAGCTCTGTTCCAACATCTGCCTGGTGCAGAGGCTGAGGGGTCACTTCATTGTTTTCCTCATCAAACACCTGAACACGGGAGAAGACTCAGCCTTATCTATTATATTAAACTCCTCTGATTATTCAAGAGCAGTAAATATCATACATATCTGCAATATGAATTACTGGTAGCTCTTTACTTGCAACTTATTTTTGCAACTAACAAAATTTTAGATGCTAAAAATTTTGTTATTTAGTTCTACGTATCTGCACAGCAAAAATTGTGGAGAAGAATTATCACAGTTTTAAAAAAATAGAGTTGATTTTAACACCAACAGAGTAATTTCAATCTTTCCAGTGTAAAATTTTAATCATGTCTGGAGTAATTTATCTGAGTTGATCACACTGTTGTTAATTTAACTCAGATCAGAGTTAAATAAACCTCCATGATTGCAATTCAAAGTCAAGTGTTATTTTTTTTGGTGTTAAACGAATGAAGAGGACCAGTTCAGAGTGAATTTAACTCCATCCAGACATAAGTAAGCTCCACCCAGAGCCCACACATTTTGTTGTACGCCGCAAAGACTTATGGGTAATGTATTTGTGTTAATTATAGGCCCTGTCCAAATACCCACACTGCACCCTACGGTCCTCCACGAAGTGCACTTGGTAGAAGTGTGAACATGTGAATGAATAACTGCACGATTGGGACAGTGAGGATTTCATCGTCGGCCTGTGCCGTATCTCCATGACAACCAAAATGGGGGTGCCGCTTGTGTTATTTTCCTGCTTAATATGATAAAACTAAAACAAAATCATCAAGTTTGATAAATACAAAATATGATTAAGATATAAAAAATATCTAGCAAATTCTATAGCATAAATTCCAAAGTTATAGAAAATATTGGATTTTAATCAAATAGGCTATATTATATTTATTTACAGAAAATATTGGCTGTAAAGTAAGCCTTTTGATTATTTAAAATAATATGTTTATTGTTGTATGTATATTTGTCTTACCTGCTGTGTTAAATGAACAGACAATGGAATGCTGGGAAATGCTCATTTTACCAGAAATAAATACCCAAACACCATTTTATTTAAAATGTAGAGAAATAGGTTCTTCATTATTTAGAATGTTTATGTTTTTTATGACTTGCTAAAAACACGGTCCCAGGCAGTTTTAAAGACAAACTGATAACCATACACTTGAACATATATTTGTCGGAGAAGCAGCTGGAACATTTGTTTGCCGTTTTGTCACAGAATTCCACACGTAGCAATGGATTGTGGGTAATACACTTCGCTGAAGTCAGCATCGGTGCGACTTCAGCGAAGTGCGGAGCCAGGGTGCAGGAGGGGTGGGGCCAGGGGCCGGATGACCTCTTGAGGAGTATCACATTAGAATTCTTTATTGTTCATGATGACAAATAATTAATAAACTATTAGTTAGAAATAAATGTTTGTTAAAACCTGTTACTTGTTCCTTTCTGAATATGGGTTTGGCTCAATCCGTAATATGTACACCAATGAGTGTTATTTTCTTGATATATTCACTCGTAAATGTTAATTTTGAAGGTTTATTTTAACACCTAACAGTGTTAGTTGAGTTCACACTGAACACAAAACAGTGATTTTGAATCCCTCTTGTTGCTTTCAACTCTGTAATGTGAGTTAAAGAAAGAACTCTGTTTTGGTGTTAAATATTTAACTATTCAAGTGTGGATCTGTATAAAGCCCGAAAAATTGTCCAATCAACTCTATAGGAGTTGATTTAACACTCGACTTTTTACTGTGTGGTTAACGTGAGTGTGTGTAGATATCTGATGGGTCCACTGTGCCAGTTACCCGAACAGTTTGTCTCGGAGTTGGACCCGCCGTCCTGTCCAGAACTTTGCTGCCGCCCAAAGTGAAACTCCGTCTGCTGGAGGAGCCGAGCAAGCTGCTGCCGCGTTTGGAGCTAAAATAAACCCATAAAGGGAAAATAGGACATATTTTCTTAATTCACGACACATGATGGCGAAACACCTTATAGCAAACTGAGCGGTCTACTTACGGCCTCAGCATCACTCTACATCTCGCCTTTTTCCCTTCTTTTGCTGTAGATGTAGACATGATGGAGCAGCTGCTGTTATAGTTTGTTGTCAAGGGCAACCCGAAGCAACTGCCACGAAGAGGGCAAACACTGCCCTCTGTTGACGATTGGGAGTTACAAGTTTCATTTAGGGTTAGGAGTACGTCTGTTCTAACCAAATAAAGGATGAAATGAAGATACATTTCATCCCCCCACCCCGACTTTTCAGTGATATGCTGCACGGATGGATGGATGCATGCCTTTTTTCTGTTCCTTTGTGGGGATTTTTCATGTGTATCGCCAGCAAAGAGAAGCAAAATACACAGACACACAGAAAAAAGTCCATTAGCCTATTAAAATAGGATGGAATTGTGAGGCACAACTCAACTGGATAGTAGCAAATAATTCTTGATTCTTGATGCATACAATCTGAATTTCATCAATATTAAATGAACCACATAAAATAGCACAAACCTACACACTACAAACACCATTTTATATAAATGTATTGAAGCGTAAAACCTTTTTTATAGGCTACATAAATTACAAATAAAGGGTCACTCACTAGTGTTCATTTTTTGAACTAAAAAAATGTATATCTTTCATCTTGGAAGAACTTTCCAATAACCATTGGCTATAATTTTTCAAATAACCCCCTTTAAAACTAAAATGATCTTTCAAAGTCCTTAAACGATGTTAAAATCCACTGGCTGGTAGCATCCTAAATTGTTTAATCTCTCATTTCTGTTCAAGAGGCGATGTACTTAATTGAGATTTCATTCAAATCTACTTCTATTCAGAACATAAACGTGATGTGGCTAATTCTATATTTTAACTCTAGCTATGCTGCACACTCAATTTTCTCACTTGATAGCAGTGGGATCTATTCTTTCTTTTTTTCTTTTTTCGACAGACCACACACCACATGGCGCATTGCTGCCTTTCTCTATAGAGGAAGGTTGCAGGATCTCAGGTTAGGGCTTTGCCATTCGTACCCCATGACACTCTCCTGACATCATGTCAGTAATGTGAACTGTGTTTTCAGATGTTCATTTAAACAAATGTTGATGGGTCAGTGTTCTGACGAGACACCATACTTTGTCAGAATAGCATACCATAAATTGAGTTATCTAACCAATTTTAACCAACCCACACATTTTATGTTCTACCAGTAGGGTCACAGATAGAACAAAAATACATTATTTTAAATGCCTAAACCTAAACCTAGAATATATGTAATTTAAGGCGATTTGAACTGATCTTAAACACCGAAGGGAAAAAGTAAGAATTTTACTGCGGCGCATGCACATTAACCGAAAGTATGTCGTTCTGATGGGTATGCTGTTTTGTCAGAACACCAACCCTAATTTTCGGTGCTTCAAGAGGATTTAGTTTACTGAGCATGTCCAAATTCTAGAAAATATTTAGATATTGTTTATAACATAATAGTGTTTATAACATAATCTTCTTGGTAACAGAATCAATGTAGAATCAATCTTCATATCATATAATAAGACAGTTAAACTTGTTAACTAGTATTATATTCAGAATCAGAATCAGAATCAGAATCGGTTTTATTGCCAATGTTTTGTAATAAATTACCACATTTTTTCCGGTACAGTTGTGCACATAAAACATTTAACATAAGTAAAAATAAAATAAAATAAAAAAAATAAAATGAAAAATAAAATAGAATGAGCCATAAGGCTAAAGTCTTTATAAATATTATAATCTGTATCTATATAAAAGAACTATGAAAAGATAAACATCCTTTTTAACAGTTACAAGTCTTTCTTGGATTCTGTAACTATTATCGCAAATTTGTCCCAGATTTTTGTGGAGCTGGCGAGCCCCCTTCATACACTTCTCAAATAAGGGACTGTGTTCTTATGGAGGAAGGAGCACCAAGCTGCTTTTACCAAGCTAAAAGGAAAACTGAGAAACACACCTGTGCTGGGGTATCCCCATGCTGAAGGCATCTCATTCTGGATACAGATGCCTCCAACAACACTGTTGGGGCTGTCCTGTCTCAAGTCCAGTGGGAAAAGAGAGTTCTGATGTATGCCAGGAGCCGCCTTTCACCAGCTCAACAAAGGTACTGTGCCACACTTCGTGAATTACTTGCTGTTTTTCGATTTACATGAACGAGAACTATCTCGCTGGCTTGAAGAGTTAAGCCACTAGGACTTCCAGACTGAGCATCGAGCTGGGAAGCAACATGGTAATGCAGATTTCATGTCGAGGTGGCCAGAAGAAAATGTGAACAAGTGTGACTGTTACCAGGGATTAACCTGTCTGATCTGTCATGTAAACGGTCCAGGTACTGCCAGAAAATTCAAATGCAATTGGCGAAGTTTGAAAATGATATCGATGATATCATGCCTCTAGCCTTAGGGTGCATTGAGCCCCAAAGTAACACAAAAGACAGCAAACAGAGGTTTGGAGGTCGATCATCTGAATCCTCAGCAGGGATCCCAGAAGTTAATTAGCTTGAGTCCCTTAGTCCTGAATAACTTGCAACACCTCAGAAAGCAGATCCCGTTTTCGCTACTCTTCACACATGGAAAGAAACAGGGACACTTCCAACCAAAGATGAAGTGGATGGAAAGCCCTGCATTGAGGAAGTTCTGGCTCTGTTGGCTCCAAATCACACTGAAGCAAGGAGCTCTCTATAGGCATCTCTCCACTAGTACCGTTTGCCGTGCCGTACTGTACCCTTACTATTGGCTACACGAATTGACACTGCTCGACAAACAAAGGCTCGGAGAAAAAGAAGAACAATGCCGACATCACTAGTGAACATGAGCTTTTTGCTCAGTTTGTGGCTTTCTGTAGTCCCACGTCGAAAAGAAAGCCTCTCTTATCGAAGAATAAAGACCCCAGAAAAGCTGCACACTGCAAGGAAAAACACGGTAGAGTAGTACAAAGGAGTGTGGGAAGCTCTGTAGGAGAATGACGCTACGGACAGGAAGCTGGCAGCTTGTGTGGGTAAGGCGATGCAAATAATACCCCGGTGTGGTGGGTTATAAATACGCTCTGGGTTTTTATTTATTCGCTAAAGCCCAGCGTAAAAACCTATGTTAACAAGTTTGCTTTATTAATAAGTATTCTGTGTGTGCGTGTTTCAGATGACTGCTCTGTGAAGTCGTAACAGCTGACCGTCGGTTTGGTCGTTTAACTGGGCCTTGCAGTGATGAGACTTTCTTCTGGGTTTCACCGAAGCTCAGTGGCTGCAGAACTTCAGATTGTCAGAACAAATTCATCTACATATGCAGCAAACTATGTCCAGCGCTGGAGCGTCACGGCGTTTCTCCTCTGTGTCCCCTTAAAGAAAGGAGTTGACATACACATGCTACGAATTCTGTGAATTACAAACCACAACTATGTTTTGTAATAAAGCTGTGAGCTTTGAAACTGTTTTCAGTTTTTCAAAATCATCACCACTACAATGTGTTTTACCTATATCCCATCTTTGAGTAGGCTTAGGCTTTTCATCAGCTTTCAAATGTATGCAGTTTACTTATTTAGCAAGACTTTTTAACTTTTGAAAGCCAGAGCAAATGTTGCTATCAGATTTTAAAAATGTTGCTGAACTCTGATGCCAGACATAGTTAGGTAAAAAATGATTCTACTAACCAGCGTTTAATGAAACTGCAAATGAAAATATAAGCGTATAACTTGGAAATTTTTATTGGACAGGTATAGGAAAAAATTCAGAAACAAAAGTTGCACATGTGTGTGGGTCATAGCTTAGTCGGCAGCATCCCAGGTAGGTTTAATTGAAGGCCTCGTGTCATCTCCACCCTCTGTAAGCCGGTTTCCTGCTTCTGCTCCATCAGAAGAAGGTGTTGATCCCGCTGCAAAGGATCGCAGATCGTTTTTTAAGTACTATGCTTACAGTGCATTTAAAACATACACTAAGTATTAAAATTAAGGAATAGAAACAAATGTCTCACTGTGCTGCAGAAAACTTAAGTAGGTCATTCATATTTGCAAAAACAAACAGTAGCATCAGAGCTAATTTGGATAACTGATAATAAAAAAACAGTCATACTGAAGATAATATGCAGCTAAATATGTTAATATTGTGAATAAAATATACAAGCGGCTTGAAATTTGCTTCTTACTGAGAGTACGAGACAGCGAGTTCAGGACTTCGCCGTTCTCCGTTTCTCTGCTTCGGCCTGCAGGTGAGAGCCATCGGCTCTGAACCGCGATCAGCTCCAACTCCTCCTTGATAATCCTCTAACAGCGAGCAGCTCCATCAAGCTCAGACTGAATCTTCTCTTCAGCCAACAAAATCAGAAATGCTGAAACTCCGTTTGGATCTTAACACTGGTTTTTAACGTTGTCATTGTTCTTCAGCAAACACTCAACACATTCATTCGCTGTAGTGAGGTTTCAAAATGGCGGTCGGTTTGTTGTTAAAAGATGCTGTCAAGTACTAAAAATAGTATCGGCTCGGCACGGCTTGGAGCGGCTCAGCGAGACTTCTGCCACAGGAGAGTAAAACGTACTGAGGCTTAGTCAATCTGAGTCGAGTCGAATCGTACCGGTGGAGAGACGCCTTATTACTCCTGGGAGAGAATTGGAGACCAGTATCCAACCTCGTTGTTGTTACTTCCTCTGTCCATGCAGAAGGAAGTCCTGCAGTCAGGTCAAAATCTTCCATCACAATACTCTGGCCACCTAGGAGAAGCTAAAACCCTGGACCGTGTGCGTCAGAGCTACCACTGGTTTGGCATGGGCAGAGATGTTCAGCTATTTATCAAGAGGTGCCCCTCTGTAATAGATACAAAACAGCAGGACCACCAAAAGGAGAAAAACTACAAAATTACCAAGTTGGGGCACCCCTGGACCAACTACACCTCAATATCCTCGGGCCATTTCCAATGTCCAACTCTCGGAACAAATACATTCTTTTTATTATTGATCTGTTCACCAGATGGTTTGAAGCTTTCCCTATCCTTGACCAAGGAGCTGAACCACCTGCAAGAAAGCCAGTCTACTATTTTATCACAAGGTCTGGAGCCCCCCTTGAGCTACACACAGATCAAGGTCATAATTTTGATAGCTCCCTCTTTCAAAATGTATGCAAACTTCTGCAGATCACCAAAACCAGGACTACCCCCTACCATTCTTCCTCTAACGGGTAAGTAGAACAGTTCAATAGGACCTTGTTACAAATTCTTTGATGCTATATGAAACAGGACCAAAAGAACTGGGACGAATGACTGCCACTGCTTACTGCCGCTTACCGCAGCTCACTGCACATGGTGACAGGCTTCACACCCAATAGACTTATGCTTGAGAGGGAGGTCCACCAACCAACAGATATCTAGTCTGGTACTGCAAGGCTCAAGGTTGATGCAGTGGAAGCTGCAGACTTCCTCTACAATCTGGAAAAGGGTTTAAAGGAAATACATGGCCTGGCAAGAGATTATCTTCGCACTGCACAAGAGCAACAGAAAAAGGTGCAAGACCTTGGAGCAAAAGAACACTTTTATAGTGTTGGAGACCTGGTTGTAGTCAAAGATGATACAAAAAAGAAAGGGCTAAGCCCTAAGTTTCAGAACCCATGGAAGGGCCACTGGATTGTTGCAGCCCAACGTTGTCCTGTACCATATGATCTCCAAGGCCCTAAGCATAAGATTAGTAATGCACCATGACAGAATTAAGCCATATAACAGCAACATCCTACTCGACTCTTGAAGCAGTACCAAGATTCAGAGTTGCAACCAAATGAAGAGGATGTTCCCTTGGCGCCCATGTTGCCACTGCCAACTGATCCAAGTGAAGTGCTCCAGTCCAAGGATCCAGGGTCCCACGCAGAAGACAGACGAGATGATTCAGACTCTTTAAGAAAGACATTGAAAATATCTCGTCAAGAGAGACCAAGGCAAGGCAATTTTATTTGTATATCACACTTTAAACAAAAGGCAATTCAAGGTGCTTTAAATTATTAAAATTGGAACATAGCATAAATCAATTTGATGATCAAAATACAAGAAAGCAATAACAATAAGACAATAGTCCAGACAATACAACAATGTAAGGACAAACACAGTTTTTATCCCATAAATGATCTAGCTGAAAAGCTCACAGTTCTTCCTTCCAGAAGATCAGAAAGATTCAGGCATTATTTATGTGTTACAGTTAAATGTTTACACTAAGCTCTTAAAAAAGTTAGCTTGTGTTTCGTTGCTCTTAAGCCAGAGTTTTCAGAAGTTTAGTTATTCCAACTACTGATATACTGTTCAGTTTTGGCTGTTTAATCTGTGCCATTTACACCATTTACACCAATCACACAATTTTAGGCCGTATTGACCCTACCCATTTGGGTCTTATTATATCGATGTTTTCTCTACTTGAGATGTTTCTGGGTCTAAAGTGATCGTTGTTGAAAAACCGGGCAAAAGTCTCTTAACCGCGGTCTTCTGGTTGAAACCAGCTGCAGCCTACGTTAGCTTCAGTTAGGTCCCAACTAGCCTCTGACTAGCTTGTAGCTATGTCGGCTCAGAGCATCAACCCTCCACCCCCAGTCTCACAGCCCCACTTTCAGCTCCACCTCTTTGCCCATTTTTGGAGTTTCTGAGAGTGCGGCAGTGAGTGGCGTGGACAAGATGGAGGCCGTAGGAACCACCCAGTTGGCTTAATTTTTGCTCTTCAGAAACCTATGGGTGACGTCAACGAGGGTTAGTCCATTTATAAATACAGTCTATGTATTGGACATTATTATGCCAGAATCAAACCGAGCTTTTATATTGGTTAAGATATTATCTATGATGGACTTTGTGGTTCTAGTCATTCTGGTATATTTATTGATAGTAGGGAAAAATTTGAGGACTACAGACAGTTCAGGAAATTGTTTTTACCCATCCATTTTTTTCAAAAAATTGAAGTTAGATTCCGGTGGTCAATAGATTATTCCAACAATTATGTTCTTCTTATTTTCAGGAACTATTTTTTATAAACAGGGAGTCAGAAAATTCATCTTGTAAGAATATATCATTCAATCACCCTCATCTGTGTATTAACATCTAAGCACACTCCCCCACCTGGCTTATATTTTCTATTTCTATGATATAGCGTGTAACCATCTAGATTAACAGTATTCATACATGAGCGCTCATTTGTCCATGTTTCACTACATCCAATGATATCAAATTTGTAATCTGGGATTGCTAGTAGGGTTAACAGATCGTTATGATGTTTGACTAAACTTCTAATATTTAAATGCAGTAAGGATAAAGTTAATTTATCGAACTTGTCCAACTCTTCAGGCGTAACACATTTACATTTGATTTTTTCAAAGCTATATTGTTCTAGTACCTCATAATCACATGCTATTTGATCCTCAAACCCCATTAAACGTGCCATATCTCAAACCAATAGAGTTGGATCATTTTTAACAATCCCCGATTCAAGCGTTCAGTTTCTTCCTTCCTGTAATATTTACTCATCCTCACCTCATACTAATTACCAACCGACAGATAAGTACACCAATACATTCTAAGTACACCATTCATGCCTATAATTTGTTACCCTCCATTTCCTGTTCCTCTCCTCAGTGCATGTTTTTATACTTTTCTAAGTCTTTCATTTCCTTTATCATCTTTGCTTGAGACCCTTCCCATTCTTTATTCCAGACATTACCATTGTGAGTCTATGTAGTAAAGATTTTTTTCTGTTTTCTTAACATCCTGGCATCTTTGGCAATGACCCCATTCTTTTTGTTAAGTGTTCATTTATATACATATTAGAACCCCTCAGTTCTTTGGCTTGCAATACCACACTATTCCTCTGCTTTCTGCTAAGAAACCTTACAGTGTCAACAGATCTTCTTCCGGGGCATCCTCCGTTGAGCTCAAATTTGCTGTAGCTTGAGTATAGGATTTATGTCGAATTTTTAGTCCTGTTATCACCAGATCCTCTCTTCTTGTGTATTGCTCTAGTTCATCCACCCTCTGTTCCAGTTCTGATATCCTTCTGTCTTTCTCCATCATCCACGCTTTCAGTACTTTCACTTCATCTATCAACCCAAACATCCGCTCCTGCAGAGATGTTAACTTTGTCATCTCACTTGACATAAAGTTTAGGGATCTTTTAATCTCCTCCATGTCATCTATTGACGCCATTTCCTCCGTCCGTCCACTAACCTTTCCACTTGGCATCCTTTCTACCCAAGTTAACTGCTGCTAGTTGGTAGGTAGCTGCACTTATCTCATATGCCTGGTGGAATGTTTACTTTTGAGATTTATGAAACCAAGGCCAGAAGGGTCGCTGATGATATCCAAACACCGTCTGTTAGCTGGGCCTGGTAGCTGTTGTGGCAGGCTAAAGCTTGGACTTGGTTAAGCCTGGCATGTCAACAACCAGGTGCTGCAGGCCCAGGGTGGAGAGCAGAGCTTCTGCAGATTATGATTGGGTACTGGTCCTACATTTTTAAATACATACAAAGATCACATTAGGGTTATGGTGCTTTCACACTGCAGGCGTTGTCTGCATCAAGCAATGTTCCCAATGCATCTAGTATGACGTATATACATTTTTAACCTGAAGCTTGCTCTGCCGGATGTTTAACTCTGTAAGACCTACGGTTGCGAAATTAACAACATTACATGTTTCTCAGTCTTAACCAAGCAGCAGTTAGAAGCATTAGGAGATAGAAAAAGGAATCTGAATGTTCTGGAATTCTTCGGAATGCCTATTGCATTGTCCAGTGACGGGTGCAAATGGTCTTGAATATAAGTGCTCTGGGGGGATGCATGTGTTCCTTTAATATGATAAGTAGAGAGCATAATAGGCTGCAATAGACAGTATTGTTTGAATGTAGTGAAACGCTGATTATCACTTCATTTAAATTATAATACTTATGGGCATGCTAATGGGAATACTTCGATTTCTACCCACATGCTCTACCACCCGGTCTATTCTTTCAGTTTATGTACTACAATGTAAGTATTATTCACATATTTAACTTCATAATCTTTTACTTTTTCCATTTCAGAATGCCAGCAGTGCAGAAAAGTATTTTATTCAGTGTACAGGATGTGATTACTTTAGTCAAAAATGGAGAAAGCGATTTTGAAATGGACTCAGATGACACTGATGTAAGTGACTCAGAGAAAGAAGATGCAGGTGAAATTGACAAAGAAAACCACCAACCCATTGACTGCCCAGCCATTGATAATGTGAAAATCAAGCCCCAACCAATAAAACAAAGTGCCCCCCGAACAGGTTTCGCTGGCTGAAAAAGGTTTTTATTAGTCCCAATATCAATTTCTCTGGTTCAGAAATTACCAATGATGCCACCTCCCTCCTCACCCCAATGGAGTACTTCCAAACGTTTGTGATAGAAGACATGATTGAGGCTCTGACAAGAAACACAAATGAGTACAGCTTGCAAAAAAGTGGGACATCTGTCAACACCAATAGTAAGGAAATTGAGAAGATGTTTTGAATGTACCTGAAGATGGGCCTAATGCAAATGCCTAGAGTTCGCATTTATTGGGAGACATACACGGTACATCCATGTTTCTGATTTCAATCTCTGACTTTATTACACTTTATAAACAACTCAGCTATGTCAGATATGGAAAAGAAGGACAAACTCGAAACCCAGACAATGGCTGAATTCATTCAGGGAGAGATGCCTGCAGGTGGTACCCGAAGAACTCTGTGGATGAAATTATGATTCCTTTCAATGGGAGAATCAGTAATATCAAGCAATATATGCACTGCAAGCCACACCCATGGGGGTTCAAACTGAGAACAGGAATTTTTTGCCATGCTTGGTGACTTTGATGTGTACCAATTGTGTGTCAATGGAATACGACAAGCCAAATCTGAACTTGACTATCAGGTGATATTGTGATGAAGCTCGCCTCCACTCTTCAAGAGTGTCATAACTACAAGATCTACGCAGACAACTACTTCACCTTTGTTCCATTGGTAGTCAAGCTCCTTGAGCGTGGAATACATTATGTGGGAACAGTGAGGCAGGTGCGCCTACAAAACTGCAACCTAAAAGATGAGAAGAGCTTGAAGAAAAAGGGGAGAGGACGTTTTGATGTTCGAGTTGAGGGGAACCACAACATCTGCGCTGTCAAATGGTATGACAACAGAGTGGTCACACAACCACAGTTGTTTTTTTACAAAAAGTTTTGTAAATATTTTTTTCCAACATTTTTTATTATAAAATGCTTATTAATAAAACTATGGTTGTTGTGTGGGTATTACTCATGATATATACTGTAATGGGACTAAATAAGCAATCAACCCTGCAAATGAATGCTTAAATGTTCTGCATATCTATTCAGACAAAGTGAGTACAAACAAAGAAGTTCCAATATCTGGGAGGTAAAAATATTTTTTCTAATTTTTCTTCTATATTTTGGTCTTACAGGGTTAAAACACTAGCGGAACGTGATTGGCTAGAAAACGATGACATTGGGCGACATCTCTACAGTGAGACGCTCTGATTGGTTGGCGCACTGTATCAAGTTAGTCAAGTCCTTCAAAAGTTCAGCTAGCTGCGTTGATTGCATTTGCTACATTGCCGCTTGAAACGCAAGTAAGGCTTGTACAACTGACTCAGCCAACGCAGACAATGCACCACAGAGACTGTGACGGACCTCTGATGGACTCAACCATAGACTTTACTTGTAATCTTCCCATCGGGCGGTAGTAGCAAGGCTGGAGGATGTCGGCCTGGGGATTGGCCGCCCGGGACTTCGGTCTGCTCACGGGCCTGGCGCGGCATGTCCGGGGTACCCGAGTCGGTTGTGCGCCGGGTTCCGGCCTCGGCCCGGGGGTCCTCGGACGCTGGCGGTGCCTGGGGCGTCTCTTATTGGCGGGGAGGCTTTTTACCATCTAGCACAGGCGCTCTTTTTAACGGGGTGCGCTTGGGACGGGAGGGGGGAGGGCGTTGAGGGTGAGGGGGGGCTAAACTCAACCTGGGTGTCTAGTGACATGTGTTTTGTTAGCAGTGTGAATGTTGGGGAGGATTTAGGTATGCCCCTGGCATGGGGGCTGGTGGATTGCCGGGGCCCCCATGGGGCTCGGCGGTACCGCTGCCGTGGGCCCCGACTGGACGTGCTGGGGCCTCCCACCCCTGGTGGATCGGGCCGAACGGGGGTGCCTATTGGAGTCAGCAGGGGAGCTGGCTCCCTGGGGTTGGCAATGGTCACCCCAGTTATTTTCTCCCCATGCCTCTGTCCACCTGCTCCTTCATTCTACCATTCACAAGGCCTTGGGACGTGGGCACGTCACTGGGGTGCGGGATGGAGCTTCCGTCTTCGCTACCCGGTGGCGGCCTGGGTCCCGATTTTATTGAGCAACAGTGGGGCCTCGCCTGTGGTGCCGGCACCCACTGGTTAAACGCATCTAGACACTGAGGGCCTGGGGGGGGAGATGGGGGTACGGCAGTATTCCCATGTCCCCCCCCTCTGTTTTAAGTGCACATTAGAACAACACGCAACAACACCACATTGATAAGGGGGAGAGAGGCTGGGGAGTCTTTCCACACCCCTGTTCGTTGGACCATCAGGGGTCGGAGCCCGGATAGAACATCACCCCGTCTGGTGGGGGTCCTGGGCTGGTGGGCTGCTCTTGCCGGTGTGGGGGCCTTGGCGGTCTGCTTGTCCCCGTCCTGGTGGGCAAAGGGGTCTGTCTCCTGGGTGCAGGGGCAGGGTTCTCTATTGGGGCGTCTGTCCCTGGCCTGGGAGTATGGAGTATAGTGTACGTATGGGGGGTATGAATGAGTGTATAGCGTCCTTTTTTCGTATGTCCTGTATTTGTAAGAATGTGTACGCATGAGAGGGAGGGTACGTATGAGTGTCTCTGTCTGTCTATGTCTACCTGTCAGGTTGGGTGTTTGGCTGCTCTCTGGCCTGATGCATCTTCTTCCCTCCCCGTCACTCCCCGTCGGTGATGGTTGCTCCTGCCCGCTGGTTGATGATGACTCTCGATGCGTGGGGCTGGGGGTCCCGGTTGCGGCCCGGCTCGGTCCTGGTGCATGTCGGGCGGGTCCTGGGTGGTCCGGTGTGTCGGGCGGCCGCTGTTTCGGGCCGACGTCCTCCTTGGATTGACTGGGGCACCTCTTATGGGGGTGCCGGGGTTGTAGAATAGGTTGGTGCCGTCCGGTGGATCGGTGGGGACCGTGCCTGGCGCCCAGTCCTCCTGCCGGTTCCAGGACTTCTGCTGGCTGGTCTGTTCACCTGGTGGGGCTGTCCGGCATTGGCTGGGCCCCTGATCTTGGCGCCCCACGTGGGGCGGGATCTGGACCCTGGAGCTGGAAGATCTGGATGTCCAGGTGCCGGCTGGGCGCGGCCTGGGGAGGGCGTACATCCGCTGTGGCTCTTGCTGTGGCTCCCTGGCGTGTGGGTGTGTGGAGGCGGGCCGGGTTGTTGGCGGTGGGTATTGGTCCGGGGTGGCGGCGGCGTGTGTTGTCCGTCGGTTGGCTGCGGGTCCTCCTTGCCTGCGGCGGCGGCGGGGGGCCCCTTGTCGGCTGGTCCCTGGTTGGGGCCCCGCTGGGGGGCGGGGTGCCCCTGGTCCCCGTGGCCTCCGGTTCCTGATCCGGGCCCGCCCTGGCGTAGCCGGTTACCGGCGGAGCCCGTGGGCTCGTCACTGCGATCTCTCGGGCCCCAGCATTGCGGCTGGTGGGTGCTCCCCTGGGGCTTCCATCTGTTCCTCTCTTGGTGGGTGATCGACCCTGCGCTGATCCGCCTGTGGACTCTGTACTCTGTGGGACCCTGGATGCATACATCTCTTGCCTCCTCCATGTCTGTGCCGATTCCTGTAGGACGGATTGACGGTTCCTTACACCAGCTATCAATCACTTGCATGGGGAAACCTTATTCCGACCTGCATGCTCGCACACACATAGGTGTGGGGACATAGGTGAGGACGGACATATCTTAAGCTGAGGTTATCATCATTAGTTAGTTGTTCACAGGAGCTTACCAGAAACATTTGTATTATGTTCATTAATCAATGCTTGTGTGTAGTGAATGTGTAATTCTTTGTTTATTCTACTAGATCCGAACTATTGGTTTGGTTCTGTACAGTTTGTTGTTTTTGTTTTGTATTACTGTTTCTCTGCCGTCCGGCAGAGGTGGAGGACTGGGATGTTTTCTTGTGTTCTTTGTTTGCCTCCCTGTCTTGTGTCGTCGGTTCGCCCCTCTGTTGGTCCGGTTTCTTTTCTTCACCTTCTTCCTTTCTCCCTTCTTGTCTCAGTTTAATGTCCATGACGTCAGGAAATTGAACCCACAGTAATCACTAATAAAGATTTTTCATACATATACATCAAGTGGCGTACTACAGCGAAGCTGTAATACTCTGCTTGGGAAAGTAAAACTGTTGGGCTTGTACTTGGTACTCAGACACCAATTCTGAGTAGCATACTGCTAGACAGGACACGTTAAAAAAAAAAAAAAAATACTTGTAATCTTGCCGCAACTGAGGCTGATGTTTGGGGCGGTGTGAACAAACCATTACTCACTGGTTCCTGAATATTAGGATTTGGAATCAAATTAGGGTTAGATATTGCTCCTTGATGTTAGGATTATAAATTGACTCACATTAGGGTTAGGGTTCTTGAATGTTAGGATCAGTAATAAATCAACCAGGCAAGCCAATCAGAGAAAAGGGAAGCGGGACATTGCCTGTCAGGGAGTACAATTCTGATATTGGTTACCTGGCCTATCGCACTAAAGCAGGAAAAAAACATCCAGAGGGCTGTTCGACGAAGCCAGCTCATCTCAAAAGCCAGGTTTACTTTGACAATCGTGACTCAATTTCCCAAAATTAGGTTCCACGAACAAGGCTAACCTGAAGCCCCGCTCAGTCACCATGGCAACATATGCTGTTTGACAGGCCTTCTCTGTGGCAGGCTAGCTGTGAGGCTTATTTTAGTCTGATCAAATGTTTGGATGATCCAGGTGCTGTTCTCCACCTCACCACACCCATCCTCTATCATAAAATTGTTACAGCGTTTGCAGCAGCTGCTGTTTCCTTTTTGTTGTTTAAATTATACAATGGAATGTAGGTTTTACCTTTTAAAGTGTAGTATTGGTAAGGTTTTAATTTAATCAATTTGAAGAACATTACTGTATTTAATTTTTCCTTGCTGCTAGAAAATTTTTGTTCCACCCATGTCACTCCTGACACCAGGTATTATTAATGATTACAAAAAAATTACTTTTTGTCTAAGATGGACCCATAAAATCATCATGCTGTCCTGTCTAAATGTGTTAAAATACCTTCACAGTAACTTGTTAGTTGTTGGAACTAACTGCCTTGCTTAAAACCCAGTTCTATAGTTCCATGTGTGTTACTTTATCAGAGATCCAGGAAAGGAATCCAGTTTTTTTAAAGTTTGTTAAAGCAGAGGAAATATTCAAGTTACAAGGTCAGCGCACAGTCTGACGGAGCCCTCCTTGAAAACATCACATTAAATAGCTTTACATTTGCACATGATTGGTTCTTCTCCTTGTTACTATGGCATTATGGGCCATCCCTCTTATGCATATTCAACATGAAAGTTTAATGAGTAGTGGAAAAACTCCAACATCACTGCAGGTTTTATCAAACTAGTTCTATCCTTTAAAAAGTTCTTATCAGTGTTCTAAAAGAATTTCTCCTGAGGGAAATTCTTAAACCAAGCTGCTGGAAAATCACACTACTATAACAAACAAGTCCCTTCTCATAATAAAAGAATTAGACTCTAATTAAACTCTATGAACCTTAAAAATAAAATACATGGGGCTTTTAATTTCATTCAAATGTATCTTGATTTTGGATAAAACAAATAATATGAACAACTCTTTAACAATGAGAGATGTCATCATGGGAGTATCCACTTTGACCAGTAAAGCTTCAGCCAGAGGGATAAACAACATTTCTTTTTTGTCACCACCCTGCTCAGACATTGAGGCAGGACAATTATAAAAAAAAACACATTAACCTCTTTTTAAAGGCAGAATAAAAATATAACACTTCAACATGTAAAATAAAATACTGTGTTAATGTGACTTTACATTTTCAAGACTTGAAGCTATTCTTATTCAGTTGTTAAATAACACAATGCAGATTCACAAGGTTTTATGTGCATCTGGTGTTCCCCTTAGTGGTTATGATGTAATTGTGACGATCATGAGCTGCATTCATAAGTCTTTCTCAGAATAAGAGACGAACGTGGCTTTTACCTTTCCTTCTATTCTCACTTATCTAGCACTGACTCTCAGGAGCTGCCTCTAATGTAGTGTTGATGCACACGACCCTCGCTTGTTAAGCCTAGCTTGAATTAGTGCGGATTGAATTCACCTGAGCTTCACTTGTGGAACTGACTAAGCCAGAGTGAACTGTTAGGATACATCAAGTAAGTAGCTGGGGTGACTGTGGCTCAGTGGTAGAGTAGTTGGCTTGAAATCGGAGGATTGTAGGTTTGATTCCAGCTTCCTCCAGTCACATATCAATGTGCCCCTGGGCAAGGCACTTAACCCCACAAATTCTACATTGTCCTACTGAGCCATGTTGGCTATTGGTGTGTGAATGGGGGAATGTGGCTTCAATGTAAAGCTTTGAGTGGTCAGTATGACTAGAAAAGCGCTATATAAGTTCAGACCATTTATTTCAAATGAGCCTCGATTTTTTTGTGTTCAGATTGTTAATCAATGATCGTTTATGTGTCCTTAAATGCCGGCTCCTTGTGGATGACAATCCTATACAATTGAGTATTTTTGCTGCTACACCTGGTTTCATCTCCGTGTAGACAGGACTTAATACTGCTTTAATCAGTCTGTCTCTCTACCAGCAACACCAGCTCCAGATCAGTTGTGTTTTATATACTTACAAGCATTCCAATCAGTTAAAATTTACAACATATATTCATAATTTGTTTACAGGATTCTCTCCTATTGGCAATAAACAAGTCTGTGCCATAGAGACAAATTGCAAAAGACCTGCTACTGTAATTACAATAAAAGGTGGTTCAGATTTTATTAGTAAAAGTTTATTTCTCTTTAACCTCAGAATTATGCATTAGTTTGTTTTGGTCGATTAAATACAATCCCAATTAATTCCACTAAGGTTAATGCTTGTAAGGTGGGACATGTTAATAGGTTCTAGCTATGTTACATGGTTTGACTATTGTCTTGTCAGATTCTTTCACTGATAACTAGGAACGAGTCAAGACAAAAAATCAGCGCTTTGACTGTGATTAAACTCTAAAGATACAGCTCTTCTTGAGCTGCTGCTGCTAGAGCCATGCACTCAGCACAACAGTGCTGTTTCTTAATTTTCCGTGAGACCACTACACCTTCCACCTGCTTTTTCTGTCCTCTGGATCGTTTGCCCAGTCTGCATCAGAAAATCCAATCAGTTTCAACCTGTTCTCCTCCTTCTTGTAACATAACAGTAGACCTACCGTGGCTAAGTGATGAGTGTAGAAAACTAGTGAAGATAAGAGATTTACTACTTAAAACATCTCGTAAAACCGGTTACGTCTCTGACAGGCAACTTTTCACATCAGCCAGAAATAAAGTAACCCAAGCAATGCACAAAGCAAAGGCAAATTTCTATATATCAGTTATTGAGTCTGCAAATGGTAATAGGAAAAAGGTTTGGCAAACCTTCCATAAAATTACTGGGAGAGAAAAAGACAAAGGTACCGAACCTCAACTACAACTTGAAAATCACTTTGTGAAAGATGCAGCTGCAGGTAGTAGAGAGGGAGAAGCTGATAAAGAGGCTGGATGTTTATAGCTGAGGTTAAATAATGCTGTATGTGTTAGTCATGAGTTTCAGCACCGTGACAGATCAAATAAAATGTATTTATAAAGAGATTTTCTAGAAACACAAACTGCTGTACATGATAAAACCGTTTAAACATTAGAATAAAACAAGCCTTCACACACAGAATATAAAATAGCAGTTAAAAAATTTTAGTATGATGATGATAACATGTGAAATCACAGTTCACATGACTAACAGTAGACCACCACCACGACCAGACTACCTTGGTGTATTAAAATAAGAACAGTCTGCAGGTAAAAGTTCAGCAATGGTTGCCAGGAGTAATCCTGGACTCAGTAATACAAAGAAATTTTAAATTACTGTAAGTAAAAAAATCCTTAAGAATAACAGTTTTGTTGCCAACCAAGCCGGAATTGATGAAAGAAAACCTGTATGATGTGAACTAGTCCGGGTTTAGCACCTGAGAAGTAGAAGAACGGTTTAGAAATCGGAGGTTTGAAGGATTCACTCCGTGCTGCCACCAGCATAAAGATAAAAATCCAGTAAAGAGAAAATGGTGTATCCTTCTCTGGGGAAGTGGCCGAGACAAATCGTCAGGAGCGGCATCAGGCTGCTGATTCCAGTCGGAAAGAAGCCAATTCAGCACACAGACGAATGAGGCGGCCACCACGTCACGATGTCGATGTCTCAGCCTTGCCGTACGGGGTATCCTTTGCAGGAAAACCGGGATGGTAGAGAGGCGAGAACGGAGTGACTCCTGTTGATTGTGGTATAAATCCGGGGAAGGCTTTGCTGGATAATGAAGGTCCAGAAGGGTAATCGATCAAATGTTAGGATAGCATTTCCAACATTGACGAAATAACACAGCAGAAGAAGCAAAAGGAGCAGAGTCGGGAGATGTAGATGGCTTGCTGAACACGCTGGCATCATCATACCAGAACAACTACTCTATGCTGACAATAGAATCATATCTACCAAAGCTAAGTCCAATGTAGGAGCCTCATTAAAATTGACCTCAGCAATGTATTGCATTGATGACTGGCTGAGCAAATCAAATCTTTTTTTTAAATACTAAGAAAACGTTTTACAAACTGTAGATTAATTAAAATATCTGGGTGTTACATTGGACACAACTCTATCTTTTAAGAAACATGTTAAACAGGTCTATAAAAAACAACATTTTAATCTTGTTAATTTCAGACAAACCTGGTCATCACTGCCAGATAATTCTGCTAAGATGTTTCTTCAATGTATGATACTTTCACATATTGAATGTTACATTTCTAACTGGTCACTGACTGGCATGGCTATCTTAAAACCAGTGAGAGCTTATATAAAACCTTTAAAGGTATTTGATAGAAAACCATACTATTTTCATAATTGCCTAATACTTACAAAAACCTAACATTTGAAATTTTGAAATTTTTTAAAGATTCAAGCAGGTATATGTTCAATCTATTAAAATCCTGCACAGCCTCTCTGCACCACCACTGTATGAATTTGTTCAATTCAAATCTAGTACTAGTGACAAAACAACAAGAGCATGTGTTAGAGGCGATTGTGCAGTTGCTTTCAGAAGGACAGCATTTAGTCAGCAGGTGCTATCAGTTAAAGGAGTGGAGGTTTTGAACAGTATGCCAGCAGAAATTACAGTCTGACACTTTTATGCACTTTAAAGCAAAACACAAATGTTGGCTAAAGAGGAACCACTCATGTGACTATGTCTCAAGTACTAAGTTGCTTTGACAATTCCTAATGTTTTTGTCAATTGACAATGTCTTATTTCTATTTCTCTTGATTTTCCTTGATGATGGATTTTTAAATTTGTTTTATGTTTGACTTATGGATGTTGTGGGGATGATCTTTATATTATTATGTTACTCCCGTGTTTCTAATTCTTTTTATTTTTTTTATTTTTTTAATCCACCATCGGGTTCGAGGGTTGCCGCCGCGACAGGCACCGACTACCTTACGGCCACAGCTACGGTCAGCCGCTTCGACAGTGGAGGCACGGAACATGGCCATTTCAGACTCAATGTTTCCCGCCTCCCCCAGGACATCTTTGAAGTTCTGCCGGAGGTGAGAGTTGAAACCCCTTCTGACAGGAGACTCCGCCAGAAGTTCCCAGCAGACCCTCACAACACGTTTGGGCCTGCCAGGTCTGTCCGGCGTCCTCCCCCACCACCGGAGCCGACTCACCACCGAGTAGTGGTCGGTGGATAGCTCCGCCCCTCTCTTCACCCGAGTGTCCAAAACATGCGGCCGCAGTTCTGATGAAACGACAACCAGGTCGATCATCGAGCTGCGGCCTAGGGTTTCCTGGTGCATAGTGCACACATGAACACCCTTATGCTTGAACATGGTGTTCGTTATGGACAATCCATGAGGAGCACAGAAGTCCAACAACAAAACACCGCTCGGGTTCAGATCGGGGGGGCCATACCGCCCAACCACGCCTCTCCAGGTCTCACTGTCACTGCCCACGTGAGCGTTGAAATCCCCTAGCAGAATGAGGGAGTCCCCAGAAGGAGCACTCTCCAGCACCCCCTCCAAGGACTCCAAGAAGTGTGGGTAATCTGAGCTACTGTTTGGTGCATAAGCACAAACAATAGTCAGAATCCGTCCCCCCACCCATAGGCGGAGGGAGGCTACCCTCTCATTCACCGGGGTAAACCCCAACGTATAGGCGCCGAGATGGGGGGCAACAAGTATGCCCACCCCAGCTCGGCGCCTCTCACCGGGGGCAACGCCAGAGTGGAAGAGAGTCCAACGCCTCTCGAGGAGACGGGTTCCAGAGCCAGAGCCATGCGTCAAGGGAAGGCCGACGATGTCCAGTCGGAACCTCTCAACCTCGCACACCAGCTGCGGCTCCTTCCCCACCAGAGAGGTGACGTTCCACGTCCCAAGAGCCAGCTTCTGCAGCCGAGGATCGGACCGCCAAGGTCCCCGCCTTCGGCCACCGCCCATCTTGCATTGCACCCGACCCCTATGGCCCCTCCCACAGGTGTTGAGCTCATGGGAAGGGGGGCCCATGTTTCCTCTTCAGGCTAAGCCCGGCCGGGCCCCATAGGTAAAGGCCCGGCCACCAGACGCTCGCCAACGTGCCCCACCTCCAGCCCTGGCTCCAGAGTGGGGCCCCGGTGACCCGCGTCCGGGCGAGGGAACACTTGGTCCAACGCTGTCATTCATCATAGGGGTCTTTGGGCTGCACTTTGTCTGATCCTTCACCTAGGACCAGTTTGCCATGGGTGACCCTACCAGGGGCATAAAGCCCCAGACAACATAGCTTCTAGGATCATTGGGACACTCAAACCCCTCCACTGCGGTAAGGTGGCAGCCCAAGGAGGGGAGACTAAGTAGGTTCTTCAGTTAAAATGTCAGAATACAAATTGGACGTTCATGCGTATAGAAAGTCAATCCTGCCATGGCCTGAATGTAGAAACCTTATGTGCATTCAGTATATAATGTGCTGCAACTTTCAAGGTTTATTTTTCAAATAACTCAAAAAAAGACCTGCTTGTGTTTTTTTTATGTCAGGGATCATATAAGTCCATAAATTCAGACATTTCTAGGCTCAACTTTCCATTAATTTTGAATCGAAATTGCTAATGATCATAATAATTATGGCAGCTATATTTAAAGTGTACAGGAAAAAAGCAAAGTAGAGTTTGAAAAAGAAATGATGGATAGAAAAAAGAGAGGAAGGGAGAAGGATGTATAACCGAATTCGGACCCCTGACATTGTTGACTTGTATAAGAGAATGTGTGTTCATTGTCAAAGATGGAAAAAATGAAAAGAGTATATAGTGGGTTTTAAAAAGAAAACAAAACTGACCCAACCCTAACCCAAATCCATGTTTATGTCTGTGAACGTATGACGCAAAAGTTGTCAGTCAAGCCAAGAGCACTCTCTCCATCTGAAAACACCTTCTCATGACCTATCTAGACTCAAGTTACCATCAGCAGCTGATGGAAGGTGTTACACACACACACACACACACACACACACACACACACACACACACACAAACCCAAACCCCCGTTTGTAAGAGCATAGTTAGGTTAGGCTAGTTTGTACGAGGGGGGGCTTTTTTTGTGTATTGTATCACCACATGGTTCTTGATTAGCCAGCTTTATGATAAAATAAAAAGGGGGGTTAAAATCAATCAGTCTTTCCCTTGTGAAAGTAGCATTAAACTGACCATAGACAGTCCCCCACCCCAAACAATATGTAAAGTAAACAAAATATAATTTTACTAGAAATCAAAAAGCGCAAAGTGGGAGAAACCCAGACTAACCTAGAGGTTTTATATAGATGGTAGACTGCCAGAATCATGACATTGTTGGAGTAAAAGAATAAAACAGTCTAAATAAAACAAAATTAAAAATGTGGTCTTCAAAACACCCCAGAGTTGGAGAGCTGGACGGGAAACAGAATTTTCTAACTGGGTAACAAATACAACTTTTCTATCTTAATAAAAATAGTCTACTACTTTTCTTATTTACCTTTAAATTTGCTGCTGTTGTTGGGTCTTTTTCCTGAATCGTTAGACTTTTGTGTCATTTTCAAATGTACTCATAAAACAAAAGATCATCAGTTAGTGATAGTAAATTATTTTTGTAATGGTTATCAAGCAAAGCAATGTTGACAAACGATTGTAACGGTTAGTAACCTCAGTATAGAATTCTTTTAATATCAAAATAAGCCACAGGCGCTGAACTGAAATAGCCCTCCATTCTGTTTAATAGGGGAACAAACTAAAGCCTAGTTTATGCCTCTGCGTTTTGATGGAGACGGATTGACACAACGCCAATTATCCGCCAACGCAAGGGCTCTTCGTAACCTACGCAAGGATGCACGGAGTAGAGGCCAAAATTTTAACTATCCGTCGCCGGAGAGCGTATGCATCTGATCAGTTTCAGTAACAGCCAGAGATTTCGCATCAACAGAACGGGGCTCTATAGTCGCTGTAATCACCACTAGTCTAAAATCTTGAAGTCTGTTCCTTTGCCCAGACTATTTTAAAGAAATTCCACTCCTATCACCTCGTCTGCATCACTCCTCGGATCTATCGCCTTAAGTAGCAGCAAAATACAATGCGGTCAAGGAGGAATACGCCATCAACCGAAGATGAAAAGAGAGTTACATTTCAAGATGAAGATCAGAAAATATCTACTTTATTATCTAAAGCACCTAATGGGATTCCCACCACTACAAAGTGTGATAAATCCACTTCTACAACTCTGGACCAAAATCCCACCTTGGCTTTCCAGCCTTGGAACAAGAGAATGAAACAGACTGGTTACCTTGAGCTCTGAGCAGCGCTATGAAAGCTGCTCTAGACCGTTTTATAGCTCATGCCTGCATGGCTTTACAGCGGAAACATTGTAACGTTCTCAAATTGGGAGGCAACCGGCTGGAGCACCATTGTTTAGGCGTAGATGTCATAAAGAAAAAGATGTTTTGTCCACAAGAAAAAATTTTCTTACAAATAGGTCCTGCCCTGTTTTAGTAGCATATCCTGTCTTACCTCCCAGTTTGAACAAGAAATGATCAACATCAAACAGGAAAAGCTCACACTATATTCTAATAAATACATTTAAACACTGAAATATCTACAATGCATCACCTACACAAAATATTCCTCGGTGAATGATTGTGAAATTGCTAAGTTAAAAAAAACATTGAATTTATGCTCAGGGCTTGGTCTCTTCACTTTAACAATGATGAATTTTTAAACCAGTGTAAAGTTTGCACAATTTGCTTTTTCTAACCAATGGTCTGTTTTTCTCCACTGCTAAGTTTTTTCGTGTGTATGACCAGCAATACAGTTTTTCTCTAATGTAATTTTTCAAATATTTGACTGAATGTATTTCTATAACTAGTCGGTAAAAAGGTGAGGTCATTTTTCAAAATTAATTTTTAAAGCTAAACTCACAACTGAGTATGGTATAATTTATCTATTCATTATTTTTATGCATAATAATTTGTGAAAACCCCTAAAAACTTACACTTTTTTATATTTTTTAGAGTCAAAAAACAATAGTTTATTGATATTCCTCAGACAAGGAGAACTAATCCATATTGCTGAATCAGCTAACATTTTTCTCTCTAAACTTCTTAGTTACTTTTTTAAATATACCAAATTCTAGTCTTTTTATGGTTATCTGTTCTGTCCAATATTGATGAAATGAGCCGCAAAAGTACTTTCGATACTTGGATAGCCCCCGGCCAGGACAGTACAGTGAAGTTAAGTGAAATGAGGTGAACCAGCCATTTTTTTTCTGTTACCATTTGCGTAGGGTAGGATGAAGAAGCATCTTCCTTTTTAAAAAAACAAAAACACAGTTGCGAGTGTATCACTAGAATCTATATATCGTGATGAAGTACTATAGTTGTGTAAAACACATTAGACGGACGCATACATGCAGAACAGTGTTTGCGTTGTTCCATCCATCCATTATCCAGGGGTCAGAGCAGCAGTTTAAGCAGAGAGAGACCTCAGACCCCAGGTCAGCCGAGAGTCCCTCCAGCATGTCCTGGGTCTTTCTATAGTAGAGGAGTTGGACCAGGAAGGGCCTCCCTCCTCTTTTGAATAATGAAGCAGAAATGCATAAGGTAAAGTAAAAAGAGATGATGACGGAATATAAAAATAAGGAATGCTTGTTAAAGAAAAAGGAAAAAACAAAGGTATTTTTTTTGCGATGGAAGTGCATGAATAAGTAAAAGGAAAAACGCGTATTATTTTTTTGACAAAAATGCACCTAAGTAGAAAAATTTAAAACAAAATAGATATTTTTCTTGACAGAAATGTATGTAAAAGGAATAGTAAAAAGATATATATACATATATATATATTTCTTGACAAAATGCACGTAATAAGGATAAGGAAAAGCCATCCATCCATCCATTTTCTGAACCGCTTAGTCCTCCAGGGGTCGCGGGGGGGCTGGTGCCTATCTCCAGCTGTCAACGGGCGAGAGGCGGGGTACACCCTGGACAGGTCACCAGTCCACCATATATATAGCTTTCAGCTATCAGGCTCCCCTCCTATGGAACAGGCTCCCAGGGTTGGTTCGAGAAGCAGACAATTTGTATATCTTTAAAACTAGGCTTAAAACTTTCCTCTTTGACAAAGCTTACAGTTAGAGATATGTTAATAGGCAGTTAGAGTCAGGTTAGACAGGTAGATAGGAAGAGACAGGTTAATGTTAGTAGTCAGGCAGAGTGTCAAAAGTTAGGAAGAGATATGAAGAGGTAGAGTAGCTAGGTAGAGATAGATTAATGTAAGCCAGGTAGAAAGTGTTAGTAGCTAGGTCTCCTAGTAGCTAGGAGACAGGTTAATGTTAGTAGCTATGCTGCTTTAGGCTGTTGGAGGACATTATTAGGGTCTGTTCCTACTTTCTCTCCTACTTCTCCCCAACTGCATGATGTGCTGTCAGTTCAAGCGCTAACCTGCTTTCTCTTAGTCTCTTCCTACAGTAGGTGCTCCTGACCCGCCCTGCTTGACGACCCTGACTAAGATGGCATTGCAGTGACGGAAAGTTCTCCACGTCCTGCAACAAACTTCTGCATCAGTTCTGTTGTTCTTTCTGTGTCTCTGTTCTTGTCTCTGTTATGTATTCTCCAAGCCACAGACGGTCTCGGCAGATGACCGCTTGTGCTGAGCCTGGTTCTGCCGGAGGTTTCTTCCTATTAAAAGGGAGTTTTTCCTTTCCACTGTCGCTTCATGCTTGCTCAGTGTGAGGGATTGCTGAGAAGTCACGACGCAATCTTCTGTGGTTCTCCAATTTCTAAATCAAACATTGTATTGTAATAACTCTTCTTGTAAAGTGCCTTGAGATGACATATGTTGTGAAACGGCGCTATATAAATAAACTGAATTGAATTGAATATATCAGATATATATATGATATACATATATATATATATATATATATATATATATTTCTGCTTTTATTTTTAAGTCAGTTTTGGTCCTCCATACTGAATGAGGTCCGTTTCGGTAGCGTACTGTGCATTCCAAGCTCCTCAGTCTGGCCTTGAATTCCTTAAACGTGAGAGCTTCTCTCATTTGGGTTACATACACTGTGAACGGGTCATATTCATCAGTCAGGCCCTTTAACACCATTGTCATCAGTGGGTTCTCGCTCAGCGTCTTCTTTTCTCTGTTTAATGCTGCGATTATATTCTCAGCTCGTGTTAAATAGTCCACCAACTCTTCACCTGTCAGCTACGTGAAGAGGTCAACAATGCGCTTGTTTTCCTCAGATTCGAAGTAACATTTGAAAATTTCTAGATTTCTAGTCTGGAGCCTCGTATAGTATTATCATTTGCGTCTTGCCATCCAAACAACAGCATAATTCGTTGTAGGCTAGCTCGTTCCTCTTACCGAGTTTCACTGCTTGAGGCGAGTTCAGTTCCACCTGAACTCTTCCAAAGTTCAGGTGGAACTTTGGAAGAGTATGGTGTCCTTCAGACCTAGAGTCTTTAAGTAGGCCTAGAAGCTGGCTTTCCGTATGTGGTGCCTTATTCATCTCTGTCGAAGCGCTGCGTCCGTACATTTAGGTGTGTTTATGCTGCATGCCTGGGCCCATAAAAAATATAATCTTAGAATCATTAAATCTATGCTTACGGCTCAGCTGGAGCAGACATCACTGCACGCCCAGGACTCGTTTAGTGAGGTTAACCTTAACCACTGTAATAACCAGACATTTTTACTGAACATATGTGCACATGCTCTCCTCTTCCATACATCCTATGCTCACAGCACCCTGTGACGCTTACAACTGCAGCACAACAGGGAGAGGACTGCATGCCATTACAACTCCACACACATTACATCTGAGCATAAACAAAAATATGCTAATGGTGACAGACATTGCACTACAGCAGAGACTGTTTGGTCACGCTAGCATATGGATCTTATCGTCTTAATGACTGTGGACTCTGCTATTTAGATAAGATACTACATATAAATAGGAGGCAGATGCCCACGTTCTCCTAAACACTGCTTGTCAGAATCTTGAAGAACAGCTAGAAGCTGTGAGAACAAAATGGGAGATACAGAGGGGAACCAGAAGACAGAAAGGACTAGCAATCAAAGCAGGTTGGTGTCTGATATCCTAACATTATAACATACATAGGATAAGCAACATGATGATTAAACAGAAGTGCACATGAGATCTATGAAGGTACAGCTGCAGCAAGATTTAAAAGTTTTATTTCAAGCACTAAATGAATGTGAAGGATTCAGCTGTTTAACATTTTGTATCCAGGATGAGGACTAATGACAAAGGTGAAGGCCTAAATGAAAAGAGAGAAGGAGACCTTTATCTGGGCTGTTTCACCAAGAAACAGCTGATACTGTTATCAGTGCCTGTTGGACTTGTTCTCCTGAGCATCATTATTGTCCCTGCTGTGATTCTCACCAGACCAGGTACACGTGCAGTTATGGTGGATCACCATCAAAAGCACTTTTTGTTCTCAGAAATGACGTTTCACCGTCAACCTTTTTCTTTACATGCTGCAAAATTTCACAACAAAGGTCCAAAATATATGAATTTTAATATTCTGGCATTGAAACAGCTATTCTGTATTCACTTAATGGATTAATTACAGAACATATCTGCTATTGTAAAATAATAAAGTAGGGGGTGAAGCCAGTTACAGATCAGGTGGTGTTCAGGTACGTTGAGGTCACACATGAAGTAATTGGAAGCTATATATTTTATTAGCATTTATTCTGAATATTATAGATATTATGACTTGTGAAAAACATTAAACTTCTTACTAAAGTGAAGCTAAGACATAGAAAACCAGGAACTGAATAATTAGTGGAGAACTGAGTGATATATGTGACCAGGAAAGGCTAGTTAATGTTAAAAGCAGATTATGACTAGCATGTTGTGTGGTGTAAAATAAACACTGCACAATCACCCTGGAGATGCTCTGAGTTAAACACGGTGGTGGCACCATAATGGTCTGCTTTTATTTGGCAGACAGGAGAGCTGATCAGAGCTGAAGGTAGGAGGATGAAGATCATCATTGGTTTCAGTTTTTAAAAGGATAATGTAACAAAATGTATAAAAGTATGATTTTAGAGATCAGACTTCTCTTCTAGAAACAACCCTGCAAAATCAGATTTGTTCTGGTGAAATTACTGAGTCGTCGTTACTTATACTGTTGTTTTGTTTTGTTGGTTTTTTTAAAAACCTGCTATCATTACTAAACAACATTAGTTAATTGTACTATTTATCTGAAGAATTAATAGCATTAATCGGGTTTATTAAAGATAACATGGTATGTTTAGTTTTATAACAATGGGAAGAGGCCTAATTCAAAAAACTTCCCAGGTCACATCACAATCCACCAATTAGGACAGGACAAAGGGGCCCACCAATCAACGCTTACACCCCCGATTCAACTTTGAGCATCCCAACAACAAAATCAACTCAACACCCTGACAAAGGAGTATATCACAACCAATGAAATATCTGGCATGAAATGTAAAACAAACAGCAACAAGAAGTACTATTGTTATTGTTAAGAGGCAAAACTGTGTTTTATTAGATTTAACCCTTACAGAAAAGTCACATTGGATCATACGTTATCCCATGTAGCACATGGTAAACCACATGTCTAACAAATGACTTCACATTGTTAGCATGAAACATGTGTCCCATGTGTTTTCACACATGTAGAAAACCTAATTGGCTCCTAATGTTTCTTTGTCTGTTCAGTCAGTTCCTGAGGACAAAGGCAGAGTATTTTAGTAGGAAGAACCTACAAAATTTTAAGTTTTATAAAGTGGTGAAAGAAAACAAAGAAAGTGGGTTTAGACAAATATGTGAAGGGAAAAAAAAGTTTAGCAACCCTAACAGAGTGGGCTTGTTGAAACATGGAGCGGTAGGCGTAAATCCACCTAAAGGAGGATGGAAGGCTTTTCCAGCGCATATCCTCAGTTTAAACGGTAAGTTAAAAACATGTTAGTTATATTTGAACATTATTTAAGGTCGAGATTAATCAGCATATTACTAGTAATATAGGTCAAATTAATCTATAAACAGTATAGTTTGCTAAGGGCTTGGTTTGCATTTACCATGATTTGGCTAATGTATAGAAATTGCACGATATGTCTACGTAAGAGTGAAAACCATGGCATACTGTTTGAGATAAAGCTACATATATTTAACATCACCGCAAAACCATACTCTTAGAGTGATCTTTTTTTCACTGTTCAAACCTGTGGCTTAAATAGTTAATGCAAGTGCCAACTTCTGTCTGTTATAAACAGAAAGCCTGCCAAAATCAAGTGAGAAGAATACAAATGGATAGAAACAAACTGCCAGGGATCAAGATCAAAGTTATGTTATGTTAATGTAAAAAATGTTGCTTTAAAATGTTCTGGTCATTTATTAGGCAGTTTAAAAATGTAAAAAGTACACTCTGTATGTTAACATTATTACCATATAATGTAAATGTAAGTAACAGCACGATATTCATGTGCATTTATTAACTTTGTCGTAAACAACAGAATATGTATACAAATAAAAGAAAAAATACTCTTAAGTAAAAGACGTTTCCAACATAAATGATAAACTTAATGGTTTCATTTCTCCATTCTGCTCTTTAATTAACTTATCTTCCCATTCACGATCAGAGTCCATGCCCAACTCAAAATATTGCAGCAGCAACAATATAACACTTGTAGGTGTACATTAAAAATCTGACAATTTTTTGATTTGAACAATGAATGTCCCTTTTTAGGATGAATACAGAATCTTAATACTACTCTGAAGCACTTAAACTGACCACTTTTCTTCTTTAAGAAGCCTTCCAGAGTCTGCTGATTGAATTTTCTTTTTGGTGGCATCTTTCTCACACCTCTGGGCAGGAAGAAACCATGAACAGGAGAAGATTACTAATACTTTTTATTATTATTATTATTACAACTACTACTATTATGTGACTAGGAGCGCTGCTCTGGCGGCCCAAGCACTTCAGTGACCGGATCAATAAAGTATCTTTGAATTGAAGTGAATAATAAGCAGGCTATATTATTTTCTCAGACATTTACTCAAATATACTTTACTGCTACTATTATCACAAAATTATTATCATGATTATAAAACATCTAAAGTATCAATAAAACTGATTTGCACAGCCAAAAATAAAAAAACAGGCAATACAAGTTGGCATAGTATGGCTTTCTGTGGTTATAAATCTCTTATTTCACTTCATGACACGTTCACAGTGCAGTGGTGGCTACACAAATAAACAGCAAATAATTATCCCTTATAAACAAATGAAAACACACTCTTAAGAATCCGTTTGTTTTCACTAATTAAACGCTTGAAGGGAGGACTGAATTACCAAAATGACGCTCTGCTTCTCGTCTATGACGGCTCCGACAGCCTGGTTTAAGAACACCGCCGCCGTGGACTTAGCCTTTCCGCATCGTCCACTAACATAACACTGGGTACAACTTAAGCGGGCGGAAGGATATTAGTTCAGTGCGACCGGCCAAAAGTATATTAAAGGACTGGGTGGAGCAGAGGAGTTTGAAAGCTAACCCAGTTCATATAGCATTCTGGTGGAGAATAGAGCCGTGTCACAGCGGGACTCATGCTGAAGTATCAAAGGGAAAATACGATGGGCGTGCTAACGTTGTGCACAGCATTGCGTGGAATCATATCCTGGTCATAAATTAGTAGCCGGCTGGACTTCATTGAGTAGTCGGCTATATAGCCGGCAGCTCGTGGAAAGCCCTGATTATGTAGAGAAAATTATTTTTAATACCTTTAAATCTTTCATTTATAATTTTGTTTACTATTTCAAATTTCTAAAGGTAAGTGCAGTCAGTCTTTATTTTAAAAAAAATATATCAAAACGAAACATTTTCAGGGTTTGTGTCTACTTGAAAGAAACCTTAAAACATGGATAAAATCTCTTACTGTTTCCACTCACTGCCATATCAATAAAATAGGAGTTAATGTGCATTCAGTATTACATCTCAAAGTATGTGACAGAATAGATGCTGTTTCCTTTTGTGTAGATTCGGGTTTGACTTTATTCTTTCTATTGCAATTTAACTGTCTTTGCACTTAATATAGAAAAGAATAGTGTATTTTAGTGATAGTGATCGTTTCAAATAAGTAGATTTTCTCTTAAACAGGTTCAACATGTTAAAATACATATCTAAACTTTTGTGATGCAATTCACAGTGTAACATCTAGTTCTAAACTTTTTGTGAACAAACTTAGAAATTGTAAGTCAGTCATCCATCCATCCATCATCTTCCACTTATCCGGGGTCGGGTCGTGGGGTCAGTAGCCTAAGCAGAGAGGCCCAGACTTCTCTCTCCCCGGCTACTTGGGCCAGCTCCTCGGGAGGAATCCCGAGGCGTTCCAAGGCCAGCCGGGAGACATAATCCCTCCAGCTGGTCCTGGGTCTTCCCCTGGGTCTCCTCCCGGTGGGACATGCCCAGAACACCGCACCAGGGAGGCGTCCAGGAGGCATCTTGACCAGATGCCCGAGCCACCTCAACTGGCTCCTCTCGATGTAGAGGAGCAGCGGCTCTACTCTAAGCCCCCTCCGGATGACCGAGCTTCTCACCCTATCTCTGAGGGAGAACCCAGCCACTCTACGGAGGAAACTCATTTCACCCGCCTGTATCCGCGATCTCATTCTTTCGGTCACCACCCAAAGTTCGTGACCATAGATGAGGGTAGGAATGTAGATCGACCAGTAAATCGAGGGCTTCGTCTTTCGGCTCAGCTCTCTCTTTACCACGACAGACAGCGCCCGCATAACTGTAGACGCCTTACCAATCCGCCTATCGATCTCCCGCTGCATTTGACAAGTCAGTAATTTCTTATTATAATAGCTTTCCTCTTATGAGCTAATGTTAAACTACTAGGAGTGTCACGATTCTCTAAATTTTGGATTTGATTTTTGATTTTAGGTTCATGATTCAATTCTTTGTTCTATTTATTTATTTCCTCACAGTACAGAGCCCATTGTTTATCATTGTTTTTATTCATTAAATTTTGTACAGTAAATCTCATCTCAAAAGACATATAACAGATGAAATGTCCATTATTCTTGTGTAATGTATCACATTAGGCATTATTGGTCAAATTTCCAATCATGGAAAAAGTGTTTAAATGTACATTCTTATCAGAGCAATAATATTTATAAATAAGTTGTTTGCTTGCAAAAACAGTATTGCTTTATTGTTTTACATTTTTCTGACTGTAATCTAACAGTTTTTTTTTTTTTGTGCTCATTTCTATTAATGTCACATGCCGAGTAAATTGTACTGATTAATTCACATAATAAATGTTGCTATTATTTGTGTGGTGTACGTTTTTTTGCAGTTACATGTACTTGATAAAAAAGTTTGAATTCCACATTGTTTTACATGGGTGGCACACGTTTTTCCACATGTAATTCCACATGGGCTTCACATGTAATTCCGTATAATTTTATATGGGTTTCACATATTTTTCGCGTATATTCACTAGGGATTTTTTAAAATCAAAATTAATCAAAATTACGTCACAACCTTGTGCATCGAAATCTAAAAGAGGATCACATTCACCTCCTCCTATGTTTACATATGATAGTGTTCCACTGGGACTCATAGCCACAGTTAGCAGGCAACCGTCAATTTAGTCAGATTTCCTCATCACACATTGCATTTTCCCTAACAAGTTATTCTCACCAGTTCTTGTACATCTCACATCACCTGGTAATAAACTGCTCACAAAAATTAATAAACATTTTTTTATTGGGCCTGGCATGAAATCAATTAAACCTGTCTTATAATTTTCTAGTTGGTTAAGCAGCTGAGGGCATCGTTAATCACTTTCAGTTGTGTTGGTGTTCATGGACTTAACAACAGGTGCACTACAGTGGCAACAATTAGTAAACCCTCAAAACAGGACTGGTTTTACATGTGGAGGTCATTTCAAGTTTCTCCCTCTTGATCTTTTTTGGCTGGTTTTGGCTTGAGTAATTATCTCTACTGGCAGTATGAGGCGATTCCTTAACCCTACAGAAGTTGCACATAGGTTGTCCAACTTCTCCAGAATGGCACATCCACACGTGCTGGAGCAAGAAGGTTTAATGTGTCTCCCAGCACAATCTCCAGAACATGGAGGAGATTTCAGGAGACTGGTGGTTATTCTCGGAGAGCTGGACAGGGCCGTAGAAGGTCCTCAACCCATCAGCAGGACCGATACCTGCTCCTTTGTGCAAGGCGGAACAGGCTGAGCACTGCTCGTGCCCTACAGAATGACCTCCAGAGGGCCACTGGTGTGAATGTCTCTACCCAAACAACCAGGAACAGACTTCATGAAGGTGGCCTGATGGCCCGACATCCTGTAGTGGGCCCTTTGCTCACTGCTCAGCACCATGGAGCTCGACTGGCATTTGCTAAAGAACACCAGAATTGGCAATTCCGCCACTGGCGCCCTGTACTTTTTACAGACGAGAGCAGGTTCACCCTGAGCACCTGTGATAGACATGAAAGAGTCTGGAGAAGACAAAGAGAATGTTATACTGCCTGCAACGTCGTTCAACATGACAGGTTTGGTGGTTGGTCAGTGATGGTCTGGGGAGGCCACAAGACACGATACGATGTCACAAGACACCATCCGTTGTCTCATTGGGAGCATGCCCCGACGTTGTCAAGGATGCATACAAGCTCGTGGGGGCCACACAAGATACTGAAAAGCATTTTGAGTTGCAGAAATGTTTTTGAAAAAATGGACTAGCCTGCCACATCTTCATTTCACTCTGATTTTAGGGTGTCTGCACAATTGAGCCCTCTGTAGGCTGAAAACTTTTATTTCCATTAAAAGACTTGGCATCCTTTTGTTCCTAAGACATTGCCCTGCTGTTATTTGTATTGTAATCCAACTTCATATTGAGATCTGATGTATCTAATGTGTTTCTTTAAAGTGCTCTTTTAATTTTTGTGAGCAGTATACTATTAACTGCTGTATCACACTGAGATCATCCACGTGAACACAGCACCTATCTAGAGAGCACATTAGCTGACGCTAGCAAGTAGCTATTAGCTAAGCTACAGCTCGACCTCGGCTAGGACGGATGAAGCAGCAGGACCAGAGCTAAAGATGCTCCTTCTACTGACAAATCACCACTGAGGAAATTTTGAGTTCCCGCTGAATTAAGTCAACATTTACGTTGTAAGCAGGAGGACCACTGTTAGATGCACATAGCTCATTTCTCTGAGCCAGTTGGAGTTGAAAGCTCGTTCCTTTTCATCCAGGACCTTATATTTAGCTATTTTTATGCTGATTTACTCACCTAGAGAAGTTTAGAGCTATTGAGCAGGAGTTTATATCCACTCATGATCAGCGTATATCCATAGAACAGGAATGGTGGAGGCAGGAGTTTGCCGCCAATAATAAGGCATTATCTGCCCCAAAAGTCCTTCATTTATCCATGTTTGTTAATAAACATTAGCATTACCCCTGTCAGAGTTCAGAACGTCTTGGAAGTGCTCATTTGTTCGGTTTCGGGTGATTTAGAGGCAAAAATACAACTACACTATGGCGATTACAGGACTTTCACTCTGTGCTCTACAGCAGTTGGTTAGACAGAACTTGATACTGCAGACATCAACATGGTTCGTGTTTACGTGTTTCCATATTGCACTAACCGATTAACCAATTGGACACGCAAAGTTCAGTGAAATTCAACTTCTATAGGCACCCTTTTTGCAACCAATGCAGACTCCCCAGGTTAGAGTAAGTTGGAATCGGTTACATTAAGCCTGTAAAAAAAAACTCACTATATGTCAGCCACCCTATGTTACTAACATAGACTGTTAATACAATGAACTAACCCTTGGGTTACGTTACTCATAGGTTTCTGAAGAGCAGAAAATGAAGCTAACTGGGCGGTTCCCACTGCCGCCAACTGGTCCACATCACTCGCCTCGTCGCTGTCTGAAAATCCAAAAATGGGTAAAGAGGTGGAGCCGAGAATGGCGCTGTGAGGATGTGTAATGCCACATGGGTTTCACAAATCTTCCAAATGTACATTTCATGTGAAAAATAACATGTTTCACATGTGGTTTACATGTCATCACATGGATTCAGACATGATTAACCTTGGGTTTCACATTTCTTTTCAAATCAAAAAGTTCCAAATACTCACAGGTAATGTGTGCAAAACACAGGTGGTCAAATATTTTTCACACGTTTTTTCAAAATGTTTTCACATGTAAAATTCACATGTGACAAAGATTTTTCATGTGATTTTTGTCCATGTGAAATTGATGTGTTTTTTCTGAAAGGGAAATTACTCTATTACTCTAATTTTTGCAATATAATTTCTGAAAAAGCCAATTTATTGCCAATTATTGTGTAATGTTGAAAAAAAGATTGATTATAATATATATAATAAATCTAATTATTAAACATCAAAAATACATACTGATCTACATGAGTAATGGTTAAGGCAATTACTCGTAAACATTAGTTTTAAAACCTTGACATCTTCAGTTATGGATTATCTTAGACTCAAGACATTATGTAAGCAGAGCTTGATTTGTTTGGCTTTTGATTTTGTAAAAACTAGACATCCCAATGCAATCACTTCCCATAAGCGGCTTTAGTAAGGATTACTAATTTGGGTTTACAATGAATCTTCTATGATTCTTGTGGCCTCAATCAGCAGAACATAAGACATTTACTTGGTTTTTTATTTATTTATCAGATGTGTCCGAAGTCAGTCATCAAAGGCCAGTATCCTGCTTGTTACAGTTCTTTTGATTCAGTTCATTAGCAGTTCATTAGTAGAACCTCTGGGGAACTATGAAATGCTGAGAGGGTGGTTGGACCATTTGAATCTGCTGTGCTGGAACAGAGACGCATAAAAAAACAGGCAGGACACCGTCCCTTGACACCTGGAGATGGACAGCAATGGACTAAAGGTTTAGGGATAGATGTTTAATGTTTCATTTGATCTGACAGAACATGGAAAGCATTAATTTTGATAATTTAGTAACTTTAGTGATTCATTTGACAAGCTTTATGGCCTGAATCTGGCTCTTTGTTTTACCCAGCTCCTGATCCACGGTTTTCTACTGGTGGAGACATGCTGGACTTCTTGGTTCAGTCAGGTGAAATCAGTGAACATGATGGTCTCTTGGCAACCTGGTTTCATCGAGCCAACAGCAAGCAAGAAATGAACCAGGCTCTTACATGTAAGAACACACTTAGTTGTAGTCCAATTGGTATTTTTTCTTGTAAAATTTGTATTCTGCACAATGGTAATGATATATTCATCACAAAGTATGATTCTTAGAAAACACAGGTGTATTTTTTCCCTTCCATCAAGCTAATGTTATGATCCTAGAAGCAGACGTTACTCTGGAGGGTTATGAAACTCCCAATCAGAAACCAATACCCATCATGGCTCACCCTCCTGATGTCTATAGCGACAACACCCTCAACGAATGGTTGGATGCTGTCTTGGACTCTAGAAAAGGTGCAGAATGCATCAATGCAGTATTTGTGAAGCAGATATGATAGTTGCTTACAGTTCTATTGGTTTGCTTTAACCTTCAGGCATAAAGTTGGACTTTAAGTCTTTAGAGTCTGTAGGTTTCTCTCTGGACCTGCTTAAACAAAAGAATAGTAAGAGAGAAATAAACAGGCCTGTGTGGCTCAATGCAGACATCCTCCGAGGTCCCAACGTACCAAGCTTTGTCCCTCCAGTCAATGGAACAAGGTCGGGATTCTCAGAATTCTACAGAAACTAAATAAAACAAGGCTGTTAGTGAATTGTTGTCTTTTATTACTTTTACAGATTTCTTCAGTTGATTCAGGAGAAGTTTCCAGATGTGACTTTATCACCTGGATGGAAGGTGTGTATGTTAATGACCTGCACAATAATCTAATTAGAGATCATTTTTTTGTTTTTATTTAATGTGCTTCAGCCATGGTGTTCGGAGGATTATAACCCAAAAGAGTATTCTGGGGAATTAACATATTTATTTAGAATTAGGGGTAATGATAATTGAATATTTTCCATATTTAAGCAGTATTTAAAAAAGTTGTGTGAATTGTCAAAATCATACCTCTGACCACTTGATGCAGAATGTTGGACATTTTCAACTTTATGCATGGAGTACAGGTAACTAAATCAAAAAAGAGATTCCCATGTGGGCATCTGAGCATCATCACATGACTCAGACCCAGCGCATTGGAGATTTGCGGAGGCTTTGGAGCATGACTGTGACATGTACTGCAAGTTACAGATGGCATATTTGGAACATTGTACTGCTGATAATACAATAGAATAATTTTTCTGATTAACTATGATTTCTTTAGCATACAGGAGATTGTGGTCGAATCAACAAACTGATGATATCCACAGGGCTATTTCATGAATTGAGCTGAAAAAAAATTGAGGCCCTTTTGAAATATCCTAACTGTTCAGTCCAAGCTTATTCATTTCCATGAACGAAGCTTGGTTTAGAGCAGTCATTCCCTACCAGGGGTACATGAACACATTACAGGGGGTACTTGTAAAGATTGAATATTTCTTTTCTCAGATGATGGTTGCCAGACATTCAAAACTATTAACTGTGCCCGAGTAAAAGAAAATCAGGCAGGGAAGTGTTATGTTTACTTAATACCCAAATGAATAACAAACCCAGCAAAGGTTCAGACTGAATGTGAAGAACAGCACGGAGAACTCTCTGTCCCAGATCTATCAGAGCTTATCAAAGATAACCAAGCTCAGGTGTCTCCTTAAAGATAGGTTTGAGAAAAACAAAGTCAAACTGTTATGGTTATTTATTTCTATTTCTATTCTATTTATTTGGAGAGTCTGTGTTTAATTCGAAGTGAAAATAATAAAACACTCCAGAAATAAAAGTTCAAGTTTAATAAAGTGATATTCATTTATTAATCAATTCTACATTCTACTTCTGGAGAATCATCAACACATTTGACTAAAGGGGTACTTGTTATATGAGAAAATAGCTCTGGGTGTACACAAGACAGAAAAGGTTTGGAAACAATGGTTTAGCGGTTTAGTGTCACACACTACTGTAAACTTCTAAAATCATGTTGATTGTAGTCGGATTTTAGACTGAATAAAATGAGAGAGATTCCTTTAAACGTTTTGGAGGTTTTAATATGATTTTAATTGATCATACAAGAGGACAGTATCACATCACAGTAAAATGTAAAATACTGACCTGTCTCAGTCTTACAACAACAAGCTTATATTATTTCTAGCGACCTTGGTCTATCAATTCTACTCGATAAAGTGCAACTCTCAGGATGAAAATCAGAGACTTGAAGGCGCCTTTCTCTTTTATTAGAAAGCTGTGAACTTTGTATATCTTTAAGGATGCCCGGTCGAAGAGCCATCTCCATGGTAACGCAGGATGTGGACTATCATTATCAAAACTCTCTGACCATGACTTGGGTAAAGGCGTCACTCAACAAGACTAAACATTCAAACTAATACTACAACATTAAGTAAAAATGCGTCACAGTAGATTACAGAGCACAGATGAATCATAACACTAAATTTATCCACCGCATTGATAAATCATATTACTTCATTGGGTAGGGCAAGATAATCTGGAGTCTGTTGTGAATATATAGAACCAGAATATAATACAGAAATTAGCTGACAGGTTAAATGTGTTCAAACATGATTTAAGAAAGGATGTAAAAATATTTAAACAGTTTCATGCCTTCAACATGTAATTTCACATTAATACAGTATTTTATTTTGCATGTGTATTTTGTTTCATTTTTTTTCATTCATGTTGCAAGGTAGTTATTTTGACACATTTTGACAGGGGAGCATGATAATTTTATGGGTCCATCTTACACAAAAAATAATTTGTAAATATTAATAATAATTGGGGTCAGTAGATACATGGGTGGAAAAAAATGTTTTTGCAGCAAGGAAAGATTAAATACATAAAGTAATGTTCTTCAAAATGGTAAAGGTAAAATCTAATCAGAACTGCATTTTATATGATAAAACATTACATTTATTTTATTTAACTACCAAAAAGAAAACTGCAGCTGCTGCAATCGCTATAATAACTTTATATTGGAGGGTGGCTGTGGTGAGGGAAAGAACAGCAGTAAAATATCAGCCCTGCAGTGTGACATCACATGGATCGTCCAATCATATTCATCAAATGAACCTCACAGTTAGCCTGCCACTGAGCAGGCTTGTCTAAGAGCATATGTTGCCATGGTGAATGAGCGGGACTTCAGGTTAGACTCGTTCATGGAACCAAATCTGGGGAAATTGAGCCGGGATTTTTAAAATAAGCCTGGCTTTGTGGAACAGCCCTCGGGTTCTGTGTTGACAAAACAAGTGCAAATCACCTCCATGTTTGAAAGTTGCTATGAGGTGTTAATTTACTGTTCTTAGTTTATGCCAAACTTATCAATATGTATTAAAGACAGGTAGCTACACCATAGGCTATGTTCACACTGAAGGCAAAAAATTATTTTGTCAAATCTGACTTTTACTGTGGCTCCCTGGCGTGTGTGTGTGGGGGGGGCGGGTTTGTTGGCGGTGGGGATTGGTCCGGGGTGGCGGTGGTGTGTGTCATCCATCGGCCAGCTACGGGTCCCTCCTGTGGCAGGGAACCCCTGGCGGCTGATCCCTGGTCGGGGCCCGCCCTGGCATAGCCGGTTTCCGGCAGGGCCCGTGGGCTTGTCCCTGCGATCTCCCAGGCCCCAGCATCGCGTCTGGTGGGTGTTCCCCTGGGGCTTCCATCTGTTCCTCTCTTGGTGGGTGATCGGCCCAGCCCTGGTACGCCTGCGGCTCCTGCGCTCTGTGGACTCTGGATGCATGCGTCTCCTGCCTCCTTCATGTCTGTGTCGATTCCTGTAGGACGGATTGACGGTTCCTTACACCAGCTATCAATCACTTGTGTGGGGAAACCTTATTCAGACCTGCATGCTCGCACACACACATAGGCGTGGGGACATTGGTGTGGACGGACATATCTTGAGCTGAGGTTATTGTCATTAGTTAGTTGTTACCAGGAGCTTACCAGAAACATTAGTATTGTGTTCATTAATCCATGCTTGTGTGTAGTGAATGTGTAATTCTTGGTTTATATCACTGGATCCGTTTTGTTAATGTTGTTCTGTTCTATTGTTCGTTTTTGTTTGTTTTGTTTTTCCCACTTCTCTGCCGTCCAACAGAGGTGGAGGACTGGGATGTTTTCTTTGTTTACCTACCTATCTTGTATCGTCAGTTCACACTTCTACCGGTCTTGTTTATTTTCTTCATCTTCTTTCTTTCTTCCTTCTTATCTCAATTTCGTGTCCATAACTTCAAGAAATTAAACCCACAGCAATCACTAATAAAGATGTTTCATACATATATATCAAGTGGAGTATTATAGCAAAGCTGTAATGCTCCGCTTGGGCAAGTAAATCTGTTGGGCTTGTACTGCTAGACAGGATACATTAGGAAAAAAAATCTGACACGTCACTTATATATGTGGTACTAAATCTGATACATATCTGATGTTTTAGAAAATAACTTCAGTTTGAACAGTCATGCTGCATTAAATCTATATTGTACGCTACATCGGTGTTTCTCAAACTTTTTTGACTTGTGTACTCTATCTTGTCATCCCACAAGTATCCCCTTAGTCAAATCTGTTGAGGATTCTCCAGAAGTAAAACCTACAACTGATTAATAGAAAAAATGAAATTGAAATACAGATGTACACATTAACAAAAGATTGAATTCTCCTCTCATCCTCCATGGGCGGTCTCTCATCTATTCTAAGCTTGTGTTCTATACCGAAGGCCTGGGAGCTTGAGGGTCCTCCTCAGTACCTTTGCTGTTCCAAGTACTGCACTTTTCTGGACTAAGATGTCTGAGGTTCTTCCAGGATCTGCTGCAGCCATTCCTCCATTTGGGGGTCACTGCCCCAAGTGCTCCAATTACCACTGGTACTACTGTCAGCTTCACTTTCCAAGCCTTCTCTAGCTCCTCTCTCAGCCCTTGGTATTTCTAAAGTTTCTCATATTCCTTCTTCTTCATGTTACCATCACTTGGCATTGCCACTTCCACCACAACGGCTTTCCTCTGCTCTTTATCAACCACCACAATGTCCGGTTGGTTTGCCATTAACATCCTGTCTGTCTGGATCTGGAGGTCCCACAGTATCAGTCATTCTCATTGGTAGGATTTCTTGAGATCAGCCACTTCAATTCTGTTCTGGTGGTACATCCCATGTAGGGGCTTGTCCTCCCATGATGGTTCCTCCTCCAGCACCTCCTAATCTTGCCATTGTCTCAGCAATTCAATGATTGTGTAATCTGTTGAAACTTTGTCTTTAATGTACTCATGGAGATTGCATGTTTAATCCTTCATAGTAGCTCATTTGTCCACGGCCCCATCCTTACGGTATGAGTACAGTCTCAGTGTGCTGGATTTCGGATGGAACCTGCCATGCATGGTGAGGAGCTTTCATGTCTTAAAATCTGTGGTCTGTATTTTATCCTTATGTAGATAAGGATAATTGAATCTCCGTTGGAGTTTTAACATATTTATTTCAAAGATACAGAGCAAACGGTTCCCTAGTCTAACATAGCATCACTCTCTCTCCTGCCTGTCTGCTACTGCCTGTGTGAGTGTGTGTTATATCTGCTCCAGCCTAGACAAAATAAGATAATGACCAGTCCTTCAACTACATCAGTGTGAGTAAAGTGTCTCTCCAGCATTCTAGAATATTCCCCTGCTGCTTTTACTAATCACTAAAAAGAACTAATCTTGAAATAATTATTCAACTACAACCACCTTATTATTCCCACAGGGTATCTGATCACTGACAGGGCATAACTGTTTAGTGCGCCGGACTTGTTCCTGCCGTTGAGCTGGCTTCATTGAAGCTTCTTTTGAACTTTCTTTCTGTATGAGATTTCCATTTGCCTGTGGTATTCCCAGGTACTAGTAACTGTCCTCAGTAACTGCTACTCTTCGCTCTGGGAGTGAGACCCCTTCAGTGTGGACTACCTTGCCTCGCTTTGTGACCATCCTACTACATTTGTCATACCCGAATGACATCCCAATATCATTGCTGAAGATCCTGTGGTGTACAGCTTGTTGTCATCCAAGTAGAGGAGGAGGCTGATTGCAGCTCCATCCCTGAGTCATGATCCATAGCCAGTCTTAAAAAAATATGTTCTTGATAAACTCATATTGTCTAGTAAATTTAACTTCTTATTTTTAACCGAGTGCATATCGGACTGCTTTACAAACTGTTTTATAGCATTTAGGGAGGGTTGTTGTTTTGATAAAGCTGAAGCCGAAAGGTGACAGGGAGAATCTACATTGATATGGGCCTGCAGCAGGCAGGCCAAGCTGTATGGATGAAAATGGATCAGCAACAACAAAACCCTCAAGTCAATTATTTTATTTTAATGCTTACTAGTTTTTGCATGTCAGTTAGTTATCACACTCTGTTAGTTCTGAAATTCCTTTAGAAATAAGAAATCAGTCCTAGTTACAAAAACTCCATAGTATACCTCACATAAACACTCAGACTTCCAGCCAGTTCAGAAATATGGCTTACATTAGTCCATGTTGTTGCACAAAGCTTCCTTTGCGCATGTTCCATTTTCAATTTCAAGTGGCTTATCCAGTAACGCCACCAGGTGCTGTAACCCGTAAACGCAGGCTAACACACAGTAGAAAACAAACGTACCCTAAAGCAGGCTGCTACCATATTAGAAGAACTATCATTTTATTGGCTGGAACGGTTGCTAGGCGACAGTACTTCTCGATCTGCGAGTGAGTACACAGATTCCGCAAGCAGAGAAGAAAGGTTCATGAGCGCAGTTTTAAATACACAGAATTTGAGAGAGAATAGAGAATATCTGAGAATGAGAAGAAGTTTTTAGAGCAAGCATTACAGGGCTTGAGAGAGAAGAGAGAATATTTGAAAATGAGCAAAAGTTTTGACTGCAAGAATTACAGGTTTTGTGGGAGAAGAGAGAACAATCCTCTCCCACATTGTAATTGTATTCTCTTGATTAATGGCAGAACATTTTTCCCATATCATAGGCTTTCGTGTTATCAATCCAGGCAGTGCACAGGTTGGTATTTTGGGACTTGCAGTCTTGTACAACTATTCTGTTAAGCAGGAACTGGTGTTTAGCTCCTCTAGTATCTCTACCAATGCCCTTCTGTGCTTTGCTGATGTATTGATCCATGTGCCCACTTCTCCAAGCCGAAATTATGCCTGACATGAGCTTCCATGTTGTGGAGACACAGCTTATTGGTAGATACCTTTTGTGGGATCCATAAGGATCAGGATTGTTCGCCCTTCGGTGAGCCATTCTGGGTGAGTCCCATCTCTTAGGAGCTGGTTCATTTGTGCTGCCGGGTGCTCATGGAGTGCTGTGAGTTCCTTTAGCCAGTAGGCATGGATCATGTCAGGGCCTGGTCCTTTCCAGTTCTTTTATACCTTAGATTCTTTCTTGGATGTCTGCTCTGCACTGCTGGTATGTGCTGCCTCCTTTTCCCATATGCTCTTCCAGTATCTCTCAGTTTCCAGTCCTAGTGGATCTACTCTTCTGCTATTACCTTGCCACTGAGTGTACACCGCCTGTTTATTCATCTGGTTTAATTCTGTTTCGTTTACCTCCATAATTGGCTAGGGATGGGTATCGTTTAGGTTTTATCCAGTACCAAACTGGTAGTTTTGAAACGTTGCCAGTGCTTAAACGGTGCTCAAAAAAGTTCTTAAAGAATGTAAAACAAACAAACTTAATCAAAAAACCCTCTCTTTTTTTAGGATGGCTGTTAAACTATTAAAAGAGGGTAGCTGTGAATTAATCACCATTCCTAAATATGACCAAAAAACTACAACTTTCAGTTTAAATAAAGGACAAATCTGGATGTAGTTGCTCTTTTTTAAATTAAATATAGCATAAATCAATTTAAATTTTGTTTTGAACTCCACAATCACATTCACAATGTATTTGTGGTCTCATATGAAAATAATAACAAATAGAGGTAGAACTAACCAAAATATATGAATAAACTAAACATCTGGATATCAGCAGTCTGTGTTAAACATCAAATAAATCAAATGTAATATAGACTTAGTAATCAAATGTCACAATTTACCATTTTCCCACAAATAAACACTCAGCAGAAAAAAACCATCACAACAGGAAATGATCGGTCTTATTGTGAAGATGCACACAGCTAATTCCGCTAATAGTTAGCACTGATTTAAGTCCGAAAACATCACTTAAACTGACTAATTTCATATTTTTAACGCAGCGGTATCTTACAATGAAATGCACTGCAGCTATACAGTGAGCCAACATGCATAAATCAACATAAATACGGAACATTTAAACTCTGCGCCGCACATCAAGCTGATATCAGAAGCAGACAGGAAATTCCCACTCACAACTTATGAACTTATTATCATAACACAAAGCCAATAAGGCAATAATAATATACTCAAAAGTCATTTAGGATCACAAACATACATGCTGCTGCACAACAATCCGCAGTTTGGCTGGTTAGGAAGGAGAGCTGATGTGTTGTGGAATCAATTATAAACAGGACAGTATTCTGTGCACAAGTCCATTGTGTTAACAAAAGAGTTAATTCTAGGAATGAATCAATCCTCATTGGTGCGTCAGCTTTGACAGCCCTAACTTTTGGCAGTTTTTTTGCAAAAAGAGAGCCATGTTTACCTTTACTCATGATATAGGGAATTGCTCTTGGCTGATGGCATGCCCAGAATCCATAGTGGTTTACATCTGCGGAAAAAAAGCACAGAAATAAGGCACCAAAATGTGTGCTGCTTTTTGGTCTGGTTACTACCGTTTATGTCAGAACCGGTGCAATTATGGCCCCAGATATTGGTAACCATCCCTATAGGTGGCTGGTTAAGGCTTGGAGCCTTTGTTTGAGAGTTTTGAGTACATCAGGTATGGGCATCTGGCTGTACTTCTTGGGTATTTGTCTTTTCATTTCACCTCTCTGGGTCTCTGTCAATTGACTCACTTCTCTCCAACCTGCCTTGAAATTAGCCTCCAATCGTGTTTTCCATTTGGCTGCAATGGTTGCTTTCATAGGCAAGCATCTCTAGGATCTGATATGGGATAATTCCATAGAGATGTAGATAAGGATAAGGCTGATTCAGTCTCCGTTGGTGTTTTAACAAATTTAATTTGCAATACAGAGCCAACAGTCTCTCCCTCTAACATAGTGTCTGCATCCCTGCCTCTGGCTGTCGTCTGCCTATACGTGTGTGTTTTCAGCGCTAGCTTGCTAAAACAAAGCGTAGAGGAGTCCTTCAGGTACATCATTGTTGACAAAAGGTCAATTCAGTCATCTGCATTATGCCATATTCCCCGGCTGCCTTTACAGTGAAGTACTAATCACTAAACTGAACTAATCTTGAAATAATTTTCCCACTACAGATCACTGAGCTGAAGTGTATATCTGCTTACTGCTTTCAGTGATTGTTGTGGGAGGGATCGCTCTCATTGCTGCAATCACAGATTCCTGGTGACTCTCCAAAGTTACTTCACTTAGCCGTTGTTATCGTCATCAGGGTTGCCTTGACCTCATCTTTCAGGTCAAGGCAACGCTGCCTCACTGAGCATTATTGTTTCACTCATTGGGGCTCCATTCCCATCTCTGGATGAGTAGTTGGTATATTCTCCCCTCTGATCTGGTGTCCTGGCTCCCCCTGGCCCCAGCATTTGTTTTTATCTCGTCAGTCTCAAATTGTGATAGCAGTTTCTGTTTGTGGATATTGGAACACGGAGCTACTGGTTGTTTTGCGGTCAACCGTGACTGTGGATTTCGAAGTAAACTTTCGGCCCACATTCTTTTAGTGTAATCTCTCTGACTAGGGTTACATAAGTAGTGGCCCTTCAACAGAATCTTGTTCTCACATCTCTTCCATCTTCACCTTTACCAGTAACCTATGTTTTATCAATATGCTCTGGTTCCCCAGCAACTAATGCAGACCTTGTTTAGCTGGGCGACGTCATGTGTTTCATTGTCACTCATCATGTTATGAGGTAGACAGTAGAGTGAAGGCAAAAGGTCCAACAAGTACTAAGCATCTCTGGGAACTCCTTCAAGACTGTTGGATAACCATTTCTGGTGACTAGAAGCTCAAGAGAATGCAAAGCAGTATTCAGAGCAGAGGGTGTCTACTTTGAGGAATCTAAAATATAACACATGTAATCAGTTATTTCACCCTTTTTGTTTAAGTACATACAGTAATTCCATACATCATGTGTTCATTCATAGTTTTAATGCCCTTAATTCAGAATCTACAATGTAGTCATGAAAAGAAAGCACACACATTGAATGAGAATGTGTGTCCAAACTTTTGGTCTGTACAGTAGACTGACCTGTCGTTTTAAACAATGCGACACATTCCGAGACCGTACAGTCTCTACATCTTTGAAAATGATTTATTTTCAATAGAGCTTGTCATTTTGACTGACGGATGGGGTCAAAAAATCCTTTCATTATCTATTTTTATTTGTCAAGTTTTATAAGTAAAAATGACACATTCAGTTACTTTTAATCTAAATACATTTGACTTAGTATAAAATTTGAACAACCTGAACAAAGACTCCCCGTATTGCTATCACTTTTCTAATCTAGCAGATAAATATGTAAATTAAATAAACATTTAGATTTCACCTTATATTGTCTGATCACTGTCACCACTTTTTCCTGGTCCATGGACAAGAACTGCACAGTTGTTAATGAAGGCGGAATCAATGCACTGCAGAATGGATCTGTAATTTGCGTTCCTTCTCCATCACTGGATACACCTGTCTCTGTTATGCACTTCAAAGCCTCCATAACTCTTTAAAGTGCTGTCAGTTTAGCTCTTGGATTGCAAGATGCACTTGGTAAAGTGTCCACTGTCCATCTCTGAGGTGATATATATATATATATTTAGTTTTTCACACATAAACCAACTGCTATGTTGGTAACCAGTGGGTAGTGAAGTCAATTTATCACTTCACACTGTGAAGGAATTGCCAAAATGCTGCACAATGGAGCATGTTGCCCGGCGTCTTCTTTTGTCTTCTTGTCTTCTTCTGTCTTCTGTGCATGCAGGCCACTTTGGGGTATTAACCATTCACACTGGAGCTGTTTTTTTGTCGCATTTTAGTTACAGTGTGAACAACCACACACACAAAAATTGGATTTAATAAAAAAATCTAAACGTAGCCTTAGTTTCCAAAGGAAATTGTTCCAGAGAACTTCATATGTGGAGCAACAGTTACTTTTGCTGTTGTCTTTCCCATCCGGCACTGTATTTACATTGACTTGGATAACTTTTTACAGTGTGTAACACTTGAGAAAATGTTGAGATCTCCAAGTACCACAATCATGACCAACCTAAACATACAGTAGAGAAGGCTTACCCTTTTAACTATAGGCAATTAACAAAGAAATCGTATTTACTCCTAATAAGGATTATTTATTGGTAATTGTTGCCAGCCACAGCCAGACTGTGTGTGAATGGTACATTTTTGAATTTATTTTATTTTGATAAAATATTAAGAACTTACCAAGTACCACTAGAAAGAGCTTGGTGGTACGTGTGCCAAAGTTTGAGAACCATGGCTTTAGACCATCACATTCACAATACATCTAATATTACAACACTTGCTAATGATCAGTTAATCAGTTCTGATCAGCAGCACCTGGCTACTACTTCCCATGAAAAACCACAAGTGTCTGATTCATTTTTCCTATAATTGTAATAAAAGTTTTGACAAATGTTATTTTCGTGTGACTAGATAAGAAGCGTGGCTTTATCCTTCTAATCCACACTCCTAGCTAGGTAAAGAAAGTGCTGAAGAAAACAGTGGTATTCATCTCTAATATAAACTATGTAACTAATTGGAAATGGAAGCTGATACAAACTGCCTTCCCCATCATCTTGAGGTCCAGTTTTGGATCATTTGTCCATATATTAGGTTATCTTTTCTTTCCTGGCTCATCTGTACTCAGGCCAGTGTGCAATTTATAGTATATTGTAATGTTGCTTTAATGTTTTTGGATTGGGGGCAGAGGGATATAAATGTGTTCATGCTTAAACTTGTGTTTGTGTGTGGCGGGGGGTCGATATATGTAATATATGTGGGGTAATTTTTATTATGTGAAACACTTTGAACTGCATTTCTTTTTTGTATGAAAAGTGCTTTATAAATAAAGTTTGATTTGATTTGATGAGTTACGATTGAGTCCTTATTTCCAGTTAACATTTTTTTGTTTCTTACAGGTTTTCTATCTTCCGCCAATTTTTATTGGAACTTACTCCAGAGACATGGTTGAAAACATGTATGATCTGATCAAAGACGTCCCTCAGAAGGTGAGAGGAATGAGCTAACATCTGTAGGAAAAACTGAGGGTGTTTCTACACTACTCTTACTGTTAGAGGTCAGCACTTCTGAAACAGTCAGGTACCAGCAAGTAATGTAGCGCAGTTATTGAGCACACCTGAATATTATGCACATTAGGTAGATTTTAAAATACTTTTTTTTTTTTTACATACAGTTTATACTTTGCACATTTTTATGTTGTAACATAACATATTAACAACAAAACCCAGTACATGGAAGATTTTTTATTTTATTTTAAGATAAGCTTTGTTTTTTTCAAACACAAGAGTAACATGCCTGGTTAGAAAATAAAACATACTTTAGCCTACCAGAAAAGTAACTGATTGATGTCTTCATCTTCCTCTTCCTCACTAAAATCACTTAAGTCGACTTCTTCAGTGTCTTTGTCCTTTGAAAGCTTTTGTCATCTTTTCACACTGACTCACTTCTTCTCTCTGCGTCCTCCAACGTCTCACCATCATGCAGAAGCTCTTCATTGACAGCCAGCTCGATTGCCTGCAACTTAAAGGCTGCATTTCTTCGTGTGAAATTAGCAGCATGGCTGTACAGGACGCATGGTCCAAGGGTACAAAAAACTAGTGGCTTCTAGTCGGAAACTTACACACGGTACATACACAGAACAAAAATATAAACACAACACATTTTACTCCCATTTTTCATGGGCTGAATTTAAAGATCTGAACCTTATTGATATGCCCATATTTTTGTACAGTATATAAGCATTAACCAAATAAAAAATTATTTGTAGCTGCAGAAGCATATTTCTAGGGTTTTTTCTTGTATTCTCTGTATCCTCACTATTTCCCTTTATCTTTTTACCCCATCTTTTCCTCCCTTTTTCTCTCTATTTAACCTTTGTTTTAAGTCTGTGTAGAAAGCATCTGAAAAAGACCCAAAGTAACTTAACATAAAATTTGTTTAGTTTGTCTATCTTGTAATTGAATACACTCATCTACTAGTTTTATAATTAAATATCTAGGAAAGTGTAAAGAATTATCATAGATCTACTTAATATAATTATAACAGCATACTTATTGTTATACTAAAATAATAAATATTTCAAATTGTAAATAAATCTAGTATAGTCAGAGGCTTAGAGTTGTTGTAAATGAATACAACACATTTAGTCATTCGTACTTTGTTAGGTGCTAACATATAGTGCAGAAGGATCAGCTCAAGGTTGGGAAACACATGTTATTTAGCTTTAGCAGAGGGTTCATGCATGTCAGTTAAACACAGTACTGCTAGATAAAAAAAAAATGGCAGAATTCATAACACATTTTGTATATGTAAAACCAGTAGATGTGGTTAGATTTGGTTAAAATGAATGAAGTTACAAATGGATGAAGGAGAGCACATTTATTTGAGTATTTCCTTTTTTTATTCATTTCAATTCAGTTTATTTATAAAGCACTAATTTAGAAAAAAAAAATTATTTCAATTCAATTGTACATACATTCCAACCAGTTTTAAAGTTTGCATCGAGTCATTAACTTGCATTATTCACTCCTCCTGTACCAACTAGAGAGTAGTGGAAGACAAAAGTAGCAAAAGTGAAGAATAGTGGTCAGTCTGTCCTGCAAAAGTCTAACCTTATATCAGCATAACTGCAGAGATAGCTCAGGTTCACCAAGCATGGTAGAATGAGACATAAAAGAGGCACAGCCAGGGAGAACCGTCTGCCTAAACTGCATTGCCGCCAACCGACTGAGACTGTTGGTTATTGCCCCTACTCCACTACTAATCCAAGGATTTGCTAAAATCAATCGGTTGATAGATAGATAGATAGATAGATAGATAGATAGATAGATAGATAGATAGATAGATAGATAGATAGATAGATAGATAGATAGATAGATAGATAGATGGATTATCACAATTATTGCTGCAGCATTTTGGATAATCTGAAGACTTTAAGGGTGTATTCACACCAGCCTTAGTCTGCTTGAAACAAATTATAGTTGGTTTGCGCAAATGTCTGGTTCGTTTGGGGAGGTGTGAATGGGCAATCGAACTCTGATTCGGACCAAATAAACGTTGGTCTGTTTGATTGAAATAAACTCTGCTTCAGTTCAATTGCATGTGTGAATGGTAAATGGAGCGGGGCTGCACCAAAAGCAGGAAGCGGACTATTGTACAGGGCATCCTGGGTAAATACAATCTAAACAACCACTAATTCTGGAGAGATAAATGCTGGATCTTGTACATTCTTTGCTCATTGTCTGTATATGGAGAACATCTGTGCTGGAAGTTGTATTCAGGCGATGCTAATCATAGCAAAATGCCCATATGGAGCTGTCTTAGCTGTCTTGTATAAAAAGCAACATGCTCCACAGTCCTCTGCCTCATGCTACGTTCATCCTGAGTTACTGCTGTAGTATTTATCTGGCACATTTACCAAACACAACAGATCAATCCTAAAACCGCTACAGTCTGCTAGTCCTCCATGTTTGTTTACATTCAGCTGTAATGGAAGATCTCCCGCAGCAGGTGGAAACACAGCTCTACAACAGCGCCACCACAGGCGGAGAAGTGAAATTGACGCTCAAAGCTCTGGACTTTCTGATAATAAAAAGCCAGTGTGAATGCCAACCGCACCAGCTAAAAACAGCAGCAATGTTGCAGTTTTGGTCCCCAATCGAACCGAGTCTACCGGTCTATCAGGTGTGAATGCAGCTTATATTAAATTTTGTGGACTTCCTGATAATTAGGAATTACAGGAGCTCAGCCTTGAAGTAACAAATACATGGCCTAGTTTCTCAGCATCACTCCTGGACCGTTTTTTTCTAATTTTAACAATATTCAAGAGGTGAAAGAAATCCCAGAATCCTGCTTAATATGGGATTTGAACATCATGTCAGTCAAAAATAAGCAGAGGTTCTTTACATTATACCCGGAAGCCTAATTAATGCCATCCAGATGAAGTGATTGACTAAGCAGTTTCTTTTTTAGAGCTTCAGGTCCAAAGACAACAACGTCTGTCTTGTATTAATTTAAAAGCAGAAAGTTTTAAGATTTCTAATTTACATGAATGAACTGGAATCTGTCTAACAGATATGATATAAATCAGCCTAGTGCTGTTCCCTTTATCCCTACATGTTCAAGCCTTTCTAAGAGAATATTATGATGGACTGTGTCAAAAGCAGCACTGAGATCCAACAAGACCAGAACAGTCACAAATCTATTATCTGAGGCCATTAGAATATCATTAGTAACTTTTACCAGTGCTGTTTCAGTGCTATGATAAGCTCTAAAACCTGTCTGAAATTCTTCAGGGTTGTTACTGTTTAGATAATCACATACTCAATCAGATACTATTTTCTCTAGGATTTTACATAAGAAAGGAAGATTAGATATATATCCAGTTCAGTTAGTTCCTTAATGGATTGCTTAAAAAGTATTTAAAAAATGGATGTCCGTTAACTTTCTTAAAGTAAACGACCTAAAAACCGAGATTCTACTCTTCCGCAAGCCTGATCTTTTAAAGAATGCTGTTAGTCCTCTTGGTCCCTGTTCTTGTTTTTTAAAACCTTGTGTAAAAAACTTGGAGTGTTTTTAGATGGTTCTTTTAATCTTCATAGACAGGTGAGTGCAGTGGTCCAATCAGGTTTTTATCATTAAATGCAACTAGCAAAGGTTAAGCCATACCTTCCTGCTAATTTCCATTGAACACGTGATTCAGCTCTTTGTTTCCTGCCGATTGGACTCCTGCAACTCCCTGTACTTTGGCCTGGACCAGTCTTCCCTACACCGGCTTCAGCTGGTCCAAAATGCTGCGGCTCGCTTTTTGACTGGCACCAGCAAGCGGGATCACATAACCCCAGTTCTGGCCTCTCTTCATTGGCTTCCTGTCTTTTGCAGGATCCATTTTAAAATGTTACTTTTTGGTTTTAAATCCCTTTATGGCCTAGTCCCATTTTATATTTCTGAGCTGCTGAATGTTTTTGCCCCTGCCAGAACCTTGAGGTCCAGCTCTCAGGCGGTATTAAGGGTCCCGAAAACTCGCCTAAAGTCTTGTGGTGACAGAGCTTTCTCTGTGGCTGGTCCCAAGTTGTGGAACGATCTACCTCTTCTAATTAGCACTACACAGAATTTGGAGCATTTTAAATCCCTTCTTAAGACGCACCTTTTTGATCTGGCCTTTAATGCAGGTTGACTTGAGCATTTTAATACTTTTAAATAGTATTTAATAGTTTTATTTATTGTGATAAATTATTTCGTACTTATCTTATTCTATATTTTACTCCTCATTGTTTTTCCTGATTGTTCTTTGTGTCTTGTTGAGCACTTTGGGGTGGTTTATGCTGCTGTAAATGTGCTATATAAATATAACTGGCCTTGACCTTGACTTGTAAAACTTGACATTACAGTAATCCTAAAGCTCTGATCAGTGGAACATATCCATATACTAAGGATAGCTTAATCTTATCTAAAATAGGGCCAGTAGTCAAAGGGAACACTTCCAGCTGTTGAAGGGTCTTTTTCACAGCAGTAGACTATTTCGCCAGGTTAAATAGGAATTCACACAGTGTGTAGAGTTTAATGTTCTCTCAAATTTCTTAGCATTCTGCTTTAAAGTATGCAGTTTTCAAAAAAAGGTCAGACAGACCATCTTATATAGGAGAACTGTTATTTCACACACACTAAATGCCAGTAAAAATGTCAGTACAAGGTACAAAGTGTGTTTACCCAAGTGGGTGTGTCCCTGTACTTTTAGAGTGAAGCCAACTGAGTCTAAGATAGCTTTAAAGGCTGTGTTTAGGCTATCACTTTCAGTGTCCACATGAAAATTGAAATCCCCCACTGTTGACCTTATCAGTATTTTATTATACTTTTTTTCTTTTTGTTTGTTTTGATAGTTGGTTATTTGCACATTCTCTTAATTATTTGGCCTAGGGATGCAATGATTAACTTGCATAGATGCTAGACAGGAAGAAGGTCCTAAGGCCATGTCCACACTAAGCCGATAAGGTTATACAGGAAATTAGACGCCTAATGTTATCCACTCAATACAAGCATTTACCCCGTTTAAGGTACCATTGATTGTGCAATCCCATTCCGACCTGTGCATATACTGGGCATGCACAAAAAGATGCACGAAACACAGACTGACGCGTATAATCTACGTCACTGCCGGCACCTACAAAATATAAACAAGAAGCTCTACAGCACAGTACACATCTGTTTGTCCCACCGAAGACAACAATGGCTAAATGTCGAATTTGCAAAAAAAGAAGCTGCATGGTGAGTCTCGTCTCCAGCTTTGCTGTTGTCTTTGTCTGAAGTGTTGTTGTCGTCAACCTGGAACGCAGCATTTCATTGACGTCACTTCCATTCATTATCCGGGGAAGCTGTCCTGACATGCTCAATTAGCCGTTGAATTAAGAATTAGACGGCCCTCATACCTAGCTTATAATTATCCGGCCACAGACCTTAAACAACTGCAGGTTTGTGTGGATGATAGGGGGGTGTAGATGATGGTTCTCAGAGTATCACCAAGTATTAAAAAACACAGACATAGCCTTAGAGAATGGATATGCAGCCTTGGGCCAGGTTTTAATCAAATGTCACAAAATTATGACAAAAGACCATACCTTAATACAGCATCAAACGATCGTGCTAGGGACTCTAAAAATGGGGTGCACAGATTCTTATCTAACTCTTTGCGCACAGGGAAGCGTGCGCTTCATGCATACACACAAGTGCGGTGCCTAAGTGATGGATTCCAGCTGTGCTTTTCTAGACTGTAGCCAAGTCAAGTCGACCCTTCATATTTTGACTAATGTTTTCTGGGAAATCCTCAGTGAGTCGATTTTCTGCCAGATGTTCACACAAACAATCCTTTGGCCGTATCAAACATTCCTTGCTAACGGGGAGATCTTGCAATGTGGAAACTAGTTATATAAACATGAATCCTAACAGTGTAATACAATATGAATCTGCCTCCTACATAGACTAAATAATTCTACGTTTAAGGCATTATCAGGACAAGTGTTAACATGGCTTCAGTTTCAACTTTTGATTACATGCTTTTCCTGTACATGTGAGGGTGAATTTGGGGCATGTTCGCTTAATCTTGTTCGGGGTTTTTTCCAAACGCAGAGGGGTTGATATCTGACTTTAATGAGTTTAACAAAGTATAGTGTTTCTTTTATTTAAACAATTTTTTTTACATATTTTTATAAATAAATCCAGCACAATAACCATATATTTTGATTAATTACTGAAGGCTGCTGCTCAGTGGACTCAGTTAAAGAACAGTCTGTAGTATTTATTGTACAGCAGTGTCACATTAAATATCTGGTTATATTAGTCTGTGTGAGACCCTGATCTGAATATTGTATCTTTATAGGTGACTTTCCCAGTGCATGCTCTGCTGGTCCGCATTGGTTGGCAGCATATCAGCTGGCTCCTCAATCAGTCACCAAGGTATCAAATGACATCCAGCCTTACAAGGATCAAGATATTTTAGACATATAAACCCATGTGGTCAAATGTGACTGCTGAAATGTCAAATAATTCTATAAACCTTAAAATTGGTTAAAATCTGCTTACAAACTTAAGCTCTAATTGTTTGCTAGGTTCAGCTTGACTCTATGGCAGGGTTCAGATCATCCAAACATTAGTGATCTGCTGTTTGTCCGGGACAACACCCAACCTACACAAGTCTACTACGATATCTATGAACCTACGCTGTCAGAGTTCAAGGAAGCTGCAAGTAAAGAATAATGGGACATGGGTCAGGCTGGATTTTTAATGAAGTTGGAATAATGTAATAACTGAGAATTTAAAAATCTGAATTGGTTTACATGTGGGAAATCAGGGTTTTGTTTGAGCATTGTTATCAGAGGTTGTAAAAGTCATAGCTTAAAATTACAACTAGGCTGTAATGAAGTATAATTCAGACATGGGAGACTTTAAAAAGCTTATTTAAAACATATATATACCCTCAAAAATGAATGAATTACAATACATTAATGTTGACTGCTGCTCTCATACATTGTTTTCTAGCTTGTCTTAACATGCTGAAGTTGTAGTTATTGGTTTTATAGATCAGCTAAAACTGAAAAAAGACATAAAGACAACTGTTGCTTTCATTTATATGTTTTATAACGTATTGAATGCCATAGAGAATCGGTCTGGTGTTCGGAGGTTTTATCCAGGAGGAAACCTGATGGACTTTCTTCATCCTGTTCACATCTCAAACAGCCACTTGCACACTGATGATACACAACACAGCAGCCTGGATGTGCGCTGGTTTCCAGTTACTGATGAGGCCTCCCTGCTAGATCGGCTTTCAGGTGAGGGTGATGGTGAAAAAGGCACTGCTGATAATACATTGGAATGCTCTTTTTTTCCAGACATTACTGCTACAATACCTCCTCTGGCTTATTTGACTTCACAAGTCAAAACCTGTTAACATCCCCAACCATATGATTTTTCAGTCCCTGAAAAAATGGGAGATGCTATATCAGAATAAGATCCTGGAAGAATTGTGTACCCTCTCTGTTGGATATTTTTCAAATGGTAAAACTGCTTCTTGATCAATTTTTAGTTGGACTTGAAACATTTCAAGCTCCAGTCTGATCAGAACTGTTATTCCCCTCTTCCACTGTGGTCGGCTCAGACCAGAACGGTCTGGTTGTGTTTGCATTGCCATCTCAGGAATGTGGCAGTGGGCAAGGACACTGGCAGAGTCAGTGTAACAAAGTTGAAATAAAAATCAGTCATCACTCACATTTTTCCGACATTCCAGGTGCCGATCCTGGAGTCAGTATCTAGTCTACTTTCTCTCCCATGGCTCACCTGCCTTTCACCATAAATGACATCCATTTCTGCAAAGCACCTCCAAGTTCTGCAGTCCGCCCCACTCCAGCTGTTTCATTTGTTTAACTTCCCTCTGCGATGTTTTGCTTGAAGCCTTTGTAGTCTGAAAACATCTTAAATAAAGAGGTGAGAAAAGATTCCTTCATTTCTTGGAGGTTTAATTTGAACTTGTTTGCACAAAAAAGGAGGAACAGGTTACAGAGAGTTCGCAACAGCTGAATCCTGCCTTCCACCAACTGACTGACTACACCATAGATTTAGGCAACCTTGCTATTGTCTCTACCCTATCAGTAAACATTTCTCCATGGTGAAGTTTCCAGACTCCTAGGCGCCTTCGTCAGATAGGAGACGCTCAATCTAAGGACATCCAGTGCTCCAAGGGTCGTTTCCATGGCAACACTAGACTAGGGATTCTAATATCAATTTATTCGACTTAACCTAATGTTATAAAGTGTCACGCAATCAGACTATCACTATGTCATGAAGAAATGGCACACAGTTCTCTCAGTATGTAAGAATACACAGAAAAGATCATCTTAATATAAATGTCTCAATATAACAATTTCCATAATACCATGCTTCAGCATTCTTTGTGACATCTCTTCACAAACACCCTCAGGCCAATCAGTGCCTACCAGTCCATAGGAAGGAGTTTGAGAGTGACATCACTTTATTGGACCAATCAGCTGATACGTGGGCATGTTGGATCCATGCTGGCCACTTCGGACTGAGCTACTGGTTTTCTGAAAAAATGGTTCGGCTCAGCCCAGACAGCTAAGGTAGTTTAGCTTAATACAGGCTGACTGGGTCCGGGCTGAGCTGTCCCTAGTGGAAAAGGGGAATCAGTTTCCCTCAAGACACTGGCTTATAGTATGAGATTAGGAAGGGATCCTTCCAATGGTCCAAAGAGGAAATTTCTCCTCTTCCTCTTTTTGTAAGGAGGGCAAAAACAGCCTGTTTACACACACCTAGACATAAATTTGCTCACAGTTTGCTCATACTGTACGCACGTACTCACATAGTCCAGTAATGGCTGTTTGTCCGATAAAGTTTAAATCCAGCAAGAGACATTCAAATTATTGCCTTAGTCAAACTGAAATTGGACTTATTCATGTCTTCACCTTAGCTCACCTTAAGTCAAATCCGACCGGAGTTGGAGAAACCGGACTAAGGTACCATAGTAATGCAGTTGGACAATTAAATTTCTCTGCATGTATACGCCCATCACCTCCAGCTAAGCTTTTAGAAGCTTGGGCAGTCCTACTTCAGGAGGTAAAGAGAGCACGGAGGTGGGAACAGCAACAACAGAGTGAGCAACAACAATAGTGTAACACAATCTGAGATTTGCATGTAAATGTACTGGCTGAACATCCTGAATATTGTTTATTGTCTGCATCTGTGTGTATCTAGACGAGGTGGGTGGGATGTTGGTTCTTTACGTGGTCTCAGGTAGAAATCAGCCTGAAGTTCCTGTGCTGGAAGATTCTGGAAGCAGCGCTGAGCCCGTCTCACTGCAGGTGAGCAACCTGTCTTTCTGCTTCATAAACATAGTCCTTTGTTTTGAACATCAGAGTGGTTTACGCCTGTTTGGAACAATGGTGTGCCACAACGGCTGGCTATTTCTGAACAGTATGCAGACAGTTCACATGACTCAAACAGAAGTGAAGCTTCAGAAGTCTGTTTAATTATTTCATATTATTGAAAAAAAAAAATTTACGAACCTGAGCTATTGTCTAGGATTGAATTTAGAAGCGGTATTCCTAATTCCATTCATTTTAGGAGGTGGAACTTAGACAATAAAAGTCACTCAATTTAACAATGTTTCAGTTGCAAATTGGAAAAGCAGTGGAATTAGAGACCAATATAACAGATTATTTCTGGATGGTTTTTTTCCCTCAGTCAATATACATGGCAGGAATATCCAAGTTTTAAGGCACAAAGGTAGAGAGTCTATGACTTGGAAGGTCAGAATACAGACCTTATGGGCAGAGGCATCCCAAGGTCCCAGAGGGGCCCCAAGCAAAACATAGTGTGGGGCCCTTAGGACCCACTGAGGAAGGCCCAATGCCGAAATGTGTGGTCTGTTTAGAGGTTTGAGGAGGGGTATGCACAAAGAAAACAACCAGGTAGGTGGGTTTTTTCTCTTTTCTGTACTTTATTGATTATTAAAATACTGCATTAAAATAATGAACTTCATGATAACAAAAATCCCCAGAACAGTACATGATTTTCTTGTCTTCCAAAACGGACTAGGGGACATACTGTGCTTTCTACGCCGGTTTAAGAGGTTTTAGACCAAGCGATACATTTTTGCACTCTGCCATTCACAGCAAATAGAACATTTTCTTACTTAAACTGTGTCCTATTTGCTCCCATATCAGCCTTAAATCGCTAGTTAAAAATATGTAGATGTTACAAAATGCTTAAATTGTCACGCTGTTGAGGGAAAAAAAAGTGACCCATAAACAGCAGAGCACCATAAAATACTTCAGAGACATGGTGACGTTGAAACTGTAAAGTCAAACGTGTTCAGATAAAAGGCGTCATTTTTTACATTATTCTGCAATAAAAAGTTACGTTTTCAGGATATACATGCATAGGAAACTAGGTAATACTACGAATACATTTAAAAGCTGCCACACTGCTGATATTTTGATTGTGTTGCTGATATTCTCATTGTTATCAGTGAGTGTTGAACGATGCGCTTTACAGAGGCAGGGGATGCAATTTTCAACATAGCACCTGTTTACACACAAGTCGCTCAGTTTATGTGAGGTTAGGCAGATGCAGGAGGGGTAGAATTGACAGGGGGCCCCTTCAGGGTATTTCAGACGGCCAAATTAAATGGCCCCCGCACCACAAAGCACAGCAGCAGTGACCTATTGTACCAACTTGGTGTGGCACTCTGGGGGGCCTTGTCTTGGGTAGGGGCCCCAAGCAAATGCCTGGTTTGCTTGATTGTACGCGACGCCTCTGCTTATGGGGGATTCAAGTTAGTTTTTCTCATCAGGAATATAAAAATTCTGACTGTCATGTACAAATGTTCTATTGTATGTGTTATCGCTCTCACTTCAACAAAGATGTATTTTAGGCATTAAATACTGTCCATGTTAAATCAGCATATCAGTACTTTTTATTCATAGTCACAGATGCCAGTTATGGTTTCGAAAGCGAACTAGTTTTTTATAACGTATTTATATTCATAATTAAAGAGCAATTAAATAATGTAGAGTATACAGGATCAATGTCAAGAGGATATTTATGTACCCTACATAAAGAAGGGCAACAGTGGCTCAGGTGGTAAGAATTTGTTGTGTAACCGGTGGGTTGATAGTTTAAACCCCTGCTCCATGAGTCCCGGTTGTTGTGTACTCTGACCACCACCAGCAGGCAAGGCAGGTGAGGTGTCTTGCCCAAGGGCCAGTGGCACCTGTTTGTACTGCAGCCTCATTTCTGCCAGTGCGCCCCAGATCATCTGTGGCTACAATGCAGCTCACTTAACAGAATGTAGTGTAAAGCACTTTGTGATCATCAGACGTAAAAAGTGTGATATACAAATGCTGGCCATTTACCATATATTTTGTTTCTGAAGCATGTCCTCAAGCTGATTGGGCAGAGAACCAATCCACCCTGGGGTGTTTATCTTCGGGTTCACAATCATCATCTTTTGGAACCTTCCCTCAAACTGTTGCGGGCGGCTTACTTTGCAGAGGAACTCTACAGGCCCATCTGGATCAGCTTAGAGAGTCTACAAAGCAGCTACAGCACACACGTGTGTATATTTAGGTTAACTGTCACAGAAATTATGTTCACTTTTTAAATGTCTTCTTTTTAACCTACGTTATGATACTTACAAAAATTACTTTTCAAAGGTAGTTTAAAGTTAATATCTCTCTCAGTTCATGCTTACTCTGTTTTCTGTGTATTACAGGATTTTGTGTCCAAAGTGGAGGAGGTGTTTCCATATGTCACTGTGGTCTTGGATGAACAGAACTGGCCTTCTGTGATCCCAGCAGAACTCACAGGTCTGTCTCAGAGGGTTGCTGTACACCTGACTTCAGCATCACTGTTCAAAGAAGCACAAGAAATCCCCTTCATGAAGGAAATGGACAAATATGACTTTGTAGTGGAGGTGGACACAACGGACACTCCAGAAAATTTAACAGTTTTGAAAAAGCTCATGGCCCAAGAAACAGGAACAGCAAAAATAAATCTGTACATGATGACCAGACAATAAAGAATGATTCAGTCGTCCCTGATGTCATCAACAATAGATTTGTTTTGGCCATGAATAGGTATGAATAATTGCTTAGGGTAATTAATAAAATTACTAATTTAGGCAAGCAGGTGATGAACATCATCTTGGTTGTCCAGGAAATAATAATAGCAAAATAGTTCAGTCTACACAATGTTTATGAGTAACTACCTGATAATGTTGAAGTAATAAAAAATAGATGGAGTAAAGTAGTGACATTCTTTGAACAGCAAGTAACTACACATGTAAAGTTGGTTGGAACAGAACAGCCCAACAGGTGATGGTAGACTTTGTGAAAAGGATGGAAAGGGCTGTAGAAAAATCTTTTTTCCACAAGAGGCAGGAACATAGGGGGACTATTAAGAGTGGTGGTAGGAGTACTCAGGTGGACTACAGTTATGAGACCCATTCAACCCCTAAGTGAATGCAATGTGCAAATCAGTTTATGAATGTAGCGTAATTTTCTCCAGCTGAATAGAAACAAAACTGAATTAATTACCTTTGGAACTAAACAGGAACAATCAAGAGTCAGCACACTGACTTCAAGTAATCCATCTTGAAACTACTGATCAGGCCTGTAATCTAGGTGTAATAATAAACTCAGACCTGAACCTCCAGGGTCACATAAAGGCAACAGCAAGGTCAGCCTTCTATCACCTTTCTAGAATTAAAGGACAAAAGGACTTTGAAAAACTCATCCATGTGTTTATCTTCGACTCGATTACTGCAACAGTATCCTCACAGGTCTAGCTAAAAAGTCACTCAGTAAGCTGCAGCTGATCCAGAACGCTGCTATTCGTGTTCTCACTAGAACCAGGAAAGTAGAACACATCACCCCAGTTCTAAAGTCCTTCCTCTGGCTCCCTGTAGCTCAGAGAATAGACTTCTAAATACTCCTACTAGTTTATAAATCACTGAATGTTTTAGCACCAAAGTATGATGAAGAGCTGTTGTCACTATAGCAACCCCCCAGACCAATCAGGTCCTCCAACTCTAGTCTACTAATCATCCCTAGAATCAGAACCAAACATGGAGAAGCAGCTTTCAGTTTTTATGCTCCCCTTATCTGGAAAAAACTTCCTGACCCACAAAAAAACTGGGTTCCATTAAATCAAAGCTAAAAACTCGTCTCCTTAGAGCTGCCTTTGAGGAAGTGATTAATAATAGCTGGAATGTCACATATTTAAATGTCTAATATGTTTTGTGTCTCTAATGTTGTATTTTTGCTTTTACTCTTGTTCTTGCTTTTTTTTTTGCGCTTTATAAATAAAGTTTGATTGATCGATTGATTCCTTCCTAATCACCCAAAGTACCCTACATTGCCTTGCTATAAAAATAAGTTTGCCTTGCCTTGCAGCTGAGCAGGATAGTTTTGAAAATAATTACAAAAAGAGCATATATATTTTGCGTTAAACAGAATGATTTCAAAAAAGTGACAAGGAAAATTACTGCAAACAGCAGGAATGTAAACACTTCTTGATTTTTGTAGGGAGCAGTGATATTTATACAGTGAGGAAGGACCTATGATAAAATTCTTTGATGCTTCTAGGGTGACTGTGGGTCAGTATAGAAGTTATCCTGCAGTCGGAAGGTGGTGTTTTAAATTCTATATATCAATGATTGGAGTAAGTTGTTTAAGTAAAACTGAGTTAACAATAGAGTTATTTCTTTATGTAACAGAGTAATCTCATTAATTACTTTAAAGTGGTGTGTTACCACAACGTGGTAGAATAAAGTGCAGTAGTATAAGGTCAAAGGAAAATCTTGCCATTAAGTAGTGTAAATCTCTGTATCTGTATCATTGCACAATAAACAGAGCATAATCGCACAATCATTACACCATATTCTCTCTCTCTTTCTACATATATATATATATATATATATATATAAATAAAAGGGCTGTATCATGCTATTTTACAGCTTTCAACTTCTGGGATAGACATATATATGATAAAATGTTACCGTTGGTATTAATTTGTCCTGAAATTTAACTTGTATCCTGTACTTAATGTTAGACCACGAAGTGAAACAGATCATTTCTCTATAAACCCGCTTCCTGCAGCCCCTCCCGCCACCCGCTCTGCTCCGCTTCAGAACCAGGAGATCACACTGAATCAAACAGTTTCATCTCTAAAAAGTATTCTGACAAAGAATTTTAAAAGCACCAATTACCACAATGAAACTATTATATTAAGGGCTAGACGTTTGGTTTATTTAATTATCTTTTGTAAAAAACGGAGTAAATAAAGCCTATCTCAGTTGCTAAAACTCCAGGCTTTAGACAGAGCCCAAACCAACACAGCTGCGTCCACTAAGCAAATCTTTCCAGCCCAGCATATAAAAAAGCCGTTGGTGTTGTTTGCACCCGTTTACTGACCATTCTGAGATGCTACATATCAATTAATTGACCTCTGTTATAAGATCACATAAGCAGCTTGATAAATGGCTAACACACATTAGCATTAGCATGTAGCCACTTACTTCTCTGTCCATCAACATCTTTGTTCTTTGATCCAGCTGCTGGATGTGTTTTAAGCTGCCAAAAAGCGAAGTAGCCATTAGCTGTGAGGAGGAGGAGGGTGTGTTTGAACTCTAGCAGTATTAAGCCGCTCTTCCTGCAGGGGCTGTGCAGACACTTCAACACCCCCTTGTTTTTAACTAGTGATGTCACTAGTTGAACACTCAGTCAATTTCTATGAGAGGGAGGGGCAGCTGCTCAGAGAACAGAATTCAGGAGGATTGCTCAGACATGTGTGAATTAAGCCAAAAACCACTTGTGGGGTTTTTTTTTATGAGAAAACTGCATTACTAGTTGGTTGAAAACTCCAAAAACTTTGCATGATATAGCCCCTTTAATCGTAGTATCAACTAATTTCATGTCGTCATGCCTCCACTCACCTGTACCCCCGGATGTGATGGTTTTGTGAAGTAAGCCAGAAAGTTCTTGAGTTGGAGTAGAGGATCTCTACGTTTAATCAAACCTAACACCACGAACACAACGTGGACATCATCTTTGGCCAGACTTCTGCCACCTCTAGCAGCAGTCAGCTGCCGAACACAATACCCTGTTAGTCTGGCGAAGCTGCCGAGGGGGGATCCATCGCCTGGTCTCCAAGCTGAATCGATCCGCCGAACGCCGGAGGTGCAACATCTGCTCAAGAGGAGTGCTGGTTCCAGCAGATGGCTAAGCCAAAAGCCCCTATCAGCTCCACTCCGGTGCTCCAGGGTCCGTGGTCCATGGTCGGGGCCAGCCACGGTGGGAGACACCATTCTCCTACACCCAGCCTGACATTAACCAATCGTTTTGGTGTCCTTGGGCACGACTTTCCTCCTCTGACTGTCTCTCTGACCACAACGAAGCACCGTAGTACCGTCGCCCAGTCCCTCCCAGCAGCCGGAGCAGCAGCCGGGATCCTGTAGCCATCCATGCTGCGGGAAACACAAGACCACAGCCAGAATTTGCTGAGGTGTGCTCTACTACACCTCAAACCCGCGGAAAGAGCCCTCAGCAAAGACTAGACCAGAGGTTGTACATTTTTTTTCATAGTCTAACAGTCGGACTGTTGCAGAAGTAATTGAAAAGTGAGATTTTTTATATATTTTTTCCAAGGACAGAAAAGATTAGGTAAGAAAGGATGGACTGGTGAACTGTCCAGGGTGCATCACGCCTTTCACCCTATAACTGCTGGAGAAATGCAATAGACCCCCCACGACCCTTCAAGAAGAAGCAGGATAAATAATGGATAGAATTTATTTACCTGGACTATGTGCATAAAGATTTAAAATTTGATAGAAACATTTGCTCTGGTTGTTAAAAGTAAAAAAGTCTTGCGCTGCTAAACAAGTAAACTGCATACATTTGAAAGTTGCTGAAAAGCCTAAGCCTACTCATAGATGGGATATCTGTAAAACACATTGTAGTGGTGATGATTTAAAAAAACTGAAAACCTTTTCAAAGCACACAGCTTTATCACAAAACATACAGTTGTGGTTTGTAATTCAAAGAATTCGTAGCATGTATATGGCAACTCCTTTCTTTAAGGAGACACAGAGGCGAAAAGCTGCATCGCTCCAGCGCTGGACGTAGTTTGCTGCATATGTAGATGAATTTGTTCTGACAATCTGAAGTTCTGCAGCCACTAAGCTTCGGTGAAACCCAGAAGAAAGTCTCATCACTGCAAGGCCCAGTTAAACAAGCAAACCGACGGTCAGCTGCGACAACTTCACAGAGCAGTTATCTGAAACACGCACACACAGAATACTTATTAATAAAGCCAACTTGTCAACACAGGTTTTTACGCTGGGCTTTAGTGAATAAATAAATACCCAGAGCATATTTATAACCCACCACATTGGGGTATTATTTGCATCGCCTTACCCACACAAGCTGCCGGCTTCCTCACTGTAGCGTCATTCTCCTGCAGAGCTTCCCACACTCCTTTGTACTACTCCACCGTGTTTTTCCTTGCAGTGTGCAGCTTTTCTGGGGTCTTTATTCTTCGACAAGAGAGGCTTTCTCTTCAACGTGGGACTACAGAAAGCCACAAACTGAGCAAAAAGCTCATGTGTCACTAGTGATGTCGCCATTGTTCTTTGTTTCTTCGAGCCTTTGTTTACTTCCCGCTACGTACTCTTGGGCCGCCAACCATTTTGGGAATCTTTTATGCGGAATGTAAGAATGAGAGGAGAAATCACTCCGTGTTTTCCTGGAGCCATTGCAAAAGATATCGCTGAACAGATCCTGGAATCCATCCAATGTCACACAACTGTGAGTAGAGTTAAAATCCACACTACAACCAATGAAATACGTAAAAAGCAGCAGTCTGAGCTCCTGAAACTGGATTTTATTCATTTAATTAAATTTATTTTAAAACAGACACACAGGTCCATTTTTATCTCTGGCCCCACCCCCATCATCGTCAGAGAAATTGGCCGTTTTAGGAGACTTTCATCTCTGAACACTTGGCTCTCCTTTGCTACTGTGATGTACAATATTGGTTTTACCGAAAATTTTAAAATGTTCTGGGGCAGGGGTCATATGGGGCAGATGGACTATATCCAAACAGACAAGGCACCCGCATGCTGGCAATGAGCCTGGCATGCCCACGTCCACTACACCGGCCCCAGCTGCCCCTGCCCTCTCTACCCCTTTCACCGCATCCTGATGTCCAGCTGGTCCCTGCTTCTATGAACTCCACCCTAATTTTAAAAGTAAGTCACATATCGGACTTGAACCTGGCCTTACATCATTCATTCCTTTCATTATCAGCAGAGAGCAGACAAAAAAGAAATCATAAACCAAACAAATGCAACCCCAATAATCTCAGACAGTTACCAAAAGTTACACCTCCAGCAAATCATACAGTCACTCCATCTCCTATGGAATGCCAAAGTGTTCAAAATTAAATAAATAAATAAAACATTATGAAATAAATATCAGCATGAATAAAAATTTAATGAAAATATAATGTGACATCAAAATTATTAAAAACTAATCATTTCAAATGCAACGCCCATTCTGAAATATTTTTCATATTTTTTTATTTTAGATTATACATTTGTATAGTATATATATATATATATATATATATATATATATATATATATATATATATATATATACATATATATATATATAATTAAATATTTATTTCACTGCAATTTACTTCATAATAATATAAATTATTAATATTATTAAGACATTGTTATTTAATTCCATCAGTTTTTATTCCAATCTCTCTTTTTCCCAAACCCAGGTTTTATTTCATAATGAGGTTTTTCATAATGGTATATATTTCAAAAACCCATTTAAGAACTGAAGTTTCCCGCCAGCCAATCAGAATCAGCGGTTGAGACCTGGACGCTGATTGGCTGGAACTAAGATTAGTCTTCCTGGATAGCCGTTGTTGTGGCTCTGTGAGCAGCTAGCAGCATGCTAAGTAAAGGGTCGGAGCAACAGGAACTTTGTTCAGCTCTGGTTGCTCTAACAGGTCATATTGAGAGGAATAACTTATCATGAACCATTTCAGAGACCCATCTTGATTCGTCTGGATGATATAATCTGAAATGATCCCAGGTTCAGCTCTCAGCTGTCTGACAGTAGCACTGGAGTTCTGCTATTATCTTTTTTGTTTTGTCCATCACAACTAGGAGGAGACGGGAGAGGAAGCCCTGGTTGGTTGTTAGCTACAGTCAGTTAAAAGGAGATTATTTAAACGTGTCCTGTGATATTTCTGAAATGTTTTAATGATCATACCAAACAGCTGACCTGAGTCTCTTTCCCCAGTCTAATCACGGGCATGGCGCCCTGAGCAGCCTTACACCTAGAACACTGGAGCAGCACCGTCTGTTTGGATCAGACATCCCCATTACAAAAGTGACCAAATATTCTGCCAGTATTAGAAGAATTATAAAGCCATACATAAAATCCTAAAGGCATTAAATTCAATAACAGTATTAAACGACTTTAGCCAGTCCTCGCCATTTTCCTCCTGCAGGAACATTATGTTTAAGCACCAACCAATCAGCATCCAGGTCCCAACAGCTGATTCTGATTGGCTGGCTAAGACATTCGGTTAAATGGCATTTTGAAATAAATACACCATTATGAAAAAACCCTATTATGACATAAAAGCTAACTTTGTAAAAAAAAAAAAAAAAGATTTTTGAATAAAAACTGATTATATTAAATAAAAAAACTCAGAATAAATTATAGTATGAAAAAATGGCAGTGGAATAAATAATGAATTAAATATATATAAAATAATACTAATATATATTCTATAATTAAAATATATTCTATAAATATTGGGCATTGCATTTTAACAGAATTCCTTTTTTGACTATTTTATTGTCACATTATATATTTACTTAATATTTTTCATGCTGATATTTGTTTCATAATGTTTTATTTATTTATTTAATTTTGAACACTTTGGCGTTCCATAATCTCTGACAACTATTAATATGGCACTTCTAAATATTTTCTCTCTGCTGAATAAATATTTTCTAATAAATTATCTGATTTTAGACAAAAATCTTCAGTGTTTATTTTTAACAGAAACATGGCTGAGTGCAGATGCCCCTGCTGTTCTTACAGAGGCCTCTCCACCTAATTTTAATTTCACTTAGTCAACAAGGAGTAGCAAAAGGGGAGGTGGAACTGCTTTTGTAAGTTCATTAACAGTTTCTGCCAAACTTGTTTTTTTCACTAACTTTAGCACTTTTGAATAATATGCTTCTGTTTTTAGAACTCCTCAGATTTTATGTCACAGTTTATAGGCCCCCCAAAAATAGTTCACTTTCTAATGAATCTTGCACAACTTTTATGAAATGATCATTTTAGCTGGTGATATTAATCTACATATAGATAACCTTATAGATCCATTATCAAGAGATTTTTAAAATATTTTGAATTATATTGATGTTAGTCAACATGTCATGCAGCCGACTCACAACAGAACAAAAACTCTGGACTTGGTCATCACGTATGGCCTGTCCACCAGTGTGTCCTCTGTTGTTGACTTGGCTGTCTCTGACCACTACTGTGAGTTTTTTTAAAATCACTAGTTTTATCCAATTAGAAACCTCTGTGAACTTTCAGGAAGCGTCATCTAACCCCTGAAGTGGCTGCAGGTTTTCTTGAAGTTTTAAAAAGTTTCCTCCTTTACCTTTACCTGCCCCCTGTGATTTTATTGTGAATGATTTTAACAGTGGGCTTTAGTCTGCTCTGGACCTGCTGGCTCCACTTAAAGTTAGAAACAAACACTGAAAACATAAAACACCAGGGAGAAACAGAGGCCTTAAAAATTGAAAAGGAAATGCAGGGCGGCAGAGAGAAAATGGAGGAAAACTAAAATCACAATAAATCATCAAGTATACATTGAATGTCGTAAATCATACAATAACGCTGTAAGAAATTCCAGAAATTTATACTTTTCAGAATGATCTCAGAACATAAAATAATCACAAAATTATTTTTTCCACCATAGACAACATTCTGAACTATACTTCTAATGCATTTCAGTTTGGAGGCCACTTCAGAGGGAAGGTAGACACTATCAGACTTAATATTTCCGCTTCTCAAAACAAAAAATGGTTTTAGACAAATCTGAGTGTGTGTCTTTACCACAAGAAAAGCGGGACAGTTTTGTCCTGGCAGAAGCTGGGACTCTTCATAAAAGATTTGTCCTCACTGGGGCCCATCACATGTGCTTTGTACCCAATTTCCATCCTGTTATTCAAGCAACTTTATGGAATCTTTAGAGATGAGATTTTAACCATGATGAATTGCTCCCTTCAGTCAGGGATTTTACCTGCCGCCTTTAAAGGGGTGGTGGTGAGGGCCGTGCTGAAGAAAAGCAATTTAGATTTGAATGATTTTAAGAATTTCTGACCGGTATCTAACTTAAAATTTTTTATCAATCTTAATGATTTTACTCAGGCTCATAATGTCCTTGAGAAATTTCAGTCTGGTTTCAGAGTGAACCACAGCACAGAGACGGCCCTCCTATTTTAAATGATTTTAGATTAAACTATGATGCTTAGAAGGTAACAGTGTTGGTTCTACTGGATCTAAGCACTGCCTTTGATACAGTAGACCACACTATTCTTTTATCCCGTTTAAAACAGAGTGGCCTCTGTGATGCTGCTCATGAATGGTACATCCGATCTCTCAGACAGGACTTTTATTGTAAGTTTAGATACCTGCTCGTCTAAGGTCCAAATCTCAGCACTATGTGTCATGACGAAGACCAGGAGGGGGAGCACATGGCACCAAATCACTGTTTTGGCTCCCTGTATGTTTTATGATCGATTTTAAGATTCTTAATTGGTTTTTAATGGTTTTCCATTAATGGTCTTGGGCCTTCTTATCTTTCTGAAAGCCTTTTACCATGTGAACCCTCACCATCTTTGCGCTCCTCTGGCAGCCGTCTCCTTGTCATCCCTAAAGCCAGGACACGGACTCATGGTGAGCCAATCTTTCCATTATTATGGCACCTCACCTCTGGAACAGACTGCTGGAGGACCTCAGAGCCGCAAAGAACATTAATGTTTTTAAGAGCAGGCTAAAGACCCACCTTTTCAGTCGAGCTTTTAACTGATTATTATTTATTCATATCTGTTTAATTGCTCTGCATGTTTTACTTGATTACATTTTTAGCTGAGCTTTAAAAGACTCACTCCGTAACTTTTACACCACAAAAACATGTGCTTTCAAAACATTTATGTGAGACAACACCATTTTTGATGTTCGTTTTCAGAGCTGTCACTACATGGGAGGGACCTCCTGTTGTTTATCGCACTATAGAACCTTTCACCCACGGGCCGCTTCTCCAAATGTACTGACCAATGGGGGGTTCACACCGCCCCCCATGTCAGCGTCAAGTGCAGCAAGATTACTTGTAAAGTATGGTTGAGTCCGTCAGAGTCACTCCGGCGCCTTGTGTTCATTGGCTCCATGAATTTTTCAAGCGTTACCTGCATTTCATGCAGCAACGCAGTAGTTCAGCTAGCTGTCCTAACGCTCTTGAAGCAGCACGGCAACCAATCCGATCGACTCACTGTAGTGACGCTGCCCGATGTCGATGCTGCCTAGCAAACCACGATATGATAGTGTTTAAAAAAATCCGGCAGAGAAAGGCCCGCCTACGAGCTTTGCAAGCTTCAGCTTAAAAATGTATCTTCTGTGTATATGCGTCAAACTAGTCGCTTTATGAGCGTTGCTTGACGCTGACAAAGCTTGCAGTCTGAATGCACCATAAGATAATGCACCGTTTCTCAGACACACTCGCCCCGCCTCGAAATTTCTCATCGGGTGCTGTAGTCTATGGTACTTCGTGTGCACAGAGAAATATGTCGAGAGAAACAGAGAAAGCTGAAATCCATATATCGCTACTTAGCATCGATAATAGTGCTAGGCTCTCTGTTCATGTTTGCTACTAAACGTGCTGCTGGCTTCAGGCAGCACTGACTCAGCGCCCTGAGCCAACAGCTTGAACTGATACGTCGTTTGGCCGCTGCACTCCATAAAGCCTCTCTTTACCTATGGTGGATGGCGGAGAAGAGACGTCATTTATCCCTTTACCATAGGCTTTACGGAGCTCGGTAGCCACATGCCATAGCTCAGCCATGACTGTCTTCCAGACCACACCCCCGTAACCCCCCCCTCGCGCTCATCCTCCACACTTGGCCATGCCCCTCTGTGTCTCCTGGCCCTACCCATTTTGGTAGAGTTTTTCAAATGTTAGGTTTCTAGGACCCCCCTATCCATGTGTGGTTCAAAACTAGTGCGTTGAGTTACACATAGCAGTGGTGCCGTTTCATCATCCACAACTGGTCATTGGTGTACTGCGGCTCGTATAGGTAGCTGCGAGCATCCGATTCTCGCAACTAATCTTCAAAATCCCCTTCTGCCATTTCAACTTCTAAACTACCTTCCATTGTGATTAGCCCATTATTCAAACTTTCTTCAGCAGGAGCCTGTTAGCTTAGCTTCTACAGAAAGACGGCAGACAGGACACCTTTACTTTCTGTGACAGAGATCCCTCCCCATATGGGGCGTGGTGAAAACATGCGGAACTAGCACTCAATACTGGCTGTAGTCTTATGCCTCTGGCCAAAAAATGACGCAAAATGACGATTTTTGCGTCATCGGAGGACTTTTTTCAAGCCTAAAAATGCACAAACCTCTCCTATTAGAGGGATATGGGGGGGGCACGGTCATATGAAAATACTGCTGGTTTTCTACTGATAAAAAGCTTAATGCTAAATGCTGAAGTATCCTTTTAAGGTGCGTTTAAAGACGGCTCGTAAAAATATGTTACCACACATTTAACAGAAGTAACAGCTGAAAAACGTGCGGGGAACAGAGGGCACTGACACGGAAAGTGCGGGGGACATGTCCCACACGTACCTCGCATAGGTGCCCATGGGTGGGGGGGTCAAATGGGGGGTCGAGGCTTTTTTTGGGAGGATTTTGAGACCCCCCAAAACCCTCCTCATATCTTCATGAAACATGTATTAATGCTCACTAGTCCACATTTAGTTCTTTGATGTATATGCATTGCATTGAGCTAAAATGTATTAATTTTAAAGGACATATGTAGCTGAAACAAGCAGCCTTGTGTATCTCAATTTTTTTCAAAATTAACATTACTATATAACATTATAGTCATTATGGTCTTTAGGAAAAGTGTTTTTGGGGAGGTGTGGTAGTGCTGAGTGCAGATTAAGCTTTAGTCTTTAACAGCATTTTTTTTACTTCCATTACTTTTATGCTTTTTTACTTTTACTTTAGTAAAAACCTGACTCTATTTCTACCATAGTCTTAGCACAAGAAACCCATTATCAATATCATTATCAAGCTATATCCTTAAATGTGTTGTAGTGTATCATGAACAATATCAGAAACACCATCATAGGCAAAACTAGAAAATATTTAATTATTGCTATAAGTTCTTTTTTTTAAGAGCTTTATACACCAAAGAGAAAAACTGGACTGAAAAAATGTATTTATTACTTTATTTCTTTTATTGATTTATATCAGTACCAAAATCTGTACAGCAAACATCCTCTCTCCATTGAGCTGTAATGTCATTTATTAAATATGGACATATATCTTTGAATAGAAGAAAACAAAATAACAAAATAATTCCCATTCTAAGTCAGCAGCTTAGAATCTTTTTGTGATTTGAATGTAATCAGCATATTATATTGAAAAAGATTCTGAGGTGAATGCCGGTGTGACATGGTATTATCCTAGTTCTGTTTTCATGGACATGTGATTTTTTTTAATCACTAAAAATAATCCGTTTACAGGAAACATCATTAGTACCATTTTATGAAATTGCTGCATGGGTTAAGCAGCACACCAATGAACTGGCCAGAAAGCTTTCTACAGCTTTGTGCTATGCAGTGCCTCTGACAGCAGATGGGTGGGGCTGTTGGTATCCGTGGCTTGAAATTTGCCTGGGAGCTCATCAGAACCAGCCTGTAGTCTGTTTCTGCTCAGGTACTGGCTGCAGGAGCAGAAGGTATGATAAAAAGAGGAGGAGAGACCTGCAATATCTGTGGAGATGTAAGGAAGGACCTCTGGAGACGCCTGGTTATAGTAACTGATCTGGAGAAAAACAGCAGAAAATATCTGGTTGGATCTAAAAAGATTTCAGAAGAGACAGATAAACAAATCGACTTACCAATGACATGTTGTCATCGGTCTCCAGTATGGTAAATCCAGCACACAGAACCTCTCCTCTGTTATATCCTTCAATGGGAGGATGGGTGACTAGGGACACTGAGCGCAGAGCAATGACATAAGGATCGCTGAAAAGGGAAAAAACAGAGTGGCTGTCAGCTCTGCAGGACAGAGCCAGATAAGCTTCAGTCTACTCCTGTAACTGACCCATAACCACATGGCTTCCTTTTAGAGGCCAAAAGGATGAAATCCTGAAGAATCCCTTCTCCCAGATTGGATGAGGTGGGGGATCCAGCTGCACCTTGATGCACCGATGGTGTCACCACACGGTAAATAAAGTCATCATCATCCACGCTGTGAATGAGCTCACATTTCCTGGTTTAGAAAGAATAGCCATATTTGAGTTGGTTAAAACATCTATGGCCGGTGTTTTACATGAAATCATTTATCAGTGGAGCTAACTTTGAACAGAACAGTGCTGTTTTTGTTATGAATGTGGGGGGAACATTGCTCAGCCTGAGCAGAACAATTACACTGGGTTTTTCCGGGGCAAACTTTGGATAATTCATGCAGACAGAGCAGCAGCTTGTTCCCTGCTTGTGTGTCTGTGTGTAGCAACTATAATGCACATGAAGGAAGTCTTGGCCATCTCTGTGAGGACCTATATTGGTGATGTAAGCCGCTGAGTCTGCCCTTGCTAACTTAGTGAGAATATAAACTGAAGATAACACAAAGCACACAGATGTAAGAAGCTACAGTATGTTAAAGGAAGCTGTTTTCTACCACGTTTTTATGTTTTAAATTGCATTTTTATCTTTTTATTTATAGTTCTCAAAAAAGAGATTTTGATTGGTCAACATTAGCATCACTGGGTCAAAGCTTTAGAGAAACCAGAGATCAGACCTTTGGTCACAGCATCTATAATCATAATAATAAGTTTATCTGTAATATGTTCTGGCCAAGTCTAATGGATTCTGGTCCAGTGTTTTTTTACAACATTGCTTGCGTTTAGCTATCTAGCATTGCTACTTTAGCCGCATTTTCTTCCTTTGGTGTTGTTTTAACTTGCTGTTTTTATTTTCTCTTTTGCTTACTGCAGTAGCATGTCCTTGTATGTATTTTAAGGCACTTATAAATAAAATGTATAATTGATTATTACAGTGTGACCTGTGTGTCTATTTGGCCAAACGTTAACGCTTGCCTGCCAGAATCCAGAGTCCAGTTTAAGGGTAAATAAATGATATCCTTTGTCTAAGATAAATAACTCTACGGTGTATGTACTTCATCAGAACAAATAAGATCTTCTTAGTTGATTGGTGTTTTGGCTAAAATATGTCACAAAAATCTAAAAGGTATGAAATACCACAAAAAATGATTTAACAGACATGTGGGAGGAATAATATGTTAGCCCTGGTGCATTGCAGTATTTCAATAATTGTGTGTGTGTGCAATACTTATAATGTGTGTCCCAACTTGTTCTGTTGCTTAGTTCAGCAAGCAAACAAAAGGCTCTCTGAGCAGGAACATCCACCTCTGCTTCCACCCTGAAACTCAACATGGACTTCTGTTCCAGAGTGTACAGACGAACCTACAAACAGAGCGTACGTCAAACAAGTATTTGTGTGAAACGAGAAGGATAATGATTCTCATTTAAGAAATGAAAACATTCCCAGACCTTATTTTTCTCTGTGCTGAGTCGCCAGTTCTTCGTAGCTGCCAGCATCTTCAGAGCTGATACATTGTTATAGCTGAGATAAACCTGTTCTCAAAGACATACAAAACATGGAAATGTGTCATTTCAGCTGAAAATCCAACCACAGTGACAAATTAAATAGCCCCATGATGAGTCAGTGTTGAATCATCTCAAGGAAATTTCAATCGAACGCAACTGGACTTGGTCATTTGTCTTGGAAGACGTTTCACCTCTTATCCAAGAGGCTTCATCAGTTCATACTCGCCGCTGACCAGGCTGGGACTGGTCCAACTAACTGGTGTGGAGACTCAGCTATTTAACCTCTTGGAGGGGTTTTACAAGACTGATTAGGGCATTGGATCCATTGTGCTCCACGTCTTAACGACGGTCGTTGGCGTGTCGCCTATTTGGGGAGGTTAGGTCAGCGGCGAGCATGAACTGATGAGGCCTCTTGGATAAGAGGTGAAACGTCTTCCAAGACAAATTACCAAGTCCAGTTGCGTTCGATTGAAATTTCCTTGAGATAACCATGACCTGGATGAATGAGAATATTCAGAGTAAGTGTTGAAGCAGTTCAGGAATGGTGACACCATATCTTACCCACTGTCACTGCCTGAGAGATGCAATCATAACAATAGTCACATTAGATGCCTGAGGGTTGATAGTTCTGCTCTCACTTCCTATTCTGTCTTCATGTGAAGTAAAATGCAAGACTTTGACATGATTCCGCAACAGCCACAGTCCCCGGGTCAAATGGTTCATTTCAAATATTAAAATCTTATAATTCATATATATATATATATATATATATATATATATATATATATATATATATATATATAAATATATATATATATATATATATATGAATCCATACAACTATATTAATCAATGAATTAGGGCTGGGAATTGATTCAAATTTCAAGAAATGATTTGATTCAGATTCTCAAGATTAAGAATTGATTATCACGATCAGAGCCGATCCAATCCAATCTTATCCAGTTTGATATAGATATGGGTCACTGCTATGAAAAAAATTTTTTGGGCTGTTATCTTAATTATCTGCCTACAATTCAATGACTTAACACTGGGTGAGTGACAGTTTACCAAGAAAAAAACGTATTCACACTTTCAGAACTAAGTCTTAAAAAGGCTGTCTGAATTTAGCTGAAAAAAGGGTGAAGTATATTAAACGACTAAACTGATTATTAAACTTGTGAATCAGTTCAGTAGTAAGAATTTGTATGAGGACTGATTAAGAAACTTTGTTTTTCAACACAACTACCATAAATCCTGATAAATCCAATCACTTAAGAAGATTTCAGGCATGTATGGAAGACAAGAAAACCTGCATAACTCTACAAACTTTCTACTTTTACAATCACACAAGACAGAGGTTGTTGTCTTTAGACCAGAGATTTTGAAAAAAGAAAACTCAGTTACTCTGGATGGCAGTATATTGGCCTCTTATATTAATGTAAGGAACTTTAGTATCATCTATCACCATGTCCTTTAAATGATTGTTCCATATGTTCCTAACAGAGCACTTCATTCTCAGAATCATGGTCTACTGGTAGTTCCTAGAATTTCTAAAAGTAGAATAGGAGGCAGATCTTTTAGTTATCAGGCTCCTCTCCTGTGGAACCAGCTCCCAGTTTTAGTCCATGAGGTAGATACTCTGTTTTTAAGACTAGGCTTAAAACCTTCCTTTTTGATAACGCTTAAAGTTAGAATGGCTTAAGTTATCCTGAGTTATTTTTTAGTTATGCTGCTTAGACTGTTGGAGGACAGACTGACCACCTTTCTTCACTCTCCTACTTTCTGCTATTGCTCTCCAGTATTTTTATCTACAGCTTTTGCTGACATTAACTTCATGTTCTCTCATGGAACTTACACCTGGACTAACATCATGTTTACTAGACACCTTCTCCGAGGGGGAGCCTGGGGTGAGCTGGTGTAACCTAGATTTTACACTCAGAATAGTACTAAATACTAATGTAACACAAATAATGGATCTAGTATCAGAAGATCTAAGTCCGGCTCGAGGAGCAGAGAAAAAAAAAAAGAGATTGAACAATTGATTGAGATGTGGTTAATAGGTACCTTATATTGTGCAAAATAATAGACGAAGAAGTAGTAAATAGCCATTCAGTAATTCAATACATATTTACAAAATGTACAAATATAATACAAATATTTCATTTGGCAACTTTAATACAGCAGATGCCAACAAGTCTGCAAAGCAACCGACATATAGTTGTGTTTTTTTTCTTTTGCCATAATGTAAAGTTCAAGGGAGGGAAAAAAAAACACAAGGCCAGTAATATTCAGAAACTATAGTCTAAAAGTACGTGAAAGAGGCAAATATGGATTTGCTTAAATGTTTGGGCAGTAACTCATAAGTAAAAAAAAACGAAAGGAAAAAAAACAGCTGCATACAGGAGCCTTCTACCAGCCTGGCCAACGGAGAAGGTTCTGTAGATCAGTTCAGATCAATGCAAAGAACTTCTCAGGCTATATATGCCTTGAAAGTTCGTAGACGACTAAATAAATAAACTAAGCAAGCAGTGCAGCTAAACAGGCTGAGTAAGTAGTAATCCTTTAAAAGCTAGACTAAAAAGTAATTCTTGATCCTGCTCATTAAAAACATGAACGTTCTCTTTGGCCCTGAGATCCTCCGGCAGCCTGTTCCAGAGATGAGGGCCGTAATAATGGAAAGACGCCTCACCGTGGGTATGTGTCCTGACTTTTGGAGGACACGGCTGCCAGAGGAGTGCAGAGACCGCGAGGGTTCATACGGTAAAAGCATTTCCAAAAGATAAGAAGGCCCAAGACCGTTAAGACACTTAAAAACCATTCGAAGTATTTTAAAATCCATCCTGAAACATCTGAGGAGCCAATGCAATGACTAAAACTGGAGTGATGTGCTCCTGCTTCCTGGTCTTCATCAGGACACGTGCTGCTGAGTTTTGTAAAAGTTGTAGACCTGAAATCCTCTTTTTGGGAAGACCAGAAAGCAGGGCATTACAATAATCAATTCTACTGGTGATAAAAGCATGCATTAGCGTCTCCGTATTGGCCCGACAGAGAATGGGGCAGACTCTGGCAATGTTCTTTTTTCTCAAGCCTCCAGTCACTTGGTGCTGATGGATCCCAACACTGAGCCATGTCCTGGTTCTGCTGGAGGTTTGTTCCTGTTAAAGAAGAGGTTTTCCTCTCCCCTGTTACTAGATGCTTGCTCAGTATGAGGGATTGCTGTAAAGTTATCAATACCCTGCAAATGACTGTCCACTGTCACTACATGCTTGCCACGAACAGTGAATGCTACAAAGTCAGTGACTGGATGCACTCTGCTTGGTTTTCTTTGAATCAAAACTTTTTACCAATTTAAAATGTACTGTAATTGTTTGTTAACTAGAATTGGTTTGAAATGTATATAACTGACTTTGAATCTGTATGTTTGAATTTACAAGATAATGTCTGTATATAAATAATGTTTCCTAATTATAATGTGCCTTGAAATGTCAGTTGTTGAGCTCTATAAATAAACGGAACCTAAACTGTGAGCAAACTTTAGAAAATCTTTGCCATCTGTGTCACTATTCAGTTCATGTGTTTCAGTTTGGGATTGGGTCCCATGTTGGATTGTGGTAAAAACATGGCTGACATAAATGAGTGCCAGGTGTTGTTGGTGTCTGTAAACAAAGCACTGCCAAATAGGTCCAAGTTCAGCCTGTGTTTGGGACATGGGATGAAGCATCTTCATGTTGCATTCTTCCGCTAGTGAGGGGGTTGGTGCCTATCTCCAGCGGTCAACGGGCAAGAGACATGGTACACCCTGGACAGGTCGCCAGTCCATCGCGGGGCAACAGAGACAGACGAATCCTGAAAATGAGCTTCTAACGTCCTATTCCTCTAGACAAGCTGCTGCTGGTCTGTTGCTCAGCGGTCCAAAGTCTTCTTTTCTGATGAGAGCAAATGGTGCATCTCATATGGAAACCAAGGTCCCAGAGTCCGGAGGAAGAATGGAGAGGAACACAATCCAAGATGGCGGAAGTCCAGTGTGAAGATTCCACAGTCTGTGTTGATCTGGTGAGCCATGTCATCTACTGGTGTTGGTCCACTGGGCTTTATTAAGTCCAGAGTCATCTACTGGTGTTGGTCCACTGGGCTTTATTAAGTCCAGAGTCAAAGCAGCCATCTACAAAGACACTTTGAAACACTTCATGCTTCCTTCTGCAAGAGCCAGCTTTATGAAAGTGCTGACTTCATTTTCCACACTGCCAAAAGTACCAGAACCCACTTCAATGACCATGATGAGAATACTGAGCTTGATTGGCCAGCAAACTTGCCTGACCTTTAACCCCATAGAGAATCTATATTGAGCATTGCTAAGAGAAAAATGAGAGGCAACAATGCAGACGAGTTGAAGGCTGCTATTGAAGGATCTCGGTCTTCCATAACACCTCTTCAGAGTTACAGACTGATAGCATCCATGCTACGCCGCACTGAGGCAGGAAGTGATGCAAAAGGAGCCCAGACCAAATACTGAATGCATATGGAGGATTGGACTTTTTACACGTACCACATTTTCTCAATTTAAAATTCTTGTTTTATTGATTTCATGTAACATTCTAATTTTCTGAGATTTTTAATTTGGGTCCTTCATAATAAGCTGTAAACCATAAACATCAAAATTATAACAAATACAGCTTTAAATTATGTTCCTTTGCATGTAATGAGTCTATATTGAATATTAGATTCAGCTTTTTAGTTGGATCACTGAAATAAATGAACTTTTGAGCTGTACTTCAGCTTGTTTTGCCTCTGTGAACACAATCATTCTATTCAAAGCTCTCTATCAGTGATTAAGACTGACCTGGTTCCTGGGGTCCCAGGGGACAGACAAAGGGACCTCACTCTGTTCGCAAGAAATGATGTACTTCCTGTAACACAAGTTAGGAAATCATTAAAGTGATTTTTCTGGCCTGGACAGTATGAATCAAACAGTAATGGTATAATTCCAGACATATGTAAATGTTTTTAAAGTGTCAAACCACACTGCAGAACTTAAAGATGTTTCATTCTTCATTAGTGTGTCAAATCAACAAATGAACTAGAATGTTCAGAAATATGTGTCCAAGCCCACACACACAGAAAGCAAATATTCACCTGTCCAGGCGGATTTTTTTTCTGGCTATTGCTTCTTGGAATCTTCTTTCACCTTCCTATAAATCAAGGATAACCACACACAAAGGAGGTAAATAAACCATTTTTGATGAGCTCAAGGAATCAGATTTGCTTTCATAGACTGGACCAAATGTTTCTTGGATAATCAGATGATCCTAAGGTGAGGTAATAAGGTGTTTAGTGTGTTTCATGCTGATAATACATGAGCCTTATTATAGTTACGCATAATCCAAGTTTAATTTACAACTGCATTTTCTAAGAATGAGTGAACCATGCAGGGAAGGTAAAGGTCGATAAGCACACAAAACAAAGTTCTAAACTTTAGAATGTTTATGACTGCTGACATTTTCCCCATTGTTCACAACTAATCCCTTTATAGCTCTGAGCTTTATTCAGAAAAGGTAGGACTGAGTCATCAAGATGACTAACAATGTACAAGCTAATATAATGGCAGTAAAATTTTAACAGGTCCATTTAAAAAGATGAAATATAAACTTCAAAGGGTTGGAAACCCCACCCACAAATTCCAGAATCAACATTAGGAATACAGATTTAAATAATTGTACATGCACATTGTCTCATAAGATACTTATATCCTTCTTCATATAGTTTTTTACTTTACATAAAACACTCAATAGAATTGAATAATCTTTTATTGTCCTACAAAGGGGAAATTCAGCTGTAACAGCAGCAAGTGACAGGTAATAGAAGCATTTAGATTCAAACAAGAAAAATAGAAAAGAATAAATAGAAACAGGACTATGAATAATATATGTAGTTTAAGGAAAAAAATTTACAAAACCAATGTACTGAGTGGTTATTAAAAATAAGATGGCATACTGCAAATTAAATGTACAAGTAGGAGAATCCGTTATTTATGGGCTCTCCTTTAGATGCATTTTGCATTGATACCATATTCTGCCCCCCTCTCTTCTGTGACACCCCCTTCTGCTGCAATTGCAGCTACAACTTATACAGGATATGTCTCTCACTGATTTTCACATTTGGAAAATGTTGTTGACTGCAACTTTCATGTCCTGACACAGATTAGTAAATTCAGTTTAGGTCTGACTGTGGCATTCTAACATGTGGATATGAGCTTCCTACTGGAAGGTGACCCTCTGACCCAATCTCAACTATTTTTCAGACAGTTTTTTCCCACGATTGACCTGTTTTGTTTTTTTACATCTATCTTCTAGGTCCCTGTTGAAGAAACAGATCCTAACAGCATCCATACCATTTTTCACTATAGGGATTGGTCTATTTAAGGTATTGTGAAAACATTCAAGAGGTGTGAATAAAAAGAAAATGTGTTGGGGCTGTAGCTTTCATTAGAACATGATGAGATTTATGAGTGCTTTACAATCAGGGAAGGGTCAGCCTTCTGGTGTTTGTCTATGTCATTACCAGTTCTTCTTAAAGCATGTGGGATGAAGGTTCCTGATTGTGTTACAGTATGTGCAATTTGATATGAGGACTTACTGTAAACAGCCAAGGTTAAGTAGGCAGCTTGTATAATGGCAACATTAATAGCAAAACCTAGTGTTTCCCAGCAGAACATTGCATCGTAAACCAATTATCAGTGTTTACTCATTAGTCTTTGTGATAATATAACTTATTTAGATGACTGAGCAGCGTCAACCCAGTTTTAAAACACAGACAACTATTGATCAGTGATTGGCTGTTGTTTTATAGGGTTAAGGTTCTGTACAGCGTACTCACTAGAACTTCTGGTCTTATCCGTGGAAGAGTGCATGGCTTCCCGCTGTCGTCAAGAACCTCAAAGATCATGAAGGCAGAGTTTATGTGCCGATTAGGCCCCTCCGCCTGGTAGGCTTCTGCACGTACTCCCACCTCCAGGCTGCAATGAATCATCTGATCTATTTGCATCAAAGTGGCTCAAAAGTTCTTTCCCTTCCTTGCTCGCATTTTGAGCCCACATGCTATCCAGCCACAAGGTTCACAATCTGAGCTGGTATTTTTTATCCTTAACCCTAATAGAGAATAAGAAGAAGCTGCGTCTGCCTTGTAACCCCTTGATACCTGTTTTTGAAGGCGTTGTTGACTATAGCCTTCAGAAGGAGTCTGTCTCCAACCTGGGAGGGTCCTCTGAAAGTGAACATGTCAATGGTCCGAAGAGTAGGATGAGCCTGGCACAAGCGACTGGGTAAATAAACAGAAAGAGAGTCATGTTAGAACAAGAGCACAGCAAGCCCTTCCTGGACTTTAAAGAGGGCCAAATATAATAATTATATTTACACTGCTTGGAACTGTTTAACACCCACATATCAAGCGAACAGTTGCTAGCGTATTTTATGTTTGATTACTCTTTAATCATTTTTTTTTTATGCATGAAATGAAAAATAACTGGAACCTTTCAACGCACTTGTGTTTTTAATATATTCAGTTTTAAGAAACTGAAAAAAATGGAATATGGATTTAGGAAACTGTCCATTTACAGGATAACTGATTTCTACAAGAAATCTTTAAACAACACAGCAACAATCCGGACTCCATTAATAACATCTCTGGTCTAGGAGAGTGTGCAGGGTGTGATTGATCTTCAAACTCTGACTCAAACTTCAGTTCTTCATTTTTCAAGCTACCCAAACTCTCCAAAGGGCTTGTCTTCACAGTACTCTCAGGTTGTGCTTATTCCTGTTGTTTGTCTCCATATTTGGACAACACTAGTCAGCAGTTACACCTATGCATTATAATTTTGTTTAAAAAATGGATTCTGGGTTTTCATTAGCTATAAGCGTTTTTCATCAAACTTAATAGAAATATAATTCAAACCTATCCCATTTTTAATGAGTCTTTATCATGTGGGTTGATGAATGCAGAACCTCATCCATTGGTGTTAAACCTTAGTAAAGTCTTGACCAACTCAAGCCTTTATATACGCCAGCTGTCTCGATGCATCTAGAAACAGTTTGGCCATCTTCATCAAAATGAAAAGGCACGAATGAATAAACTATTGAATCAATGCGAGGAGTTACCTGGCAGCAATTGTTGCTACATTCACCATCCAGGCCATGATCTGTCCTCCAAATGTATTCACCTGAATACAGAGGAGATTTAAACAGAAAATCATCGAACCCAGTGAAGCAGTGTTTGTGTCTCATCATCTCAATCCAATACTTCCATTTACTATCCATTCCTTTACAGTTAGAGAAACAGAACATGAACAAACCTGGTGGTTTGCATGTGGAGGTAGAACTAGTTCAACGCTTTCCACCCTGGTTTTCTCTGCTGCCACGCCGCTGCACGATGCAGAGCCGTCAGCTGATGTAGAAAAAACACACTCAAACAACAAACATTTGGCAGGGGGCCGCTTACGGTTCCCGGACGGATTTTGTGCAGCCCTTGACTGCAATTCAACAATAATACAAATTTGGCATATCAATGTAAATAACAACAATAAAGTACACAACAATGAAGAACTATGCAAAGATGGCATGTCTGGCCGTTCGTCTGTCACTCTCGCTGTCTGTGTCTGTTTTTGATGATATTGTGTCATTGTGTCTCTGCTGATTTATAATTGTAAAATGTTCATTGACCTCCAACATATTGCCAGCTCTTGTCCCGGTCCTCCGGTGTTGGAGGAGGGACGGCACTGGTTGTTAAAGACAATTTTAGATGTGAGAAACAATCCTTCTCCAGCTCGGACCGTAGCTTTAGGTGACTGTGTTTGAGGTGGGCCGGTCAGATTGGTGTTCTGGGATGTCATCTTCATGCTATCCTGGAGATAGAACACATCCTTGTGTGCTATCCTGATACGGCTTTAGCAAAAGAATTTTCTGCTCCGGACTCCAACCCATCTGAGCCGCTTTCTTTCTTTACGCAGTGCTTCAGAGGTTTGTACCTGTTAAATTATCTTCTTAAGAAGATGTTGTCAACCACATCAAGCCTTCAGGTTCTGGAAAACTAGTCTGGCTTCAAACCAATAAATAGTACAGGATCTATCCTATTGAGGGTTTCTTAATGACATTTATCAGGCGACTGATGACAGGAACTTTGTCATCCTTATCCCACTGGACTCGTCTTCTCCATTCAATACAGTTCATAAATCATAAAATTTTATTGACAAGGCTCAGTGAAACAGGGGTTGGTGGGGGTCCCCTCAACTGGTTTTCCTCTTATCTGTCTGATAGAACCATGTGCGTGAAGCCTTGCACATTTTAACTTGGGGGTTCCATAGGGTTCTATCTTAGGACCAATCTTGTTCTCGCTGTATGTTTTACCACTAGGCATCGTTCTGCATAAGTATGGGGTTTCCTTCGACTGCCACGTTGACGACACTCAATTATACCTACCAATAAGAAATGGTCTTTCTGTGACCCCTCTCTTGTCATGCCTGCGTGACATCAAAGATTGGATTGCCATGAACTTCCTTAGCTTTGATAAAAACAAGACAGAGGTGAGGGTGTTTGGCCCAAGAAGCTCCTGTGACACCCCAACAGTTTATGTGTTGGCTCCTTATTTAAAAAAGAATGTAACTAACCTGGGTATTAAAGTGAACAGTGATTTTAAAGTTGTCTACTAAATTAACTCTGTGATAAATTGTAGCTTCTTTCACTTGAGGCAGTTGGTGAAGGTGAGGACGTTTTTATCCAAGCAATACTTAATTTAATTTGACAGAGGCTGTTATACATGCCTATGTTACCTACTTACCGGCTGGATTACTGTAACTCCTTGTATTTTTGAGTTACCCAGTCTTCCCTTTTGCGCCTCCAGCTGGTCCAAAATGCTGCTGGAGCGCAAAGGAGGGATCATATTACTACTGTATTGACCTCCCTTCACTGCCTACGAGTGTCCTACAGATTATTTTATGTGTCTTTAAGTCCTTACATGGTGTTGGTTTTGCTTACGATATACTGAATGGACTCAGGTCTCCCAGCAATCCTTGAGCCGGGTCTGCAGATTCTGATTGGTCAGTGATGGCAAGTGAAAATGCCACCGAAGCTAATTAAAGAGCATCTGAAGCACCAGCCTATTCTCTTCTAGTTAGCCGTTTGGCTGAAGAAGGAGGGAAACCTCAAATATCCGCTAGCGATTCCATTCCCTTCTCCCTGTGGATTCTACCTAGCTGGTCCGAAAGAAATCACCTTGAAACTTCCCCTGGGGTTTCAGACAGCACAATCCAGTTCCAAGCCTAAAAGCTGTCTGTGAACCGGTGTTTTCATCCAAGATGAGCACATTAAGAAGCTGCATAGTCTGGAACATGCGTCTTCAAACTCAGTCCTACCTTTTTTGCGCATTGAGGCAGAAGACCTAATCTGCCTCAGGACTCAACACATGGTTTTCTTAACCTCCCTCGTCGTCTGATTGTTGATTGAAGAATTCATAAAAAGCAGGAACATTCCAATTTCTTAATTCCTGGCTGGAGCAGGTTTAGCATTTAGATACATATGTCTATGTGTTTTCTGCTGAAATTGGTTATTGGTTGTGTTTAATGTTAAATCAATTACTTGTTTTCTTTTATTTGTAAGGATAAGTACTGTGTTGCTTGTTTTGTCGCGCGGTCACTCAGGTAAGAGGAGAAAAGCGACAACCTTTGTTTTAATAATTCCTTTGTCTAGCTATAGAACTAACTAAGGCTAGCTATTTAAGACCAAGCTGTTCTCTTGGTCTTACCTGGGTTGATCGAGCACACTGATAAGGTATCACACTGTTGATAGGCGGTGCCTGACTGTCGTTCGCCACCCTTCCCATACACGGCCCACTACAGTGCTCTGAATAAATGAGTACACCCCACTACGTTTGTCAGAAAACCTTTAGCTTCCTTTCAGAATCAACATTTTGTATGATATACTATACTACAAAATATTCCCACAAATCTGGGCCATTGATTGCAAACAAGAAGTTGTTATTTGCGCACATAAAAAAGTGATTTTCCTAACAAATTCATTCAAGCCCATGTTGCTAGAATGAGTACACCCTAATTATAGTCCTAGGAGAAAAGCCACACTTAAGACTACAAACTTCTAATTAACAGGCATTCAACCACAGGTGAGTCTAATGATTTATTTAAGGCGTCCAGCAGACAGGTGACAATAAAAGGGCATTACTTTACAAAGAAAAGGCCTTCCCATTTCATGCTGTTAGTAATGGCTCCTCATGGAAGAGAAATCTGAGAAAGGAAATCATTTCTTTAGGAGAAGGAGAAGATGATTCCATCACTCTGTGCACTTGGTTGTCGTGCACTTTTCCAACACGACAATGATCCAAAAACACACATCTAAAGCTACTGTTGCATTTCTGAAGCAGAACAGGGTGAAGGTGATTGAAGGCCAAGTTTGTCTCTTCATCTGAACTCAAAGAAACTCTTGTGGGGAATTCTGAAGCGACAAGTTGAGAACCCCTCTCCATCCAGCATCCAGGCTCTAAAATAGGTTATTCTTGAAGAATGGAAAAGGTTAGATGTTGCCTAGATTGCCTAGACCATGCGTAGAAGGCGCTCATACAAAACACTAGATGTAGTAGTTTTTGTTTGCGGGGTGTATTCATTTTTGCTTCAACCAATTTGAGCAAAACTGAAGATTTTGTGATCTAAATTAGATATTTAACCTTAATTTCATGTTATGGAGTTAAATAAGTCTTCAATAAAACTCGGCCTTGTGGAAAGTTTGGAAATTGTTCTTTTGTTCATTTAGCTACTGATTAAATTCATACTTTTTAAAGGGGGTGTACTCATTCATGCAGAGCACTGCATTTATTCACATGAAGTCAGGTCTCCCTTTGCTTTGATTTTGTTTTCCGCATAGAATTTATCCTCTCCCTGATAGAATAGATACACCCATTTAGAACTGTAGCATAGTTTCATTTAGACTAGATTGAATTTATTTGTGACTGCTTGTTATAAGGATTGAGAAATCTGTAATAAATTTTGTCACTGACAATTGGAGCTTCATTAATAATTATCCCAGTATTAGGTTTTTGGTATAATTATTCCAAATTATTATTAACCAGATGACTTATGCTTTCTCTGTAGATCCCCAATATCATTGGTTCCCCATGTGAGGCCATTGGTATTAATCATACACAGGAAGCTTTGTTTGAATAATTGCAGTCAAATAATCCAGTCAAGAATTCCAACCTGCAATTTAATCACTTAAAATTGTTTTCCTGTGTGTTGGTGCTTTAGTGCGTTTTGCGCTGTTGAGTAATTGACAGCGAAGGCCTCTTGGCTGCTTCTTGTTGTTTTGTTTTTTTTAATCAATTCCTCTTTTCTTTCTCTATGCTTTAAAGATGGAGTTTGTTTGAGCATGATGACAGGTGTCTTTTATACCGGTAACGAGTGCAAACAGGTGCAGTTAATACAGGTAATGAGTGGAGAACAGGAGGGCTCCTTAAAGACGAACTAACAGGTCTGTGTGAAACTGAATTCTTACTGTTTGATAGGCGATCAATTACTTATATCCTGCAATAAAATGGAAATTAATTATTTAAAAATCATCCACTGTTATTTTCTGCATTATTGATTTAAATGTTGTCCTTCACAGTTGAAGAGTACCTAATTAATACAAATTACAGACCTCTACATGCTTTGTAAGTGGTAACAACTTCAATAATCAACATTATATTAAATACTTGTTCTCCCCACTGAATAAATATAAAATTACTTTAGACTTAATAATTTGGCCATGTTGACAATCGACAATAATTTTTGACACCACTATTCTAGCACATGAGCACAGGTTATTTGGTTCTAAACAACCTGCATTGTATGTGCTCACTGTGATCATGTATTTTAGCAGAAGTAAATGTGTGATTCTCTACATGGGAATCTCATAACGTCCATAAACACAAGCACAATAAGGCTTTAGGCGTCTTCTATTCAGTGTTTACAGCAGCAGCATCCTGCATCTAGCTGGTTCCTTTACTCTAACACAAACATCTCCACACCTGCTGCAGCCTGTGATGAATCTCACCTACCCTGCTCCACAGACCCACTGGAGAGGAGATCTTTGATGATATCGTTGTGCAACATCCGGACCCGTCTTCGCTCAGCTGCCACGCTGTATTCCACATGCTCCTTCTCAGTCTGAGGTAAAATAGGCCTTAGCGTCACCTGTGAAGCAGTGTGTCCATATGTTCATTAAATAGAGCTTTATTAGTTATTCATACTAATATGCAAGCTACATTTTATCAGCACTAATATCTGTAGTAATGTGCAGGTTACTGCAGACTAATATTTAACAACGCGTTGATCAATTTATCATGAGCCTTTTTGTTATGTTCTTATACCTGCAACATAATGTAGAGAAAGAGCATAAAGTTATTAAACCAATTTAAGAAAAAAAACACATGTCAGGTCCAAGAAACTACATCACTGTAAAGCAGCAGCTGGTGATTAAAAAAGCATTTATTTTTAGGAATTTATCTTTCTGCAGAAATACCATTTTATGGCATTTTGAAAATGTGCATCTTTTTTCTCTTTATGACTGATTAACCAGAACCAGTTTGAATTGGGTGATATTTTTAGACAAATAAAATTCCATAACAAAAAATGTTTGATTAAAAAAAAAAGTAGTGATGCCCAATTATCACGTTAATTGCGATTAATAAAACAGTCATATTTTGCACAGTCTGATTTTATATCACATTAATCTAATTTGTTATCTTTAATTTGATATTTTTTGAATGCCAGTTGCATTTAAATAAAATCCTTTTTCTACTTATAACTAGACCTTGATTGGCTGCCTTCAATTGTACTGAGGAGCTTATTCTGTGGGACCCCAGTTTTTATTTATGTTCTTACGTCCTGTTGCCGGTGTTACACACTTCCAGATCAAATCTGCCTTTTTTTGACACCCTTTCAACTTACAGATACACATCATTCATCATTTGGAAGCTGAGATTCTTTCAGGGACGGCTGGCCATAAAAAATTTCGGAGGTTTTCCCAAATGACCAGTCTGTTCCACACCAGGTTCTGGAACATTTGTTTTTGTGCTCAAACCAATGGCCGCTGGCTGCTCTGCTTTGTGACCGCATACCATGGAGGCCGCCATTGCTCCTCCATTGCTGTAGTACCTCCATTTGGCCGCTAGGCCCCCATTGAAAAGAATTGGACTTTAGACACGTTAAAAACAACTTTAATGCCTGGTGCCCATTTTTTAAAAACTTTCTATGGCTACATATTCTTCCTGAGATAACACTGGGCTCATAAAAAACCTGGGCACCAGGCTGGTTTTCGTAAGATAATTTTTTGAAATCTTGCATAATTAATGAGGGGGCCGAGCCAAGTATAGCATCAGAGCTAACGACGCGGGAGCAGAATGGGCGCGATTACGACCGAACTATACGCCCATACACGCCCCGCGAGGGCAGAGTCTACAGTGAAGATCCCGCCCCTATGCCCTTTTTAGGAACATGCTTTGTCAGAGCTGGGGAGGAGGAGTCTGTGAATCCGCCATGAATTCCCCCATTAAAGTCATTCTGGTAAACGGGGAGGAGTGAGGAGGCGCTGTCTATTCTTTTTTACAGTCTATGGCTCAAACGCAGCCACAGTTGAGTCACTGTCATCCTGCGGTTTGTCTGCTTATGTACGTGAGTGAAGCATCTTCCTTTATAGAAGATCTTTGTAAGTGCAAGTGGTGCATGGTGCAGCACATTTCTACCCATCGCTGAGGCGCTCTTATCTACAAGGTTTGGAATTATCCTAGGCCCTCATTTACGAAACGTTCATGAAAACCGTTCCAGATTCTACCCTACGAAAGAAATTTAGACTGCTCATACAAACAGTCAAAATCCAGATTTTTCAAATATGAAGTGGCCACTCATACTTATGTTTCTCTGTCTTATGTATCCTCCCCCTACAGCAAACAGCAATTATATTCCTGCAGCAGATAATCAATCTATTTAATGTTATTCACTTCTGTTGAACAAATGAAATCAGTTAAATTCATCCTTAACATTGCGTTACCAGCTGTAACCAATAAAAAAGAACTCTGTGAGGTTGAAATTCAAACATATCAGGAAGTTGGTCAAATCTTGTTTTTAACGTGTGAAAAATATTGCTAAACTGATTCATACTGTATCCCACCAGGAGAAGGAACTCTTAATCAATGCATTTGTTTCCCCAAGACTGGATAATTGTAATCTATTATATAAAAGTCTCCCTGTAGCTACAATGGATCGTCTGCAAATGGCTCAAAATGCTTCTGCAAGACTTTTAACAAGGTCCTCCAAATTCTGCCATATTACCCCTATTGTTAAGGACCTGCATAGGCTCCCTATTATATTCTAAGATAACTTCAAAAGCCTGGTCTTAATATGGAAGGCTCTTCATGAACTAGCTCCTGGCTATATCACTGACTTGCTGACTTTGTATACACTGACAAGATCCTTGAGGTCAAGTAGACTGGATTTATTGTCTATTCCCCCCTCCAGACTTAAAACAAAGGGAGATTGTGCTTTCTCTGTGGCAGCTCCAACACTCTGGAACTCTCTGCCCTTCTCCATCAGAAAAGTGGACTCTAGTAATGTTTTTCAGGCTCACTTTGTGACAGTTGTCTTGAAAGGTGCTAAATAAATTAAACTTTGCTTACTTACTTACAGAGACAGTACATGTAGTCGGAACGGATGAGAGGTTCATGTTGGAAATAAAGGAAAAAATGGTTCGATATTAAACTGAATGCAATAAAACAGTGCACAGATCACCACATTTGACACACGTTGGGCCAGCTGTATTAAGCTGCAACAGGGAAGGAAGGGGGAAGAGGACTAGAGGTAATATAATGGGACTTCCAACCACAATAAAGCCACTTTGACGCACAGCCATGGTCGGGCTCTGATAGGAGAGACATTTCCTTCGCTGGCAAAGAGAAAAGCAAATGAGGTTCTGTGAGAAACTCACTCCAAGGGACACAAAGACTGCTGATATCAGGTGAATCGCAAATACTGATGAAAAAAATACATTGTTTTACCCTCAAAGCCTGCCGAAACCTTCCCTGAGTTACAGACGCTGTTGTATGAGGGAAAGGGAGCCGAACCCGCCTGCAGTGAGACTTCAACCAGCCAGAAGCTGCATTCATTCACCTCCACAGGCCGATATGCCGTGCTGGAAGACTCAAAAGGTACTAGTTATATAAATTATATAAATAAGGTTGGAGCCGATCGCTGTATAGTAGGGGTGTCACAATTCTCCAAATCCTCGAGTCGATTTGCTATTCAATTTTAGTGTCACGATTCGATTCTCGATTTTTTTCATTTTTCTTTTACAGTACAGAGCCCTATGTCATTTTTAGACGAGTCTACAATCATTGGTTTTATTCATTACATTTTGTAGATTAATTCTTTAAGCACCCTGGTTGCAAAATTGCAACAAGCAACATTGCTACCTTTAACGTGCCACAGCTGCAAATATGATTGCTAATTTAATTACTACTTTACATCAGGAGATGGCAGACATCTGTAACTTTAATTCAAGCCACATTTTTGGGTGTGTAACGACGGGAACTTTTGGAGTATATCAGGTTTTTTTGCAGCTCCGCGAGTGAGAGAGACAGCAGGCAGCTGCTGCGGTCACAGCATAGACAGAGCGAGATTTAGAAAGAGAAAACTTATAATGCCGAGACGTCTTAGTTCCCAAACAGGAAGCATTGGCTTATTCAGATTCTGAAAAGGAATATTTAGCCTACCCTCTGATCAAGATGTTGAGTTGTCAAGGGAGAAGGAAAGCGAAACTCAAACAGCGGACAGCAGCAGCAGCCGGTCACATTCGCCATTACGATCCACAGCAGCAACAGGTGCTGTTCGTCACGTTCTCCCGCTGGGAGAAAGGTATGTGATCGGGTAGCAGGATGGTTATAACAATGCTAATCGTGACAAAAGAAGCAGGAATGTAAAAATCTGTAGAAATAGCAGAAGACACAGTGGAAAACAGACGGCTGATAAGATGGTAAACAGCAGTAAAGTTAACTTTCTCGCTGCAAATGATGATGATGACGATGACGATGATGGGGAGGTATGAGGAAGAGTTTGATGAAGAGCATCAATAGTGGATCAGACAATTTGATGTGCCTGTTGGTTATTTGGGGAATGGATCTGTACATTTCTGAGCCTAATAATTTCTTTTCTGTTATTTTATTTAGTGTATAGACTAATGGAGCCTCATAACAAGGGAAATCAACAGATATGTCCAATTGTTCTTGAAAAACTGCCAATAAATACTGAACATACATATGTAGAAAATACACAGGCCTATTTAGAAAAATTTAAATAATAATAAAAACATTTTGGACTAGTGATATCAAAATTGAATATTTTAAAGAAAAAACCCCGGCACCTAAAGAGTTAAATCCTATTTCAGAAGACAAAAGTGATTCAATTTTTAATATTCTTGTGTAATGTATTAGGCATTAATGGTCAAATTGAAATAATTTATTTACAATAAAAGTGTAACAGTATTGATTAAATAATAAATGATTAGTGACAGAGGTTGGCTGCCATCTAGTGAATCTTTATAGTTACAGCAGAAAAACAAGTGGAGATGCAGTGCACCAGATAGGTCATTGGACCTAGCAAAATGCAGCTAACAATGGTGCTCTTGTTTACGATGCATATTTGGACTTAACTCGCCAGGAACCCAACATTTTCTCACAGGTGGTTTGAGAGTAAGAGCGGCTTTAGCTCTGGTCCTGCTATCCTAGCCGTAGTCGAGCCGTAGCTAATGTGCTCTCTAGACGTGTACTCTGATGACGAGGGATGTGATACAGGCAGTTAAAATGTTACCAAATGTTGTTGTGAGTTGAATGAGAACTGGTGAGTTACTTGTTAGCAAAAATGCAATGAGTGGTTCCTTGCGATGATGAAATATGAGAAAATAGATGGTCGCCTGCTAACTGTTGCTTTGGAGTCTGAGTGGGACACACAGTAAACATAGGAAGAGGAGTTGATAGCGATCCTCTTTTGGATTTCGATGTGCAAGATCGTAACGTAACTTTGATCGATTTCGATACAAAATCGAGATTGTGACACGCCTACTGTGTAGCCAAGCCAGGATGAAGCCAACGTCCAAGTAAAAGCCAACAACGGAGAAACCTGGAGAACTTTAATCGTTCAAAAAGGTCTGTTTGGGCAGAGGCGAGTTTAGTTTAAGATAACCAAGATTTAAGGGTTGTGTATTTTGTTTTTACCGTGATTTGTTACCTTGTGTAAAATTAATCTACTACTACAAGATACATGCTAAAAGTCAACACACATGTCTTGTTGTGGGCCTGCATTTTATAAATAGTGATCGCTAATGTCGTTGTCAAAATAGAGATTGTCTTAAAGTACATAGTTTGAACACGAAAACACTAATCTTCTTGAAACCGCCTTAATGCATAAAAATACTGGAATTAGATTGTTTATTGATTAATCCAGAGAACCTTTAGACAAAACATGACTAAATCCAAGGAATGTTTTCTATATCTTCATGTTGTGTATTGGTTTAGAAATAAACCAGCGGTGCTAATTAGTTTAAAGTAATCACAATTAGTAAATTAATCCTAGGAGGCGACTGTGGCTCAGTGGTAGAGTAGTTGGCTTGTAATCGGAGGGTCGTAGGTTTGATTCCAGCTTCCTCCAGTCACATGTCGATGTGCCCCTGGGCAAGGCAATTAACCCCAAGAGTTTGACATCGTCCTACCGAGCTATATTGGGTATCGATGTATGAATGTGAGTGTGAATGGGTGAATGCGGCTTCAATGTAAAGTGCTTTGAGTGGTCAGTATGACTAGAAAAGCGCTATATAAGTTCAGTCCATTTACTTTACTTCCAATATTGCAATATAAGCCTTGGTCTTTGCATCCACATTCCTACAGGACTGGGACATCAAGAATTATTATTTCCATTCCTTTATATATTTTTCCATTCATTGTGTTTTTTTTATTTTTGGTATTTAGTTATTCATTTCTTTTAATTAGTAGTGTGTGTCATTAGCTTGGTTGATTATTATTATCATTTTTCTTCTTTTGTAAATAAATTCTAGTATTTTGGAAAGTGTTTTTTTGTCGATTTGTTCCACACACATTTGTAGTAAGGTGCTGTTCAATGAATGTCTAGAGCTCACTCCTTCACCTTGTTTATGTACCTCAGCATTAACCAGGCAAATGGTAAACTAAAAATGAGACTGAAATATTTGGCTATTAATATTGTTCTTTTAGTATCAGGCGGTGCCCCGTATAAAATAATATTCAATAAATTATTATTCTTATTGATTGTCATAAGCGTTCCTTCATAAATATTTATAGCCAAATAATCGTATCCTTCTGTAGACCCAACACAGTACGCATATAGACAGAGAGAACCTACTGTACCGATAAGCAGGAACATCCCGTTTCCACAGAATAGTTTGCAAACTTTTTATTAATAGGTGCAATCATACTCTTTTAAACTGAAGCGCTAGATGTGGCAAGTAAAAAAAAAAGAACACAGAGAACACTGACCTCCGCCAAGCACCTAACCCTCCCACCCAGATTGCAATTCAGAGGATTTCCGTTAATGATCAAGCTCAAATGGATCCTCTATACCATGGTAAATTTCGAACATTTCATGAAAGTTTAATTGAAAAATTAAAATTGTTCTTATGTATGAAATGTACACAGACGTCTGCATAAGTAAGGTTGATAAATGAGGACCCTGGAATGTTTTTATGGTTTGCTAGCTAGTACCACACGTCAGCATCTCTCTTTTGCTTTGAAAGGAAGCCGGCCTAACCTTGAAGGGCAAAAATAAAGGTTGCCTCAGTGCTTGAAAGTTTGTGATATTCATAATAGTAATTCAGAATAATTTTCTCATCCATGAGCCAACTGTAGTAAAGAATTTCAACACTAGCCCACCCCTGCTTGTGATTTCAATTATGTATGCCTATCAAGGACACAATCATAATTGTAGACACAGTAGAAACTTTTTTCAAACAACTCAGAAACCAAAGGTAATGTGCAGTTCACCATTTGAAGCCACATAATCACAGGACCAAGCAATCTCAAACAACATGTTTGGAAACCATTATGTTAAAGCCTCAAAATATATCTGGCATTTAGTTCCGACTCACACATACTTTCTGTCCAGTGTTGGTTCGCTGGGTCACAAAGGTGGCGTAGGCATGGCACACCCTCCAGTGGCGATCGGAGTACAGGTCTTCACAGCTCACATGGATACCCACCTGGGACAGCACATATTGAAGAAAATCCTACTGTTAAAATGTAAATTATCCTCCACATTAAGGATGGAAATCTGAAGCCTAGAGTATACTTTGTCAGTGGTGGTACAGAGACAAGCAGCACCCTGTATCAGTCAGCGAAAGGGCTCGCTGACTGCTACACAAGGACGTACGGAGTAAAGCTGACATTTTTTTGCCATTATTCAAACACAATGGAGAGCACACATCTGTTATTGGTCAGCCAAATATCATCCCCAGATCATTTGACTAGAATGGTGCTCTATAGTCAATAGAATCAGTAGTCAATGCTGCTTTTGGGCAATAGATGCTTTATGTTGCAAGGGCAGTTCATCTAATCTGGCCTGTTAGTGATTCTGAACACCGGTAGGTGTAGAGAACAAAACAGACTGCTGGGTTTGTTTCCATGCATTTTTAGAGTTTTCTAGTGTGTGTTTTTTTTGGTTGTTTGGTTGGGGGGGTGGGGTTTTTTGTGGTTTTGTTGTTTGTTGGTGTTGTGGTTGTGGTGTGTTGGTTGGTTGGTGTTTGTTTTGTTTGTGTGTTGTGTTGTGTGTGTGTGGGGTGTGGTGTGTTGTGTGTGTTTTGGTTGTTTTTGTTGGTTGTTGTGGGTGGGTGGGGGGGGTTTTTGTTGTGTGGGGGTGGGTTGTTGGTGTTTGTGGGTGGGTTGTGGTGGTGGTGTGGTGTTTGTGTTTTGAGCTGCACTTCTAGTAAAAAGTTTTACAGCTCAATCAAAACTTACTCTTAGCCATTGCTCCTAGAATGGATGTGCGTTTACAAGCAACCACAGAGGTTACTGCAATGGAAGGCAGAAAAAGTCTAACTCCTCTGCTGACCTAGTGTGGAATTGCTTCGCAACAATGGAGAAGTACAAATGGAAAATATCTCCATCAATAGGTGTTCATGTGAGTGCAAACTTGCTGACGGAGAAGTATAAACTAGACAATTATATGGTTGGCTACTTAAATCAGTCTGATGCTTAAGCATGACCCTAAAAATGGTTATACCCTCCAATATGGCTGAATTAGGACAAATAAGCAAAGAAGAGTGTGCCAAAATTCCTTCCTTTGATGTAAACAATCCATTTCTGCAGCCTTGAAAGAGAGGAGAGCGTGGAGACGTATCGCGTTGGTAAGACGTATCGCGTCATTTCCTGTTTTGTGACTAACTCGTTTGTAGCAAGTCGGTGTTTCTCTCTCTCTTGAACTGATCTAACTTTCTCTGTCAATAAGTTTTTTCTGAGTTGCTTAACACACAAACACATTAAAACGTTAAGTTTCTTCACGGTTTAGGACTCTTTAAGCGTTTTACTGGGTTAATTACTTTGTTTTTAGGTAAGGTAAGGTACCGCTTGGTTAGCTTAGCTTTACGGCTAGCATGGCTTCGGCAGCTTTCTCTCTTGTCCCTCCATCTCTCTCTACACCTCCTCCTCTTTCCTGCTCTCTCTGTCAGATGTTTAGTTACTCCTCCGCATCATTTAGTGAAGTTGGTAGGTGTAATAAGTGCAGCATTTTTGTAGCTTTGGAGGCGAGGGTTTCTGAGCTAGAGGCCCGGCTCCGCGCTGTAGAACAGCCAGGCCCAGCAGTAGCTAGCGCGGAGTCAACTAGGACAGGACCTAGCCGTCCTTCAACAGCTCCCGTGCAGCCGGGACCTCAGGCGAGCTGGGTGACTGTTCGTAGGAAGATTAGCGCCAGACCCCAGTCCGCGGCCAACCTCCAGCCCCTTTCTCTGAACAATAGGTTCGCCCCGCTCAGCGACGCACCCGCCGAGCAGGAGAGGCCGATTCTTGTAATTGGCAGCTCCATAGTTAGGAATGTGGCTCCAGAGACACGAAAGACCACCGTCAAATGCCTTCCAGGGGCCAGGGCTGCGGACATTAGGTCCCATCTGAAGCTTTTGGCCAAGGACAAACGGCGGTATAGCAGGATCGTTATCCATGCTGGTGGCAACGACACCCGGCGACGGCAGTCGGAGGTCACTAAAATTAGCGTAGCTTCGGTGTGTAGGGCTGCCAAAAAGATGTCTGACTCTGTAATTTTTTCTGGTCCCCTGCCTGATCGTACTAGCGATGACATGTACAGCCGTATGCTTTCGTTCCACCTTTGGTTGTCAAGGTGGTGTCCAGAAAACGATGTGGGCTACATTGATAACTGGGGGGCCTTCTGGGGAAAACCTGGACTGTTACGTAGAGACGGCATCCATCCCACCGAGGACGGAGCTTCGCTTCTTTCCAGGAACATTGATAGGGTTATCTCTAGTTCCCCAAAGCCGTGACAACCCAGAGTCCAGCTCAGGGAACCCAGAGTCCAGCTCAGGGAACAGGGACTGCCACCCACCCACTACCCTATAGAGATAGTTTCCCGTCCACTACCCAAAACTAATGAATTAAAAGTTAATGCTACTAGAGCAAAGTATAAAAATCTCATAAAGATAAATAAAACTCGGACTGAACATAAAAACAAATCAATTAAATGTGGTTTACTAAACATAAGATCTCTCCCCTCAAAAACACTCTTAGTAAATGACTTAATTTGTGAAAATAATATTGATTTGTTTTGTCTTGCAGAGACATGGTTGCAGGAAGAGGACCATGTCACAATAAATGAGTCAACTCCCCCTAGCTACTTAAACTTTAGTGTCCCTCGAAGTACTGGTCGAGGAGGTGGAGTAGCAACTATCTTTCATTCCGATTTACTAATTAATCTCCAAAAAAATAATAGTTACAGTTCCTTTGAGCATCTAGTTTTTAGCTTTCCTCATACACATAACAAAGCAGTAAAGCCACTTTTGTTTGTGGTCTTATATCGTCCACCAGGACCTTATTCTCAATTTTTAGATCAGATTTCAGATTTTCTATCTGACTTAGTTTTAAACACTGATAAAGTCATTATAGTCGGAGACTTCAATATTCATGTTGATAATGAAAGTGATAGTCTAAATACAGCTTTTCACACTATCCTAGACTCAATAGGCTTTACTCAAAATGTGCAGGGACCAACACATTCTTGTCACCACACTTTAGATCTTGTGCTGACTTATGGCATTGACTGTGAAGAAATAACAGTCTTTCCACATAACCCTATCCTGTCTGATCATTTCCTTATCACTTTTAAACTTACTCTAATGGATCATATCAAACCTGAAAGAAAACTTCATTATACCAGAACGTTATCAGACAACGCTGTAGCAAATTTTAAAGAAGCTCTTCCAACTTTAATTTCCTCAGTTTATAAATGCAGAACAGAAAACAGTGATTTAACTCGTGACCCCTCACAACTTGACATTTTAGTTCATAGCGTTAATTCCTCCCTGCGTCGGGCAATAGACAAAGTTGCCCCCTTGAAAAGGAAGGTGGCTAGCCATAGAAGATTAACTCCCTGGTTTAATTTAGAGCTACGTACCCTAAAGCAGAATGTTAGAAAACTAGAGAGAAAATGGCGCTCCACGCATTTACATGATTCCTTTTTAATATGGAAAAATAGTTTATTGCTATATAAAAAGAGCCTTCACACAGCTAGAACAGCATATTATTCATCTTTAATCGAGGAGAATAAAAATAATCCTAGGTTTCTTTTTAATACAGTTGCCAAACTCACACAGGATCATAGCTCTATCGAGCCAACCATTCCCCAAGCTCTAAGCAGTGACGACTTCATGCAATTCTTTATAAATAAAATAGACTCCATAAAGAATAAGATAATTGGGAACCTTCCCAATATGCTTGCTTCCTCCTTAGTTAATGAGGCAGCCTCAAAAATGGTGGAACCTAATATATGCTTAAACTGCTTTAATGCAGCCGAACTTTGTGATGTACTAAAATTATTAGCTTCATCTAAACCTTCAACTTGCGTTTTAGACCCAATCCCAACTAAACTCTTAAAAGAAGTTTTCCCTCTGATCGCTGCTCCAATTTTAAATATAATGAATCTATCCTTAGTCAATGGATATGTACCACAGGAGTTTAAGATTGCTGTAATTAAACCTCTACTTAAGAAACCCTCTCTTGATCAAAACGACTTAATTAACTATAGACCGATATCTAATCTTCCCTTCTTATCTAAAATTCTTGAGAAAATAGTTGCACACCAGATATGTGAGCATTTAAACAATAATGAGCTGTTTGAGAAGTTTCAGTCAGGCTTTAGAGCTCATCACAGCACTGAAACAGCTCTGGTGAAGGTTACTAATGATATTCTCATAGCCTCAGACAATGGACTGGTGACCATTCTGGTCCTGTTAGATCTCAGTGCTGCCTTTGACACTGTTGACCACAATATTCTCATAGAAAGGCTTCAAAGTGTCGGTATAATAGGAACAGCACTAGGTTGGTTTAAATCTTATTTGTCTAACAGATTTCAGTTTGTTCAGGTAAACAATAGATCTTCCTCAACCTCAATAGTTACTTGCGGAGTACCACAGGGTTCAGTGCTTGGGCCGATTCTCTTTACTATATATATGCTTCCTATTGGTAAAATAATTAGGCAGCATGGGATAAAATTCCATAGTTACGCAGATGATACACAGCTATATCTATCCATAAATCCTGATGAATCCAATCAGTTAGGTAGACTACAGGCATGTCTGGAAGACATAAAAACTTGGATGACTCTAAACTTCTTGCTTCTAAATTCTGATAAAACAGAAGTTGTCGTCTTTGGACCAGAAGCTCTGAAAAAGAAACTACTTAGTCAGCCCCTTCACCTGGACGGCATTAAATTAGCCTCCAGTAATAAAGCAAAAAACCTCGGTGTCATTTTTGACCAAGATATGTCATTTAGAACTCACATTAAAGAAGTCTGTAGGATTTCCTTTTTTCACCTTAGGAATATTGCAAAAATTAGAACCATCCTGTCCAGGAATGATGCTGAAAAACTAGTCCATGCCTTTGTTACTTCAAGGCTGGATTACTGTAACTGTCTATTATCAGGTAGTCCACAGAATACAATTAAAAGTCTTCAGTTAGTTCAAAATGCTGCTGCTAGGATTCTGATGAATATTAAAAGAAGAGATCACATTTCCCCTGTTTTAGCTTCTCTTCACTGGCTCCCAGTAAAATCTAGAATAGAATTCAAGATCCTCCTTCTGACATATAAAGCCCTTAATAATCTAGCTCCATCATACATAAGAGACCTGATTGTTCCATATGTTCCTAACAGAGACCTTCGCTCTCAGACTGCAGGTTTACTGGTAGTTCCTAGGATTTCTAAAAGTAGAATGGGTGGCAGATCTTTCAGCTATCAGGCTCCCCTCCTATGGAACCGGCTCCCAGGGTTGGTTCGTGAAGCAGACAATTTGTCTATCTTTAAAACTAGGCTAAAAACTTTCCTCTTTGACAAAGCTTACAGTTAGAGATATGTTTATAGGTAGTTAGAGTCAGGTCAGACAGGTAGATAGGAAGAGACAGGTTAATGTTAGTAGTCAGGCAGAGTGTCAAAAGTTAGGAAGAGATAGGAAGAGGTAGAGTAGCTAGGTAGAGATAGATTAATGTAAGCCAGGTAAAGATCCGGAGCCGGTCGCGGCTTACCGCCGCGGAAGAAAATTGCCCCCCACGGGCCAGCCAGCGCCGGAGAGAGGTCCCTCAAGGGGATCCTCCCGCACAGTGCGGCCGCCCATTACCTGCCGGGTTGAACCCGGGCAGACTGTGCGGACCCCACCCGTTTATCTCTTAAACGTTTCTCGCCCTCTTCAACTCTGTCCTCTCAGTTCTGTCTATTTTTTCCTTAAGATAGTTGTCGACTATCGGTTCTCGTGCCGGTATTTAGCCTTAGATGGAGTTTACCACCCACTTTGGGCTGCATTCTCAAACAACCCGACTCCGAGAAGACCCCGGCATGACGGGGGCCGTTACCGGCCCTACACCGTCCACGGGTCAGGAGGACTCAGACAGAGTGTTGGTAGCCAGGTCTCCTAGTAGCTAGGAGACAGGTTAATGTTAGTAGCTATGCTGCTTTAGGCTAGGCTGTTGGAGGACATTATTAGGGTCTGTTCCTACTTTCTCTCCTACTTCTCCCCAACTGCATGATGTGCTGTCAATTCAAGCACTAACCTGTTTTCTATTATAGTAGGTGCTCCGGATTAGCCCTGCTTGACGACCCTGACTAAGATGGCATTGCAGTGACGGAAAATTCTCCACGTCCTGCAACAAACTTGTGCATCAGTTCTATTGCTCTTTCTGTGTCTCTGTTATGTATTCTCCAAGCCACAGACGGTCGCGGCAGATAACCGCTTGTGCTGAGCCTGGTTCTGCCGGAGGTTTCTTCCTGTTAAAAGGGAGTTTTTCCTTCCCACTGTCGCTGCATGCTTGCTCAGTATGAGGGATTGCTGAGAATTCCACGACGCAATCTTCTGTGGTTCTGTAATTTCTACACTAAACATTGTATTGTAATAACTCTTTTTGTAAAGTGCCTTGAGATGACATCTGTTGTGAAATGGCGCTATATAAATAAACTGAATTGAATTGAATTGAATTTCCTGTTAAAGCAATCACTTGATGGAAGTTGGGAACAACCCGTTTTTAACAGTAGAGAGCAAACACATCTTTACATTTATCGTGCTATGCAAAGCTATCCAAAGCAACATTTAGTTGCTTTGGATAGCTTTGTTTCCCTTAATAAATCAAGCCATAATCCCCAACCTGCATAGTTTATTTATTCAGATGATCTTTATCTGAAAATGACGTTGGTTTGATCATCTGAAACATTTAAGTTCAACAAAAACAGATTGGCAGCTTCACTGACCTCCATACTGGTGTTAAAGGCTCTGTTGACCTTTGCCCTGATATTCACCACTTGACCCATGCTGAGGACATGAAGAAGAGGGATCAGTGTTTTTTGTCACAATAGTTTGATAGACACATGGCCTTCCTGTTACCTAATAGTGTGTTCAAAGTGGATGTCATCCATGGAGGCAGTGACACAGAGACTCCCAGCATGCCTCTCAGCTGCTCACATGAAACACAAGTCATTTCCTGTCTGGCTTAGGTTTGGTGACAACTAGAAACATTCTCATTAACGTTTCGAATGGTGTGACACACCTGAGAGGCAGGCAGTGGAGTCCATCCATTTCAGCAGCTGTCCCACACTCAGCTCCTGACGATGGTTACAGTGGCAGGGCATGACTATCTGACTCATTTTCACCTCCATAGGGTTAACACAACAGTCCTCCATAAGATCATCAGATCCCCTGGAAGTCATCCTAAATGATAAAGACCATGGTTACAACAAGCAAATAACAGGAATCCTGGTTTTGTACATCTTTAGGTTAAACACATTCAAATACACATAGGGACATTTTCACCCAGAATTCCCAAACTAATCCAAAGGTTTTTCCATCTTACAGAGTTCCTTTAAATAGTGAAATGAAACTGCTGGAAAAAATATGCTTCTGAACGTGTGTTGTTATATAAGAGAAATGTCTGAGATTTTCCTGAGATCCAGAATCACCTCCTTTGTTTTGTTCACATTCAAGGTAAGATGATTGTTTTCACACTATGCTAAAACACAGTTATTAAATTAGTTACAATTGGTTCTGGTAAATACCCTTCCCAGGGGAACCTTTTCAGATTCTATGTGCACATGAGTCTGGATAGAGAACAGTCTGACAAAATCACTAGTTTTAAAAAGTTTAGTTGAATTTTAATGTTTTCTAGTTTATTTTTTTTTCTATTTTTTGCTTTTTCTTATTTTTCAAAATGGTCTGGCTTTCAGAGGCAGACATCTAGTAAGGATGCAGCTTATGAGTTCACCAAACACCTACATCATATGAATTCCAATGGAATCAAGAAAAGGTTAAACGGTTCTAGGAACTGAGGGCTGTGGTCCCTAGTTCTTATCTGTACAAATGTGCAAAAAAACAGCCTGGTTCCTGAAAAGGTTACAGTAAGTACACAAGGTTGTGGTTTGTGATTTGCTTGGAGTTTATGAACAAGCAAACCAGACCTAATTATGTTAAATGCTGCAAATATTGCATCCAAAATCATCAGCTTGCCCGTCCCAGACCTCTCCTACCTAATCAGGGTTTTTCCTGCGTTCAAATTTGTGTTGCGGCCGCCCGCCTCCAGCTTATTTGCTTGCCGCCCCAGCCTGTTATCGCTCTGCTGCCAGCTATGTTTAGTTACTCCCCCGCCTCCTTTAGTGATAATGGTAATTGTAATAAATGTAGCATTTTCGTAGGGTTTCAGGGTTAGAGGCTCGGCTCCCAAGAGTCAACGGAACCCACGCAGCTGGGATCTCAGGCCGACTGGGTGATGGTACGTAGAGAGCATATTTCCCAGACCAAAAGGAACCACCAACCTGTCCATGTTTCTAACAGATTTTCCCCACTAAGTGACGCACCCACTGAGAAACAAACTCTGGTAATTGGCAGTTCCATGGTCCGAAACGTGGCTTAAATGTTTTCCAGGGGCCAGAACAGGTGACATAAAATCCCACCTGAAACTGCTGGCTAAGGATAAGCGTAAATACAGTAAGATTGTTATTCACGCTGGCGGTAATGACACCCGGTTACGCCAATCAGCGGTCACTAAAATTAGTGTTGCTTCGGTGTGTACGTTTGCTAAAAAGATGCCGGACTGTGTAATCTTTTCTGGTCCCCTGCCCAATCGGACCAGTGATGACATTCAATTCAATTCAAAAATACTTTATTGATCCCAGAGGGAAAATTAATTGTTGTTGTAGCTCATTAATTAATTTTTCAAGGAATTGTTTTAGACCATGATGGCTGTGGGGAGAAATGATTTCCTGTAGCGGTCTGTGTTGCAGCGAAACTGAAGAAGCCTCCGACTGAAGATACTCTGTTGCAGTAGGACTGTCTCATGGAGAGGATGCTCAGGGTTGTCCATGATCTTTTTAATTTTATGAAGAATCCTTCTTTGCATCATTATCTCCAGTTGTTCCACAGTCGTCCCCAGAACAGAACCAGAACAGAACCAGCCTTCTGTATCAGGTTATTGAGCCGTTTTAAGTCCCTGGCTCTGATGCTGCTACCCCAACAGATGATGAACGAAGAGATAACACTCTCCACCACAGACTTGTAGAAGATTTGCAGCATCTTGCTGCAAATCTTGAAGGACCTCAGCTTCCTCAGAAAGTCCATTCTGCTCTGTCCCTTTTTGTAGACAGCTTCACTGCTGATTCTCCAGTCCAGTCTATTGTCCAGGTGAACTCCGAGGTATTTGTACTTCTCAACCACCTCCACTTCTTCTCCCATGATGGAGACTGACTTTGACTTGTCTCTGTTTCTTCTGAAATCTACTATCATCTCCATTGTTTTGTTCACATTCAAGGTAAGATGATTGTCTCCACACCATGCCACAAAGCTTTTCACCAGCTCTCTGTATTCAGCTTTTTCTCCATCTCTGATACACCGGACAATTGCAGCGTCGTCTGAGTATTTCTGCAGATGACAGGTCTCTGTCTTATACTGGAAGTCTGAGGTGTACAGAGTGAAAAGGAATGGTGAGAGTACAGTCCCTTGTGGTGCTCCTGTGCTGCTGATCAGCTGGTTTGACATACAATCCTTCAGTCTCACAAACTGTTGTCTGTTTGTCAGGTAGTCATTGATCCAGCTGATTGTTGAGGCCTCCACCTGTCTTCAGGAGTTTCTGACAAAGTAAATCAGGCTGAATTGTGTTAAATGCAATGGAGAAATCAAAGAACATGATTCTCACAGTGCTGCCTGCTTTGTCCAGATGACAGTGGGTTGGTTGAAGCAGGTTGATGATGGCATCTTCAACACCAACACCATGGCGATAAGCAAACTGCAGGGGGTCCTGATAGGTTCTAGTTTGCTTACTCAGGTGGGGCAACAAGAGTCTCTCCAGGACCTTCATGATGTGGGATGTCAGGGCAACAGGTCTGTAGTCATTGATGACTGATGGGTGAGTTTTCTTTGGTACTGGAACAAGGCAGGATGTCTTCCACAACACTGGAACCTTCTCTTGGTTCAGGCTAAGGTTGAATAGGTGCTGCAGAATCCCACAGAGCTGCTCTGCACAGGTCTTCAGGACTCTGGGGCTGACACCATCTGGACCTGCAGCCTTGTTCCAGTTCAATTTCTCCAACTGCATCTTCACCTGACTTTTAGAAAAAGATAGGTGGGAAGGTGAGGTAAAGGGGGTAATGGAATCTCCTGACTTGGTCGAAGACAAAGTTGCGGAAGAAGAAGAGTTCATGACTGAGGTGGAAGATAAAACATCTGAGGTGTGACAGGACAGGTGTGGGTCAGAGGAGAGTCGGATGTCTCTCTGGATGGAAACAGGAGACGAGGATGCTGACCTTGTTCCTGAACTGAACCTATTGAAGAATGTGTTCAGTTCATTGGCACTATCCACAATTCCATCGATCCAGTCCTTCCTGTGCTTAAAGCCTGAGATCTTTTTCATTCCAGACCAGACATCTCTTATATTGTTCCTCTGTAGTTTGTTCTCCAGCTTCTTCCTGTAAGCCTCCTTGCTGTCTCTGATCTTGACTTTTAGTTGCTTCTGTATACTTCTTAATAACTCCCTATCTCCCTCCCTGAAGGCTGTTTTTTTCTTGTTCAGCAGTTCCTTCAGCTCACTGGTAATCCATGGTTTGTTATTAGGGAAGCATGTCACTGTTCTGGAAGGGACAACGTTGTCCACACAGAAGTTTAATTATTCAGTCACACACCCAGTCATGGTATTTATGTCCTCTCCATGTGGCTGGCAAAGAGTCATCCAGTCTGTGGACTCAAAGCAACCCTGCAGGGCTTCTTCAGCTTCATTTTACCATTTTTTAACAGTTCTCTTTGTCGGAGGTTGCCTTTGAACAAGTGGTTTATATTCTGAGCAGAGAAAGACAAGATTGTGATCTGATTGTCCTAGCGGAGGTCTTGGTTTGGACATAAAAGCATCCTTTACATTTGCATAAAACAAATCCAAGGTCTGGTTTTCTCTTGTGGAGCAGCTGACAAACTGTTGAAATGTTGGAAGTGTAAAAGAGAGCGAGGCATTATTAAAATCAGCAGATATTGCCACAAAGGCATTGGGGTGCTTGGTCTGTAGCTTAGCAACAACAGAACTGATGACATCACATGCATGGTCGGCAACGGCTGAAGCTGGAATATAAACAACTGCCAAAATGACACTGGTGAACTCTCTTGGTAAATAATATGGACGTAAACTAACTACCAAGAGTTCAATATCTGGGCTGCAGAGACTAACCTTCACAGTAACATGTCCTGGATGACACCATCTATTGTTGACAAGCACTGCTACTCCACCTCCTTTTCTTTTTCCATTTCTCTTCAGATCCCTGTCTGCTCGTACAGTCAGAAAGCCAATCAGAGAGAGGTTGGAGTCGGGGATATGATCCTGTAGCCACTTCTCAGTGAAGCACATAACACTGCATTGACGATACTCAGGCTGAGACCTTGTCAGGGCTTGGAGTTCATCCATTTTGTTAGCTAGAGATCTCACGTTTCCCATTATGATTGATGGAAGAGACTGTTTGAAATTCCTCCTTCTCTGTCTCCTTTTCAATCCTGCTCTGCACCCATGCCTCCTCCTTTTCAACTCTTCAGGGATTTGTGGCTTCAGTTGAAGTATAATTTCAGTTTTTGACATGTTAATCAGCTGCTCCCGGCTGTAAACCACCTTGTTGCCATGGTTATACATCATAACAAATGAGCAAACGTGAAAAATCAAAAGCAAAAATCCTTCCAACTTCACAGGACAAAAACGCGCAAAGCAAACAGGTCGAAAAACTGCAATCCTTCCTCAAGAAAAAGGCGGGAAGCAATGTCCAGAAAACAAAACAAAAACAAAACTCAATGTGTAGCTAACAGAGCCACTCCAACATGCGGCCACCCAGAGCAGCGCAATTCTGAAAGACATGTTTAGCCGCATGCTGTCATTTCATCGATTGTTGTCTGAGTGGTGTCCAGCAAACAACGTGGGCTATATTGATAATTGGAAAACTTTTTGGGGAAAACCTGGTCTGATCTGGAGAGATGGCATCCATCCCACTTTGGATGGAGCAGCTTTTTTTTCTAGGAATCTGGACAGATTTATTAGTCCTTCAAAACACTGACAAACCAGGGTCCAGACCAGGAAGCAGAGTCGTAGTTTAACCCACCTCTCTCTGCAGCTTCTGTACTGTTACCCACTCAATACCCCATTGAGACAGTGTTTTACCCACGGCCAAAATCAGATAGACTAAAAGTTAACCTGACAAAAGCAAACTATGAAAATCTCATTAAAATAAATACGACTCAGACCACATAAAGAAAAAGGGCAATTAGATGTGGTTTACTAAACATACGATCTCTCTCCTCAAATACTTTATTAGTAAATGACTTGATATGTGATAATAATATAATAGTAATAATTGATCTATTTTGTCTATCAGAAACCTGGCTGCAGCAGGAGGATTTTGTAATTATAAATGAGTCAACTCCTACCAATAATCAAAATTTTCACATTCCTAGAAGTACTGGGCGAGGAGGAGGAGTTGCAACCATCTTTCATTCAGATTTGCAAATTTGCCATAGACCAATTAATAGTTACAGCTCTTTTGAACATCTAATCCTTAGTTTTCCTCATCCAAGCAGCAAAACTTTAAAAACACTTTTGTTTGTGGTTTTTGTGTCGCCCACCAGGCCCTTACTCTCAATTCTTGGACCAGATCTCAGATTTTTTATCTGATTTAGTTTTAAACACTGATCAGGTAATTATAGTAGGGGATTTTAATATTCATGTGGACACTGAAAGTGATAGCTTAACTGCAGCCTTTAATATTATCTTAGACTCAATTGGCTTTACTCAGAAAGTGAAGGGACCCACGCACTCTGGTCAACACACTTTAGACATTGTACTGACATACGGCATTGAGTGTGATGAAGTAACAGTCCTCCCACATAACACAGTCCTAGCTGACCATTTTTTGATAACCTTTGAATTTGTAATTTACCCAAGGTTCCCAAATCTGAAAGAGAATTTAATTACAGTAGAACTTTATCAGACAATGCTGTAACAAGTTCTAAAGAATCTGTTCCATTCTTGCTTCCCTATCCATCTCAGAATGCCACAGTGGACGGCAGTAATTCCAACACTAACCCTTCAGAAATTGATGGTATGGTTCAAAGTATTACTTCCTCACTGCGTTTGGCACTAGACAGTGTAGCCCCCTTAAAAAATAAGGTAATCAGCCATAGGAGGTTGGCTCCCTGGTTTAATGCAGTTGCGTACTTTAAAGCAGAATACTGGGAACTGGAGAGAAAATGGCGCTCTACACACTTAAATGATTCGTTTCTAACTTGGAAAAATAGTCAACTTCTTTATAAAAACGCTCTTCGACAAACTAGAAAAGCATATTTCTCGTCATTAATAGAGGTTAATAAAAACAATCCTAGGTTTCTTTTTAGTACAGTTGCCAAACTTATACAGAGTCATAGTGTTGAGCCAACTATTCCCCCTTCTCTCAGTAGTGATGACTTTATGGGCTTCTTCATAAGTAAAATAAATTCTATAAAGAATAAAATCATTGGCATTCTCCCAAACATGACTAACTCTCTCTCAGTAAATGAGGCAGCATCAGAGAGAACTGCAGAACCATGTTTATGTCTGTACCATTTTGATTCTGTTGAACTTTCAGAATTATCACAAATATTAGCTTCATCTAAACCCTCAACTTGTATGTTAGACCCAATACCAACCAAATTATTTAAGGAAGTGTTCCCTCTGGTTACTGGCCCTATTCTAGACATGATGAATCTATCTTTAATAAATGGATATGTGCCACAGGAATTAATTAATTAACCTTCCTTCCTTATCCAAAATTCTTGAGAAAATAGTTGCTAATCAAGTATGTGAGTATCTAAACAGCAACAACCTGTTTGAGGAATTTCAGTCAGGTTTTAGAGCTCATCATAGCACTGAAACAGCACTGGTAAAAGTTACTAATGATATTCTAATGGCCTCAGATAATGGATTTGTGACTGTTCTGGTCTTGTTAGATCTCAGTGCTGCTTTTGACACAGTCGATCATAATATTCTCTTAGAAAGGCTTGAACATGTAGGGATCAAGGGAAAAGCACTAGGCTGGTTTAAATCATATCTGTCTGACAGATTCGTTTGTTTATGTCGATAAATCTTCTTCACACTCAAGGGTTACTTGTGGAGCACCACAGGGTTCTGTGCTTGGACAAATTCTCTTATATATGCTTCCAGTTTGTAAAATAATTAGACAACATGGAATGAATTTCCACAGTTATGCTGATGATACACAATTATATTTATCCATAAAACCTGATAAAACCCATCAGTTAGGTAGATTATAAGCATGTCTCGAAGACATAAAAACCTGGATGACTGAATTTTCTGCTCCTAAATTCAGACGAGACAGAGGTTGTTGTCTTTGGACCAAAACCTTTAAAAAGGAAACTGCTAAGTCAATCACTTCATCTGGATGGTATTAATTTGGCCTAATGTAATGAACCTCGGTGTAATTTTTGACCAAGACATGACATTTAAATCCCATATTAAACAGGTTTCTAAGATTTCTTTCTTTCACCTCCAGAATATTGCTAAAATTAGAAACATCCTGTCCAGGAGTGACGCAGAGAAACTAGTCCATGGATTTGTTACTTTAAGGCTGGACTACTGTAATTCCTTATCATCACGAAGTCCACAAAATGCAATCATAAGCCTGCAGTTGATCCAAAATGCTGCAGCAAGAGTCCTGATGAATATTAAAACGAGAGATCACATTTCTTCTGTTTTGTAAAATGATTAGAGAATTGAACAACGGTTGAATCATGAATCAGGCCAGAAACAGATTTACACCAGGTTTTAAGGATAGAAAGTGATGGACAAAGAGGCTACTGACAGCCTTCGTCTCCCTATTCCAAACTGGCCGGTCGATGGGGGGGGGGGGGGGGGGGGGGGGGTGGTGGGGGGGGGGTGGCTCGCGTCAAGGTAAATACTGCCAAGAGTCTTGAGAAGAGTGGGCCTTTATCTACTCCAGTTATATCACTTACCAATACTATTATCTTTCATAGATTCTGGAGAGGGCGCAGTCCTATGAGCAAGGAGAGATGCATAAGCACTACAATACTTACCCATTTATCTCCTTCTTTCCTCCTTCTTTCCTCCTGGATTTCCAGGCAGGGAGTAGAGGGAGATGGAGTGTTCAGCCCGATCCGGCGAGGGGAGGTGGCAGCACGGTCTGGCGGCCCTCCTCATCTCCATCTCCCTCACACCCTACATTCCTGATAGACTTAAGATTTAGGAAAAAAATATCCTTTTCAGACTCAAGTGACCCTAACACACCTTCTACTTTTCTTTTCTACTACTCTCCAAATATATTTTTTGTCTGATGTTAATGCAATTGAACCCAGTTTTCTCTCAGTGTTTTTCTCCCCATAGAAGCTCTACCCGGTCTGGTACCCTGCTCAGCTATAATGCCCCCCCTCAAAAAAATTGAAAGTAACTGCTGGAAATAGTATTTAAAAGAAGTAGGTAGACCATTAATAACCAGTTTAATGGTTAAAGCCTCTCATTTTCTCTTCATTTCACTTTTTCACCTGCAAAGCCACTCAAATGCACTGTAATGCAGGGTGCATGTGCAAAGCTAATCTTTATAAGGTCGGCAGATTTGACTGCCTATTTCCAAGTGTCAGCTCCCTTGACTGCAGTCCTGAGTGGGGAATTCAACATGAGACGGACAGGTGGTTGTTAACTGTTGTCCAAAACTGAAGACGAGATGTGAAGGCGGACTGAGCGCTCGGTTGTGATGTGCTATCTGGGGGCGTCCCGCTAGTTTAGCTAGAAGCCTAACCGGGTTAGCCTTCAATTGTTAACCTTTGTGCCCCAGCACTCCACCATCTAAAGCACCTCCATTTTTGTCTACTGCTCGCAGGAGCCCTCTATGTCAAGTACAGACCTGGTGATGAACCAGCATTACTCTTACAGTAAGATTCCAGCAGCCGGATACCTCAACTCTGTCACAGACACACAGAGTAGCTAGCTGATGCTAACGCTCCTCTTCAGCCACTTCAGTTTAAATACAGAGACTTGGACCTGGCCAATAAGGCTGTAGGCCAGTGTTAGAAACACCCACTTATTAGAATACACTTCTGTAAATAAATCTGATCTGAGAATGTGGAAATAAATAAATGTGGGAATAAATAGATAAATAAATGTTGGAATAAATAAATAAATAAATGTGGAGATAAATAAATGTGAAAATAAATAATTCAGTACATCTGTAAATAAATAAATGAATAAATGTGCAAATAAAAAAATAAAAGGAAATTAACAAAAAAATGTGGAACTAAAAAAATAAAAATAAATGTGAACATATATCATTAAATAAATGTGGAAATAAATAATAAAATTAATGTGGAAATAAATAAAAAATGTCGAAATAAACAGTAAAAAATAAATATATTAATAAATAAATATGTAAATAAATAAATGCATAAATAAATGTGGAAATAAAATACTTATTAAAATAAAATAAAACTTTAAATAAATAATTAAGGAATGTGTTACTAGTTCTTTCATGTATTCCCACATTTATTTGTTTTATATTGTATTAAACCAATATGTAATTATTTAAAAATATATTTTTAAACTGATTTATTTATTTCTATATTTAATTTTTCTTATTTATATATTTACACATTTTATTTACTTATTCAAACATTTATTTATTCCCACATTTATATATTTTTTATATTTATTTATTTACATATGTATTTCCTCACTTATTTATTTATATCCATATCAATTTATTTATTGTCAATTTTGGCAGAGATGGTCCTCCATATATTTCAGTCAAACTAAGATCATTTTTCCATTTTCTGCATGTAAACGCCTTGACTGTCATTACTTCCTTAAGTGGGAGTGCCATGGCTTCTAAAAGCTCAGCTACTGCTGTCAGCGTTACCATGCAGAGAAATTTGATTCTCCAATCGCATTATCTGGGTACCTTCGTCTGATTTCTCCAACGCCAGTTCAGTTCGAGCCAATATGCATGCATTTCAAAAGTCTGATTTCAGTCATACTAAGGAAATAATTCGACTTTGTCTTGCTGCATGTAAACGCAATGCCAAAAAGATGAGCAGACCTGAACACAGTTTCTGTTTAACTTAAACTCATCATCTGAACCATCTTTAACAGAAGCCAGCCTTGCAGCTCGTTTACCAGACACCAACTAACTAACTAATTAACGCTAATTCGACAGCCGCCCATAGCTACTTAAAAAGCTGTGGATTACAAAGTTTAAACACATTAGGTTCGACTTACCTAACAGCGGGTTAACAAGAAGTCAACGCTGAACACACAAGCTACAGAATTTACTTGGCGCATTACTAGAGCCTTTCAAAATAAAAGCCATCGAAATCAGCAAACTGCAGTTCAGCTCGAGTTGTATTAATCAGTACCAAGGAATCATTCTTGTTTCTATATGTAGAGGGTCTTAGAAAATCTTAAAAACATTGAATTTCATACATTTGGAAATAACACCTCAAAAAGGCTTAAAGTTCTTGAATTCTTATATCTTAGTCTTAAAATTTGTGCTTTATTTATTGTCTGCGTATTGCATTCTCCTCAAAAGTTTAACTCGTCAACCATGATTATTTTTGGTAGAATAACTTTGCATAAAGAGTAATAGTAGAGAACACAACAAAGCCCAGGTCAACATATTCAGAACAAGTGACGTCTCCAGTAAATGAAGGTTATTGGTTAAATGAATAAATAAATAACCAAACATTGTTACGCAAACTTTCTTATGGCATGCTAAAATGTTCTTAGATTTTTTGCACCTCTGCTTTCTGCTTCACATTTCCCTGAGAAATAAAAGAAGTTCAAGGATTTTGATTTTCTCACAGTACGGCTATGAAATGGGCCATGACACATGTATTATTTTTTTAATATACGTAAATGGTCTTAAAAAGCTTGACTTTAACTGGGAAGAAACCTGTAGGAACCTTGTTAAAAGTGCCGGAATAGTTGATGTTATAATGTGTACACTGTTCTGAGCAACATGATAACAAAACTCATTTTCTAAGTATTTGACTTTTTTGATCATTTTGTATGTAAATATTTGCAGTGAGTTATTCACTGTTGTTTTGGGGCTACCCCACAATTTCTCCATGTTCAGTAGGAGCTGTCGAGGTAAAATGTTCGCTAGCCTAACTTCAATTTTTACGTTTTTCCAAATCAAAGACCATATTTTCCCTCTCTGTAACCTGCACCTTACCGTTGGTTAGAGGGCTTTTGACTAAAAGAGGCTTTTGCTAAAGTTATTTTTGCATGCCAAGCTATTTGTGTAGTTTGACTTATGTTTATGTTATGTTTTCTGCTTGGTTTTCACAGGTTCCTGCCATGGCTGAAGTAGATAATGTCCCTCATAGTAACTGATGCAAATAAACCTTTAATTGTACATATTCTACAGTATATCTCTTTGAATTGTTTTTATTTCTTTAAAATGATCTGAAACAACTGCTGTTCCATCTATGCTGCCTCCTCTGCTCCACCCAGCCAACACCTCCTGCTTTATGTTTATCTGTCTGACTACGAATGTTGTTGAACTGGACACCGGAATATCTCCTTCACAAGATCAATGAAGTATTCGTCTATCTATCAATTTTGTTTTGGATTATTTCTAAACTTTTTCAGAAAACATTCCCACGTGGCTTATAAATAATTTAATGACCGAATCAAAAGGAAGTCCATAAATAAATAAAAAATGTCAAGAGGTAGTGTAAATACAATATCTTAATGTAGGGAGTAATTATTGCTGGTGGGCCAGTTTTGACTGACAGATGGGATTTGCTTGTCTGTCTTATTTGTATGAGTACACCTTTTGTAACTGTGTTCTGTTTATGTGATTTTTACCTCAAAAGAACCTTGATACCTCATAAATCCTAGTTAACAGAATAGGGATAGATGAAGTCCAAATAATACTCTGGTGTGTGTGTGTGTGTGTATATATATATTTCACTGTTATGTACTGTATATAGTTATAGGCAAATAAATAATAAATTAATACATAATTAAGGGTCTGGCAACAAGTAATGAAAAGGGCCAAAATCGAGGGGCGGTAACAAGTATGCATATGAAAATCTCACTGCATGCAATTGGATAACTCCACGACCAATCACAACAATGATGTATCCAGAGCTACCAGCTGAGCTAACTGGTAGATTAAACTCTTGCTGTATCCGCTCAGCGAAACAGCAAAAACATCCTTCTTGCAAAGGAACGATTCGAGCACGGTTTTCTGTCTACATCAGATACTCCGATCTGATTGGTTCCCCGAACTGCTCATGTAATGCAATAACTAGGAACATTATCCATATCAGAGCATCTTGCAGAAAAAATTCAAATTGTGCCCTTGCGAGACCTCTGGATCTCCAGGGTACAGGATAACCGCATACTACAGGAAAATAAAACAACGGGAGTTTTTCCGGCCAAAACCAATATATTTCATAGCCACATCTCTGCTGTTTATAAACAGACGTCATTCCAGGTGTTGGGTTCCCTGGTTTGCTGCCAATACGCCCAGTGACCAACCTGAACTGTGTCCAGTGAGAAATGTATCCTAGAGGAGTTTAACAGACAGCTAACGCTAGCAAAGTTAGCAAGTGAATTAGCTTACCGATCAAGGAGAAAAGTGTTCCTGTATTTGTTTGATACCATACAAATGTTTTATGTGGGGACATAGTGTAGGTGTTACCTAAAACTACTCTAGTTTCTGTTTTCTGCGGTCACTCATCTCCTGAGACGGATAACAATATCTCCATGGCTCTGAAGCAGCTGCTGGCTCTGCTATTCTTCCCAGTATCAGCTGGGCCATGCAGACCATTTAGTTGGATCATAGAGACTGTATCTGTCAACCTGTAATGGCGCCCACTACTGGCTGGTAGATGTAAACACGTCATTGTCGTGCCTGTTTTAAAAGTACATTTTACATAATAATTTAATAAAATTCTTAAAGGAAATGTTCTACTTTCCTTCTGCACCTCTCTCAAAAGTCCTGTTGATGTTTATATTATTTTATAGCCTTTTATGAAAATGTTCCGTATTCAACCTTTAAAGAGTTTGGAGGATTCACAATGTGGGAACTGCAGCTGGATTTAGCAAGAGTACCTTTCTGCAGTTAAATGGCCAACAAAGGTGGCACGACATATACAATCCATACAAGAGGTCCCAAGCAGCAGTTAGTTAAAAAAATAATAAAAGCACACAATTGTATGGATTGTTTTTGAAGTTACATGTTTATCGTAATGGTATAACTGATTAATTAACTCTGTAAATTTATAGGCTACTGTAAAACTCAAGAAATTAGAATATTACACTAATCTAAGTTTTAAAGTTAACTTTTTATTTTATTATCAAGCAGACAACTTGTCTATCTTTAAAACTAGGCTTAAAAGTTTCCTCTTTGACAAAGCTTACAGTTAGCGACAGGTTAATAGGTAGTTAGAGACAGGTTAACAGGTAGCTAGGAAGGGATAGGTTAATGTTAGTAGCCAGGTAGAGTAGCTAGGTAGAGATAGGTTAATGTAAGCCAGGTAGAAAGTGTTAGTAGCCAGGTCTCCTAGTAGCTAGGAGACAGGTAAATGTTAGTTGCAATGCTGCTTTATTCTAGGCTGTTGGAGGACATTATTAGGGTCTGTTCCTACTTTCTCTCCTACTTCTCCCCAACTGCATGATGTGCTGTCAATTCAAGCGCTAACCTGTTTTCTCTTAGTCTCTTCCTACAGTAGGTGCTCCTGACCCGCCCTGCTTGACGACCCTGACTAAGATGGCATTGCAGTGACGGAAAGTTCTCCACATCCTGTTACCAACTTCTGCTTCTGCATCAGTTCTGTTGCTCTTTCTGTGTCTCTGTTCTGTATTCTCCAAACCCCAGACGGTCTCGGCAGATGACCGCTTGTGCTGAGCCTGGTTTTGCCGGAGGTTTCTTCCTGTTAAAAGGGAGTTTTTCCTCTCCGCTCTCGCTTCATGCTTGCTAAGTGTGAGGGATTGCTGACAAGTCCCAACGCAATCTTCTGTGGTTCTCTAATTCCTAGATTAAACATTGTATCATAATAACTTTTCTTGTAAAGTGCCTTGAGATGACATCTGTTGTGAAACGGCGCTATATAAATAAACTGAATTGAATCAATGTTATCAACACAAATGTAAATATTATGCTTCTGTGGTTGTGCAACCATAAGGGCTCACAAGACAGTGAGTTCTTGTACCAGTCCCAAGTGCTGAAAAATACAGATGGTTGTGTTAGGAAACCTAAGCCAAATCAAATATGTGAATCACAAACATATAAACAGACGTTTTGGGGGTGGGGGGAGGTCACACACACATACGTGCACACACTCAACAGGACTGAATAATTACAATTGAATTCTCTTTTTGAATAAAGCTAGGATTAATAAATGTAAATTTACAAAATCTAATTAATTTCACATTAGGCAGCAGTTGCAACATGCAGATTGTCACAACAAATTTCATACTTACTTTGTAATTATTAGTTTTAATTAAAAAAAGAATGCACTCTAAATCATTGCCTTCTTCTGGAAGGATTTTGATCACAATCTGAAGAAAAGTAACATTATCCAATCATACAGTACCTTGTGATGCTGTAAAGGGTACACTCTTTGGTTTTAATGCTTCCCAAATGAATCAAATTAAACACCCAATCATTTCCTCACATTTCTCAAGCTAGATTGATCTTACCTCGGAGCATCACATCATTGACAAAATACAGGAGTTTTATCTCCCCTCTCTTTATTTTTCCCCATATGCCTGTGACCTCCTCAATCACCCTCATGAGCTCAAAGACCTACTGAAAACAAAAAATACAAACTAAACAAATTAAACTTTTTAATTTTATCTCTGTGCACACACATACACATAGCTTATGGCATTTTCATTTACTTGTTGGTCACAAAGATTCAGCGTTAAAGTTTCAGATGCTGTTTGAGGTTATGCCAAAGATACATCCTGTTGGAATGGATTATTTTACTGATCAGATCATCATACAAGTTCTGAAACAAAAGAGTAAAAGGTGAACATGTAAGCAGAGAAAGTAAGACAGACTGGAACTACTGGAAACACAGTCTATTCAAAAGTTACCTTGACACCGATCAAGATCAAGATCTTAGAAAACACTGCCAGAATCCATCCATTGTCAATAGCATCTATGATCCTTCAGAGAAAAAGGGGGAAAACAATACTGGCAGATCCAGCAAAAACTGGACTACACAGCTACAGTGATTTTAGACACAGGAACATGAATTACAGCAACTCAGATCCCATTTACAAAAAGTGCCAGGTCCATGCTATCTTCAACATTTATTCTGCATTGTTTAAAAGTCTACTCAATTATTAGTGTTGTTAATCTAAGAAGCTACGGATATTGAGAGAGAGAGAGAGAGAGAGAGAGAGAGAGAGAGAGAGAGATTTTTTTAAGTGTTAATTTCATTTTATCAGAATCAGCTTTAATGGCCAAGTATGACACATACAAGTATGACGCATACAAGGAATTTACAGATACAGTACAACCTGTCCAAGATCATTACAAACAACAACAACAAACAGATCCAGGTCACTGTTGGGCATGCAGCCACCGAGCGGCGCTCCCGTTTATGAAACATAGAGAAATACACATCTGGGTAGGGGAGGGTTCCACGGTGAGGGGAAAAAACGCTCAACTGTGTTGTGGGTCCGTACAGCACTCACAACGCAGGTAATAGAAAAAACCACACCAACAAACATTTAAGCACATATTCAGACAATAACAATGACACATCAGGAAGGATGGGCAGGTATGAGCTCCAGTCCACAGGTTAACGCGCTGCCATCGAGGCGCGCTGTTATCCAGCTTCCTGTTGCAGGAGAGAGAATTAAGGATACAGCGAGACGGTGTGTGTGAATGTGAGTGTGTGTAACCATGTCAGTGTGTGCGTCAGTAGATGCAGGTGTACGGGGGAGAGGAGACTCTGTTGACATTCTTCTCAGGGACATTTGATTAGGACCAGGTTGAAGGTCTTCATGGGAGCCAAAATATAAATTGTTTGGATTGCAGGGAGAGATCAAATATTCCTCTCTGTCCCTTCAGTCTGTCAGTGGTTTCTTTTGTAGTCTAATTCAGCCAAATTGTAGTTCAAATTAAAGTTCCAAATCCAAATTAATTCCCAGATTAATAGTTCCAAATCCAATTAATTTCCAGTTGCCCCAATCCGCACCGACAGTTTCTCCAAGTCCGATGACAAATTGCGGATGAGTCCCAGAGCGCCGGCCAGATCGCCTCTTACAGCGTCTGTTCTGCGTCCCAGCTCCCCCAGCATTTGGTTCTGAGTCCCATCAGTACGAATCAACGCATCCAGCTGTTCCTTCAGCCGTCCAATCGCTTCCAGAACAGTGACCAATCTCGACCGTGTTTCAGATCTTTGTTGCTCCATTTTTCGGTAGTTCCAGTAACTGCCCATTCCAATCAGCAGAAACCCGATCACCATGATTGACACCCCGGTTGACCCTTACCGGTGCTTCGTAGAGTTGAGTAGATTTTATCAATAGCATTCAGAGACCAGCTGACCATTTCCATCTTCGCTTATTCAGTTTGGTTTCGGAGAAAATTGCCAAAAGATACTCCAGATAGAGGCACAGGAGACAGAGAGCTGTGGGATAAGACACAGGAGGAGGAGGGAGGGAAAAAAGCGACCGTACTCGCTGAGAGCTGAGCTGAATGCATCATTAAGAATGAAGAGATGGGGCTCCAAAAAATCCTCACAGATTTTAATTTGCTGATTTCAATCCAAATGTATTCAAAATACATCAGTGAATTCATTTTGTCTGAAACAGAATTAATCAGCTCACGGCTGCCAACCCAGAATCAATAAAGCCATACATAAGAGGAAATTAATAAAGTAGAACTCTATTCCCTTCATCATGTAAAACAGTAGGCCTACATAAACACTGAACAGAAAATTCCCTCAAAAACAAGTAAAGCGGCGCCACTTTGTGGCCTAAAAAATAACTGCAGCATCCCGACCGCATACTCAATTCACAGATTACACCCGCCCTACATTAGCATAACAGTAAACAACGTCCCTTCCCAACGTTCCCGATGTTCTACTTAATAACGGCTCTCATTGACAAACACAGTGGCAGCAGCAAGCTGCGAACAGCCCATGAACCTTAAGCCGACGGCTGATGTGATTAATTCAATCACTCAAATTTATGAACCTGGAAATAATGGCAGGTAAAAGGCATATGACTTTTACTTACTTTTTTGATATTTACTAAACACAGAACATCAGCGGATTGAGATGAAAATGATCACAGGCGGCCGGGCTGCTCAACTCATGCTCACACAGTGGTAGTCGACAGGAAAAAGGAAGCTCTCGTTTCTAACATACAAGATAACGAATGTGAACTCGTGACGTGACTAGAGAGGTGCTGCGCCTTTATTACACAGGTCTTACGGCTTTTGGAGAGATAGAGAAGCTGAAGTGTCAAATATATGCTGCATAAAAAACAGACTACAACTTCTATTTCTTGTCAATCCCTGGAATTATTCTTTTAGTTTGACTGTTTATTATCCAACACCCAACTATCAAATGGGTTTTTGATCCCAAGGGAGATAATTCAGCTGAGGTCACAGGTAGAATCCTCTCCAATTAAAAATGGCAAGGATGGAACTGGACCATGCTGAGCGTCAACCTTGTTCTGAAAGAGCAGAGCCTTCATACGACCAGTCCCAGCTCCTCGGCAAAATAATTGGAGTTAAGGACAGTTCCAACCCCACCTATTTCAGCGCCACGAACCATAGGGCCCAATGTTACCCCTGCACGCTCAGGCACGCATCAGGTCCAGACAAAGGACAGGTCATCCTACTCCTACCAGGACACCCCCTATTCACATCGCAGCAGTGCTGATGGTCACAGGCAGGAGAGACAGAGACTCTACTTATAAACAAGACAACAACGCTCTGATCAGCTAGAGTACTCACACACTCCCTGTTACCACCCTAGATCACAGAGTCCCCCATATAAGTCTAGTAACCATTTGAGGGTGTATAAGGGACCCATTCCGACCATACCCGACTTCAGTCATCCGAACCCTAGAGAGTTCTCACGAATGAAAATTGCTCTGGAAAACCTCCTTCCCGACAACGCCGATGAGAAATTAAAATTCCAGATCCTCATTGATCATCTGAAGAAGGAGGAAGCTCTATTAGTTGACGGCTCCTACTGTAACACAAGGTACCACTACTCCGACACCATGGCTGCTCTTGATAAGCAATATGGGCAACGGATCGCCGAGCTGATGGATGGCCCCAACATTGTCAGTGGTGAAATCAAGGCATTCAGGCTGTTCACTGTCCGAGTACGCCAAGACTAGTGGGTCTTTTGGAGCAGCTTGGAAAGAAGGGTGAGGTGGAACTTGAGTGTGGCTCACACGTTTCAAGACTGCTGGGGAAACTCCCACATGACTTAAGATCTAGCTTCGGCCGTTAAATCAATCCACATCAGACACCCATTCCCACGCTACTCGATCTAGCAGACTGGCTGGAATTTGAGATTCAGGTTCAAGAAGATAATACAAGGTTTTTCAGCTGAGCCCGGGAAGGGGTTTAAGCCTGCTGTTTGGACAGCCGCTGTACTTCTCGGCACGGAGATGAAGCCGGCAGGTGCACAGTTAAAATCCAATCCTAAACGTAAAGTCAAAATGTACTGCTCCTACTGTGAGAATGGAAACCACATGCTCAATAATTGTGCCAACTTTCAACGGTTAAACCGTGAGCAGAAGGAAGGTTGGATTAAAGATAAGAATGGATGCTGCTGCTCGAATGCAACTTTAAGATGCAATGCAAAACCTGTAACCGCCGACACCTAATGGTGCTCCATGAAATCTCTAAGAGGATCCCTGAAAGGCCAGAGAAACCCCAGGACCTGACAGACACCGCAAACTAAGTCCTACTTGACACCACCAGTGAAGTATTGTATTATGACCGGCCAGCTGCAGGTCGCAAAGTCCTCTTGAAGCTCAGTAAGATTCTGCTGAGGAATGGAGATAAAACTGTGGAGACTTTCGCAATCGTGGATGATGGCTCAGAAGGCACAATTGTTCTTCATGCTGCAGCACAACAGCTCGGGCTCAAGGGACAGACAAAGGACAGAAACTCTATGCACCATGCGACAGAAACTCCAGGTTCTTCACTGGGCGGCATTCTCATTCGCCATCTCTCCTGCCGCAGAACCTCAGACGCTATACCACATCCGGGGAGATTTCACAGCAAAACAGTTGGGCCTTCCAAAGCACACCCATCCTGCCAGTGCTCTGCAATGCGAGTTTCACCATTTTAAAGGATTGCCATTGCAGCACAGCATCGAGGTTGAGCCATTGTTACTCATTGGATCATATTACCCCCTCCTGATAACGTCGGTGGAACCAGTTCATCTCAGGCCACCGGGGGGGCCAGCTGCCATTAAAAAACGCCTTGGCTGGAGACTTAAAGGCCCTGCACAAGAGTTGAGCCATGGTTTCACTGCTCAGTATCGCTTCACATCCACCCATCCCTCAACGGTGGACCTGCACAGTCAGGTTGAAAAGCTGTGGCAGATGGACGTGGTACATTGGCTTAACTACCTGAAAAGGCTAGTGCAAGATCGCTCCAAGATCAGGAAGCTATAGCCCTTCTCAAGGCCAAGACTGTGAGGGTTGAGGCGGACGGAGTTTGACGATATGCAACTCTCCTCTTGCGTGTCAATGTTCTTCACCCGGTTAAGAGCGCCAAAGGAAGCTGTGCTTCCACAGCTAAGAACTATTGAGAAGAGGCTTGCGAAGGTACCTGATCAAGCCCAAGCAGACAAGGCTGAAATCTAGAAACTAGAGCAGGCTGGGTATGTATCCAGATTAGCACCAGCTGAAGAGAACACTGATACTAGCTGGTACATTCCCCATCATATGGTACATCACAATGGCAAGAACCGTGTGGTGTACAATTGATCGTTCCAATTCAGAGGAAATAACCTCAATGAGCTCCTGCTCCCTGGGCCTACACTAAGTCCATCGCTGCTTGTAGTTTTCCACTGCTACAATTTTCTGGAGAAATATGAAATGTGAAGCACAGTCTAGCGTTTACGTGTGGCATGTGCTTCTGTTTGGCACCACCTCCAGTCCCTGCTGCGCTACCTTCACCATTCAACAGCATGCCATTTGGGGGATGCAGCCAGAGAGGCAGTTGAAAAGTCTTTCTATGTGGACAAATGCATGCTGAGTCTGACTTCCCAGGAGGAGGCTAAGACACTTGTAAATCAAATGTGTAAAATGCTACCAGGAGGAGGCTTTGACTTACGCCAATGGGCCAGCAATGTCTCCTCAGTTATCTGCCATCTTCCCTCTGAGGCACGTTTAGACAGTGCTGGACGCTGGATTGCACTGTGGCTCGACTGCCCTCAGGTTACTATGCACTCCATTTATGAGGTATTGCCTAGCCAGTATGACCCGCGGGGGTATATCATCCCATATGCCTCGGAAAGAGCTTATGGCTCGGTGGCCTATCTCAGAACAGAGGACCCTAATGGCAAGGTTGATGTGGCATTCTTAGAGGCAAGATCTAGAGTGGCACCTAGGAAACTGCAATAAATACCTCGTTTGGAGCTCTGTGACGCACTCACAGGAACACAGCTAGCTAAGGTGCTTTGGACAGAACTCTCACTGCCCATTCGCCAGACTATCTTCAGGCAATTTCCAGCTCTGCCAATCTTCGCTCCACCACCAGCTCATTTGGCCTTCACTTCAGCACAGGCTTCAGCTCCACTAGTCTCAACTACAACTTCACTCCAGCCGGTCTCATCACAAGGTTCAGTTCTGCGGGCTTCAGCCTCTGCTTCAGTCCAGCCGGCTTCAGCTCCTGCCCATCCGGCCTAACCTCCATCCCAGCGTGCATCAGCTACAGTCCAGCCGGCTTTAGCTCCAGCCCATCCGGACACAGCTCCAGCCCAGCTTGCTTCAGCTTCAGTCCAGCCAGCTTCAGCTTCAGTCCAGCCGGTTTCCATCTCAGCAAAGGCTTCACTCCACCTGGCTTCACTGTCAGCTCCACCCCAGCCGACCTCATCACAGGGTTCAGTCCCACCGACCTCCAACAAAGTGCAGCTCCGCCACAAGGTTCAGCTTGGCCAACCATCAAGCCACACACTTCAGCTCAGCCGACCTCCAAGCCACAAGGTTCAGCTCCGCTGCTTCCCAGGCCACAAGGTTCAGCTCCACCTCTTCACAAGCCAGAAGGTTCAGCTCTGCCGCTTCACAAGCCAGAAGGTTCTGCGCCACCACTTCACAAGCCACAAGGTTCAGCTCCTTCACCGGCCTCTGCCTCAACACAAGGTTCACCCTTACCATTCTCCTAGTCACAAAGTTCATCTTTGTTACCGGCCATCTCACCACCAGACTCAACTCAACCATCATCTCATTAAAATAATACCACACCCAAACAAGGTTCACCATCGCCGGCCACGGAGACTCAAGGTTCTGCATCGCTGCCATTCTCCAAGGCACAACGTTCTGCATCGCCACCAGTCTCCAAGGCACAAGGTTCTTCTCCTCAGCCGGCTGACCAGACTCAAGGTTCTTCATTGCTGGCTTCTGAGACAGGGCTGCTGACAGACATAACCCTCTAGGCGCCAAATTCACAATATAGCAACAAGCAACATTGCTAAGTTTAACGAGCCACAGGCGAGGATAAGGCCACTAATTTAATTATTACTTTATACCAGGAGATGGCGGACATCTGTAACTTTAATCTAAGACACATTTTTGGGTGTGTTACCATGGAAACTTTCGGAGTAAATCAGCTTTTTAGTCAGCGCCGCGAGCGGGGGACATGAGGTGCAGCTGCTGTGGTCACAGCATGAAGAGAGTGAGTTTTAGAAAGATAAACCTTATGATGCAGAGACATCTTCCCCACCTGAAGTATTGGCTTATTCAGATTCTGAAGAGAAATATTTACCTCTGATCAAGATGTTCAGTTGTCCCGGGAGAAAGAAAATGAAAGTAAATGGGCTGCAGCAACAGCCAGTCGCATTTCGCCATGATGCTCCAGCTCCAAAGCTGTGGATCACATTCTCCCGGTGGGAGAAAGGCATGTGATCAGGTAGTAAGGTGGTCATAAGAATGCTCATCATTACAGAGGTAGAAGGGACGTAAAAATCAGTGGAATTATATTATATACATACATATTTTCATACATTTTCATACATACATGTCTGGGTGAGTAGGTGAGGATAATGCATTCTCTAAATAAGGTACAAATTGAAAAAAAATAATAAACTTCCCCTTTAAAGGCAGAAAGTGAGTGTGTAGGCATGATATGATCCAAAAACATCTGAGCAAATTTCTAGGGAGACTGGCAATTTCAAACCAAAGATTGGGTGAAGTGTAAACCTATTTCAAATTTGATCAAAATAGGCTTAAGTTTTATAAAATAAAATACTGACCGGAAGTATGGTTTTAGTATGGATTCTATGCAAAGTTTTATAAATTCGATTCCTGAACCCTTCCTCAGAGGTCCAACATCCTCTTTTCAGATAAGTAAAGTTTCCAGTTTGGAGGATAAACAGAGGCCCAGAATCAACACTGTTTAACTTAATATCTCAACAGGATTGCCTTCTGATGAGAAGGGTTAAAGTAAATTGGCATGCAAGTTCACAGAAATAGCTAAAGCAGTAGAAAGCCAAACTGGAGTGACCGTTTCCCATGACACCATATGACCCACACTGCAGAGGAATGGCATGCTGGGTATTGTCCATGAAGGAAGCTACTCCTGAAGCCCATGCACAAAAAAGCACACCTAGAATTTGCTAGGGCCCATGCTGAAAAATACAGCCATAAGAATATTCAAAAGAGACATCCAAAATGTTTCCTGAATTATTTTATTATTTTTTAACCTATGTTTTTTATTTTTACCCCCATTATTTATCACCCAGTGTCACCACCTAATTACAGTCCTGGGCCTTGCTCTCCCTCTGCCAACCCCAGGAGGGCCCTGCACTGAGCTCAATTCTTGCCTGAGGACTGAGCAGGCCCTTTTTTTCACCTGAAGTGGCAGGGTTTCCCCAGCAGGACATAGCGCATGGAAGGATCACGTTATTCCAGCCAGATCCTCCCCAACCCTTCAGACACCCCGGTCAGCCAGGAGGAGGCAGTGTACAGCCCAGGACTGGTGCATGTTTTTGTGGGAGTAGCTCACATTAGCTGCTCAAGGGAACATGGGGAGAACATGCAAACTCCACACAAAAAGGTCCTTTTTCCAACCCCACCCAAGGTGTGGGTGCTGATGATATAGAGGATCACACACACACCATCAGCACCCACAGCGTCCCCTGCAGAAATTGAACCCAGGACCTTCTAGCTGTGAGGTGAGCTGTGCCACCATGCTCCCCTATTTTATAATTTTTTAATCTTTTTTCCCCCCAATCTAAGCTGTATTTGTAAATATACGAGGACTTGATAAATTGATTTTTCCCTTTTTTGTGGGATAAATAAAGCATCTATGTATCTATCTATACTCTGGAGTGATGAGACAAAGATCACAGTTTTTGGAACAAATGGTTTAAAAACTGAATGGCGTCATAAATGAGAGGATTTCAAGGAAAAATGCATGGTACCTGGGTCTGCATGAGTGCTGCTGGTGTTGGAGCTGCATTTCATTGATGGTATCATGAACTCAACAACGTACTGCTCTATACTGAAGGAGAAAATGCTGCCATCACTCTGTGTACTTGGTTGTCATGCACTTTTCCAACACAACAATGATCCAAAACACACATCTAAAGCTACAGTTGTATTTCTGAAGAAGAAAAGGGTGAAGGTGATTGAATGGCCAAGTATGTCTCCTGATCTGAACCCAATCGAACACCTGTTGGGAATTGTGAAGCTACAAGTTCAGAATCACTCTCCATCCAGCATCCAGGCTGTAAAAGAAGTTATTCTTGAAGAATGGAAAAAGAAAGATTTTGCATTATGTCGCCAACTTGTTCATTCCATGCCTAGAAGACTTGGCGATGTCCTTAAAAATCATGGTGCTCATACAAAATACTAGATGTAGTAGTTTTTGTTACAGGGTTTATTCATTTTTTTTCTCCAACCAATTTGAGAAAAAGTGAAGATTTTGTGTTCTAAATTAGATTATTAATCTGACCCGGATCTACCATACGGCCTACTTGGAAATAGAGGGGCCCTAAGGCCGGCAGAATTGTTTTTTGCCACATAAAAAAATTTGCACACAAGTGTTTTGTTTAAATTTACATATTTTTAAATCAGAATAAAGTAATGGTGCTTTACAAAAAATGGACTCATGATTGTCTCCCTTATATGTCCGTTTGTTGACTTGACAGGTAATAATTCGCAGTAGGTGGCGATGCACTGTGTCGAATGGCTAATGATAATGGAGAGTGGGGCTTAGCAGGTGGTTTCCATACAGTGGGGCAAAAAAGTATTTATTCAGCCACCGATTGTGCAAGTTCTCCCACTTAAAATAATGATAGAGGTCAGTAATTTTCATCACAGGTACACTTCAACTGTGAGAGACAGAATCTGAAAATAAAATCCAGGAATTCACATTGTAGGATTTTTAAAGAATCTATTTGTAAATTATGGTGGAAAATAAGTATTTGGTCACTTCTCTGGCTCTCACAGACCTATAACTTCTTCTTTGGGAAGCACTTCTGTCCTCCACTCGTTACCTGTATTAATGGAACCTGTTTGAACTCGTTATCTGTATAAAAGACACCTGTGCACAGCCTCAAACAGTCAGACTCCAAACTCCACTATGGCCGAGACCAAAGAGCTTTCGAAGGACACCAGGAAAAGAATTGTAGACCTGCACCTGACTGGGAAGAGTGAATCTACAATAGGCAAGCAGCTTGGTGTGAAAAAATCAACTGTGGGAGCAATTATCAGAAAATGGAAGACATACAAGACCACTGATAATCTCCCTCGATCTGGGGCTCCACGCAAGATCTCATCCCGTGGGGTCAAAATGATCATGAGAACGGTGAGCAAAAATCCCAGAACCACACGGGGGGACCTGGTGAATGACCTGCAGAGAGCTGGGACCAAAGTAACAAAGGTTACCATCAGTAACACACTACAACGACAGGGAATCAAATCCTGCAGTGCCAGACGTGTCCCCCTGCTTAAGCCAGTGCATGTCCAGGCCCGTCTGAAGTTTGCCAGAGAGCACATGGATGATACAGCAGAGGATTGGGAGAATGTCATGTGGTCAGATGAAACCAAAGTAGAACTTTTTGGTATAAACTCAACTCGTCGTGTTTGGAGGAAGAAGAATACTGAGTTGCATCCCAAGAACACCATACCTACTGTGAAGCATGGGGGTGGAAACATCATGCTTTGGGGCTGTTTTTCTGCTAAGGGGACAGGACGACTGATCCGTGTTAAGGAAAGAATGAATGGGGCCATGTATCGTGAGATTTTGAGCCAAAACCTCCTTCCATCAGTGAGAGCTTTGAAGATGAAACGTGGCTGGGTCTTCCAACATGACAATGATCCCAAACACACCGCCCGGGCAACGAAGGAGTGGCTCCGTAAGAAGCATTTGAAAGTCCTGGAGTGGCCTAGCCAGTCTCCAGACCTCAACCCCATAGAAAATCTGTGGAGGGAGTTGAAAGTCCGTGTTGCTCTGCAACAGCCCCAAAACATCACTGCTCTCGAGAAGATCTGCATGGAGGAATGGGCCAAAATACCAGCTACTGTGTGTGCAAACCTGGTAAAGTCCTATAGTAATCGCTTGACCTCTGTTATTGCAAACAAAGGTTATATTACAAAGTATTGAGTTGAATTTTTGTTATTGAACAAATACTTATTTTCCACCATAATTTACAAATAAATTCTTTAAAAATCCTACATTGTGAATTCCTGGATTTTCTTCTCACATTCTGTCTCACAGTTGAAGTGTACCTATGATGAAATAAAAACATGTTCGTTAACTGAAATAGCAATAAAAATGAGAATTTGAAACAAAACGAAAACAAACTGAAACTGTAATGAGTGTTCAAAACAGATGTGATCACGTCTTGTGATCACAAATCGCTTTGATAAAACAACAGAACGGGAAAGTTGGATACAATCCCATCAACTCGCCCCATTTCAAGACAAATAAAATACGTCTTTGGATTACAAGCTATCAGAAGAAGCGACTGAAACAATGATTAAACACGCAACAGTCTGCAGAAAGAACTTAACAGGTGAGCTACAAGCTAACGGTGCTTACACACCTAACGCGATAGATGTGACCAAAAAGCGTGACACGCCGCTAGTTGTTTGCCATAAAATTTGCACCTTGAAGTGTGTCTAAAGTGAACTGGCTGCGCTTTAAAATATGCAATTTTCACACGCGTGACCCGGAAATGTGGAAGTATCCTGGCCGGGACTGCTCCCCTGGCCTCCTCCTCCCTCCCTCCTTCTCCCGACCCTCCAGTGGACTCTGGTCTATGAGCTGACCATGTTAAATGTTGGAAGGATCAGTAAACACCCCAGATCCTCACCCAGTTTGTACCGCGAAGATCCAAGCTTTGCCCCGCCGCCACACCAACTACCAAGCTGAGCAGTTCTCCACCTGTCTGCTGTTAGTAAAAGTTTATATGTGAGCGGCGCAGGACGTGCTTTGGTGGAGACATTACCAGGTCTGGGTGTCCGGGTGAGGAAGCTTTTTTGCTGCCACAACAGCTCTTTTAAGAGCCACCCACAAACCTCTAAAGAGCATTCCTGTGTAGTTTAACCTCTTTAAAATGTTTTTTTTTATTCCCGTCTCTGTATAGAAAACAGCTGGTGTCATGTAGTCTAGGTTAATCAGCCACGATGTTTATCAGTTTACATGTCCTGCTGATGCTGTGACTCCATTCAGTCAGTCCCAGCATCACTGACATCCCTCAGCTGATTGGTTGTGGCGGTGCGACTTGAAGCTGGAGTTCAGATTTCTGACTTCTGCGCAGACATAAAATGCAGCGTGTATTTTGGGTCGCGCTTCAAAAGCATCAGCCGCACTACTTTTTTTGTTTTGTCAGTCAGTGTTTTTTATAGAACTGTAGAACCTACATTAATTGTTGGGCTTTTTAATGCACACTTGCTATCTTCATGTTTACAGAACTCTGAATGTTACTCTGCCATATATCTTTTATACTTGCCTGATTTGTATGGCTGTGAATCTGGCCCATGTCAATACATAAAAAAAGCATAATTAATTTCTGAAATTTTGTCATACATTTTTGTTTTTTGTACTCTTGCCCCGGTACACAACTTCTATAACAAAAAGATTAAAGCTAAAACTAAAAGTGATAAAAACTAGACTGAAACCAAGCATTTTCAAAAAATTAAAACTAAACTACCTAACAAATAGTAAACACTAATTAAAACTAAAATAGAATTTAAAATCTCAAGTCAAAACTAAATAAAAACAAAACCTTACAGCTATAAATAAAGGGCTAACAACACAAGATAATGCCACATTGTCTGAAGACCTGCACTATGGCGATCACTTACAGAAATCACACGCTGCGGGATTTTATTGAAACTCAGCCTTTCAAATTAGAGTGGCTGAATGCTATTTTACGAGATTAATATTGATTCAAAATTAAATGAGCCACAAAATAGCAAACATCTACATGATACAAATGCCATTTTATATTAATGCAATTGAAGAATAAAATGGTAAATGGACTGAACTTATATAGCACTTTTCTAGTCATGTTGACCACTCAAAGCGGTTTACATTGGAGCCACATTCACCCATTCGCACTCACAAACGCACACGCTCATACACCGATATCACTAGGCGATTTGGTGTTAAGTGCCTTGCCCACGGGCACAACATGTGACTGGAGTAAGCTGGAAACGAACCTATGACCTTTTTGATACATGAAATGTATAAAAATGTATATCTCTTACCATTGAAAACTTTTCAATCATCTTTTAAATGAATCACCTTTAAAGCTATAATAATCTCTTTCAGAGATGTTAAAACCACAGATAGATGACATACCATGTTTAATCTATACTTTTTGTTTAAAATCAATGTGCTAAATGAAGATTTCATTTAAAAAAATATTTTTTTTTGACTTGGGGGGCCAACAAGGATATTGGAGGTCAACACACTTCTATCCAAAAGAGCATAAATGTGATGTATTCCATTCCAATATTTTAATAGTAGTTATAAACTTATCTTGTGCTACACAACCAACTTTTGTACTTGGCAAAACGAGCTGGATCACTTCTTGTGGGGGTTTGACAGTAGGACTCGACCTTCACCAAGAGACGCCACAGATTATTGATAACGTTTTGGTTATTACAGACAGAAGAGGAGACAGGAGCACTGAGAGGAAGACAGAGAAAGAGGCAAAAAGGCACGGAACAGTAGAAGAGAGACAGGAAAATCATCAAGTATGATTGTGTTTGTCATTAGATTATGAAACAATCCTGGCCTGGAGTTAAATTCTTATGTATTTACATTTGTAGGAGTATTAGTTATTGACAATTTTGTGAAATGTCCAAAAAGGTGCTATTGCAGGGCAGCTGTGGGTGCTGGCCCTTAAACACATTGTGCCCAGGGGCCCCTGCAATGATCATCCAGCCCTGTTATTAAGCTTAATTTCATGTCATGGAGTTAAATAAGTGTTCAATAAAACTCTGCCTTGTGAAAAGTTTGTTACTTGAGCTACTGGTTGAATTTGTACTTCTTAAAGGGGGTGTAGTCATTGATGCCGAGCACTGTACGTTTGACGGTAATGGCGCAATAATTGAAATGTCCATCAGTGCAAACAAGGACTCTTACTTTCCACAAATCAGTATTGCACATTAAACAGTTTCTTATATGGGTAAACTTCAACAAATATGCTTAACCATACTTTAAAATATATAATAAAGGCACAGAATTTCACCATCTGGCATGTACATGCAACAATAAACAGGAAAAAAAAAACTTCTCTTTACCTCACGCAGCGGTGAGGAGCGAAAAAGTCAGACGCTGAACTAAGCTGCTGCAACTTTGCTGCATTCAAATCGCGTCATAAATCTATCCTGAGTTCAGGAGCATAGGATATTTCAGCTAATAGTGAAAACACAAATAATACTGCAACAGACAAACTTAGAACAATGTAGGTATTTTGCAGTTATTTACTCAAAATTTTTTGGATGAATGTGATCCTATGAGTGGAGGGCAACATTGTGCACACCAACGTATTGCCTGCAGGATAGAATTTTTTTTTTTTTTTTTAACAATACTGTAAAATGTCTGCAACATTAAACTGAATCTGACCTTTAATTCTCTGTAAGAATTTCATTTCAAGGCATTTATTACAATAATGCTAATGCTTATTGATGAAATTAGTATTATTTCAGTTGTAGAAATATCAATACTCAAGTCAAAATATTGGATCGGGACTCAAAATCAGATCGGATTTAAGGTTAAAGATCGGACCGGAGGCCCAAAATGCAAATCAGGACATTCTAACTTTAAACATTTGATCATTAATTACAAAATAAAAAAATACTTTTCCTTACACATATTAATAACAATTTACTAAACCTGTATTGGTCTCTCAGAGCTCCTGTTTCTCTCCTCCTTTCTGTTTCTAACAACTAGAACCATGAAAACATGGATATTATCTGGCTGATGTTGGTCATTTTACTTATCAGCCCGATAAGTAAAAGTGAGCCAATATTCAAGAATCATTGTTGATTTCCATCTTTTTAAGACATTTATTTCAAATTTATAACTAACGATGTGCCAATACTGATACTGTATCGGGGCCAATACCGTTTCGATGTACTGTATCAGTATCGGTTAAAGTAACCGGTTAACCAATACAACGAACAGATACTTGAAATGTGTAAACTCTGCAATAATTCCACAGAAAATGTTTTTTTGAGTTGTGGTTCTTTTTAATAACATTTAATTTTTTTACCTAATTCACCATCATTTATTAAAATCTGTCTTCTGATTTATTGCATTGTTTTGGTTTCTGTAATGGAGCTCAGACATTTCGTTACTGCCTCCAACTACAGCATTGGAAATAATAATCTATTCCATGTTTGGGACCAGGGCATACACATATCAAGAGTTCATAAATTAAAAATCACTGGAGGCATACGGACATTTCACACACAGCTGGGTACATGATCTGCTCACATTTCGACCGCAGGACTGCAGCAACACGGTCGTCTCTGTTAAGGTAAGCTAAGCTTGGTTCAAGTCATTGTTTTGTAGTTCGAAATGGTCACATGTCAAACTACTGTTTGTATGATTGCTGTACTTATTTAACCATGGGCATGAAGCAGCCAGATGCATCAATTCATTTGGTTCAAAAAATGAACCATCATCAGCAGTGCAGTCTTATTTTTAAAATGATTGAAACTTTGCTCTTTCTGAGACGAGTGCTGGTCAGTGCCATTTTCAGGGACCTCCTAACCAAGCGTAGTCAGCCACATTATGGCTCGGGAATGGATTTTGTCCAGGTTTATAAACTCCACACACAAAGTGATTGAAGTTTCTGTTGTTTATACACTCAAATATCCCATCATGCAACACGCCTACAGAACCCAATATCTCATCTAAGGGGGGGGGGGATATTTTTCATAGACACTATGTTTTCAGCAGACAATGCACCATAAGCTGAAACGGTCATTTTTGTCCCGTTTGGTAACAATTGGAGCCAACTCATTACTTTTAGGAAGGAATTTCCCTTTTTTTAATGAGATCTTTGTTCTCCATTTGAGCACTGCAAGATATTCGGAATAACTTCTTAAATGATGGAGGCAGAAAATAGAACGTTTCTGTCAGTAAAGCAAAGTCAACATGTGGCGACAGACTGAGAGGACTGCTCTCATTTTAAGCCTCTTCCTCATACATGATGAGCAGTAACTCATCTCTAATAATGTGTCCATATGCCAACATATTTAAATGAAGGAGGTAAGCAGCGGTCCTATACAGCTCCATGCAAGTACAGGGCCAGGAATTTACTGAATGTTTCTGGTTTGTATCCTGCCAGCCCAGCTGGTACCTGAAAAGAAACAAAGAGCCATTTGTTAAAGCATTCACCAACCACACCACTCCTGATGTATGAGCCACACATGCTACAGATGGAAGTCGGCAAAGCCAACAAGCTGCAGCTTCTTGTGTGGTGCAACCAGGTAGAAAATTGAAATAACTCTTCTACACATTAAAACATGCTGGTTACAGCTGGAAGCTGAAGAAAACTGAACAGAAAAGATTTTTTTAACAATACGCTTCAGTGAAATTTTAATACCTTCACTTCTTTCCTCTTGATGAGGGGTCGGACCTTTGCAAAATCATACAGCTCAACGTCTTCATCCAACCATGCCTGCAGTGGACAAAAGCAGAGAGAAAATAAGGAATGCTTCACTACTAATTGGGCCGTGTTTTGTAAACTGTTTTGTAGTAGGATGAACAGGCTACGATTCAGTGTTCTAACTTTAGCTTGTTGTTTTTAACCATATTTAATAATGCACTGACCTTTTAGGTATTAAAAAGTTCAATGCTCTTGTTGTGCCTCCAAGTGGTCAAATAATTATTAGTCAAAATAATCAGAAAGCAGGTCAGGCAGCTGGAGACCAGGAGTAAGGAGAAGTTTTTTCATCAGTGCAGGCCGAGTATCTGCATAGTGTACTATTAGCTAATAGTCTCAAAAAGCCAAATAATACCTAAAATATGACCCTAAATCCAGTGGGAGCTGGTGGAATTTTCTCCTGGCAGCACTATGACTATGATGGCTAGATATTACGGCTGTTAAACAATTAAAATGTTAAAAATGTTAATCTAATTAATCACAGGGTAGCTGTGAATTAATCCTGACAGATTAAAATTCCTACATGTGACAAAAACTACAAATGTCAGTGTAAATAAAGGACAAATCCGGATGGCAAAAATTAAATTTAAAAGGAAATAAAGAAGAGATTAATAGAATTTTTGTTTTGAGCACCACAATCACATTTAGACATGGCCATTTTAAATTATTTATCTTTTAGCCATTTGCTAAGGCAAACTAACTGGCTAATATTTTCTGTATGTAAAGCTGACTGTTTCTTATTAATGCTGGACAAACCTGAGTGTCTTCTTAGTGGGTCTATCCTACAACAGAGTGATTTTAGACAGAGGCTTCAACAGTTTTGCTGCAACACAGACTGCTACTGTAGTGGAGGAAACCCTAAGCTGTCTATAGAGGTACTAATATTAGTATTATTATTAATAATAATATTCTGGTGTGCCACAGAGTTCCATTCTGGGCCCTGCTTTATTTTCTTTATATTTGTTTCCTTTAGGTTCTGTGATATCCCGTCATAACGTGCCTTTCCATCTGTATGCAGATGATAAACAAATTTATCTGCCGGTTACCCAGAACCTTTCAGACCCTGATTTCATCCAAACGTGTCTGCACGACATTAAAAAGTGGCTGTCAAAAAACGTTCTCTCCCTGAATGAATCGAGGACTGAATTCATCCTCTTCAGTTCCCCCGGGTTAACAAATGCAGCTCCGGATCTTACACCTCTGACAAACCATCTCAATCAGACAGTGAGAAATCTCAGAGTGACCTTGGACAGCAATCTTAAATTCAACAAGCAAATATAGTCTCTGATTAAGGCCTGTCCAAAATGCGGCGGCTCGGTTCCTCACCAGCACCCGTAAATATGACCACATCACTCTTATTCTGTGTTCTCTACACTGGCTTTTCGTTCCCTTTAGAATCCAACATAAAGTTCTGCTGTTTGTTTTCTGTTCTGTTCATGGCCTAGCACCATTATATCTGTGCAACATGCTTACACCGTATCTGCCCTGCAGAGCTTTATAGTTCTGCTGACCAACAGTTCTGCTGGTGGTCCCATGGTCCAGATATAAACAATGGGGTGATCGTGCTTTCCCTGTGATTGGGCCAAAGCTCTGGAACTCTGCCTTACAATCAATCACAAATCTGTCCTTTTTTAAGGCCAGACTGAAATATAACTTATTTAAATTAGCTTTTCAGAGTTGAGAGTTGTGTCACTTGCATATTGTTTTTAGCTATTTTTAGTAGGCTTGATTGCTTTTATGTATTTCTTACTTTTTTAAAGGGCCTATATCATGCAAAATCAAGTTTTTTGAGTTTTCAACCATCTGATAATGCAATTGTCTCATGCAAAACCACACCAGAGTGGTTTTTGTCTTAATTCACGGATATCTGAGTAATCCTCCTGAATCCTAGTCTCTGAGCAGCTGCCCCTCCCTCTCCTAGAAAATGACAGAGTGTTCAACTAGTGACATCACTGGTTGAAAGTTGAGAGCTAGAGGCGTCTGCACCGCCCCTGCAGGCAGAGCGGCTGGTAGGTTTTCAAACACACATCCCTCCTCCTCAAAGCTCATGGCTGCTTTGGTTTTTGGCAGCTTAAAACACTTTTTTTGTTGGATTTTTTACTTTCTCTGTGAAAACGCCTGTTTGGCTGCATAGATTACAGGATTTTATTTTACATTCCTAAAGAACAGCAGCTGGTTCAAAGAACAAAGATGCCTGATGGACAGAGAAGTAGCTACATGCTAATGTGTGTTAGCCATTTATCAAGCTGCCTATGTGATCTTACAACAGCCTAGTGGGGTTAATAAATGGATCTATGGCATCTCAGAATGTTCAGTAAACAGGTGCAAATAACACCCGGAAAGATTTGCTTACTGGACACAGCTATGTTGTTTTCGGCTCTGTCTAAAACCTGGAGATTTAGCAACTGAAATAGGCTTTATAGACTCAATTTAACAAAAAAAGGAAAATAAACCAAACATCTGAGTCTTTAATATAACAGAGTTTAATTGTGTGCTTTTCAAATTCACTGTCAGAATACTGTTTGAGATGAAGCTCAGCACCGTTTCTCTCAGTCCGAGCTGCGGCGGCTCTGCAAAAGAGGAGCAGAGCGGGCACGCAAGGGGGGAGCCGGGGGGGTTATATATAAATGAGCCGTTTCACTTCGTGGTCCAACATTAACTACAGGATACAAGTGAAATTTTAAGACAAATTAATATTGTATAACACCAACGTATGATAGATGGGAGTTAATTTCTTCTGTTCCTTCCGTTAGTTTCACACAGCTGTCGATACCGGTTTGGGTGATATAAATGTGAGGAGATAGATGAAGGTAGTTGTGATCTCATATGAAAATTAATACCAAATGCAGGTAAGGTAGAACTAACCTAAATATCTGAATAAATTTAACATTTGGATATCAGTAGCAGAGTTAAACATCACATAAATTAAATGCAATTAAAACTTAGGGTGTATTCAGAGCAGAAAAGTCCTTTATTCCGGTTGTTTGGTCCGGACCAAAGGCAAACAATTTTTTTTTCCTTTGGTGCGGTTTGTATTCAGACTATTCATTTTTGCAAGTGGACTATATTTTGTAAACACATCAAATGAAATCATATGGCTATCAGAGCTGCGAAGAGATGTTTTGGCCTTCCAGATGCGGAGGAGAGCCGGAGCAAGATGACAAGACATTGTCAAGGCTGGGAGGTGTGCGAGCACCGGGCCGAGCTATGGAGCTGAGCCGCGGATGAGACCCAAGAAGAACTATAGTAAAGCTGCTGGAGGAGTTAGCGCCGGGGCTAACAGCCGGCAGAGAGAGCTGCAGCAGAATGAAGTCGGAGAGACGGAGCAGGCGGACTGGATCAGAGTTTTCAAGATGTGTAAGCTTGGAACAATGACTGAGCAATGAGAGGTAAGTGGAGGAGTCTTCAGACTGAAGCTAATGTCCTGTCCAGTTTACCTACTGCTCAGCTGCTTATTCTGACAAAACTGCCCTGTCAGTGTCATGATCTCCTGTCAATTGCGTGTCAGAGCAGCTCATTCAATGCAAGTTTTGCGATGCTCTGTTTAAAAACTTAAAACAGCGAATGCCTGCAGTAAACAGAGGGAAACGATGTGTTTTGCACCCTCTGACCCCCGATATGTTGGGAGCGGAATGATAAAACAGAAGACAGAAGATCAGGAATTAACAACATTCACTACAGCATATGGGATATTGATTTGTGGCGCTGTAAGTCAAACACGTGGGTTAACCTGTTAAACCCGAGGTCCCCCATTTGGGGGACCCTGGGAATTATTTTTTTAACAGGCTTGAGACAACACATCTGACCAGAAAAAATAGTAATATGCACATCAAATTAAACAGAAGACCTCGCGCTACAAGGCTATCTAACCTATTTTTACCAACCACAAACACAACTCAGATGCCACGTAAACAATCTCGTATTATCATAGTTTCGTCAACCCAGGCCCCACATTCCGGCCTCTACAGCAGCAAGCTTTTGTGCTAAATGCACAATCAACCACTCAAATGAAAGCAGAGACTACCGATTCCAAAGATACATCTCCCAAAACACTACGCCAAAGCACTGCGGAGATATAAGCCAAGGTATAACACAACAAAAAAATCGCTTTTCAGAATCACAGTTGAAAATATAGCCTTCTCTTTGCTGTTTTGCCGTGTAAAAAATATTTCTTTGGAAAATAAAAACTATTTTCTGATAATTCCATCACTTGTACACCACTTAAAACCTTCCAGGTGTTTCCTGTATAATTTTTGGTTCCTAGGAAGTGTTTGCAGTGAATTCACGGATGAGACTGGCTTTTCCCCTTGGCTCTGTTCTCGGCTCCCTGGTTGGCTGACTGTATTGTCAATCTTGTTTTGCAAGTTTTGGCGTTATTCTATAGGCTTCTATTCCAACGAGGTGTGCCTCATGCAAATTGGCCAATCAGCTCCGAGTGAAAGTCTTATGCGTAAAATAAGATTGTCAGTCGGCAAGACCGTCTTATGACACAAGATGGCGCAAGACGCACGGACATAACTTTGTTTTTTGCTGCTTTCACTGTTTATATCTGATAAATGTCACCAGAAAGATGTCCAAAAGTGTTTATTTTAGGTCCACTGAACACTATGTGATATTAAGATGAAAACCGTTTGTGCCAAACGGTGCAAAACTGGACACCTCGCCTTATATGCCTGTACTAAAACCTCTCCAGTTTTGTCCTGTTTCACATAATGAGTTTCAACTTTTGCAGAGATAATGTCCACATGTTGTATTTATATTTTATTTAGTAATCACTGCTATTTAAGCAATATCCATAGAGTTTTTCAATGTAGAACTATGTTTTTTTTTAGGCGGAGCAAAATTTCTGCTGTGTTCCATCTTCAATTTCTCTAAACCAGTAACAGATGACATGCATAATGACACATCTGTCAATTCTACTCAATGTTATCTTTACAATGACACCAAAATGGTTCAAATACTCCTTTTGGTTGCTGAAATATACACATTTTTCATGGGTAAGTATTTTTCGAGAAATAAGCATCAAAATAAGCCTAGGGTTAAATAATATGGATAACTTGACAGAAAGGGGCATGTATAGTGGAGTTTGTTAGGATCGAGACAGTTTCTATTCAGACCTGAAGCGAAGCGGACCGAGACCACCTTTTTTAGGTCCGTTTCTCTGATCGCAGCAGGATTCGTTTGTGTGTATTCATACCTGCATAAAAGGTCTGGACCTGCGTTCCAAACGAATCTGCCATTTAAAGTGGACCACACAGTGCAGGTCTGAATACACCCATAGTAATCAAATGTCACAATTCATCATTTTCTAATAAGTAATCACTCATCACAAATGTAAAAATTAGGAATAAATGCTCTTATTGTGAAGTAGCTGTGTCTACACAGGTACTTCCACTAATGAGTTAACACTAATATAAGTCGGAAAACTTCCTTTAACTGAATAATGCACATTTTTAACACAGCGGTATCTCACGATGAATTGTATTAAACAGTGAACCAACATGCATAATTCAAGATAAGTACGGCGCTTTTATACTCTCATTTTACTGCTGATTGATCTTGATGTTTGGTTGATCAGGTTCGAGCTATTTTAGATCAAGATTCTCCTGCTATGTTTTTCTCTCAAACGGTATTGTTTTGAGTGATATAACTGAGTTATTCTCCATTTTGTCTCTATTTTCATTCATCTCCAGCGGTTTGACCGGTCTATCAGCCGCACTGTATGACAGACGTCTTTGACGTTGGTTTGATGTCAGCCCCACAGCGGAAGGGGGGCCATCGGTAAACCTGAACCCCTCAGGGCGCAGCTTTCCTGCAACCCAAATCGTCCTAACTCTTGTATTGAAGAGGAACTACTACGCATGTACAACTTATAACGAGAATCTATGGGCAAAGATTTTTGCACCCCAAGGCGGAAATACGTCCTCAATCGGACGCCAATGAGCGGAACAATTCAACTCACTATAAACTATAAAATATTTACCCTGCACATTTTTAAGAAAAGAAATATATTTTGAAGTATTTTTATTTTATTTATTTCACATTTTATTCAAGGTAATATGGTAAAAGGTAAGTGGTGGGGTAGTACCCTTGCACCTTCCATTGGCCAACCGCCACTGCCTAAATCCCAGAAGAGTTGAAAAGGAGGCTTCTTTGATTCAGAGCAGAACTAGAGAGCAGAGAGAGGAGGAAGTTCAATCCATCCCTTCCTTCAATCATAATGAGCAAGGATCATATCCCCTACTCCAAAACCTCTCTGCCCAGCTTTCTGACCATAAAGCCAGACAGATTTAAAGACAAGCAGCAAAAGCAAATGAGGTGGATTAGCAGTACTTGCCAACAACTGATGTTGTCATCCAGGATTTGTTACTGTGGAAAATGGTCTCTGCTGCCTGGATACTGTTAGTTTGTCATGACAGCCTTCAATCAGACATCTACAGATTTGTTTCAAGACTTCCTGCTACATATAATCTCTCCAGCACACAGCATCACCATCCACAAAGGCATTGTGAAGATAGTTGGATGATATGAGTTATAGAAATTTCTTATTTCCCTTGGAGATAAATAAAGTATTTGTAAATTGCATTTTCACATTTCTGGATCACTGTGATTGCAAAAGGAAAAAAATATGAAATACTTCAGATGTATAAACTCTTTTGCAATGCTTTTTATTAATGCTCAATTCTTCACACTTTAAATGCCAGCTGGTTAAGTTGATTTAAAAGGGGATTTAAAACCAGTGTCTTAAAACATCTTTAGATTGTCAAATCTTCAGGATTCTAACAGTATGTCACCACAAAAGATGGACAGTCATTTCTCAGACCTGTCCATTTTAATCAATTTTACAGTGACTGTGACCATTTTCTCTTTCCCACACTTTGAGTACATTGAATCCATTGAACTGACCTGATTCTTGATGCCAGAATCACCAGAGAGATCCGTGGTGTTGAGCTGAAACACCAGAAACTGGAATATTCTGCCGTTGGTCCCCACTGCCTGTACAGTTATGGGACGCTCCAACAGATCCTGGGGCTGAGTCTGACACACACACACACAAACAATGTAAAACAGACGTATTATTAAGACTAATGGGAATTCTGACTAAGCTCTGGCTGAAGCGTGTTTATCTGTATATCCTTACCCCGTACAGTTTGTGTGCACGTGCCAAAGCATTCCCGAAGGTGAACATGATCATCTTGGCTCTGAACTGCTCTGGGCGGAGCTTACAGTTTGAATCAGGTGTCTCCAGGAGGTAAAGTGTGTGGGCATGAGGGTAAGGGTATTCTCCTCTAAAGCCTGAATCAATGAGAGAGGGGCAATTTCACCTGGACCGTACCTTACTCATCCAGCTGAATTTCATGGAAACCTGGAGATAACTCACCTGTGCAATTCATTTCCTCTCTGTATACATTAACTTGTTGCAGGTCGATGGTGGGTGAGACGGGATAGAAGCTTTCCAGGACCTGGGCTGATGTCTCCAACACTTCCTTTTCCCCACAGACCCGTGGAAGAAGATCCATGCTGCAGCACAGCAAACCATTCGTACCTCTGATCTGGAACAGGTCCTCACCTGTTCCACACAAACAGAATACATCCACAAATAAGCTAATCAAAACAATACCTTCCTCTTCTACAGACATATTGCAATTCTATGACAGATGCTACATTCCAGCCTAGCTGCAACATCATGCTCTCTCTGTTGATGGAACTTTAAAGCTGTAACAGCAGCAGGTATACCTCTGTTCCAGCTAGCTGCTAATGAATAGTTCTCTGCGAGGATCCTCCTTCCAATGTCTGGGTGAGTGGGCTGCAGTGTTGCACAGAGGTGGAGCAGGTTGAGGAGCAGGGTGTTGCTAAAGAATAAAAACACAGTGAGAATCTGTTTGGGCATGTTGTAATGATAAGACCATCACATACTGAAAGGAAGTATTATACAATCTCAAACTAATGACTCTTCTAACAATAAGTTCAGATAACAGAGCATCTTTACAGAAAATTATATATATATATATATATATATATATATATATATATATATATATATAAGAAGTTTAGGACGACCAGAACTCTTTGTAGAACTGGCCGTCTAGCCAAACTGAGCAATCATTGGCGAGCCTTGGTGTGAGAGGTAAAGAAGAGCCCAAAGATCACTGTGGCTGGGCTCCAGAGACTATGAGAAATAAGATTTTCTGGTCTGATGAGACCAAGATTTAACTTCGTGGCTTTAATTCTAAGTGGTATATGTGGAGAAAATCAGGCACTGCTCATCACCTGCCCAATACAATCCATACAGTAAAACATGGTGGTGGGAGTATCATGCTGTGGGGGTGTTTTTCAGCTGCAGGGACAGGACGACTGGTTGCAGTTGAAGGAAAGATGAATGCAGCCAATTACAGAGATATTCTGGAGGTTTTCCTCCATCTGCAATCTAAAAAGTCTTAAGAACTATGAATATTAAACACACAACAGAGAAAGAAGGAAAAACTAAAAACACTTATCTCCTCCCTCTTCCAGAGTGTTCAGAACCTCAGACTGGGCCGAAGGTTCACCTTACAACAAGACAGTGACCCTATAAGCTCCCAGCTACAATAAGAAAGGAGTGGCTTCAGAACAACTCTGGGACCACTCTGGACTGGCCGAGCCAGAACCCTGACCTAAAACCAACTGAGCATCTCTGGAAAGACCTGAAAATGGCTGTTCACCAAGGTTACCATCCAACCACACAGAACTGAAGAGGAAGGAGAGGAAAACTTGTTGCATCATTCCTAAGAATACTCATGACTGTAGGAGCTAAAAGGGTCATTCTACTCATTACTGAACAAAGGGTCTGAATACTTATAACCATAGATGGTTCTCTTTTTCCTTTTTAATACGTTTGCAAAAAATTTTACATTTGTTTTTTCCGTTTAGGATTAGTGTTGTGAGTAAATGAATGAGAAATAAAATTAACTTTATTGATTTCACAAAATGGCTGCAGTGAAACAAAGCGTGACAAATTTAAAGGGGTCTGAATACTTATCGCACCCACTGTGTGATTTTATTCATAAATGAGTAATCCTGTAATCTGTTCATTTTTCAGTGGATTCCAAACCAAAACCTCAATTTCTTTTTGGTATAAATTCTTCTTATATTAAAAAAGTAAAATGAGTATGAGTCAGTAAAAGGCCTGATCAGTGCAGCTCTACTTTTCTTAGGGCTCACAACTCACCCTTTCACCAGTGAATTGATCGTAATACATGATAATAAAAATGATTTCATGGTCTATCAAAAGACTTATGTGTAACAATTAATGTTGTAAACCGCTTCAGACATCTCTGCACAATGCTTAAGACATAGTATTTTTTAAACAGAACTTTTAGAACTTTTGAATGGGTTCTGTTGCTTTTTTCTTCTGTTCGCTTGAACCAAATGTGGAATGCTGACAGTGGTCATTTCTTTTCTTCTTTGAATAAAAAAGCAGCTGGTTTCCAGTCCAATCTCATGTCATTCCTTTACATCACATCCATATTTTTATATTTTTATTTATGTCTTCTATCCCTCATAAATACAGAGCAGAACTAATCTTGATGGTCCAGTGAGGGTTTTCAGACTGAAAAGATTTGGTCTTTCTCGCTGGCCCTACATCTACCTGCTGTTAATGTCCAACCACGTGTGCAGCACCTGAACTCCGGTAACAGGTGAGCCTACCTGTATTTCTCCTTTCTTGGCCGTGGCTCCGTTGTGTCCCAGAACCTAGCATGTTTGATGGCGTTCTGCACGCGCTCATCCTGGTTTGGCAGCTGGTTTTCAGGCCTTGTCCCCATTGAGATGAGATGAGGCGGGAGACCAGGGATCACCGTGGTTTTGGTCAACCACGCAGCCTGACGCACACCTCAAACATTTAAAAAGCAAGGAGCTTTGTTAGAATAATCTGATCATAGGTCAGCCTTGATGCTCGCTTGGATCTTATAAGCAGTCAAGCAATAAAATGTCACTTAATTTCAGTAAAGCTTCCACATTACACTCAGTTTGACTTTTATACAGTAGATAAAAGGTCTTTAATCAAGCAGCACAGTAAGGCAAAGCAATTTTTTATATATAGCACACTTTCAACACAAGGCAATTCAAGGTGCTTTACATGAGTCACTGATAATGATACCAAATACATGATTACAGAAGCATGATTAGAGAAAAACAGAAACATATTGGTTTAACAGATAGACACAATCAATCAATAAGAAAAGATGATATGAGGAACAAATTTATGCAATATAGATTAAAAACAGATAAAACACAATTTTAGGGGATATAGATTAAAAACAGATTAAAGAAAAGAATAAAACTTAAACCACGAGAATCAAATAGTGATCAGAAAGCGTATTTTAGGGCTCAAAGGAAGATCTGAACAGTTGAGTTTTAATCTTTTATTTAATAGAGCTTAACTTTTCAGCATTTTTGCATTCTTCTGGAAGTTTGTTCCAGATTTTTGGAGCATAGAAACTGAAAGCTGCCTCTCCCTGTTTAGTTCTTATTCTAGGAATATTAAGTAAGCTCGAGTTGGAGGACCTGAGTGGCCTGCTGGGTTGGTATAGTGACAGTAGATCTCCAACATACTTTTGTGCTAAACCATTCAGTGATTTATAAACTAGTAGGAGTATTTTAAAGTCTATTCTCTGAGCTACAGGGAGCCAGTGGAAGGACTTTAGAACTGGGGTGATGTGTTCTACTTTCCTAGTTCTAGTGAGAACACGGGCAGCAGCGTTCTGGATCAGCTATAGTTGTCTGATTGCTTTTTTAGGTAGACCTGTGAGGACACTGTTGCAGTAATCAATCCGACTAAAGATAAACGTATGGATGAGTTTTTCAAGGTCCTTCTGTGACATCAGTCCTTTATCCTAGAAATGTTTTTCAGATGATAGAAAGCTGACCTTGTTATTGCCTTTATGTGACCCTGGAGGCTCAGGTCTGAGTCGATTTATAAATTAATTTTCACAATTAAAGGCTTTTCCTTCAAATGCCTTATTTTCCTTAGGTGGTGTAAATAATGAAACGTGTAGGTATTTCCCCAGCACTGTATGATGGGAGAAACCAGTTCAGATGAATCCAGCTCCGCTCCATAACGATGAAGCAGACTGTTCACATATCAGATTCCTACCTTCCAGCAAGCTGCTCCTCTGGTTGAATACATAGCACTGTTTGTCTTTATACAGCGGCATCTCCTGAGCAGGCGGAGACCTGTAGAACCTCGGGTCCTTGTAGCTCCTCTGCCATGGAGGATAGACGGGCTTCGCGAGGCCGGGCACATAGTGCATCCTTTCCCCGTAGGTGACCATCTCCAGGCCGGGGATTCCCACCTTCTCCCGGGGTTTCTTGGGAGTGGCTACCTTGGCTGCCAAACAGCGGCTGACCCTGAGGTTCCTCCGGGTCTGAAGGCTGCTTGTTCCTCCATGTGCGGACAGTTTGGAAGCATTCAGGAAAACTTTAGAAGAAAATACAGGCGCTGTCACTTTTAGACAGCGTGCTGCTTCTGGGAGCATTTTAAAGCTGCGCTCTAACTACTCTATGTGCTCTGAAATCTATTTATTTTTATCGCTGTGGCCTTCACTGAAAAATCTGACTGCTACAGGAGGCCGCCATGATGGCGTTTCTTCATGTCCTACTATTGATTTCGGAAGTCTTTAGCGCCCCCTACAGGAAACGTGTGTGTGTGGGTGTGGGGGTGGGTGTGTGTGTGTGTGTATGTGTGTGTGTGTGTGAGAGAGACAGAGAGAGACAGAGACAGACAGAGAGAGAGAGAGAGAGGTACGGGGACCATTGTTTCCCTACCTTTCTGGATTTGTGTACCACTGAGCCACATTCTCATACCACATGTTCCGCCTCAGTAAAATCTGTTGATGAGTCTCCGGAAGCAGAATGTACAACAGATTAATAAAATTCGTTGATTATATCTCCCTAACTCTAACATTTATTTCTCAAGAATTTTATTATTTTCTCTTCAAATTAGAAACAAACACACATAAGGTTTTACATTCTAAACTTTGACCCTATGGTTAGAATTAAGCCTGTAAATCGCATCATAGGTATATCTCATCTATGAGAGACAAAATGGGAAAAAAACAAAATCACATGATCTGATTTTTAAATAATTGACTTGCAAATTATGGTGTAAAATACATATTGTCAATAACAAAAGTTTATCTCAATATTTTGTGAAATACCTTTTGCTGACAATGACAGAGATCAATTATTTTTCTGTAAGTCTTCTCAAGGTTTTCACACACTGTTTCTGGTATTTTGGCCCATTCCTCTATGCAGACCTGCTCTTGAACAGTGATGTGTCAGCAGGTGTGCGGTGGAAGGTATGGACCCAAATGCAGAAGCTGAGGAAGTGCAAGGTATTTTATTATATGAAGGTGATGATGGCTGAAACGTTGAGACAGGAAGAGCAGGAGGGAGAACAGCAGGACTAGGAACAGGGGAGACATCCACACTACCCCTTGATTATTGATGTAGTATTATTGATATGATGCAAACACATTTGTGAGTTTGATCCCTGATGACTGATGTATGTCTAACATTTCAAATAAAATAAAAACCATACAAAGACATTTGACCTTATTACCTGGTCATTGACAACCAATTTGGCTTCAAAAACCAAACATGGCACAGATCTGGCCATATATTCCTTAAAGGAAATTGTTAATATGTCTAGAGATAAGAATTCTTCAGTCTTAATGAGTTTTATAGATGCCTCAAAAGCTTTTGACCGTGTCAATTACTACAAGTTATTTGACAAAATGAGTAAGAGAGGTGTACCTAAATGTATTGTGAGAATTCTGTCCTACTGGTATGCCAACCAGTCTATGTTTATAAAATGGGGCCACTGTGTCTCTGCCCTTTTTGGGGTCAGGAATGGGATCAGACAAGGTGGAATTCTCTCCACTATTCTCTTCAACATGTATGTTGATGAGCTCTCTGTCTGCCTGAATTTGTGTAACACTGGGTGTATGATAGGCAACACTTTAGTGAATCATATTATGTATGCAGATGACCTTGTGGTCTTCAGTCCCAGCAGTGCTGGTCTGCAACAGCTTCTTAATGTTTGCTCTGACTATGGAACTGATCATGACATGAAATTTAATACAGACAAGAGTGCGGTGATGATTTGCAAAACAAAGTAGGACAAATGTCTAATGTTTCCTCCTTTTAAATTGGCAGGTAATACCTTGAGAGTTTTGAGCAAATTCAAGTATCTTGGACATCTCATTACAGACCAGTTGAAGGATGACCTTGACATTTACAGACAATGCCGTTCTTTATATGCTCAGGCTAATAGTTTGGCTCACAAGTTTGGTGGTTGTACAGATAGAGTGAAAGTTGTTTTGTTTAGAGCATACTGCCCTCCTCTCTATACTGCCCACTTGTGGTCTAGTTACAGCAAAGCTAGCCTGCATAAACTCCACTTTTTTTTTTTATTTTATTTTTTTTTTTTTTTTATTGAACATGTAAAAGTTACAACGACAACATTTCACAATATGTAAACAAAATGACAAATTACAGAAAAGCTCCAAAGACCATGCTTTTGAGTTTTGAAGTTATTTTGCAGTTTGGTATAAAGAAAGCAAACATACAGTATGAACCTCAAACTAAAGGGAAAAAAAAATAAAGTAAATAAGGATAAGTAAACAAAATAAATAAATAAATAAAATGAAATAAATAAATAAATAAAAAAATAAAAAATAGATTCACACAAGGGGAGAGTTAGTAAGGAATAAGGTATTCATCGATATTATATTCTTATATAAAAGGGGATTATAAATTTTACATTTTTAATTGTTATCAAGTTTTTTAATGAATTCGTGAAGTGTAATAGCATTTTGTGGACATTTTATCTAATGATCTCATCAGCAGTTTCAATTCATTTTTAAGATTATTCCAGTTAGGTGGAGTTTGGAGGTATCGGCATTTGTGTATAAAGAATTTTGTGATGATTATAAGATTATTAATAATAAATTCACTATATTTATCTTTTAGTATAATCCCAAATAAAACATCCTCAGCCATCAAATTATCTATATGATTTTTATTGGTGTTAACCCACTCCTGAAGTGATTTCCAAATTGTTGAAATTTTATCACAATCATAGAAAAGATGTTTGGTCAATTCATCATTTTGTTTACATAAGTAACATTTTTCTGCATTAAATTTAAATCTCGTTTGTATGAAATGGTTGGATGGGTAAATATCATTTAGGGTTTTAAAGTGTATTTCTTTATATTTTGGGGGTAGAGGGTATTTTAAATAATTATATCTCAAAGTTTTAATTTCTTCTTTTGAAAAATTGCTTAATAGGGAGAGTCTAAGAACTGGGTTTGGATAAAATACCTTATTTAATTTGTTCCTCAGGAAAATATTGTTGCATTTTTTATTGAGTATGTTGATCCCATCAACTGTTATTGTTTTGAGTCTAGGGTTAATCATACTACTAATAGAAGCTTTAATTAGATGGACCAGAGCACTTGGAATATTTCTAATCACCTTATTATAATCAATTACAGAAAATTCTAAATCATATTTATAACTTAAGTCTTTAAGCGAGAGAATATCTCCATTCAGATCTAAGATGTGGATTACAGACCAAATTCCTTTATCCATCCAACTTTTAATAAATATGGTTTTGTTCCTATCTAAAACGGTTCTATTATTCCATATCGGAACATTATGAGGGCTGAAGTTGTGCTTGAAAACCATCTTTCCAAATAAGAGGGCTTGTTTGTGGAATTCAGAGAGTTTGACCGGAAGCTTATGGATTTCAAAATCACACTTTAAGAGGAGTTCCATTCCTCCCACCTTCTCAAATATTAATTTTGGGATTGCATGCCAAATTTCTTCACAATTAATTAAAAAAGATTGTAACCATTTTATTTTTAATACTCCATTCAATATTTCAAAATCAATTGCTTTTATGCCACCACTTTTATAGTTTTTAATTAGATCACTTTTTCGAATATAGTGATTCTTATTCTTCCATATGAAGTCAAGATTCATTTTATTTATTTCTTTAATAATTTTAGGGGATATGGACAATGATTGAGCAGGGTATATCAGTCTAGAAATAGATTCCATCTTAGTTAGGAGTGTTCTTCCAAATAAGGTAAGATCTCTTTGGAGCCAATTATTTAATATTTTTTTGTTTTTTTCTACTGTGTTCAGAAAATTCTTTTGGTTTCTATCTATTGGTACATTTGAAATATAAACTCCTAGATAACAAACTTCTTTTTTAACAGGAATATTAAACAGAGAGGATTCTGATCCTTCATGAATTCTCATTAGTTCACATTTATCAACATTAAGATTTAATCCTGAAGCCTCTGAAAATATTTTAATCGTATTTAAAGCTATTGGTATCTGGTTTCTGTCTTTTAAGAACAGTGTTGTATCATCTGCTAATTGGCTAACTAGGATTGATTTATCATTTATATTTAGACCTTGGAGTTTGGACGATCTTAGATGGATAGTGAGAAGCTCAGTGACTAAAGTGAATAAGAGGGGGGAAAGACTGCATCCTTGTCTGATTCCTCGTTTAATTTGAAATCTGGGGCAGGTTCCTTCCGAAAGTGAAACTGAACTATTTATATCTTTATGTAACATAGATATTATATTTAAAAATTTTTTACCAAACCCAAAATGTTCAAGGGTTTTAAAAATGAATCTGTGTTCCACAGAATCAAAGGCTTTGCTGAAATCCAAGAATAAGATCAATCCGTCATCTGGAAATAAAGTTTTATAATCCAAGATGTCGAGTACCATACGAATATTATTGTGTATTGATTTTCCTTTTAAGAAACCCGATTGAGTTGGACTAATAATGTTTAGTAAACCCTTTTTCAATCTGGTAGCCAATGCAGTGGTCAGGATTTTATAATCAGTGTTAAGCAAAGTTATTGGTCTTAGATTATTTAAACATTTTTTGTCTTTTCCAGGTTTGGGTAATAATTTAATCATTCCTTGTTTCATTGTTACCATTAGTTCGTTTGAATTGATACATTCCTTTATAGCATTATAGAGTAAGGGTTTTATTTCGTCCCAAAAATGTTTGTAAAAATTTGACGTCAGACCGTCAGGACCAGGTGTACGGTTTAGACGCATCTTTTTTATTGCATCATCTAATTCTGCTAATTTCAATTCTTCCTCACAGCCGTTTTTAAAAGTTTGATCCATTTTGGGGATTTCATGCCGAATCAAATTAAAAAGGGTTTCAGCATTTCTTTCATTATATGAGGATTCATAAATTTCACTATAAAATTGAAATACTTCTTGGGCAATTTTTCTTGAATCTCTACATTCTTTATCATCAATTATGAGAGTTGAAATTTAATTTTTATTTGTCTTTGTTTTTCTAACCTGCAGAAATATGCTGTGCTTCTTTCACCCTCCTCCATCCATCTGGCTTTAGATCGAATATAAGCTCCTTGAGCTTTCTGTAAATAGAATTCATCTAATTCTGTTTGTGTTTTGGCTAAATTAATTTTGTCCTCTTCACACCAATCAACTTTACTATATATTTGGAGAATAGTTTGAATGAGTTTGGACTCCTTCTCATTTTTTTGTGTTTTTAATTTTTTGCTAAAGAAAATAGAGTGTTTTCGAATAGAAAATTTTAGAAATTCCCATTTATGTACTGCTGTTTGAAGATTATTATCTTTTTTAGTGTCTATTATAATTTTCTTTATGTCTTTGCAATATTCCTTATTTTCTAGCAGACAATGGTTGAATTTCCAATAATCTCTAATATTTTTTTGGTTATTTTGTAAACATATAATCTTTAGATTAACTACACAGTGATCTGTTAAAGGACTACTTGATATAGTTGAAGTACATTAATAATCTGCTATAACATTAGATATTAGCCAATAATCAATTCTTGAGGATGCCTGTCCATTTGGTTTTCTCCAAGTGAAACATCTATCAAATTGATTTTGTTCTCTCCAAATATCAACTAAATGGTTCTGCTTCATAAAGTCATTTATTACTTGATTTGGATGATAAGAATTATATTTGCTTGGCCATCTATCTAACCATTCATCTTGAGTTAGATTAAAATCCCCTCCTATTATGAAATGATCTGTAGCATATTTATTTTTGAGTTCTTCAATAATATTAGAAATTTGAAAGAGAAGATATTTGTTTTTCTGTTCATTATTGTACCCATAAATGTTAATTAACAACACAAGTACCCCATCTTCATTAACTATACATGCAACCCAGTGTCCATCAGAGTCCGCTTTGGCTGTTAGTATTTCCCCTTCATGCTTGTTGAAACATATTGCTGTCCCAGCGGAGCGATTGGATCCGTGGCTGAACAGGATTTTGTCTCCCCACTGTTGAGACCAGAACTTTTCATCAGTTTTGTCCGAATGAGTTTCTTGAAGAAAAAAGAAATTTGATTTTTGCCCCTTACAAAATAGAAAAATAGCCTTACGCTTAATTGAGTCTTTGAGTCCCCTTACGTTTAAAGAAGAAAAATAAATATTTGTTTTAAATTGAACCATAGAAAACACACCAAATAAGACTTTGGTTTTAAACAGCAGAAAAGTAGCTACAACTAAGGGATTGGAGCTATAGTTTTGAAAGCCCTTATATAAAGTGCTCCGAACAAAATGTTACTTATACCATTATAGTCAATTATCCTGTTATCCGTTTTCCGTTGATGAAGCCGTATGGACCTCTGAAGCCCGCCATCTTCCCCTCCTTTCTAGCCTGGTCAATTTTGGGCCACAATGCCTGCCTAGACTGCCAATCCTCCCGGGTCAGATGCTCAGCGAAGCGGATTCCTTCCTCTTTGCACACAGAAGATGCTTTGGTTCTCTTCCAGATGTCGTCTCTGATGTGTCTTTTTGCAAAGAGGATGATAATATGCCGATGTTTTCCTTCCATGGGTTTTCCCATCCTGTGCACTACGTCAACAGCATCATCGATTTTCTCCTGCATTCCTGGTATGATTCTACTCAGGATTTTGACAACGTCTTCTCTCACATTTTCGTTTATTTTTTCTTTCTTTCCTATCAGACGAAGAGACCATCTTCTCCTATACCTTTCTGATTCCAACAGACGACTCTTTATTTCTTCATTTTCTTTTTTTGAGTATTTCCAACTCTTTCTCCAGCCCTTTAACTTTAACTTTGCATTCTTTAAGATCTTCCGAGTTAATTTGCACCGTTTCAGCAATAGATGTTAGCATGGTGCTATGCTGCTGCATTTGTGAGTGCATGTCCTCCATGCGGTCATCTAAACGATTACCGAGCGAGTCAATGGCTTTCAGAATAGCATCTAACTGCATCTCATTTAAAGGCTCTTCAGTCGTACCTTTCGTCTTCTTTTCATTCGTGGTCTTTTCCGGCGTTTCTCTGCATCGCTTAGTTGTGCTAGCAACATCCATGGTAGAAGCATAGCTATGTTCATCCTCTTTCTCCGGATGTGGAAAAAGAGACTTTGCAGGCTGTGGTTTCTTTGGCTTCATCATTTTGTAGGTATTATATGAGCAAGGACAACAGGTTCTACGGAGTTTTACGGTTAATATCAGACATATATCAAGGGCTGTGGTATCCGAGCTCGTCAGCACGTCCTAGCAGAACGCCATCTTCCCGGAACTCGCCTGCATAAACTCCACGTAGCTTACAATGATGCACTGAGAATTCTGCTGAGGAGACCACGGTGGTGTAGCGCCAGTGAGATGTTTGTGGCTGCATGCGGTAATACACTGCAAGCCACATTGAGAAATTGTATGTACAAATGTATATGTCGGCTGAAAAACTCAGAGAATTACGTAATTATAAATTGTTTTTATTTATTATTATTTTTTAATTTTTGAAGTTTATTTTTTTTTTAAATAATTTAGTGTCTTTTATATATTTATTGTATTGTTTGTACTGCTTGTTTCTCATATGGACGTGTGAGTCTGTAATAAAGTTTATTATTATTATTATTATTATTATTATTATTATTATTGCTCATGAAGCTCTGAAGGGCATGTTTGATGGAGACTGAATCAATGTCCTTTTTCTGCAGTTTCTTGTACAGGGTGTCCACGTGAGGCATGAGTTTATGAAACAGCTCCAGAAAAAAATGGAAATCCTCATCCTGCAGCATCCTGAGAAAACCAGATGCCTCTTTCACTTTGTTGCTGTCAAAAAGAACAAGCTGACCTGGGGCCTGTACCATGAAGGTAGCTGAACAAACTCGGGGTTACAGGACTGGTTTTGAGTCGACAAAACCAAACCGATGCAATAAGGCTTTATAGGTACCATGACGCAGCTCATCAACTTTCTCTGTCAACTCAGGCTTTGATCCTTAAGCTATGATTAATCCACACGCGCGTGCACATAAAAGAGTGACGTCGACACTGAACAACCAATCGCGTTCGATATGGATAGAGCGAGAGCTATATACATTTCAGTGGAGGAGCAAGAGATAATTCTTCAGAAATATGAAGAATATAGAAGTATTTTTCAAGTACGCAGTAACAATGTATCTGCTGCCAAAGCAAGAGAACAATCTTGGAGGAAGATTGCTGATTGCATTAATGCGTAGGTTAAACAATTAATGTACATTTATGTAAGCTAATCAATAAAAAATATATTAAATGCTAAAATGAAAATGTATTCGTGTTGAGATATATATATATACGTATATTATATATTGTATATGTGTGTAGATGTATGTAAAATGTGAATGTATAGGCTATTACATCCTAAGAAAGATTGATATTCATTGATTTTTAGATGCAACCCCAACTCCAAACGTTCTTGGCAGCAGATCAAGACAAAATATAAAAATATAATTCAAAGTGGTGAGTATTTACCACAACCTTTTATTATGTTTTAAACATTTAATCACAAACACTTGTTTGCAGCAAACAGAAAAAAAATTTGAATTGAGGAAAACTGGGGGAGGGCCACCTCCTCCAGATCACACTGTGGCGGAGGAGTTGGCTCTGAGCAACAATAAGGGGCGGCCGATTATGGATGCGTTACAGTAAGGGCATGGCTTCGAGGAGTCACATTTGTTATGTGCGGCTCAAGAAGTTCACAAAGAAAAGACATTCCTTCCGCAGAAAATCTGTATCTTTCATACAAGTAAGCATCAGGAAATTCAAAGTGCTCGTCTAACAATTTGCGCGGAGATGTCCACAGGATTTGGGAGAAAAGGTGAAGCCATTGCAACAGAGAACAGACGCTGGGAATTAGTTACGTCACCTATATGTTTCTTTGCTCACAGCTGATTGGTCAAACTTTAGTCTGAGATCTTGAATCCAGAACATAACCTGCCCCGCTGCCCCGTGCAGCGTAAGATAACATGGCAACGAACACCCATTAAAGCCGAGCTACTTTCATATTACTTAAAACCCAGGGTTGGCGGAAACTAAGCTGAAACATAGCTGGCTAGCCACCTAATCCGGCTTCATGGTACAGGCCCCTGATGGTCTCAGAACAATGAGGTATTGTACGGTTCTCATACACAGTGTTGATGGTTCTGCTGTTAAAGTTAAATCTTGTGGCTGAAGCTCTGGGCAACTTTCCAGTAACCACCTCGTCAAAGATGCTGGTGCGTTTGGGTGACCATCTAAAAAAGCTAGCAATACCTCCCAGATCAGAAAAAAACTCTTATGGTGTGTTCAGACCACAAGCTTTGTCAGCATTAAGCAACGCTCATACAGCGACTAGTTCAACGCCTATACACAGAAGATACATTTATAAGCTGAAGCTTGCAAAGGTCATAGGGGGCCTTTTTCTGCTGGATGTTTTTAACACTCGCGGATCATGGTTGGCTAGGCAGCGTCAATGTCAGGCAGCGTCAACGTCAGGAAACGTCACTACAGCGAGACGCGCTGATTGGTTGCCGTGCTGCGGCAAGAGTGTTAAGACCGTCAAAAGTTCAATAAGCTGAACTTCTGCATTGCTAGCTTTATGCGCTTTGAAGCTCTAAATGCAGGAAAAGCTTGAAAAGTTGATGGAGCCAACGCTCACAAAGCGCCACAGAGACTGAGACGCTCCTCCAACGGCCTCAACCATAGACTTAACATGTAATCTTGATGCTGCTGACGCTGACAAAGTCTTAACGCAGCATTGCTGCTGGGATGTGCGAAGTTGCTTGCTGCATAATCAGATTTAACTGATGTACGTAGCAATGCACATAATGAGCATTCTGGAAATGCTCATGCACTTTTTGATGGACACCAGCTGCTCTCCTCTCAACACACTGGCTCCATCATAATTTGTGATATGAGTTTCTCCTTGTGACCTTCAGAAAAAAGCTCTTCAGTCTGTCCAAAAGCACACTAACGTTGTGTCCACACCAAAAGCATCAAAACGTGCCACATGCCCCCAGCTGGATGCTAGAGCATTCGCACCTTGAAGCGTGTACAAAGTGAACTGGACGCGCTTCAAATATGGTATTTTCACGCGCAACTGGCCTTCAGTGGAGTTGGGGCTAGAGTGCAGTTGCCGGTGGATTATGGACTATGGTCTCCGATCTGACGGAGGACCGAGTGGATTACGTGTTCGGCCTGGCCTCAGGTAGAGCTGGGACCGCTGCACTGGGGGTTTGGTGAGCTACAGATACAATCCAGCTATGGCGGAGGGATCCATAAACAGCTGCGAGCCCCTCATAAACACCAGCTCCTCGCTGCCTGGAAAACGTGACCTGCTCGCCCAGTTTGTGGCGTGAAGGTCCAAGCTTCGCCTGTCGAAACACCAACTAAATTTCTGAGCAGCTGTCCATCTGTCTGCGGTTCGTAAAAGTTTATAATATTTGAGCAGCGTGGGACGTGGTGCGGGAGCTGCTACAAGGAAACCAGGTGAAGAGGCCGTTTCAAGGCTGACTTCTTGGCCGAGAGGTGCTTTTACAGCAACAACGGATCTTTTAAGAGCCACCTACAAACCTCTTAAGAGTATTCCTGTCTAAATAGTTTCAACTATTTATAGTATTTATTTATTTTCCTGTCTCTGTATTGAAAACAGCTTGTGTCATGTAGCTCGGGGTGATCAGCCACGATGTTCATCAGTATTTCCTCCTTGTCCTGCTGAGGCTGTGACTCAATGACAGTCACAGAATCACTGAAACTCTGTCCCCTGATTGGTTGACGTGGCACGATTTGAAGCTGAGTTGATTGAGTTCAGACTTTTTCAACTTGAGCAGAATTTTTCACGCGCCGCAAACGCCTCATTCGCACAAATCCTCCGCGCAGTTTAGGCAGTAAAGTGTTTTTCGCGACGCAAATCTGCTTCTGAAGCGGGACCCCCTGCCATGCGTCATCACGCTCCTGCCATTGACATAACATGTACACCTGACTCGCCGCTCGCTTAATTCCCTTTTGGTGTGTATGTACAGTTAGCCATCGCATCCACAACACGGAGAAACTAAAATAAGCGTTCTTGCACTGCATGCTGTGCATGGATGTATCGCACATCAAGAACAAGCTGGGTCTGTGTAGAGACGTCAGTGATTTCATCAGCTTGGAAAGGCAACAAACTTAGTGGACATAACCCCCTCTGCAATGCGACTCCTGATGACCGCCAACATGCTCTCCAGCAGCTTTTTCTGCACCGTCTTTGACATGCCCTTGAAAACGGTCGGTTCTTGCTCACCTCATCGTTGTGGCGGCAGACTGCCAGACTATAACTGGTATCCAACTCCATAGCGATATTTACTTGGCCAAAAGTTGATAACTTTATGGAACTATCCATATGGATCTTGGACAACTCATGTTTCTTCACATTTCCAGACAGATAATGCATATCGGTGACCCCTTTAGTGGTCCATGAGAGGCTGCCCACCGTGATGCCATCTTGGTGGAACAGAATGCATGGGAAGCAGAACAGTGCACCTTCTACCTAACAGCCTGCTAACCAGCTTTTCTATTCATACCATCGGCATGAAAATCGGCAATTGTAGGACTTCCCGCGTTTAATGGAGACTTGATTAATGTTCAAATTTGGTCTTGGTGGGTCTAATAGTTTTTTTGCCATTTTATCCTTGTTGGTACAATGAATAAATGGAAATTCTTTCAAAGAGATGATGGAATTGCTTCAACAACTTGCCATGATGGGTCTTTTCTACTGCTAGCTAAGTGAGTGTACATTCTAAACTAGCTGGATGGTGGCGAAAGCACGCAAGGGCAAGCCCTATCGGCCCCCTAAGACATTGCATTATAGCTCCCGATGTTCAAAAAAATACAAAAAATTGTATGATGGTCTATGAGAAAGTTCAGGGCGATGCATGACTGAAATCGCCCAGAAAGGGGCGGTACTCCAAGCAGCAAGGCCTCAACCTGATTGGACAGACAGACAAGCTGACTAAAGTGACAGACCTGAACAGCCATGATATTAGTAGTATATGAAATAGAATTATCTCTCTCTCCTTGGTAGTGCATTGCCTTATCGCCCTAATTGACAAACCACCCCTGCCTGACAGAATGATCCAGCCCGGTTGGTGTCCCCTGGCTGGACAGGAGTCGGGCAGACGGCCCAGGTTGTGTCCCCTGGCGGGAAGGGAGTCGGGCAGACGGCCCGGGTTGTGTCCTCTTGTAGGACGGGAGTCAGGGGGGTGGCCTGGTGGTCCTATCTTCAGGTCCTGGAGATCATGCAGACAGCTGGATGGACGTCCCTTGGTGGGACAGGAGTCGCGCAGATGGCCCAGTGGTCCTCCCCTTAGGATGAGACAGCAGCTGGGGAGCCTGTCTGGTTGTCGGAGTAGCCTGGCTGCTTCCAGATGGCAGCGGCAAAGGAGCCTGGCCAGTTCCAGTCGGGGGCAACGAAGGAGCCTGGCCCATAGAGCTGGGCCTGGAAGCTTTGAGGCTGGTGGGCCTGGAATTGGAAGCTTGGAGCCCGGCTGCCTCCCTTATGGTCCGCTGGACTCCGGTGCTGGGACTGAAGGCCTAGGCAAGGCGCAGGAATGGGGTCACGGAGACGTGGTACTGAGGTGGGGACCTGAGTACTCGGGTAGGTTGAGGTAATGAAGGCCTGGAGGGGTCGTTCTGGTCCTTCTCCGGCAGAACTGGCAAAACTCTGGTAAACAACCAAAGGCTGAAGGGCTGCTGCTGTGCAGGACAGGAAGATTGCAGCCATGATGATGGCAGGATCAGACTGGCTGGCTGGCGCACAGGCAGGAATAGACTGGCAGAAACTGAAGCAGAAACTGAACTGTTGGGGACAGAAACTCGGTTAGTGCTGAATGGAATGGAACCAAAGTCTGAGCTAAATTGTATACAGCCAGCTGGAGCAAGTGAGGAATGGAGTTGAGCAGGAATGGGCGGAGCCACTATTGTTGAAGAGGCAGTGGAGGAGTTTCATACCTTCTGATACCGGTGCCTGCAGTGCAGAAAGCCAAGCTAGTACCTCTAAAGAATGCCTGCTGCTCCCAGTAACCACCGTCATTGTAGTCGTCCAGAAGGGACCAGACTGTTGAAAGGCTCTGCTGCATTTTCACCATGGTTTGAGCCAAAAAGCTAGAATTCCCTATGGAGAAGAGGTAATCGGTTTTGTCGCCGGAGAAGAAATCAAATAGCTTGTCCTTGCTGATGTAAAGGAGACCGAGTCCTGTGGTGGCAGAGGATGCTGGAATTGTAGTTGGATGGCTGACTGAAGCCAGAAGAAGAGTGAAGACAGGGGGGGGGGGGGGGGGATCTGTTGTGCATGGAGTGTTGATACAGAGCCGATGTTGATGGGAGCAGCTCGCCACTCAGCAGGAGACATCTGTTCCTCAGCTGCAAGGAGAGTGTCATCGACTGCTTCCTCCAGGTCCTCCACATGAAATGGGCAGAAGCAGGAACGGAACTGGGGAAAAGTCTCCCAGATGAAATTCTCTAATGCGATGAGGCGAGCAGAGTGACGGGCAAAGCCGGAGATCTTGGCCAGCCTACACCAGAGGACATGCAGGAGGTCGGAGTTTGGAGCTTCCATCAGGTCCATGTTTTCTGGCTGGATCATTATGTGAGGAGGTGTGGAAGGTATGGAACCAAACGCAGAAGCCTAGGAACTGCAGTGAAGGTGTAGATTTCTCCCTTGTTCGTTGTCCTGCTGTTCTCCCTCCTGCTCTTCCTGTCTTACCATTCCAGCCATCATCACCTTCATCAGCACTTCATTAATATACCTTGCACTTCCTCAGCTTCTGCATTTGGGTCCATACCTTCCACCGCACATCTCCTGACATCATGTCTTTGGGGCTATCGTTGGGCAACACAGACTTTCAACATCCTCCACTGTTTTTCTATGGGGTTGAGATAAGGAGACTGGCTTCGCCACTTCAGGACCTTGAAATGCTTCTTGTGTAGCCTCTCCTTTGTTGCCAAGGGGGTTTGTGATCACTGTCATGGTGAAAGATCTAGACACATTTAATCTCCAATGTTCTCGCTGATGCAATGCTTTTGCCCACAATCTCATGATATATGACCCCATTCATTATATCCATAATATAGATAAATTGTCCTGTTCCCTTTGCAGAAAAACAGCCTAAAAGCATGATGTTTCCACTCCCATGCTTCACAGTTGCTTCATGGGCGGCAAATGTCGGCCCATTATGGACCTACATCCGGGATCTACATAGGGGCCAGCTGTGATTGCTTGGCTTCAAAAATAAAACTTATGTTCACAGGACAGTGTGGCCAAAAGCACAAGCTAATGAGGCATAACTGTGTTTTATGGCTGCTGTAGCATCTAATGTCCTATGTCTTCCCTTACAAATTAGGGTCTAAAGAATCATTCATTCATTCATTCATTTATTCATTAATTTTTCATTGGTACATAGAGAGGCTTATCTGTGAGACAAATCACATTTTTAATTCACTGGGTCAATAAACATCTAAATAATGAAATAACATGTACATAAATTACATTTCATTATCAGTGATATATAAATGTGCTTATACAATACAGCATATCAGTTTCAACAGAATATTATTTTTACAGTTATACATTCTTAAAAAATAAATTTGACCTATGCTAAGAACTCAGAATATTTCTTAACTGATAACCATTACTCATTAACGTAAATAAGGCATACACTATTAATATGTCGGCAGCAAAACAGCTGAGACTGCTGCTGCTGTGGTGTACAGAGAGCATTGTCTGTGTCTTATCCTCGCTTGTATTTCACTGCCAGGAAGGTCAAACTAAGGAGGAGGATAGCAGCTTTTCCCAGAAGCATCCAGTACCACATCTGACCCTGCAGACCTGCAGACAATAGGAGGGATGTATGTTAGGTCATTTGTTAGGGTTTTTACACAAAAAGGTGCAGTAACTTCTATCCATATGAAAATTAGCCACTTGATCAACATCTCTCAAGGGTATTAGATTTATACCTTTACTGAACATATGCCAAAATACAACGGTTCCAAAGGCTTTCACTGTATTTTCTTACCTAACGCTGTGTCCACACTGAACGCGATAGGAGCGACTATAAAGCGCAACACACGCCTAGCTGTTCGCGTCCACATTCGCACCTTGAAGCGTGTAAAACGTGAACTGGTCGCTCTTAAAATATGTTGATCACGAACTGGCCTTCAGCGGAGCTGGGGCCAGAGTGTATCTGCGGTGTATTATGGACTGAGCTGACGGAGGACAGCGTGTTCAACCCGGGCTTCAGTGGAGCTGGGGCTACAGTGCAGCTGGCGGTGGATTATGGACCGAGCTGACGGAGGACAGAGTGGATTACGTGTTGGGCCTGGCCTCCGGTAGAGCTGGGACCGCTGCACTGGGGGTTTGGTGAGCTACAGATACAGTCTAGCTACGGCGGAGGGATCCATAAACAGCAGCGAGCCCCTCATAAACACCGGCTCCTCGCCGCCTGGAAAACGTGACCTTCTCGCCCAGTTTGTGCCGTGAAGGTCCAAGCTTCGCCTGCTGAAACACGAACGACATTTCTGAGCAGCTGTCCATCTGTCTGCGGTTCGTAAAAGTTTATAATATTTGAGCAGCGTGGGACGTGGTGCGGTAGCTGCTACCAGGAAACCAGGTGAGGCTGTTTCAAGGCTCACTTCTAGGCTTAGAGGTGTTTTTACAGCAACAACAGCTCTTTTAAGAGCCACCCACAAACCTCTTAAGAGCATTCCTGTCTAAATTGTTTATTTTTTTATGTCTGTCTCTGTATAGCAAACAGCTTGTGTCATGTAGCTCAGGGTGATTAACCATGATGTTTATCAGTATTTCCTCCATGTCCTGCTGAGGCTGTGACTCCATGACTGTCACAGAATCACTGAAACTCTGTCCCCTGATTGGCTGTCGCGGCGCGATTTGATAATGGAGTTCAGATTTTTCCAACTCGAGCGATGGACGCCATGAGTGCGAATGCACAAAATGCACCACATAAAATGCAGCGTGAATTTTCCATCGCATCAGTAGCACGAATTGTTCGCGCAAATCAGGCGGAAAAGCTTTTTTGCGACGCAAATCTTCTTCTGAAGTGTCGCGGACACCAAGTCGCGCTTCATCGCGCTCCCCCATTGATTTTACATGTAAACCTGAAGCTCTAGTTGTTCCTATCGCGTTTGGTCTGGACACACTGTTACTTCTCTGTCCTCTCTTTATTTTCTTACTACCTTTAGACAAAATGTCATTTCAGTTCAATTCTAAACTACTTTATTTGTTCCAAAGGGAAATTAAGTGTTGGCATAACCCATATCATCCAAGTAACTTCAAAGAGTTGTTATGGATGGAGATGCTGTGGGCAGGAAGAAAATATGGTGTCAGGGCCTCCAGGGCTCTGCACCTCATTATGAATTATCAACTGCACCAGTGTTACTTACCTGATTCTCATTTCCCCGTCTTACCTTGTGTATTTTAATCCACGGCGCTCCATTTAAGAAAGAAAGCATTTACAGAATACTTACATTTTAGTATCGGATTTAAGAAGATAAATGAAATGTTTTTCATTACAATTGGACATTTACTGAGTTTTTTTTGTCACTGAGGTGCATTTTAATGGTTCATTACCACTTACCAGTAATTGTAATTGTACAACTGTATGAGATACAGAGTAGCCATTGTGAGGTTTTGGGCCATTGCTGTGCACATCCTTGGTGAGTCAAAAAATTAAGCATAGTGATTTGAATAAAAGCATAGTTCATTGTTCGTGTTAAAAAGATAAATATTTGTACAGTTAAAAAGAGATGCATATAAGTAGAGATAAATGACGAGTTAAAAAAAGTATAAATACATTAAAAATACACTGGATTTAAACCAGGTACAATTTGTATTGTATTTTTGCTACTTGAAGAGGCACAGTGATTGTGAAATTGTAATGTATGACTAGTAGTATAGCTTTCCTAAGCTGTGGCCACATGGACTTTGGAATTCTTTAAGGCCATTTAGAATAGAAAGTATCTGGATTACTGCTGTTGTTGATTTTAAAAATGAATAAACGCAGATAAATGCAGATGCTGTCTTCTATTCTTTATCACAGAGGAGCAACAGGAGCATGTAGATATTGAAAAGAATCGGTCCCAGGATGGAGCCCTGGGGGACCACACATGTGAATTCTGTTTGTTCTGATGAGAAATATCAAGTTCAAGTTAAAGTTCCTTTATTTATACCCGAAGGTAGATTTTGTTTGCAGTAGAGTCCTCATACATATCACACATCATGTAAAACATCAACAAGAGTAGGGATAAAGTTCCTACTGGTCCAGAATGAAATAAAACATAGGCTGCATAGAATAAAATTAGTTACAGTAGAGTCCTCATACGCAAATACAAAGTAAAATGCATAAAGACTAGGGCCACCATAAAACTATAACTTATTTCTAAAACTAATGGCTGCAGGAACGAAACTATTTTTGTGTCTTTTTGTTCTGCACTTGGGGACTATAAACCTACGCCCGGAGAGTAGAAGTTGAAACTCTGTGTGCAATGGATGAGAATTATCGTTTAAAATCGAGCTAGTTATTCGCTGTAGCTGTTTTGTGTACAAGGTCTCCACATTAGGCTGTGGATCACCTATCAGCCGGCTGGACCACTTTTCTATTTTATTGAGCGAGGTTTTATTTTTCAAGGTGAGATTCCTGAACCAGGCTGCTAGCGCAAATGATAAAATTGACTCAATGAAAGCATGATAAAAAAGGGTCATGATGGACTTATCAATGTGAAATTGATTCAGTTTCCTCAAACAGAACAAACGATGATGCCCTTTTTTACAGACTTGTTCACAATTAGTTTCAAATGTAAGTTTGGAGTCTATTACCATCCCCAGGTATTTATACAATTCAACACATTCAATATTTTGACCCTTGATCGATGTAATTTCTTGTGTTTGGGTTGTTTGTCTCCTAAAATCGATAATCATGTCCTTCGTTTTAACTACATTTAGTTGAAGGTGAGAGGCCTCACACCATTCAACAAAGTCATTAATGACTGGCCCATGACCAGTTTCACTGCTTTGGAGCAGGTTAACAAGTACTGAGTCATCTGCATATTTAATTATAGTCCTGTTTTCCCACCTGCTCTTGCACATATTTGTGTACAGGATAAAAAGAAGAGGTGAGAGTACGCATCCTTGTGGGGAGCCCTTTGATGAACAGACTTTTTCCGAGAGACTGCCATTCACTCTCACTCTTTGTGTCCTGTCAGTTAAAAAGTCAAGGATCCAGCCAACCAGGTTTTTACTTAGATCAAACTGTTCCAGCAGCCTTGTGGTTAAGATATGAGGTTGTATTGTATTAAAAGCAGTCAATTGCTTTGCACAAGTTTTGAGTGTGCGCCCACAGATGTTATCTGGGCCATGGCTTTTATTTTTTTTTACAGAGAGGAATGCTTTGTGCACTTCTGTTTGTGTTATGTTAAAATGTTGAATGTCTACAAGCTGCTTACTCAAATTATCTATCTCATAGGTAAAATCAAAAATATTAAAACGATTATAAAATTGAATAAGAGTACTGGCCAGCTCAGTATCTGAGCTGAACCCATCCAATGTGATTGGGTTACTGCTTTTTAGATTCTGGAGGCCTGCTAGTCTTGTTTTGCTTTGAGAATTCCTATTTTTAAATCCTTTTTTGCTATTTGTAGTTTGGCAATGTCACCCGCCTTAAAACATAATTGTTTTTTCTGTAAAATATCTTTCACAGTTTTAGTTGCCCATGGTTTGTTGTTAGGATAGATTTTCACCTGTTTACATGGGACAATCATGTCTCTACAAAAAGCAATATATGAGCTTGTCACATCAGTCCATTCATTTAGGTCGTCCCCACAGTAATTTTTAAACATTTCCCAGTCTGTACAATCAAAACAGCCCTGTAAGCATACTACTGATTCATCAGTCCAATCTTTAATTACTCTAATTTGAGCTTTATATCTTTTTAGGACAGTTTTATATGTTGGCAGCAAATGTACACAGTTGTGATCCGCTGACCCCAGCGGCTGTAAAGGCAGCGATTTGTAAGCATCTTTTATAGATCCATAGCAGAGATCCAGGGTTTTGTCCCGTCTGATAGTACAGGAAACGTACTGGTAAAAGTTCATCAGTGTTTTCTTAAGGCATACATGGTTGAAATCACCCAGTATAAAGTTTGGCGCCTCAGGTGAGAATGATTGTAATTTCTGCACGGCCTTCGAAGATGGTGTTAGAAGCCGACGCCTCGTTCGCCTTTGGGTGAATATAGACTGTTGTAATAAAAAGTTGTGGAAATTCACGGCGTAGGTAGAAAGGTCGTAGTGATACTGATAAAAGTTCAACATCTGATGTACAGATACGTTCTCTTACAGTCACAGAAGTGCAGTATCGTTTGTTGAAATATAAACACACCTCGCCCCCTTGAGATTTCCCCGTTACCTCTCTCTCTCTCTCGATCAATTCGATATGGTGCCCCAAATCCTTCAATTGACAAGTCGGTGTCCTTATCGTTCTCCCTCAACCAGGTCTCTGTGAAAGCCAGGACACAACATTCCCTGAAGTCCTTCAGAAAGCTGACGTTTCCCTGGAGCTCATCCATTTTATTCCTTAGGGACTGGACGTTCCTTAGGATCATGGAGGGTAGAAGAATACGAGAAAGCCGCTATTTTCGGAAGCGTTGCCTAACGCCTCCCCGCTTACCTCGCTTTCTCTTTTTTTTGCCGGTGCTTTCCCCCCTGGGTTTTTTAGAATACAATCAGGCAGTTGTAGCGTGATGTCTGTCCCTCCCGTTCTCCCACAGTTCAATTGCAGCAGTGTATTTCTGATGTACTGTATCTTTCCATGGCTGACAGCTCCTCTGACGAAGTCGGAGATAATCAATCCAAAGAAGAGCGTCCAGAGGACAGAAAAAGTTCTAATATACATTGTGTATACGCGCATACAAAAACAACTCAATAAACCGGACCCGTAAGAACTTTATCAATGAAATAAGAAGAGAAACACAAAACGAAAGCTCTAAAAGTTTCCACACCAAACTTTTCACACTCTCTCACTGCCGGTCGCAGCGAGCGCGAATTTCCAAATGACACAAATTTTCTGTTCTTCAGGTAAGACTCAAACCAGCTAAGTACTGTACCAGAGAGTCTGACCCAGCTCTCCAGTCGTTCCAGTAGTATTTTATGGTCAACAGTGTCAAACGCTGAATAGCGGTCCAACAGAACCTCTGGTTCTGCCACAGTCTGTATTAATCTGAATGTCATTGAAAACTTTGACGAGGGCAGTCTCACTACTGTGATGAGCATGGAAACCAGACTGATAAGTATCAAAGCAGTTGGTCTGCGTTAGGAAGTTTCTCAATTGTTGAAACACAGCTTTTTCAATAATCTTGCTGATGAATGGGAGATTAAAGATTGGCCTGTAGTTCTGCATCAATGTGTTATCTAGGTTGTTCTTCTTTAGTAGTAGCTTGTTAACTGCTGTTTTTAAAGCCTAAAGGAAGACACGACTATTAGAATCAGATTAAACTTAATGACAGGAAAGACTTTCTTTAGAAAAGCGGTGGGTAAGATATCCAGGCAGCAAGAGGAGGAGCTTAATTTTTTAATAATTTCATCAAGATGCGGATGATTTAATTTTTTTAATTCAGACACGTTCTCTACATTGTTTTTACATGGAGGTGACACTGGTGGTGGGTTTGGTGCTGCTGTACATATTGATTTTCTAATTTTCTAAATCTTTGGAGTAAAGAATTTGGCAAATTCCATACATGCCCTGGTGGAGTGTAGTTCAGGGCCTGCTATCACTGGAGGATTAGTCTTTCTTTGTTTTGTGAATACAGTCTGAGCATTATTAATATTTTTGTTAATGATTTCAGAGAAGAACGATTCTCTTGCCACATTCAAAGTTAAGTTATATTTGTTTAGCCTGTTTTTGTAGATCTCATAGTGAACCTGGAGTCGAGTTTTCTTCCATTTTCTCTCAGCTTGGCGAAAATCCCTTTTTCACTACATACCAGACAATCGCTAGTCCAGATTTTCTACCCGTAACTACTTTAACTTTAGTTGGAGCAATGGTATCAGTGATGTCTGAAACTTTAGAGAGAAAGTTATCTACCAGCTTGTTTACTGACTCTGTTTGGGAGGATGAGGGGGATGGGGGTGAGGCAAAGCAATACAGAGATGTTGGAGATTTTTAAACCTTTGCAGATAATTAAGTCTAAAGAGTGTCCTTGTTTGTGTGTAGGTTGATTGACATGTTGGATTAGACCAAAGTTATGTAGACTATCACTTAATGTTTTAGGTCGTCTATATTGGTGGTTGTCAGTGTGAATGTTTTAGTCTCCCACAATAATTAGTTGGTTATGTTCAATACATACTACAGAGAGAAGGTCGCTGAGGTCATTACATAAGTTTGAGTTCGCTTCTAGAAGTAAAGGAATATAAATGATGAAAAATAGATGTGAAAATAACAGCAGCAGAAATGTTAAGTGAGTCAAACAGTGCAAATTACTGCAGGGATATGATTTGGGATTCATATAGAATTTGATCAATAAGGATTTCAGTTAAATAAAGGAGTGAGAAGATTCCTTCGGTGGTCCAAGAGCGTTTAATTTAGAGATGGGAATTGTGGCTTCATCAAATCATCTCTATGCTCTCTCTATGTTTTTGTTCTGCTCAGAAACTAAACCAAGTTCATTCACAGAGATTGGAATCACCTGCTTAAGTGGCTGAGCAGAACAAAAACAATGCATGGAGATTACTTGTTTAAACCATAATCCCCATCAATGTCATGTTTTGGCTCAAGGAGGACCCAGATGCGGAGCGGCGTTTGTGGCTCTTACGGCCCATGTTTATTAAATGTCCAGAAAGACGAGAAGCACAGAGAACTAGGGGAGGTAACGACGACAACGACCCGACGAGGACAGACAGGCACAGAAGGGCATATATACTGTGGGAAGAGGTAATCACAAAACAGGGAACACCTGGGAGCAGAGGAGGGAAACACAGGGAGGACAAAAGAACAGGTGAAACAAACTAGGACTAATAAACTCAAACAGATGAAACAAACTAGGACTAAGTAACTAAAACAGACTGGGAGGAAACAAGGAGGAATAAACAACACAGACAGGGACGGATCATGACAATACCCCCCCCTCAAGGTGCGCCACCTGGCGCACCAAGTAGGAAACTCAAGCCAGGGCGGGAGGAGGGGGTCCAGGACGGAGGGACAAAACCACAGTCCCCAGAAGACCCATGACGTGGCGGCCGGCGGCGAGGGACCAACAGACGAGGAGGCCGGCGACGAGGAACCAACAGACGAGGAGGCCGGCGACGAGGAACCAACAGACGAGGAGGCCGGCGACGAGGAACCAACAGACGAGGAGGCCGGCGACGAGGAACCAACAGACGAGGACCGGCGACGAGGAACCAACAGACGAGGAGGCCGGCGACGAGGAACCAACAGACGAGGAGGCCGGCGACGAGGAACCAACAGACGAGGAGGCCGGCGACGAGGAACCAACAGACGAGGAGGCCGGCGACGAGGAACCAACAGACGAGGAGGCCGGCGACGAGGAACCAACAGACGAGGAGGCCGGCGACGAGGAACCAACAGACGAGGAGGCCGGCGACGAGGAACAACAGACGAGGAGGCCGGCGACGAGGAACCAACAGACGAGGAGGCCGGCGACGAGGAACCAACAGACGAGGAGGCCGGCGACGAGGAACCAACAGACGAGGAGGCCGGCGACGAGGAACCAACAGACGAGGAGGCCGGCGACGAGGAAACAGCAGACGAGGAGGCCGGCGACGAGGAAACAGCAGACGAGGAGGCCGGCGACGAGGAAACAGCAGACGAGGAGGCCGGCGACGAGGAAACAGCAGACGAGGAGGCCGGCGACGAGGAAACAGCAGACGAGGAGGCCGGCGACGAGGAAACAGCAGACGAGGAGGCCGGCGACGAGGAAACAGCAGACGAGGAGGCCGGCGACGAGGAACCTTGAGACTTGGAGGCCGGCGGCGTGGAACCTTGAGCCTTGGGGCCGGCGGCGTGGAACCTTGAGCCTTGGGGGCCGGCGGCGTGGAACCTTGAGCCTTGGGGGCCGGCGGCGTGGAACCTTGAGCCTTGGGGGCCGGCGGCGTGGAACCTTGAGCCTTGGGGGCCGGCGGCGTGGAACCTTGAGCCTTGGGGGCCGGCGGCGTGGAACCTTGAGCCTTGGGGGCCGGCGGCGTGGAACCTTGAGCCTTGGAGGCCGGCGGCGTGGAACCTTGAGCCTTGGAGGCCGGCGGCGTGGAACCTTGAGCCTTGGAGGCCGGCGGCGTGGAACCTTGAGCCTTGGAGGCCGGCGGCGTGGGAACTTGAGCCTTGGAGGCCGGCGGCGTGGAACCTTGAGCTTAGGTGGAGGCGTGTTCGCCTGAACACCCTCGGCAGAGTCAGGAACCGGAGGCGTGTTCGCCTGAACACCCTCTGCAGAGGCAGGAACCGGAGGCGTGTTCGCCTGAACACCCTCTGCAGAGGCAGGAACCGGAGGCGTGTTCGCCTGAACACCCTCTGCAGAGGCAGGAACCGGAGGCGTGTTCTCCTGAACACCCTCGGCGGAGTCGGAAACCGGAGGCGTGTTCTCCTGAACACCCTCGGACGAGGCAGGAACCGGAGGCGTGTTCTCCTGAACACCCTCGGACGAGGCAGGAACCGGAGGCGTGTTCTCCTGAACACCCTCGGCAGAGGCAGGAACCGGAGGCGTGTTCTCCTGAACACCCTCGGCGGAGTCGGAAACCGGAGGCGTGTTCTCCTGAACACCCTCGGACGAGGCAGGAACCGGAGGCGTGTTCTCCTGAACACCCTCGGACGAGGCAGGAACCGGAGGCGTGTTCTCCTGAACACCCTCGGCGGAGTCGGGAACCGGAGGCGTGTTCTCCTGAACACCCTCGGCGGAGTCGGGAACCGGAGGCGTGTTCTCCTGAACACCCTTGGACGAGGCAGGAACCGGAGGCGTGTTCTCCTGAACACCCTCGGCGGAGTCGGAAACCGGAGGCGTGTTCGCCTGAACACCCTCGGAAGAGTCGGGAACCGGAGGCGTGTTCGCCTGAACACCCTCGGTGGAATCAGGAACCGGAGGCGTGTTCGCCTGAACACCCTCGGAGGAGTCAGGAACCAGAGGCGTGTTCTCCTGAACACCCTCGGCGGAGTCGGGAACCAGAGGCGTGTTCCCCTGAACACCCTCGGCGGAGTCGGGAACCAGAGGCGTGTTCCCCTGAACACCCTCGGCGGAGTCGGGAACCAGAGGCGTGTTCCCCTGAACACCCTCGGTGGAATCAGGAACCGGAGGAGTGTTCGCCTGAACACCCTCGGTGGAATCAGGAACCGGAGGAGTGTTCGCCTGAACACCCTCGGTGGAATCAGGAACCGGAGGCGTGTTCGCCTGAACACCCTCGGGAGAGTCAGGAACCGGAGGCGTGTTCGCCTGAACACCCTCGGCGGAATCAGGAACCAGAGGCGTGCTCTCCAGAACACCCTCGGAGGAATCAGGAACCCGAGGCGTGTTCTCCAGGACACCCTCGGAGGAATCAGGAACCCGAGGCGTGCTCTCCAGAACACCCTCGGAGGAATCAGGAACCCGAGGCGTGTTCTCCAGAACACCCTCGGAGGAATCAGGAACCCGAGGCGTGCTCTCCAGAACACCCTCGGAGGAATCAGGAACCCGAGGCGTGCTCTCCAGAACACCCTCGGAGGAATCAGGAACCCGAGGCGTGTTCTCCAGAACACCCTCGGAGGAATCAGGAACCCGAGGCGTGCTCTCCAGAACACCCTCGGAGGAATCAGGAACCCGAGGCGTGTTCTCCAGAACACCCTCGGAGGAATCAGGAACCCGAGGCGTGCTCTCCAGAACACCCTCGGAGGAATCAGGAACCCGAGGCGTGCTCTCAGAACACCCTCGGAGGAATCTCGGAGCCGAGGCGCATCCGTCTGGACGCCCTCGGAGGGAACTCGGAACCGAGGCGCATCCGTCTGGACGCCCTCGGAGGGAACTCGGAACCGAGGCGCATCCGTCTGGACGCCCTCGGAGGGAACTCGGAACCGAGGCGCATCCGTCTGGACGCCCTCGGAGGGAACTCGGAACCGGGGTTCCAGGTGAGCCTCTGAAGAGCGCTCAAAAACAGTCTCCACAGGGGACCTGGGCTCAACATTCCTTACGGAACTCTTCCCTCTGTTCCATTGACCCTGGGTTAACTCAGCTCCACCTGAAGGAAACGCCGGCGCCTGGCTGTGCTGGAGAGGATGAGGAGGCAGACCCGAAACCGGCCGTGGGCGGCAGGAGGAAGCGGCGGTCGAATCACCGAAGCCGGAGGCAGCACCAAGCGGGACAGGAGGAGCCGAGGCGCTGCAACTCCGAGAAGGAGGCGAGAAACCTCCTGGAGCCGATGGAGCAGCTCGGCGACGCCTCCCTCCTCGTCGCCGGGAAGCAGGAAGAGGGCCAGTCCCAGAGGGATCACAGATGGGTGGAAGATCGGCGGAAGGAGCCAGGGAGATCAACCGGTCAACCCAGGAAGCAGAAAGCCGCGGCGAGGGCGGCGCACCCCGGGCACCGCCGCAAAAGTCCAGCTCGTCGTCCTGGGAGTCGGAGAAGAACTCCGGGAAGCCGTCATCGTCCTCCTCTGAATCGTCATACATAGACGCAAGGAGGAACGACGGGGAAACTTCAACTACGTTCCCAGGAGGACGCTCAGAAGCGCGGCGATGACTCGAGGCCCGAGGAGCGGAGAGGCCGCCCTCCTCACGACGGCGGGGCCCAACACCGGGCGGACAGCGAGCCAGCCGCGATCCACAGAAAGGTGAGTCTGAATAGAGTCCTTGATTCACGCTCCAATCAATCAGTCTCCTCCATTCACGATCAGTGTGGCGGGTCGGGTCGTAATGTCATGTTTTGGCTCAAGGAGGACCCAGATGCGGAGCGGCGTTTGTGGCTCTTACGGCCCATGTTTATTAAATGTCCAGAAAGACGAGAAGCACAGAGAACTAGGGGAGGTAACGACGACAACGACCCGACGAGGACAGACAGGCACAGAAGGGCATATATACTGTGGGAAGAGGTAATCACAAAACAGGGAACACCTGGGAGCAGAGGAGGGAAACACAGGGAGGACAAAAGAACAGGTGAAACAAACTAGGACTAATAAACTCAAACAGACTGGGAGGAAACAGGGAGGAAAAAACAACACAGACAGGGACGGATCATGACAATCTCTGGTTTAATTTGACTTGTTAATTAATAAGGAGCATCAATACACACCAAACGAACTGATCTGCACACCCAAAATCAAAATAGACTTTTATAGCGATGAATAAATAAAAAAACCAAAGACATCTGTCGAAGATCCTCCATGAAAGTATGTACACTCTTCCACATAGTCTGGGTCAGAGGTGCATACACATGAACCAGTCTTGGTAAGGTATAGTTCTCAGCGGTAGATGTCATCCTTGACACTTGTTCTACTCTGGCTCCAGGATGAGGGAATACAGACATAACATAAATCATAACCAAGTTGTTATTCCACTACTAGGAGCCAGAAAAAAATCTTCCACATCAGATGTAAATAATATTATGTTTATGTGGAGCAGTTCTGGTTGTAGAGTCTAACAGCTGCAGGGAGGAGCTGTGAAAACTATTCCTCATGCATCTAGGATGCAGCAGTCTGTCACTAAAGGAGCTCTGCAGCTCAATAACATCACCATGCATGTGGTGGCTGTTTCCCACACCTGCACTGGATCCAGGGGGCGCTCTAGAACAGAGCTGGTCTTCCCGATTAGTTTATCCAACCTCTTCCTCTCAGCTGTAGATAAACTCAATAATAACTAACTACAGCCACCGCAGCCACTATAAATCACGCCCCCTACAAACCATGCCACATACCACACAGGGTGAACTAAGACAATTAGCGACAGGTGACTCACACCAGGTGACTCACACCAGGAACTTCAGGCCAGGATGGGAGCCCAGGATGGAGGAATGAAACAAAGTCCATTTGAACAGGTGACGTGGAGGCCGGCAAAGTGGGTCCTGGAGACGTGGTGGCTGGCGACGTGGAGGCCGGCAAAGTGGGTGCTGGAGACGTGGCGGCTGGCGACGTGGGGGCTGGTGTCTCGGAGGCCGGCGACGAGGGAACTTCTGTCTCGGAGGCAGGCGACGAGGGAAGTTGTGTCTCGGAGCAGAACCTTATGTTTGGGTGGCCTGAGGCGATGCAGAACTTTGTGTTTGGGTGGCCGGATGCGGTGCAGAACCTTGTGTCTAGGAGGCCGGCAGTGATGCAGAACTTTATTTTGGTGTTAAATTATTTTAATGAAATTGTTAAGTTGAGACCAGTGGTGTGATGGCCGGTAGCAGTGTTGAACCTTGTGCCTAGAGAAGCAGCGGCGCTGACCCTTTTGACTTGGTGGTCGGCGAAGCTCAACCTTGTGACTTGGTGGTCGGCGAAGCTGAACCTTGTGGCTTGGAGTTCAGCGAGGCTGAAGCCAGCTGGACTGATGCTGTGGCTGAAGCAATCTGGACTGATGCTGAGGCTTAAGCCGGTGCTGGAGCGAGGGCTGACTGAGCTGGTTCTGGAGTGAGGGCCAGGTGAGCTGAACCTTGTGACTTGGTCAGCTGGAGTGGACCTGAACCTTGTGACATATAATAATAATAATTCAAGGAGAACAAGACAAGGAACCACACAACAGGAGATTGGACGAAAACTAGCGAAGGAAGTGAATGAAGGGCAGGACCACACAGGGTGAACTAAGTAGATAATTAGTGACAGGTGACTTTAATTAAACTAATTAAACAATTAAACATAACAACATAATATATCATAGCAGTACCCCCCCAAGGACCAGGAACTTCAGGCCAGGATGGGATGAGGGGGGCCCAGGATGGAGGGATTAAACAAAGTCCATAGGAGACCGGCAACGTGGGAACAGGTGACGTGGCGGCTGGCAACGTGGGTGCTGGTGTCTCGGAGGCCAGCGACAAGGGAACTTGTGTCTCGGAGGCCGGCAATGAGGAACTTCTGTCTCGGAGGCCGGCGTGAGGGCCAGCTGAGCTGAACTCTGTGACTTGGAGCTCAGCTGGAGTGGAGCTGAACCTTGTGACTTGGTGGTCGGCAAAACTGAACCTTGTGACTTAGTGGTCGGCGAAACTGAACCTTGTGGCTTTGAAGGTGAAGCTGAAGCCTGAGCTGAGTGCTGGTGTGAGAGCCAACTGAGCTGAACCTTATGACTTGGAGCTCAGCTGGAGTAGAGCTGAACCTTGTGACTTGGAGCTGGGCTGGAGTGGAGCTGATAGTGAAACCAGGTGGAGTGAAGCTGTTGTTGGGTGGACTGAAGCTGAGGTCAGCTGGTCTGCTGCTGGAGTTGAGGCATGAGCGATGAGTGTTGGATGGCGATGGAAGAGGGACCCTAGAAGAGACGTGGAGGATCCTCGGGGAGGCACTGAAGAGCACCGGTGAGGTGGAACTGAAGACCCTCAGGAAGGCGCTGACAATGGAGGTGTATCCGTCTGGACACTCTGGGAGAGGTCTTAGATCCAAGGCGTGTCCGTCAGAATACCCTCGGAGGAGACTTGGACCCGAAGCGTATCAAATCAAGTGACCCTAAGCCTGGAGTCCCCAGTTCTGGAAAGGATACTGGGGTACTGGGCTCTAAAACAGCCCTTGGGGACTCAGGCTCTAAAACAGTCTCTGAAGTCTCAGTTTCTAGACCTTTCACTGGAGTCCCAGGTACCATTGCAGGAACCGTCACTCGAGAGGTTTTTGGAGCCATCATAGGAACAGTCACTGGAACTGACTCCGGAACTGTTTCAGGAATCCCGGGTTCTGGACTGTGCTCTGGAGTCCCGCAGACTGGAGATGAGGATTCCGGAACACATTCCAGAACACATTCGGGAAATCCAGGCTCCAGATTGCACCCTGAGGGTGTGAATCCAAAATCCCTGACCCCTAAACGCATCCAAAATGATCGTGTCCAGAGTTCAGTTCTGAAATCCCACGGGAGGCAAAAACCAGGAACTGCAGGTAAACAACACTGGAGTGCAGCCGAAGAGGAGGCAGACAGCTGAACAGTGCGGCCCAAGCGGCCTTTTTAATCCACTCGGCTTCTTCTGCTACCCAATCCAGATCCAGCGCAGTCAAAACCAGCTCCTGACCCTGGAGGAGGCTCTTCAAGTCCTCAACCACACCTATCCATTGCCATTGGCAGTGGATTTTTCCAGGAAGCTCCGAACCTGCTCGAACAACTCACTGATGAGATCTGAACCGGGCTGAGTGAGAAACTCGGAAGGATCACCTGGAGAGGCGATCTCCTGGGAAGCATGTGGAGAAAAAGACCCAGAGCGGTCTGCAGGGCCAGCGGGCCCAGAGGAAGAAGCCAGGGGCTGAGCTTGCTTGCTCCCGCCAGGGAGATTAAGCGGATCCTGGATGGGCTCAGCGTCTGGGGAAGCAAGGAAGGACGCTGGGAAGACCTCGACCAGCAGATCACCGCTTGGAGGAGGAGTACGAAGGTGGATCTAGGGCTCTCCCGGAGCAAGAACGGAGGAGCCTTCTTGTATCTCCTCCATCAAGGAAGTGGGCTCAGAGGCGGCCACATCAGCCGGAGGATCTGGAGACAGAGCCTGGGGTTGGAATTTTGCTGATGAGGCGTCAGACAATCGTTCTGGTTCTTCGTACCGGTATGTGAGACAGAAAGCCAGGGATCGGCCAGCCATACCCTCATGGAGAGGCAACAGAGCGGCATGAAAGCAAAACGTCCATGGAGGTAAGTCTCCTGACTCGCTTCTCTCTGCTAAGTCCTTTTTCCAGCCAGTTCTTACTGTCGGAAAGCGCTGGTCGGACACAGATGCAGAGACTGGCTTGGATTGATAGTTTCCCATTTTTATTAAATCCAATAAATAATAAATCCAAGGAGCATGAGACAAGTAACCACACAAGGGGAGGTTAGATGAGGAACTAGCAAAGAGAGTGAGACCCCAAGTTGTATATAAAGGAAAGGACAACACAGGCAGAACGAATTAGACAATGGACGACAGGTGACTTCAATTAAACAAAAGAGGACACAGACTGACATACACAGAACAGACAGTGTGACTTCCTCCCGTTCTACGACCCGTCTGCATCTGAGTGCAAATTTGCGGTTGGAGAAGCATAAACTAGGCTTTAGTTTCCTAGTGTTTATATGTCTCTCATTGTCCTCGTGTCTTCGTTTTCATCGAAACTAGCCTCCCTCTGTGATTTTATCTCGTCTCTGCTCCTCTGAGCACTTTTCACATTTAGAATAAAAAGGAAAGAAATTTTCTTAAAAATTTCTCTGCATCTGGATCCTTCCTTCAAACTCTGACACATTTATCTATTGTTCTAAACTTTAATTTGTGTATTGCTTTGTTTCATGTATTTGTTTTTATTGCTGGTTGGAGAGACACATTTCCATTCTCTCATTTTTCAGTAATGCTGACTGACACATATGACTCTGAGAGGTTATAGTACATATGAGATGATTTCAGATTAACAGCAAAGTCAACAGAAAAGCCACAACTGGCTTTTCTGTTGACTGGTTGTCTGGAGCAAAAAATGGTTTGTTACATCAATGAACACGGTCAACTTTATTTGAAACATATAAAACAATTGCTGAAAGTCTCTTCCAGTTAAAATGTCATTCCTTCATGCTGTAAATGGACTGAATATGTATAGTTCTTTTCTAGTCTCAGTGACCACTCAAAGATACTTTTTACATTGGAGTCACATTCACCCATTCGTACACATTTGTACATGATACAGAGCTCGGTAGGCGACTTGGGGTTAAATGCCTTGGCTAGGGGCACATAGACATGTGATAGGAAGAAGCTGTAAAGGAACCCATGACACTCCAATTGCAAGACAACTATTCTACCTACTGAGCCACAAACCCACTTGGTATGAAGGTCATTGAGTCAACAAATGAACTTCGGATATTCTTAGATAGTTCTTAATAAATTCATTTAACTATCATTTAGGATCAAACTGGAATGTGTGTCATTAGATCTGAATATTATAGTTCAACTTGATTGAATCAGGATGAATTTAAACTGACTTTTGATATATTTGCACGATATACAACTGGATATGTAATGGATACATTTAGTGGGAGTAATTTACCTCATGTGATGCCCCCAAATGCTAAAGGTATATATAAAACACTGATATTACGTTTATATGTGTGAGAGGGTTGGGAGGAATAACTGTTCTGTTTGTTACGTCTGAGGAATTATTTAGACATTCGACTAGTAATGCCTGCAGTGATCGGGAGGTGAAACCCTCCGTGCCTGCTTCTGTCTTGCTAGAGCTGCTGCAACAGAAGCATGGTGTTTGAGTGTTTTTCCTAATTTCATGGTTCCAGTATTCCTGCCATGTTGAATCCTGTACCAGGGTGTAACATTTGGAGGCCCCAGCGAAGAAGGGGGATGAGAGTCAACTGTCCCAGATAGACATCCCTGTCATTGTTCAACTCACTACACCTACAACCTGGTACAAAAAGAGGACACGGTGGTTCAACCGCTGCACAGAGAGATTTGCATTTAATCTGAGGTCAAGCAACAGGTACAAGGAGTGCTGCACTGTTTCTTCTGTACAGAAAAGGTTTTTCATCACACTGACCCTGTCATTGCGTTAGAATTGGACATGGCTTCATCAGAGTTGGAGGACTTAAAACTTGAACTTGGTGCACCTCTGTACACACTGACCAAAGGTGGTTTAATTGAAATATATGTATTTCTTTGTATTACTTTGTATTACTGACTCAGCACCTGAAAGACTCTCAGATAAAAAGTCGATCATCTCTCATTTCACATTTTACAAGGCATCTGGAGAGAGAAGAATCACTGAAGAGGAACGACTGAGAAAAGAGGTGCATACACTTCAAGAAGCATTAGCACTGTCAGTACAAGGGAAACTAAATCAAACTAACACAGAAAAAAATGATGGGGGATGAAGACAATTATGCAAAGAAATCCCCGTCCCTGTTCAGGAGATCCCCCAGAATCGAGTCTCTTTGCAGTGGGAAAGAGAATTCAAAATATCGGGCCAGATCGGTGAGCCAGGACAAAAAGACAAACCAACTTTCTCCAGTTTAGCACATCAAATTGAATAAGGCATAAGCAAAGGATTACCTGAAATTGAAATAGTTGATGCTGTGATCAGAGCAATAGCACCAAGCCTACAACTACACAGTTACCTTGAAGGCAAGAGTAACCTCACCTTACCAACTATGAGAAGGATTCTCAGATCCCACTGCCCGGAAAAGGGTGCAACAGAACTTTATAAGCAGCTCACCTCTGAGGTCCAAAGTAATAAGGAAACCCCGCAAAGCTTTCTGTTCTGTGATTTAGATCTGAGGCAAAAATCCTCTTTACCCCAAAGGAAGCAGAATCTGGCTTGAGATATGATTTAGTCCTTGTACAGAGTATGTTTCTTCATACAGTTCTCACAGGTCTGCAAAATGACAGCATTAGAAGTGATCTCGAGCCGTACTTACAACAAACAACAACAAGCGATGAGCTGCTTCTTGAAAAACTTAACATTGCATGTGCGAACAAAGTGGAGAGACAAAATAAGAAGAAACTTCTAACCCAACAGCTGCCAGCCATTGTCCACTCAGTTCAGTCTAATGATACCTCTGCAGACAAAAAAGCGAAAACTGCAAATCTGGACCACAGCAATAAAATTCAGTCTAATGTACTAAATGACCCCCTCCTTGGGCTGCCACCTTACCGCGACGGAGGGGTTTGAGTGTCCCAATGATCCTAGAAGCTATGTTGTCTGGGGCTTTATGCCCCTGGTAGGGTCACCCATGGGAAACTGGTCCTAGGTGAGGGATCAGACAAAGCGCAGCCCCAAGGCCCCTATGATGAATGACAGCGTTGGACCAAGTGTTCCCTCGCCCGGACGCGGGTCAACGGGGCCCCACTCTTGAGCCAGGCCTGGAGGTGGAGCACGTTGGCGAGCGCCTGGTGGCCGGGCCTTTAGCCATGGGGCCCGGCCGGGCTTAGCCCTAAGAGGAAACATGGGCCCCCCTTCCCATGAGCTCACCACCTGTGGGAGGGGGCCATAGGGGTCGGGCCGAAGGCGGGGACCTTGGTGGTCCGATCCTCGGCTGCAGAATGTGGCTCTTGGGACGTGGAACGTCACCTGTCTGGTGGGGAAGGAGCTGGAGCTGGTGTGTGAGGTTGAGAGGTTCCGGCTGGACATCGTCGGCCTTGCCTTGACGCATGGCTCTGGCTCTGGAACACGTCTCCTCGAGAGGGGTTGGACTCTCTTCCACTCTGGCGTTGCCCCCTGTGAGAGGCGCCGAGCTGGGGTGGGCATACTTGTTGCCCCCCATCTCGGCGCCTATACGTTGGGGTTTACCCTGGTGAATGAGAGGGTAGCCTCCCTCCGCCTACGGGTGGGGGGACGGGTTCTGACTATTGTTTGTGCTTATGCACCGAACAGTAGCTCAGATTACCCACCCTTCTTGGAGTCCTTGGAGGGGGTGCTGGAGAGTGCTCCTTCTGGGGACTCCCTGATTCTGCTGGGGGATTTCAACGCTCACGTGGGCAGTGACAGTGAGACCTGGAGAGGCGTGGTTGGGCGGTATGGCCCCCCCGATCTGAACCCGAGCTGTGTTTTGTTGTTGGACTTCTGTGCTCGTCATGGATTGTCCATAACGAACACCATGTTCAAGCATAAGGGTGTTCATGTGTGCACTTGGCACCAGGACACCCTAGGCCGCAGCTCGATGATCGACCTGGTTGTCGTTTCTTTTTTTCTTTTTTTTTACGTGTCCTGTCTAGCAGTATGCTACTCAGAATTGGTGTCTGAGTACCAAGTACAAGCCCAACAGTTTTACTTTCCCAAGCAGAGTATTACAGCTTCGCTGTAGTACGCCACTTGATGTATATGTATGAAAAATCTTTATTAGTGATTACTGTGGGTTCAATTTCCTGACGTCATGGACATTAAACTGAGACAAGAAGGAAGAAAGGAAGAAGGTGAAGAAAAGAAACCGGACCAGCAGAGGTGCGAACCGACGACACAAGACAGGGAGGCAAACAAAGAACACAAGAAAACATCCCAGTCCTCCACCTCTGCCGGACGGCAGAGAAACAGTAATACAAAACAAAAACGACAAACTGTACAGAACCAAACCAATAGTTCGGATCTAGTAGAATAAACTAAGAATTACACATTCACTACACACAAGCATTGATTAATGAACATAATATAAATGTTTCTGGTAAGCTCCTGTGAACAACTAACTAATGATGATAACCTCAGCTTAAGATATGTCCGTCCTCACCAATGTCCCCACAACCATGTGTGCGCGAGTCACTTTTGGATTGGCTGCGTCGGGAGGCAACCCTACAGAACATGCTGTTCCCATGGTAGTGATTGAAGGCAGCAGCCTTTCACAACCAATTTTAGGCTTTAATGTCCTTGAGCAGATTGTAAAAAAACAGAATAGCTGACTCATCAGAACCGGTAGGGAGACAGCATTTGCATGAGACATTAAAAACAGATTTCCAGGTCTTTAGGAAGGAAGTTTGATAGCATTAGTTTATTTGGTGACTGCTGAAGAGTCATGTGACTATGTTGTCAAGACAACAAATGAAAACTTAACTGTGCCAAGACACGTGTCTGTTCAGGTTGACTGTAAGGTGCAAACATCGCCACTAAAAGAAGACACTATATTCCTTTTTAAGCCTGATGTAAACCTTCAGTGGGCAGAAGGCGTTGAGCTTTGTGAAGCTAAGGAATGGTGTTTCACTTTACATTATTCTTGATGTGCAAAACCCCACTGATCACAATATTGTGTTGTAAGGGAGAACCTTGAGACCTTGGGCACCTTATAGAAAGTCCAAGCAGTGTATCAACCCACTGTTGTAGAAAATCCTACTAGCAGTCCACCAGTTTCAGTGAGTAAGGTGAGTACAGACCATGAGCAGGATCCTGGTAACACATGGGATCCACCTATCAACCTAAGATACTTAAATGAACTTGAGAGAGTGGAACTGCAAGACATGCTTCGTGAGGAATGCCAGTCATTTTCAAAATCAGATGCTGATATTGGGTGCACTGAAAAGCTGCAGTTAAACGTATCGTTAAAAGACATTGATCCTGTAGCTTGCACTTACCTGTCAGTGCCAAAACCTCTTTATAAAGAGATGAAGGACTATCTCCACAATCTGATTGCCCAAGTTGGGTGAATAAATCCAACTTATCTTATTCCTCACCTGTAGTCTGTGTGAGAGAAAAAGATAGAAGTCTTCGCCTTTGTATAGATTAGAGAGAGCTGAACAAAAAGACTATTCCTGATAGGCAACCAATTCCTAGATTGCAGGACATTCTTGACAGCCTGGGTGGCCACTCACGATTTTCATTATGTTGGGGAATTATCAATTAAAAGTAATTAATTAATTGATAATTGTTATGACCTATCTGGTGATGCTTAGAATATTAACTAATAATTGTAAATTATTAATTTAATAATCCCTTCAGATTATTAACAGGGCACCATCCATTTTTTTTTATCCCCCAAAAAATGCAAAAACATATATATTATTAATAAGGGGATTATTGACCAATAATCTCATTTATAATGATAAACTATTAGGGATTACACCAGAAAGATCCTATCTGAAGGAATTCTTGGAGTAATTCACACACACACACTCAGAATAAAAGAAACCAGGGATTTGATTCATCCATCCATCCATCCATCCATTTTCTTAACCGCTTATCCAATTCAGGGTCACGGGGATGCTGGTGCCTATCCCAGCAATTATCAGGCGTTAGGCAGGGTACACTCTGAACAGGACGCCAGTCTGTTGCAGGGCCAACACAGAGAGACAGACAACCATTCACACTCACATTCATTCCTAGGGACAATTTAGAGTGATCATTTCACTATCATGCATGTTTTTTACTGTGAGGAAGCCGGAGTACCCGGGAGAGAACCCACGCATACACGGGGAGAACATGCAAACTCCATGCAGAAAGACCCTGGGCCGGGATACGAACCCACGACCTTCTTGCTGCAAGGCAACAGCGCTAACCACTGCGCCACCGTGCAGCCGGGATTTGATTCAATTTAACCAATTTATTCTAAAAAACACAACTAAAATAAAAACACTACTTTTACTAAACGGTTCTGTTAAGACTACCGTTGCCTGAGCAATATGGCGACCAGCGATGATGTCCTTTAGGGCCGTCACGGGGAGCCTCCTACCAACGTCGTACGCAGCCCCTCGCGTGTACGCGAGGAGGCGGCGTATGACGCGAATGCGCATTTCGTCGAATAAGGACAGGGGGGATGTTTTATGACTTATTGTTTAACTTGAACCAAGAGACCTGTGGTTCCTTCCTAACAAAGAAACCTTGTGGCTCTTATCAGTGAGTTAGCTTCTGCTAATACCGACTCTGGTTGGGAAATATGGAAGAAAATGGGTTTCAAAATGTCCTTCGCGTGCTGCGTGTTCCTGGCAGGCACTCCGGAGATGCTGATGCTGACACCAACACTTCACTGTCAACCACCGGAGAAGAACCAAAACTTCTACAGACTAACAATTCTGCTCACTAATAAAAAACAAAAACATACAAGAAACACACAATTGAAATACAAAAACACACAAATTTACCCGTAAGCAAAACACAGCACAGAGGAATTACAGAGCGCTCGAGATATAGGCAGCTCTTCACATCAATGATTATGCATGCATATAATTATAAAGAAAACTTCCTAACTCATCCACCCAGGTTGCAAAGAAATTGAAACAGTCTTACTTTAAAGAGGAAGCTTCCAGGTGTTAAAGGTGTTCCAGGTGACGAAAAAGTCGGGAAGCGAGATGCTTGGCTCGTCAGCCGCGTGGAGAAAAAAAACACAAGAGGGAAATTCAGCGGATCAAAAAGGGATAGTTTTGGGGCCAGCCAAACTATTGAGAAAACTTGGTTGCAGGGAGCAATGACAAAATCCAGCACACGTGTTAGGAAAAAGGAGTCTCTCCTTACAGTTCGAAGAACTGCCGACACCATCAGGCGAGTTTGGAAGAGGGAGAGGGGATGGCAATTCTTGAGATTTAAACCCACCGGGTTGGCACCTTTCGTCCCTCCCATCGGTGCAGTCTCCATTCACGCCGCAGAGAACTGCAGTGAGTTTGATGGATTGGCGCTTCTGACACACCAGCGCGACAGATTCTTCCAGCACTCAGCTGGGGAGGGAGAAGAGAAGTGCGCACGGCTCTGCCGTTGGCCCATTTGAAATGCTGGCGTCATATATCTAGGCCATTTGATTAATATTTATGCCATGTATCAGACCCCAACAATTACTAGACCAAGGTATGGCCTACCATCAAGGTTTTATGAGTGAGAGCAGCAGACATATGACTGCATTTTTAACTCCATCGGGCCTTTATGAATGGATAAGAACTCCATTTGGTCTTGTTGTCGGATTTTAGACACTTAATAAAATGAGAGAGATTCCTTTAAACCTTTTGGAGATTTTAATATGATTTGAATTGATCATACAGAATTCAGAATACTGACCTGTCTCAATCTTACAACAACAAGCTTATATTATTTCTAGCGACCTTGGTCTATCTATTCTACTCGATAAAGTGCAACTCTCAGGGTGAGAATCAGAGACTTGAAGGCGCCTTTCTCTTTGATTAGAAAGCTGTGAACTTTGTAGACATTTAAGGATGCCCAGTCGAAGAGCCATCTCCATGGTAACACAGGATGTGGACTATCATTATCAAAACTCTCTGACCATGACGTGGGTAAAGGCGTCACTCAATAAGACTAAACATTCAAACTAATACTACAAGATTAAGTAAACATGCGTCACAGTTGATTACAAAGCACAGATTAATCATAACACAAAATTTCTCCACCACAGGTCTCATGAATGCCCCTGCAGCATTCCAACGCTGTATGGAGGAATGCTTGGAGGAAGTTAGAGACAAACTATGTGTCCCATATCTTGATGACACACTTGTCTACAGTCAAACTTTTGAGGACCATGTAAACCATGTACAGATAGTGCTTCACCTTTTGAGAAACAGTGATATCTAATTCAAACCTATTAAATGTGAATTTTTCAAGCAAGAGGTTCGCTATCTGGGGAGGCGTATCTCAGAAGAAGGTAGTAAGATTGACCCTGCTGACACCGTTGCAGTGACAGCTTTGAAAAATAAGAGAACAAGTACTGTAGGTGAGCTTCGAGCTATTATGGGCTTGTTATCTCTCGGATTGCAGGGCCACTGTATGACTTGTTAAAGGGACAACAGAGGACAACAGTAAGCAACAAAATAGGCCCACTATAAAACAAGCAACAGGAAAGAACAAAGGTCTACCGTCACACAAATCGATTGTGTGGACTGAAGGACACCAACATATTTTAAAGGGGTTAATAGACTGCCTAGTTGAGCCACCTGTTCTCGGGTTCCCAGACTTTTCACTGCCTTTTATTCTCCACACAGATGCCTCTTGCCAGTGTCTCGGGCAGTTCTATACCAAAAACAAGATGACAAACTCTGTGTAATAGCCTACGGCTCTCAGACATTGACAGGCTCTGAACACAACTATCAACTACATTCAGGGAAATTAGAGTTTCTAGCCCTCAAGCGGGCATTTACTGAAAAATTTAGGGATTAACTTTATTAAATCCCTACATTTACTGTTTTCAATGATAATAATTGCCTTACTTAGGTTCTCTCAAGTGCCAAGCTCAATGCAACTGGTTGTTGGTAGGTAGCAGAACTTGCGGACTTTCATTTTACCATCAGTAACTGATCACTTTACCCGTTTTATCCAGGCTTACCCCACCACCTCCAAGTCTGTAAGAACTGTAGCTGATGGCATATTCAATGATTTTTCCCTTACAGTTGGACTGCCAAAATGAATTCCAAATGAACTTGAGAACCAGCTCTTTGCCCAGGTCAAAAAGAACTGTGGTGTACTAGGGTCACGCACGACACCTTACCACCCACAAGGAAAGGGACAAGTAGAATTTTTTAACCAAACACTGCTGCAAATGTTAAAGACGTTAACTGACAAACAAAAAGCAAATTGGAAGGACTGCTTAAATAAGCTTATCTATGCATATAACTACACAGGATGCGAGGTAATTGGTTTCTCCCCCTTCTACCTTCTTTTTGGAAGACCTCCAAGGTTACCCATTGATCTCCTCTTTGGCCTTACCACTGAAACAGGAAAGGCAAACCACCAAACATACATGGAACAGTGGAAGCGGGGAATGCAGGAAGCATATAAAATAGTAAAACAAAACGCAAAGAAGTCAGTTGAAAGAGGAAAGAGACATTATGATGCTAAAGTCAGGAGCTCAGTCCTATGTCCAGGGGATCGTGTACTTGTTAGGAACTTGACACCCAGAGGAGGCACAGGAAAGGTTTGTAATCACTGGGAAGAGACCATCGATGTTGTGATTCGTCAAGTTAGTGAAGGCATCCTAGTCTATGAAGTCAAGCCTGAGCAAGGAAGAGGGAGATCAAGGGTCTTACATCACAACTTGCTGCTCCCATGTGATAATCTACCCTTGGAAATCCAACCAAGACAAACAAACAGGCAAAGAGAAAAAAGGACAGTCACAGAGACAGACATTGCAAATCAGGAGGAAGATGATGATGATGATGGCTACTTTTAGCCCCCTGTGTTCTATCCTCCACTGCCTGTGTTGAACAGCCATGGTCAGTACTATGACACAGGAGGAGATAATAGTCAAGAAGCAGACGCTGAGGAAGGACTCATAAACAGCACCAAAACAAGTGGAACAGAGCCACGCCAGAAGACCATGGATCAAGACGCTGAGGATCAGACTGATTATATGCAACCAGATTCAGGGTCGCTAGATCAGACGTTCAGATGTGAGTGATGACCCCAGAGAGCAAGAACTGAACCTTCCAAAGAAAGCGAGATGAGCCCCTAAAAGATTTACCCATGGTCAGCTGGGAACACCAACATGCTACAGCGCAGTTGATGCTAATGAAGGATTTTGCCAGTTGTTTATCTTTAAAAAAAATGCCTGCAGTGATCAGGAGGTGGAGCGCTCCGTGCCTGCTTAAGTCTTGCTAGAGCTGCTGCAACAGAAGCATGGTATTTGAGTGTTTTTCCTAATTTCCCGGTTCCAGTATTCCTGCCGTGCCGAATCCTGTACCAGGGTATAACATATACGCGCTGGTTATGCTTGTCTTGTAAAGTGGCTCAAACTGACTTTTGGTACAGATTTATTATGTACAACTGAAAAGCTAATGTAAAATTCAAATGGGAACATAAGCAGTGTATGGTTTATGCCTTCTGTGTAACAGTAATTAGAAAATAGGGAATGTCAGAAACCCTTTTATCATACATCACACCTGATACTTTTCTCCACCCATTCCAACCAGCTTGCACAGACCTTACCTTTTTTCCGCACTTTCCGTTTCTCTCGACCAATGACCCTAAGTAGAGTCCTCTGCCTTCTTCCAGAACTTCACCGTTCCAATTACATGCAATTTATTTATATAGCGCATATTCACAACAGATGTAATCTCAAGGCAATATTCAAAAAAAGTCATTTCAAAACAATTATACAAATATTCCAATCAGTTAAAAAGTTTTCTTTGGAAGGAATCCCAGCAGATTGCGTTGAGTCATGCATTGCGTTGAGTCATGGGTTGAGGTTGTTCCCTGAACATGCAGACTCCAACCGCAGCAATCCCTCAGCAATCCCTCACACTGAGCAAGCATGTAGTAACAGTGGAGATGGAAAAACTCCCCTTTAACAGGAAGAAACCTCCAGCAGAACCTGGCTCAGAACAAGGCATCTTCTACCAGGACAGTCTGGGGGATTGAGAAGACAGAGCAGAGACACAAGAAGAAAAACAGGAACTGATGGAAGAATACTTTCCATATTAAAGAAGTAAAAAAGTTGATGACGGGACATTAAGGATAGTCGGTCACTGGGAGCATCATCTGAATCCATGCTCCCCATCCAGCAGGGCATTGTAGCTGAGCAATCCCCTGAGTTCCCAAACCTGAGTTCCCCTTGTGTCTCATACCAAAGCAAACAAAAAGGCGTTCCACCTCCTACTTCCACCCTGAACTGCTCTGTCACTCCTACAGCACACCTCACTCCAGTCTCACAGCTCTCATACATGTCCTGCACCGCTTTTAACATACTTCTCTGCCACTTCAGACCACCTCATGCAATACCACAGTTCTTCTCTCGGCACCCTGGCATACCATCCATCCATCCATCTTCTTAACCGCTTATCCAATTCAGGGTCACGGGGCAGCTGGAGCCTATCCCAGCAATTATCAGGCGTTAGGCAGGACGCCAGTCTGTTGCAGGGCCAACACAGAGAGACAGACAACCATTCACACTCACATTCATTCCTAGGGACAATTTAGGAGTGATCAATTCACCTATCATGCATGTTTTTGGACTGTGGGAGGAAGCCGGAGTACCCGGAGAGAACCCACGCATACACAGGGAGAACATGCAAACTCCATGCAGAAAGACCCTGGGCCGGGATACGAACCCACGACCTTCTTGCTGCAAGGCAACAGCGCTAACCACTGCGCCACCGTGCATACCCTTTCTCTAAATCCACATAGACAAATACAGCTCTCTCTGACCTCCTATGCACTTCTCCATCAGCATCCATAAAGCAAAATTGTATCTGTAGTACTGTTTCTTGGCATCAAACTGTACTGCTGCTCACAAATGCTCACTTCTGACAAAAGCCTAGCTTACACCACTCTTTCCCACAGCTTCATTGTATGCCCCATTAACCTTATTCGTATGTAGTTGACACAAAACCGTACATCTCCCTTGTTCCTAAAAATTGTCACTAGAATACAATACTTTTCCTCCATTTCAGTTTCCACAGTTTCCACATCCCACCTGTGGAGCATAACCACTAACAACATTGATAATTTTATGAAATCATTTTATTATCGTATCGACTGGAGCCAATACAGCTAATGGCTGAAAATCCCACATTTTCCTTCTGTTAGCCTTACTGGAAATATGAAAAGAAATCGCCAATAGAAAGAGGGAACGGCCTGGTGAGGAAATCACTGAATGGAGGCTTTCTGACTTGCTGTTTGGTAGAAAAAGATCAAAACAGAATTTTAGGCCTTGGCTCAGAGCTTATTTGTGAAAATTATAGCCAGTGAACAGAATATTGGATGTGTGATTTGATGAAAAAGGTCTTATGGCAGTTGAAGACAATGGGTGAAAGTAAATACATTTTTAAAACAATTAAAATTTAGGCAATATATCACGAGATGAAATGATGTTGTGCCGAATTGATGTGATTCAATCGTAGGCACAGGGCTGAGTGCTGCAGGTGATCCTACCAGTGCTGATATTCCGCACAACAGCATAACCTCGAGTGTGATATTGCTTTATTTATTTGTTTATTTAATCATTTATTTAGCTCCGCTAACACAAATAGTTCCAACTGGATGGGAGACGAGGCTGTTGCCAGTCAGCAATTACCTTTCCTACACACAAAGATTTCAAACACAAACATTAGAACGCCTGTACACTCACGGCTGGATTATGACAACAGGGGGCCCTGGTTACCGAGTATTTAAAGGGCCCCCCATGTGTTTGTCTATCTTCATCATATTTTCTTCTTATTTCTTGTTAAAAATTGTGCAATTAGTTTAAGTAAACGTGATTATTACTTCAAAGCATTTGATCAGAAATTGAAAAGAAATGCAAAGTAAAAAAAGGTTTTCCTTGTACATATTAATAATTTGTTTACTAAACCTGTATCAGTCTCTCAGAGCGCCTGTTTCTCTTCTCTTTTCCATTTCTCATAACTAGAACCATGAAAACATGGATATTGTCAAAGAATTCACAATATATTGGCACTAACATCAGTTTTGCCTGATGTTAGTTATTCTTAACATTGTTTCAGTTTGATAAGAAAACCTAGCCAATACTGAAAAACAGTTGATTTCCATCTTTGTTTGATTTATGTAATATTTATTACATTGTAAATAATGATTATTGACCATAACAGCAATTTTTGATTCGTGCATCCCTACATTTCATTCTGTTCTTCTCCATGATGTGCTACCCAGCCTTTCTGTTCATCTCTTCATGCGTTCACTGAGAAAGTGACCAAAATGACATAAATTCCAAAATGCCAACAAAGTTCCCACTGTGTGCTGATCCTAGTAATTAACTGTCACCAGAGAAAACCAGACCTGTCACCTAAAAACTGAATGAGAGCTACAACTCTCCTGAGCTGCTCCCACCAGTACCACATCTCCACCTCCAGCTGTTCCAGTTTAGCCTTCTGTTGTTACCAGTGGCTGATGCTGTTTCAATAATCAGAGCTGTTCGGTTACACGCCTTCTTGATGTTTTCAGTCACAGAAACCACTAATGATCTGTTTTTATTCACTCAAAATAAGATGCAAAGGAAACAACAGATGTTACCTATGCTCAGGGAAATTATCATCTAATTATTATAAAATTTTGTGTGTTGCTTTCTGACATTTATACAAATACCTGGTTAAACTGTATATATATAGCCATTCTAATACTTCCTACTACAAATAAAAACCTAAAGCTGTCAAACCTCTTTTGGCTCATTTCAACGTTAAATTATATTTGTGTTCTAGTGCGTGGCTGAGCTCGACATTTGGGGAATTTTTCACAGTTCTGGGGAATTCTTTTTGTAAAACTGTATTATGTGTCACTATCAAAGTCATAAGACATGTTTTCAGAGGCATCCCTATATCGATGTGTGCTGCTGCTGAAGGAGAAGCAGCTCTCTGTGAGTTCTCCTGATCTCTCTGATTTTAGCCTTATTTCTGCCCTATTTACATTCTGTTTTTTAGTTTTCCTCTTAATTAATTAAGGTGCCGGACCTCTGGAACCATACTATCAGACTGGATCGCTTTTCTTTGTGGATTACTTCTGAAGGACCTCTGTAAGACTCTGTATCAACAACCTGGCGTTTTGCTCAGCTGAAGACTTTGATCAACTGCTCCTGAGATAGGAAGCCCTTGAAAAACAGCTACTAAGTATGGAAGCAAAATTATGTCTTCTAGAACTGCACCTGGAAATGAATGCTAGATATGGGAACAAGACAACGCTACCGATTAAACGGAATGACGAGCCTAACAGCCCCGTTATCCCTAATTCCAGTCTTCAGAATCAGAACAACATTATGCCATCACTGAGGCATGTAACGGGGAGAACCCCTTACTCAACCTATGACGAAAACTGGCCAACTTTAAAACGACACTCCTCAACACCTGCTCCAAGAAGTAATAAATCAGGCAAATTCAAGTGCTCTCCTGGAATTCAACTGAATAACAGATTTGCAGCCCTTAGCTGCCTGAATCATGATGAGGCCGGGCAAGGTCGCAACGAGGAAGAGATTGTCTTCCTCTGGGCCAGGAATCTGGGCCCGGAGGAACCAGGCCCAGATTCCTGGGCCTGGTTTCTCCGGGGATGTTTTTGAACCTAATACTCCAATGACTGTTTCAGAGCCCAAGATCTCTGTAGAGACCATTTCTCAGCTTTCTTCAGAGTGTGGTCCGGAACCCAGGTCTTCAGAGACTGTTCCAGACGTGACTCACGCTGCTGTGACGGTTCCCGTGACTCCTGTGACGGTTCCCGAGACTCCTGTGACGGTCCCAGTGACCCCTGACGTTACAGTGATGGTTCTAGAGACCCCTGACGTTCCAATGACGGTTCTAGAGACCCCTGATGTTCCAGTGATGGTTCTAGAGACGACTTATGTTCCGGTGACAGTTCCTGAGACTCCTGTTATGGTTCCTGAGACTACTGTGAGGGTTCTTGGGACAGCTGACCTCTCCAGCAGGTCCAAGCCAGCGGACTTTTCCAGCGGGTCCGACCCAGCGGACCTCTCCAGTGGGTCAGAGTAAGCACACCTTTCCAGCGGCTGCCAGCAACTGATATTGCATTATCTCACCATTTCTGCATCAAATTTGAAAGCACCATCTTAGCTAAAATTTCTAATCACAGTAAGACCTGTTAAAAAACGCATTCTCAAGGAAAATTCAGGTGAAAACTTTAAACTGATGTACACTCCTACCTTATCCCAATCCCCAACATCCATCAACACACAATCAGTAAACAAACTCACAGAGGATTTTTTCTCCAAACAAGTCATTTAAGGTTAAAACTGTCTTGAGTAGAAAGAATTCTCCGTGGAGAAACAATCCAATGGTATGGAGTGAAAAAGGGGAGTGTCGACGCACCGAGAGAAAATGGCGGAAAACTCTACTCCAGGTTTACTATCAAATATACAAAGAGAGACTGAACAAATATCAATTAACCTTGAAAGGCACAAGGGAATCAGTCTTGTCTGAAATTATCCACAGAAACAACAATAATGCAAGGACATTATTTGCTATAGTGGAGAGATTAACTACTCATCCTGTGACAGTAGCCCCTGAAGTAAGCTCCACCAGGGTCTGCAATGAATTTGCCAGCTTCTTTACTGAAAAGATTTTGAACATCAGAGAGTCAAATAGTACATCAGTTTCATCTCCAATACCAACATTAAGCCCAGTTAATATCCATGCTGAGAAAATGACTGATTTTCAAACAATAAATCAATCGAGCTTTGATAAGAATATTGAGAAACTAAGCTCCACCACCTGCTGCTTGGATATCTAACCAACAGGTTTTCTTAAAAAAGTCCTCCCAGCCATCAGGGCAGATCTGATCCAAATAGTTAACACATCCCTCTTGTCAGGTTTTTTCCCCCCACAAGCTCTAAAAACAGCAGTTATCAAGCCAATACTAAAACAGAAGAACCTAGACAACACGTTGATGCAAAACTATAGATCAATCTCTAATCTCTCATTTATCCCTAAAAAAATTTTTTTACCGCTTTGATATTTATCAGTCTGGTTTCACCACAGCACCGAGACAGCCCTTGTCAAAGTTTTCAAAGACATCTGTACAATTAGACCTCAGTGCAGCGTTTGACACAGTTGATCATGGTATATTAATGGAACGTCTAGAGAGCTTGGTCGGAATCTCTGGTACGGCACTCGACTGGTTCAAATCCTACCTCAAGAACAGGAACTTATTTGTGTCGATTAGCCAGTTTTCATCACAAGAAACAGAAATCACATGAAGGGTCCCCCAGGGGTCCATCCTACGGCCCCTCCTATTTTGCATTTACACGCTCCCATTAAGCAAGATAATAACAACAAATGATTTCAACTACCACAGCTATGCGGACAACACTCAGCTTTATATCTCAACGTCACCAGGTAATGTTGAACCCATCCAAATTCTCAATAAATACATTGAGCAAATTATCAACTGGATGTCCCATAATTTCCTCCAACCGAACAAAAGCAAAACTGAAGTACTTATATTCGGACCCAAAAAAGATTTATTAAATATCAGTACACAGCTTCAGTTGGTCAATCCAAATGGGTCAATGACTTCTTATCCAGATAATTTTTAAACAAAAAGTTCTTGACCCAAAGAGTTTTTTAATTTTTATTACATTGTTTTAGTGATTTACACATAAATCAGCGGTGCTAATTAGTTAAAGCTAATTACGATTGGTAAACTGATTAGCTTTCATCCCAGCATTTGCAAATCAAGCCTTGGTTCTTAAAGCTTCTAGTTTTCCCCAAAGCATAAATCCGAATTCATGTTTTCTATTTTTATTGCATTTTTATCCATTTTTGTTCTTTTATTTTTATTTATTTATTTAGTTTGATCAGTAGTGTGTTGGTTATTAGTTTGATTGATAAAATGTTTGTTTTTTTCTTCTGTAAATAAACTTTTGTATTTTGGAAAGTCAACGTTGTTTCTTTTATTCAACACACACACATATGGCATAGGTTTAATATTGCAATATGCGGTAAGAATTCACTCCTTCATACATATTGCTATTAAAATTGTTCCTGACAACAGGTTGGGCCCCGAATATTAATACATTTTCCATAAATTATTAAACTTATTGACTGTCATAAGCAGTCCTTTAACTATTAGCCAAATAGCTGCATTTTCCCTTAAATCTACAACCCCATATCTGGAACAAACTCCCGGATGAATGCAAAGCTGCTGGGGACACTGAACTCTTTTAAATCTAAAACAAAAACATACTTATACACACATACTTGCTTATGTGTAACTGATACAACTTCTGCGTTCATTCTTTTTAATTACTCTTATCGTTTTTGTCAATCTCTAAATGTTTTCCGTTTTTAATTTTCATAATTTTACATAAGTCTTCTTAAGCTCTAATCACTAAATGTTTTCCTTTCTTTTAATAACTGTTACATGTTTTAATTGATTCTTGTGCTTCTTCAGTTTTTAAAATGTTCATAATTTTACATAAGTTGTCTTTTATAAATGTTTGTTTATGCTTTCTTTTAGTGATTCTATGTTTTAATTTTTACATTGTTGTAATAATGTAAAGCACCTTGAATTGCCTTTTTTTGAAAGTGTGCTATATAAATAAAATTGCCTTGCCTATAGTTTGAATTATAGAACATTTTCACAGACACTGACACAGCAAATCCAAAATGAAAACTGAAAATATAACATGTGGCAAATAGTAATTATTCTTATTCTCACATAGTACTTTAGCATTTTCCCTGCTAATTATTGATAAAAGTTAATACAAAAACTGTTATTGATTTAATGTTCCAAAGCTATAAAAACAGGTTACAAATATGATATTTCATTTCCTTTAATAGAGCCCTCTAAATACCAAAGTAAAGGGTTGCTTGTTTAAAAAGAATAGGGCTTTGCTGTTGTTCTTGGTAACTAAATTGAATAGAATTTGTTTATACCTTCATACAACCATTAAGATTAAAAATTTCTTTTTCAAAGGAGACCTGCCCAAGATAAGCAGCAGAAAGTATATAGAAAATGATTTACCTTGCCTGTCATTACCTGTTATACGCTTATTGGCATATGCTGTTTCTTGCCCACTGACAGTTGTGATAGGCTCAGGCTCCTCATGTGACTCTAACCAAGACAAAACAGGTTTAGAAAAAAGTATGATCATCATTAATAATTTTTCTTTATCTTCCTACCCAAAGGTGACAGAGTAGCATTAATGTTTCTTCTTCTGAGATAATTACCTGATATCTGAATGTAGACTAGCGGGCTAAGTGCCTCAACTGGATCAGTCCTGCAGCTGTAATTACCAGAGTGTTCTGTTGTTGCAGACCTGATGTTTAGAGTCACAGTCACATTGGGCTGAGTGCAGGTCATGTTGATGAGACACTTTTCCTCCTGAAAGACAAACACTAGAAATGTTTTGATCACAAAAGTGCAAAGCCTTTCCTATTAGTGATTTGATAACTGTAGGCAAATATAGTATTTGGCTAAGTTTATTATTCAGGGATAACTTTAGTAAAAATATCAACACTTTTAGAAACTTGGGCACTGAGAAATGTACCTTTTGCAGACTTTTTATTCTCTGATTGGAACTTTTACAGAAAACCTATCTCATGACTCCACATTGTTATGGTATCATCTAGAAGATGTACTTCAAAAGCTTTTGAAATACCCATAATTAATTTATGAGTATTTATTCTTCTTAAAAGTAAAATAAAATTTTATTTTGAATGTACTCTTGTTTTTTTCTTCTTATAATATTGCAATGTGTGTTTAAAGTCTTGATTTAGTCTTTTTCATATTGAGAAAGATTTTAAAATCTAAGTTTTTTGAACTGTCTTTGTTGCAAAACATAAACAACTCACTTTATAAACATAGTAGAATCATTGTTTCTTAATATCGCTCTAATGCAATGTTACACTTATTACAATATCACTGCAGTATGTGCTTTACAGTTAAACTCTGGGACAAAGAATTTAAGAATAATGGACGAAAAGACTAAGAAACATATAGAAAGAGGACCAGAGAGGCCTTGAATATGGACCAAAGTTTGTGCACTTGGAGTTCAATCCATTTTTAGGCATCATTAGATAAAAGTTTGTAATTCTGTACTCCCAATTATCTGTAATGTAGTATAAAAATTACAATTGTAGACACAAAATGACTTCACACTACAGTATGAGGATTTTTTAAGAAAATAGGTCAACCTTACAGCCAAAACATTTAGTCAATAAACCCAATCTATCCTACCGCGTGCAAACTAAACTACTAAACAATCTTAGAAAATTAATATGTGAATGGAACAAACAATGGCCATCAGGAAATCACAGTTTTATCTCAAAAAGGGAGGGAGAAAGTAATGCATTAGTTAAGTTTCTCCTTTTACATAGAAATTATGCATTGAATACAGTGTCTGGGAATATTGTCTTTAATTAAATTATTTAGCCTGCGATGGACTGGAGACCTTTCCAGGGTGTACCCCCACGGAAGGAGGGCCAGAGTCTGGATGCCGTCCCCTTGTGGGACGAAAGACTGGCGGACGTCCCCTTACGGGACGTGAGTCATGCGGACGGCCCAAATGCCGTCCTCTGGCCGAACGAAGGACTGGCGGACATCCTCTTATGGGACGTTAGTCGGGCGGACAGCCCGAATGGCGTCCTCTGGCCGGACGAAGGACTGGTGGACGTCCTCTTATGGGACGTGAGTCGGGCGGACGGCCTGAATGGCGTCCTCTGGCCGGACGAAGGACTGGCGGACGTCCTCTTATGGGACGTGAGTCGGGCGGACGGCCCGAATGGCGTCCTCTGGCTGGACGAGGACGGCATCTCTCCAAGGACGTCTCTCCAAGGACGTCCCTTGGAGAGACGGGCGGACGGCCCGGCGGTCCTCTCCTGGGGACCTGGAGGTCCAGCGGGAGGCTGGGGGGAAATCCCTTGACGGGATGGGAGACGGGCGCACGGCCTGGTGGTCCTCTCTTGGGGACCTGGAGGTCCAGCGGGAAGCTGAACGGACGTCCCTTGGCGAGACGGGAGACGGGCGGACGGCCCGGCGTTCTTCTCTTGTGGACAAGGCATCGGCGGGGAAGCTTGGCTGGTCGTCGGTGGAGAGAGAGGGACCTGGTTGGTTCCCGCTGACGGGAACGAAGGAACCTGGCCAGTGAAGCTGGGCCTGAGACTGGCTGCCCTGGCGGCGGCAGCGGCCAATCCAGCAGCTCTGGCGGAGGCGGCGGCAAATCCAGCGGCTCTGGCGGAGGCAGCGGCATATCCAGCAGCTCTGGCGGAGGCCACGGCAAATCCAGCGGCTCTGGCGGAGGAGGAAAGTCCAGCAGCTCTGTTAGCTCTGCAGAATGTGGGATCAGAGACTGAAGGGGCTCAGCTGTCTCTGGGAGCAGAGGCTGACGGAAAGAGAAGGTTGGACAGGCTGAAGCAGGCGCCAAATTCGGGACTGAGCAGGCTGTAGCAGACGGCAGCTTCAGGGCCGAGCACGCTGAAGCAGACGCCAACTTCGGGGCCGAGCAGGCTGAGGCAGACGCCATCTTCGGCGACCCGGAAGCCGCTCCTTCCCGTCGGCGTGGCGGACCCTTTTGCCTTCGACTGCTTGGCTGAATTGGCCGCTCATGCCTGCGTGGACCGGTTCCGGGAACGCAGTATGCCAGCCTGGAGCCGATGACCGAGGATTGCCGCTCCACATACTGCTCCTCATCGTCTTCCCAGTCTGACCTGACCGAAGGAGGATACTCCGGCGCAGCTTCGCGGCGTCTGTGGTTCGCCTTGCGACGAGGATCTGGCTCCCCTCTGGAACAGAGGTACTCGAGTCTGTCCCCGTGAAAGAACTCGAACAGCTCGTCCTCGCTGACGTAGAGGGGACCCAGCTCCGGGCTAGCAGAAGAAGCCCGAGCCGTAGGCACAGCTTGAAGTCTGGCTGAAAAAGGGGGAGCCCTCGACCTGTGCCCGGGAAAAACAGAAACTGTATCATGAAGGAACAGCTCGGCATGGACCCTATGTTGTGGGGGATCTGGTGTGGCTCCATAATCCTACGGAGGACTGGATGAAACTTGCGCTTCACTGGAAAGGCCCGGTCAGGAACCTGGCTGCCTTGGGCTCGCAGGCGTACGTTGGTCTTACCTATCGCATTGGCTATCCTTTGGACTCTGACGGGTAAGAGCAGATCGTTCACCACGATCGGCTAAAGCCATACACACTGCCTCTGTCTCCCGGTTCCCCCAACGGTTCTTCCCCTTCTTCAGGCCACTCACAGCTGGATGGTGGACTGTTACATGAGACCTGGGTGATTGAGGAACCAGGCATCGCTGATGGTGTGAGGACAGATTCTGCTAAGGGCTCGAGTGAGCCCCCACCACAGTAATCTTGGTTTGGGAGAGCCATGAGGCAGCCTGCTCATTTCAAGGACTTTGTTGTTGACCAGTGAATGGCATAGTTTCGATGTATGCATAATTTGTGAGTTAGTGTTGTGTTTTCTTGGTGGGTTCACATACTTGTTGATTTTCTGATCCGAGAGCTAAGGGGTTATCGGCATGTTGAGCTGATTAATACCTGTGGGGATATATATATATATATATATATATATATATATATATATATATATATATATATATATATATATAAGATATATATACTTTTTTTCAAGTTTTAAAAAAAATATATTAAAAAGAAAAAAAAAGAATTTGTTACTGGGTTATGAAGTGTGAAACAGTACTGTTGAGAGAAAAGATGTGCTGCACTTTACAGTTACGCCTTAAGTTGACCTGTTGAGTGATGCTGTTTAGGTGTGAAACGAGGACGTTTCTTTCCGGAGGGGAGGAGGTATGTAACCTGTCCTTTTGTTATGGCAGCCCCAGAAGGCTCGTCAGGTGTTCATTACACAGAGTGTAGTTTATTGTGAAGGGGGCAACTGGAAAGTGTGTTGTGTTGTGCTGGAGCGGGTGTGGAAAAAAAGGAATGGAGAGAATAAAGCACAGCCATCCGTGTCCTTTTATTATTCACTAAGTTTAGGCGCCCTAAAGACTTGGTTGCACACATATATATATATATATATATATATATATATATATATTTATTAGGGGTGTCACGATATAAATTTTGTAGAAAAAATCGACCGAAATTACGTTATGACCTTGGACATCGAAATCCAAAGGAGGACCCTAATCCCCTCCTGCTATGTTTACATACTGTACATCCCACTCGGGATGCCGTAGCAACAATTAGCAGACAACTGTCTCATCACAAAGAACCACATACTCCATTTTTACAAACAAGTAACTCTCACCCGTTCTCATATAACTCACAACAAAATCTGGGAACATTTTAACTGCCTGTATCACATCCCCCGGGTTCAGACCACACACATTAGCTGACGCTAGCTCGTAGCTAAAG